>OY101448.1:111602684-111980184 GCA_956483635.1 Panzeria rudis | reverse complement strand
AAGCCAAGTGAACTGGAGAATATCCGACTCATAGCGATCATAGCGCTATAATCATAGATGTACAAGATGAACAGCCCCGTGTGACTGCACAAGCACGAGGCTTGACAGGATGGAAGGTAAATACCTTTGATAAGGATATCTTCGCAGCTTGTATGGAGAACATGGAACTGAGTAATTCAGCTGAAGATATGGCAGTGCAATTAGTAAGTCATATCACTAATGCCTGTAACGTAGCTATGATAAAGCGTAAAAGGTCACCAAATAAGACCCCAGTGTACTGGTGGAATGATGAAATTGCTAGCTTGCGATCGGAGTGTATAAGTGCCCGAAGGCAGTATACACGAACGAGAGGTAGTTTAGAGAATAGTGTACACCATCAAATATATAAGGATAAAAGGAAAGCGTTGAAGATTGCAATTCGTAGGAGCAAGCGTAGGTGTTTTCTTAATGTTTGTGATGAAGTAGATAGTAATCCTTGGGGCTTTGCATATAAATTTGTAACCAAGAAACTTAAATGTCTTGGTCCATCGCCGCCAAGAGAAGAGCCTATCCTCAAGGGAATTGTAGATCATATCTTTCCCCAACAGGAAACTCCGACATGGCAACACAGCTACCCGCCTGAATTTTTCGACATTCCTCCGGTTACGATTGCCGAGATAGAAGGTGCTGTCTCAAAATTTAAAGACAAGAAGGCACCAGGTTTAGATTGCATTCGGAATATGATACTAAAAGAAGCTGTTAAACTCCATCCTAAATATTTTTTGAAAGTAATAAGCGCATGCTTGAGCCAGGGCATTTTTCCAACAATGTGGAAGAGACAAAAGTTAGTATTGTTACCTAAGTATAATAAGCCGCTAGACGACCCTTCCTCTTATAGGCCGCTGTGTATGATAGATACAAGTGGGATATAATCTGTAGAAGATTGGAAGGTTGTGTTGAAGCTAACCGCGGTTTATCAGATAACCAATTTGGCTTCAGGAAAGCAAGGTCAACAGTAGATGCTATCAAAGTTGTAGTAGAAACTGCTGCTCAGGCTATCCAAGGGAAGAGGTGGAGAAATGGAGCAAAAGACTATTGTGTAGTTGTAACGCTAGACGTAAAGAATGCCTTCAACACTGCGAACTGGGAGCATATTGTTGATGCCTTAGTCAGTTTAGACATCCCAGGATATCTACTGTCAATTATACAGGACTATTTCCGAAATAGAGAGCTAGTTTATGATACTGATAAGGGTACTAGAAGACGAAAGATCATTGATGGGGTGCCTCAAGGATCAGTACTTGGTCAACTACTGTGGAACGTCATGTACGATGGAGTATTGAGGTTAAACCTGCCGTAGAAGGTAAAGATAGTTGGATTCGCAGACGACATAGCGTTAGTATGTGAAGCAAAAGAGTTACTAGAGGCGGAAACCATTGCAAACGCCAGTATTCAGATCGTAAGGTCTTGGTTGAGATCAATGGGTCTAGCTCTAGCTGACCATAAAACAGAAGCGATTCTGATTAGTAGTCGGAAAAATAGGGAAACCATTAGGCTAAATATTGGCACGTGTAGCATAGAATCCAAGGAATGTTTAAAATACCTTGGAGTCATGATTGACACTCGTCTGTCTTTTCATGAGCACTTGAAGTATATAGGTTTTAAGGCATCAAAAACCTGCTCAGCGCTATGCCGGATCATGCCGAATACAAGAGGTACAAAATATCTGCAGAGGAGATTGCTAACCAGTGTAGTAAGAAGCATTATCTTATATGCATCCCCTATATGGTCAGGCTCACTGAAATACTCTACATATGTGAATCTGATATCCCCTGTGTATAGGCTGGCCGCTCTGCGAGTATGTAGCGCATTCCGAACTGTATCGGACGAGGCCGCCTTTGTCATTGCCGGCATGATACCCATCGAGCTAGAAGCCGTTTCGGACAGTACGAATGGTGTGACTGATATGTGTCTACGGAAGTGGCAAGAACGATGGACAGCGACTGACAAGGGAAGATGGACTTACTTACTGATACCTGACATTAGGGTATGGTTATCAAGAAGACACGGCGACTTGAACTTCTACATTACACAGTTTTTGACTGGACATGGTTGTTTTAGGTCGTACTTGTACCGTTTCGGACATGACAGTGTTCCGTTTTGTCCGAGTTGTGGTGGCAATGTCGTGGAAGATGTCGAACATGTGTTCTTCATCTGTCCACGTTATGCGGAGATATAAGAATTTACCCGTTTTTAGCCCTTCTTGTCCCCTTATCTTTCGAATTTCCAAAAACCCCTTCTTAGCGGATCTATACATCGGGAGGGGGCCGACGTGCATTCAAAGTACATAACAATTAGTTGTACAGGAAAAAGTACCAAAAAGAATACCAATTCTACCATTTATATATTCGAACTACTAAAAAGTACCAAAGCACATTTGATGGCTTCTTAAGGGGAGAAGAACACATTTTAAAATTCAGTTCTATCTTTAGTATTTTAGGATATAAATGCGTTAATAAAAAATTACCAAAATATATTTTTACCCTTTTTCGGCCTCTAAATGTACGATTTTCAAAAAAGTACCAAACACCTGTCCGATTATTTTTTGATCTTATGGTGTTTTTGGAATTTTGTGTCTACCTTAGTTAGATCCGGAGATGTATGATTACCTAATTTACCCGTTTTTACCCCTTTTTGTCCCCTTAACTTTTGAATTTCCAAAAACCCCTTCTTAGTGGAGCTATACATCGGGAGAGGGGCCGACGTGCATTCGAAGTATATAACAAATAGTTGTACAGGAAAAAGTACCAAGAAGAAATCCCAATTTTACCCTTTATATACTCGAACTTCTATAAAGTACTAAAGTGCATTTATGTCTTCTTCAGGAGAGAAGAATACATTTTAAATTTCATTCCTATCGTTAGTATTTTAACGCGCTAACAAAAAGTACCAAATTTATATTTTTACCCTTTTTCGGGCTCTAGATGGACGAATTTCAAAAAAGTACCAAGCACCTGTCTGATTATTTTTTGATCATATAATGATGTTTTTGGAACTTTGTGTCTACCTTAGTTGGATCCGGAGATATAAGATTACCGATTTTACCCCTTTTTGTCCCCTTAGCATTTAAATTTTCAAAAGCACTTTCTTAGTGGATCTATACATCGGGGGGAAGCCGACGTGCAGTGAAAGTACTTAAAAAATAGTTGTATAGGAAAAAGTAGCAAAAAGAACTCTCAATTTTACCCTTTATATATTCGAACTTCTAAAAATTACCAAAGCACATTTGATGGCTTTAAGAAGAAACGAATGCATTTAAAATTGAATTTCAATTGTTAGTATTTTAGGAGATAACTGGTTAGCAAAAAGGTACCAAAATTATACCTCTACCCTTTTTCGATTATTTTTTTTTATCTTTTTATGATGTTTTTGGAATTTTGTGTCTATCTTAGTTAGATCCGGAGATATAAGGTTACCGAATTTACCCGTTTTTATCCCTTTTTGCCCCCTTAGCATTTGAATTTCCAAAAACCCCTTCTTGTGGATCTATACATCGGGAGGGGGCCGACGTAAGAAATTTCAAGTCTCTAGCTTCAGTCGTTTGGGCTGGGCGATGATACCGATAAGCTCTGTCAGTCACCTTACTCTTATATATATATAGATAGATAGATGTAAATGCATAAAAAAATATTGATTTTACAAGCTTAAATATATACCATGGAATATAAATGATTTTCAGAATGAATGCATTTTCGAATTTATAATTTTTGCTAAATTCGTTTTAATATGAGTACTAAAACAATTGGTTTTATGAGTTTGAAATAATCTGTAGAATAGAGAATTACTTCTAAAGTTTAATTTTCTAAGGAACATCAACATTTAGTATAGTTACCCACGTACGGAAGAGTGTGCTAGGCTATTAACTGGGAGGTCGCAGGTTTGTTTTCTACCAAGACTCTTGTGTTTCTGACGATAAGCTCAAAAAGGGTTAATCAGTATGTGCGTTTGTTAAATTGACGGAGCTAAATATTTGTCCGATATTTGTAGACAAATGTGGGAGAACCATAATTTAAAAAAAAAAATTCTGCTAAAACTGGAAAAGCCTTTGTGGAATCGCCTCGCTTTATCTTAGAAATTGTTTGCCAAAAATTATATAAAATAATTTCAGTCTTTTTGAATAGTTGTTCAAATGCAAGAACTTTCTATCTATAAAATTCTGAAATTTCTAATAATATCAAAAATAGTGGTGATTTTTTCTTCATTACGATAGTTGGATTTATTAAACTTAGTGCTTTACAGTTACCATCGAAATCAAAGTTTTCGTATGAAAGTGAGCATTTCTATATAAAAATTTACACAAAGCCTGGAGCTTACGTCTTTCAACTACTCGATGAAATAAACACAGGTCGCCTCGTCAGCCCATGCTTTTATTTTCGCCCCTCGTAATTTTAAATGAATTTTTTGTTTTTGTTTATTGTTTTTTATGTATGAATTAAGTGTTGTATCTATTGTTTAATTGTTGGACTTCAGTTTGAAATATATGGTTGACACATGTATCAAAATAAAAATTTGTTGCGGTTTATTGGCATATAAGCTTTTGTTGTACATTCGTTTGTGATATGTATTATAAATGTTCTGGTCGACGGGTTCAGACTTCTGGCAGCCCTAACATACAGTGTGACTAGATTTTAAATTAATATAAAGCTAGATCATGTTTCAAATAGAGCTAAAAATTTTAATTTAAAGCCGGAAAATAATGCGGCTTACATCTAGTGTAGTGACACAGCACCAAACAAAAAATAAAAAAAATAAAAATTACATAGGGCTGTAGAAAATGCAAAAATAAGATGAAAATGTTAAATTAAAAATTAAAAATTATGTGCCTCTGAAATTTTCATATATATTAGGTCTTTTCCACTTTATTTCTGAACGTATATGACCAATATTGGTATAATTTTAAAGCTTTTGAATAGATTTTTCTGAATATTCAAAATTTTTTAAAACTTAACCCATTACGAATTGGGGATGAGTATGCGAAAAATCTAGTTTGGCTTAAATCTAGTTTAGCCAAGTTGGTCCAAATGAAAAAATAGCCTATTTTATAGAAAATTGAAAAATAAGAAGAAAATACTAAATGAAAAACTTGGCGGCAACCTACATATATTTTCCGAGTTAGTGATGAAACAGAACAAGACTGTAACGACGACCGAAAATCAGTCGAAATCAGAAAACCGAAATAATAAATATCTCATTAATTTTATTAGCTTCCGAGTTATGGACCTTTTAAGTTCTAGTACAAAATTGTGAGTATACGTAATACTTTCACACTAATGTGGTCACAATTCGACATACATAGAGCAGAAAACTTTTTAAGACCGGCTGTGCAGAACATAGAGGAGAAAATCCTTAAGCCCGCCCGAAAGCCTGCTGTGCAGCAAAGCTTTACTCAGCGAAACCGCTATTCGACATACATAGAGGAGAAAATCCTTAAGCACGGTCAATGGTCGGCTGTGCCTTTATATATCGACCCCTTAGCGCCAAATGATCGTAAGCGACATTTTGTAAGAAACTAATTTTTTTATTGAAATCAAAATTTTGTGAACCTACCCATAGTTTAAAATCAGTAAAATGTCACATTTGTTGCTAACTTTTGAAATACAGGCTATAACATTTGATCGTAGGCGATAGTTTATGAATATAAATCATGTTTAAATATAATTACGAGTCATATCGGTTATATCGGTTACGAGTTATAATCGGTGGTACAGAACATGAATTGCAAGAGTTGGCTCGCTTAAAAACCTTAAACAATTGTTGTTAAAATTATTGCATTTCCCCCAGACGATTCCTAATGCAATAAAAAGAGTGGCGCTAACTTAAATCCTCAACAAGAAGTGTTGTGAGTCGCTGTCGTAGTATAACAGATGGCACTACACTTTTCATCCCTTTAGCTAAAGTTACCAAAGAACATAGTGAAAATCTTTATTTATCAAATATTGATATATTGGGTGAGTTCGTAAATGCAGTAAATTTGTGCAACCGGTGTGCAAACTATTTCAACAGTAATAAAAATGCTGCCTTTGTTGCAGTAATCTGCGCCAGCACTGTCAAGTGTTTGTGTAAATAAACTTTTGATGCAAAAAAGTATTGCTCAGTGTTTGTTTTCGAGCGCAGAACTTTGATTTGAAACTAATGGAATTATAAGGCGACCCATTATTCTTGGTAATACATACAGTTAATTATGATGATAAATTCTTTATTTATTTTTATTTTTTTTATTTATTGAGATAGGACTTTAAGAATGAATTCTTTTATAGTCCATAAGAGAACGCCGTACATTTACAATGTTTAAATTTATCTATTATTACAAAAAGAAATAAATTACAAAGTTTACAATGAATAAAATAAAAAATTAGTACAGCAAAATATAAAAATAAAATAGTAAAAAAATAATAAAGATATTGCAAAGTTTATAATAAATTAAAAAAATCAGTACAAGCAAAATATTAAAATAAATTAGTAAAAAAATAAGGATAATAAAATGAGCTATATATAGTAAAAAGGATGAATATGTAACACAGAGGATAAAATAGAGGAAAAAAGAGCAGAAGACAGGGTTATAGACTAGATATTTTGTGTAACATATTCGCTAAGGGCTTTCTTAAAATTCTGTCTTTCAACAATGAGCTTGATATTTGTGGGCAATAAGTTCCAAAGCTTTATGGCATTGATGAAAAAGAATCTGCTTGTATTTAAGTATTTGTGTCACACCCCTGGCTGACCTGCCGAATGAGATTTTGTTAAACAAGTAAGCCGGTGATTTGACATGTATTAGTTTGTGAAGAAATAGCAAATTTCTCATACGGAGATAATCCACTATGTCGCAACCAAGAATCATAGTTCTCCAGGACGAGGCACTACTGAATCTATGAATACCGTGTACATATCGCGTAGCATTGTTAAAGGAGACTTGTAACTTATGGAGTGAGCTCTAGTCCAATTTGCTATATACCTCTGCAGAACTACTTATAAGAGGTGTAATAAGCTGTAAAAGCAGCCGTTTCTTGACTTCAGTAGGTGTGTAGTTTGATGTTATTCTTAAATTACGTAGTGTCAGATACACACTGCGTACTATATTATTAATATGATAGCTGCATGATAAGGAGGAGTTGATGTGATAACCAAGATATTTAACTTTTTCTACATAAACAAGTGGAGTGTCACCTAATCTAACGGTTGCAAGCTGATTGCAATGAAGTTTATTCTTGCTAATGGGTAATAAAACCGATTTGGTAGGATTGAGCATAAGATTGTTCATTTTAGCCCAGGTACAAACACTTTTTAGGTCCTCATGAAGTTTATAGCACATATCATCGACAAGACCAATGCGGCTAGATATATACAATTGGATACCATCAGCATCCGCATGAATGTTAACAAAGTTAACGACATTGAATATATCATTGATATAAATACTAAAAAGCAAAGGTCCGAGAACTGAGCATTGTGGAACACCAGAATTCACTCCCTTAAAACCAGACTCCCTTGAACCAACAACTACTTTTTGTAAACGTTCAGACAAGTAGTTTCTTATTAGCAACACTGCGCTATGGTCAAACCCAAAGAAGCACTCTAGTTTTCTACAAAGAATTGCATGATCTACTCTATCAAAGGCTTTTGAAAAATCTAATAAGCACATCAGCGAGAGGTTATTATGGCCATTACTTTTGATAATGTCTAATTACTGTATAATTAATGTATAATTACTGACACTCGCATCTAGCATAGCATTTGCGATTGTGAGACTCGCAAGAGGTGTTCTGTAAACCGCAATCGCCAGACTTTTGGCGAGTTCAAGTCGCAAGAGTATAATGAAGTGAACTGATGAATTCAGACTAAGCTCAACTTTAAAGAAGCAATAAAATTATGAATAAATTAAATTAAGTATGTTTTCTCTTTATTTGCGTCAAAACTAGTAACATATTCTTACAATTTGTATTAGAAATATGTAATTTAAAACATTTTGTGTGATTTTGCTTGTCCATTGTTCTCGTGTGTAATATTCTTTGGCGTCATCGAAACTTAAACAGTAATTACGCTTAAAAGTTTCTCGTAAAAATCCAAAGAAATGTTGGGAAAAGGTGATAATTTGCATCTAGTTTAAGACGTTTGGCATCTGGAAGAATTAATTGTAGGAATATCATCAGATTAATTACACTTTAAAATATTTTTATTAAAACTTACCCTCCGCCAACTTTTCATCATTATCGTTAAATATATGATTTTTGAAACCCAATAATAGAAAAACCATATTTGGCCCAACATCGGCAAAACGAGTTTTAAAAGTTTATTGACCATCTTTTATATTTATCCGTTAAATCAGGTAGAGCTAACATTCGGGCTTATATCTAGTTTAGCCAAGCTTGTCCAAATGCAAAAAATACCCTAGGTTGTAGAAAATTGAAAAATAAGAATATAAAAAAAGTTACGTTAATTTTTATTACATTTGGAACAGCTTGGTTAAACTAGATTTGTTCAACGGCTTTTTTATACATTTCTCTATAATCACTCAATATTTCTTATGGTATCACCATTTTGCTACTCCTGTTCCTTTTTTAAGTGTCGTTTCTAACCCAATTTTAATTTGCTTTAAATTTATATAAATTTTCTATATCGTCATAGAAAATGTAAAAAGCCCTATCTAACATTTTAAAAGTTTAACAGGAGAAGCATAAAACTTGTTTACATGTAAAAATATTTGACAATTAGTGCAAAATTTTACAATAAATATATAAAGTTGTTGGTCCTTTTTAATTGTATTGTAAGATTTTGCTATAATTATCAATATAGTTTTCATTTAATCAAGTTTTATTCTTCTCCTGTAAAACTTAAAATGGTAGATAGGGCGTTTTGCATTTTCTCTCACGATATGTATGTACTCCTAAAATAGCGCGTTTTTCATTTCGTTTGCGGAAAAATTAATCGCTTTGAGCATTGCTCATTATCAAAAACAACTTTATTTCTTTATAGTAAAATTAACTTTTTAGATTTAAAAGATAATGAAATAAAAAAAGAAACAAAAATAAAGGCAATAGTTCAGAAGCAGCAAAACAAGCGAAATACAATAGGACAATGACAATAATCAAAGTCGCCGGTTCAAAAACCATCATTTGGGAATAGTTTTTTTTCGCAAAAAGTTTCTTTACGGAAACAACTGGCAGTATTACCGCAGATTGCTGCAACCACGGCAGCATTTTTATTAATGTTGCAATAGTTTGCACACCGGCTGCTCACATTTACTGCATTTACGAATGCACCCAATATCAGATGATGATAAAGATTACAGTTCATTCAAAGTGGTTTTGTTTTATTGTTCACTGATTGTGTTTCTGCCAGATAGATTTTTCCCGCTGAATGATACTAAAAGCAGTAT
Source organism: Panzeria rudis (assembly GCA_956483635.1). Classification (NCBI taxonomy): domain Eukaryota; kingdom Metazoa; phylum Arthropoda; class Insecta; order Diptera; family Tachinidae; genus Panzeria; species Panzeria rudis. Next base: position 111,970,772 of record OY101448.1, on the reverse strand, counting down.
TTATTCAGCCGTGGGTGCTGTTTTGGCTCTACATTTAGCCTTGGCTTTATATATATATACAGGGCTCACTTTGGTAGTTCCACGCCATGCAGAAGAAAGGCTGATTAAACCCAAAATTTTGTTTTTATATGTACACGTACTTGTTACTGTTAAAGAAAGCATTTCTAGTACCAATCAATTCCATTTCCCTCTGGTAGTAACGAAAAACAATTCCATGTTTCCCAAAGAAAATGTACATATATATGTAAATAAAAAGAAGAGAGATGTTTTTACAAATTTTAAATTAATAAATAGAACCACTTACCGACTTTGTTGAATTTGTATGCTTTTTTTTCTTTTCTTTAAGCTAAAAATACTAAAACTGCTGGTGGCTTGTTGTAGATTAATAATAAAGAGCAGAAAAAAAAGAATTCAAAAAAAAATGTATTTACAAACAGCCAACAATTTTTTAAAGCGGCAGATGCAGGTCGTTCCTACTCACTGCTGCAACTTATTCGGTGTGTAATTAAAAGCAAAATGTTAGTTTAATGTTTTACTATCAACTTGTAGTTGGTTAAATAACACTATAGTTGGTGAATTTCAAAATATTTTTCAAACAAACAAGTTCGAACATTTGATATATGATGGTTTTTACGTTTGATATCAAATGTTATTCTCTTTGGTTTGAGATTAAAATTTCAATTCAAATATATGATTTAAGTAAAATATAAATTTCCCAAATCGGTCCATAACCGGCTGGGTTCCGAAGCAGCAAACATTAAATAGCGCACAGATTATTAATAACAAGAGAACCGAGGCCAAAGCGAATTAATGTCAAGTGGCCTTATCATTAAAACAACACACAACGAAGTTGTAGTAGTACTATTTTTATTTGTACGTTGACAGTTCGGGTCAAAGTTTTTCTCTTTTATATGGAGTTTGACTGATTGGGTGCAATCAGCTGACGATCAGCTGTGCTGATAAGGCTACCTGGTACTGAATTCGCATTGAATGACTATATTTCGCAATAACTTGTTAAAATTAAAAGGATAGAAAATTCTGATAGTGATTAAAATTCGGTAAAACTGTAAAAAAGCAAAGAATTTGCTAAAAAAAATCACTTTTTTTGTCAAGATTTTTATATTTCCATATATATCTTTGGGCTGTTTTTGGTCAATGTTAATTTTTTCTGGCGATGTAAATAAAACCAATTGTTTAATCTTTATCTCAACGTTTCGTCGATGGTTTGTCGACTTCATCAGGAGATGAATTTTATTAAAATCTGTTGAAGAAAAAAAATTTTTTTCCCTTAAATATATATTCACATATGTATGTATGTATAAATTTTTTTAAAAAATATAAATGTTTGTAATGTAACACATAGTTCAACTTACGATTATAATTTTACATCACTGTGTATTTATTCGTTATTAAAATATTTGTGTAAAGTTGGACAACACGTACAAAAATTAATATAATAAATAAATAAAATAATTAAATTAAATCACAGAATTGAACTAAAATTATATCATAGAACGTACTTTTATTGGTTTATTGCAACTGAATACTGGAGTTTTGTTTGATCTTTGTCTTCTTTTGTGTTTAGAGCTTTCGATAAACGTTGTTGTATCCTAAAGCTCTCTAATGTGTGTCTCTTATTTGCGGATTTTTGCTTGTCTAAAATTTTTACGCTCTTAAAATCTACTCTGTGTTGGCTTTCGTTAATGTGTTGTGATAGTCCAGTGATCTCCTTTCCCTTCTTTATATCTGCCTCATGTTCCGCTAATCGTGTAGCAAGCATTCTTTTTGTTGTTCCAACATAAACTTTGTTACATCTTTCCCTTTCGTTGCCAACGCATGTAAGTTCGTATACAACATTATCTTTTTTTAATTTGTCTACTTTGTCTCTTTGATTGTATATAGATGCCTTAGTGTTCTGTTCGATGTGTGTGCTATCGTTACATTTTCGTTGTTTATCATGTTTTTTAATGTTTTGTTTTCTGTTAGCCTGGGGATAAATGGCACACTGCAAAAATTTTTTTGTTCTCCTGATTCGGCATTGCTTATAATTTTTTTGTTACTCAGTGTTCTGTTAATTATGTTGTTTGTGATGTAAATTGGATAATTGTTCATAGTGAGCATCCGTCTTATTTTATTTATATTTACATTTCTAAATTTTTTGTCGCTTATATAAATTATTTTGTTTACCAAATTGGTTGCAGCGTTAATCTTAATTTTTATCGGTTGCGTTGAGTTATAATTTATGAGTCTTCCTGATGCTGTCGGTTTCATATACCAATCTGTGATGGCTTTGTTTTCATTCCTGATGATAAGCATGTCCAAGTACGGTATTTGTTGTTCTGACTCTTTTTCGATCGTAAACTGTAATTTATTGTGATAAGCGTTGAGTGTCTCTAATATAATAGTTTCGTCTTCTTTATGAATAATTGCAAGTAGATCGTCTACATACTTCGACATGAATTTTATATGTATGTTCCTCTCTTTCAGTTTGTTAATTACATCGTCAAGTAGTGCATCTAAAACTATATCTGCAATCGTTGGTGATAATGGGTTTCCCATTGGCATACCATATGTTTGATAGTAAAATTTTTCATTATACGTGAAATAATTATTGTCAGTTAAGCAGAATTTTAGGAGCTTGAAAAGCGATACTACGTCGAATGAAACTATAATGTCGTTTTCGTCCAAAGATATTGTATCTAATTTATCCTTTAATTCGAAGGAGTTTTTCACGTTAAAAATCGGGGAGATTAAATTTTTTAAGATTGTGCCAAGATGTTTGGCCAAATGGTAGCAAGGAACCTTTATGGATGATGAAGTTGGCCTTAAGGGAATGTTTTCCTTGTGTATTTTTATCGCGAAAATATAGTGTGAATTGGGACTAACACAAGAAATAACGTCGGCAGAATGACGTCTCAAAATTGCATGTGTTCAAACTTCTCTTACCCTTTCTTTGTTGTGGTGAATACGTGCGATGCCCATGTTCTGCCTTATCAATGTATGTTGCAGTGCAATAGAAATGTAATATTTAACAATTTCTTTCTGTCTCTTTTCTTTCTATTAAAAATCGTTTGACGGCGAATCTCATGGCGAACATTGATGCTCAGCCATATGTTCGGGCATCGATGTCAGAACATGGACATGAGCCGTCTACATTATCCATATGCGATATCAGATATGATGTTCTAACCAAGTTCATGAGTAATGTATAGCCCTAGTTAAGAGGGGAGTAAACGTACTGATGTTTGGACACAAATTTTATATATTCGTGTAGTAAATTTCCACGGCATTTTGTATTTTTTTTATATAATGGGTGTTTTTTATTGAGGTATAGAACTTTAAGTTGGCATCACTTTTTTAACTGGCGGCCATTTTGTCAGCTGTCAAGTGATTAATATTTAGTTTGGTTTGCCATTTCATCATGAACAGGTTGACAAAAGAACAACGCTTGCAAATCGTGCAAATTTATTTCGAAAATAATGGTTCAGTTTGCGAAGTTTACCGCAAGCTCCGTCCATTTTATGGTCGACATAATCGTCCATCAGAGCAATTAATTCGGTTAACCATGGATCGTTTTCGCACTACGTTTACTCTATGTGATAATACGCATCGGCAGAGACGTCGAACAGTGCGCACCGAAGAAACAATTGCCGCTGTAGAGCAAAGTGTTGAAGAGGACCCGAATGAATCGATTCGCCACCGTGCACAGCAATTGGAGCCATGATAACCGACTATTTTGTTCCCGAATTGGATGGCATGAATGTGGATGAGTTGTGGTTCCAACAAGACGGCGCTACATGCCACACAGCGCACGTCACAATCGATTTATTGAAGGAAACATTCGATGAGCGCATAATTTCGCGGAATGGACCTGTCAATTGGCCACCAAGATCGTGCGATTTGACACCATTGGATTATTTTCTTTGGGGATATGTGAAGTCGCTCGTCTACGTCAACAAACCAGAAACGTTAGGGGACTTGGAAGCCAACATTCGTGGCGTTATTGCCAACATACGGCCCCATATGCTCGAAAAAGTGGTTGAAAATTGGACCTGTAGAATTGGCTTTATTCGAGCCAGCCGCGGCGGCCACATGCCCGAAGTCATATTTTAACATTAATGGCATAAAATTATCCTTCCAATAAAGCCAAATTGATGGACATTAAAACGATTTTCTTGTGTTTTATTTCAATTCGAAGTTCTATACCTCTAAAAAAACACCCGTTATATTACATTATTATTTGTCTGTTTTTTTTTAATTTTATGAATAAATAATATACACATAATTAAAAAACGTCTAAAACATTTATTTATTAACTTTCTTTATTCTTTTTGCCATAAAATCAAACAAATTATCAAAAAAAAAAAAACACGTATTAAATTCGACAGCTTGTGTTCTGTATAATTTGTTTGTTTTTATGGAAAAAAAGAAAAAGGAAATTTGTTGAGGTTCGTGGCCTCATCTTTGGCTTGCATATGTAAATGCTGCGATACTTGAAAGATTTATTAGCATGTGTAAAAGCATGATAAAGTATTTTGAGCCGCGTTGTCAACTCAGTGCTTTTCGCACTGTTTTTAGTGCTTTTTCAACTTTTCGACGCGAAAAATGTTGGACTTAGTGCTCGGTGCTTTTTTAGTCTAATTTTTGGTGCTTTTATTTTTTGACGGTGGCACTAAACCCAAAATTCAAAAATTAATGTCTATCTAAAAAATGTTTTTCAAGTGTAAAATTCTTTGCTAACGCAATTATTTCCTGACAACGTTTCTTGCAGTCTTGCAGAAGAATGAAAAAATTGATTCGAGCAATCAGTGGTGCTTTATCTTTTGTCTTTTTTGTCGAACCCCATTAAAACTAATGTTTGTACACATATCGTTTGCTTGGCACTTCAGATTGTGAAAACTTTCCATTTTCACGAAATTTGACATACATAAACATAAGTATGTATATTCTACTCTTACGTGCGCATCACGTGGCGTAAGAACTAGCCCGATACTTTTTATGGTTTCTTTTTATAGCCGTCTAAACTTGAGAAATGTTCGTCATATTCAAGATTGAATAACGGTAGAGCGCGTCTTCATATATTAATATATTAAATTAAATTAATATAAATATATTAATTTTGTCTCATTCGAAAGGTTTCAGTCTCCTCCTAATAAGTGTTGATTAAAAATTACATAGCTTCCCGCTAGAAAGTCCTCTAAAATGCCAAAGTATCCTGAAAAGGTATTTGTAAGTTTCTTTATTTTTTAACTGTCATCAAAAAAGAAGGACGTTATGAATTCGTGTGTATTTTTTATGTTTGTAATGGCATAACTCGTGTCATTTGTGAACAGATTTTCAAAGATCTTTTTTTGTTTGAAAGGGTTTGCTTGCTGTTTGGTTCCACAATTTTTTTTTTCGAAAATCGGTGAGGAAATTCGCTCCCCCCAATCAAAACTCTGCTATTTGTAAGCCGATTTTTTTAAAGGGTTTGCCTGCAGTTTTGTTGCATAATTTTTTTTCCAAAAATTTGCTCCACCAAGCATAAGTCTGTCATATGTGAACATATTTTAAAAATTCTTTTTCGGAAATCTGTAGGGCATTATCCCCTCCCCCGGAAATATTGATTATCACATAATCTTCCATTTATGAATCAATTTTCAAAATTCTTTTTTTTTTTGCTTCAAATGAATTGCTTCCAGTTTGATCCCATAGAAGTGAAAATCGGGCGGACAAAGTGGTAGCCCGATATATTAATTATCACATAACTCCGGCATTTCTTTACAGGTTTTCAAAATATTTTATTTGAAAGGACATGAAAGGTTTGGTTCTATGAAAAATTGCGGGCGGACACTCCATTTTTAGACAAGTACACCATTTGATCTAACACAAAATCGCATTGGTTTTGTAATCTGGTACATAACATCTTTGCATTGAAGTCGGGTTTTTTTACTTAGCCTGAAAACACACCAAATACGATAAAACGTTTTTGTCTTATACGTCAAACACACACGTATGATTATAACGCACATCAAAAAAAAAATTTGGTGGGGGTTGTCTCATAAGAACTTATGTTCTGTTGTCGTATACGTCACAAAAAACAGTTTTGTCGTATTTTCGAGTTCGTATTGTGGGTTCAGCCTATGTAATTATATTTATTACAGAGCTAACTGCAACTGACAGTCTTTATTGTACAAAGTCTGTAAGTAGGAATGAAAACAGATTCAAAAATTACAGTTTTTTGTTTATGATAACCCGCTCATTTCTATGAAAAACCTATAGCAATGATCATATATAATGAATAACTATCGGATATGATATATTAATCTCTAAAAATTAGAAAAATACAAAAAGTCTGAGAATTTTTAGCTTTTAGTGCATTTAATTTTTCTAAAACGATTCGTTTTAAATCGGCTCGATTCACAGAACGGGCAGATACATATATAACAACTTTTTTAGATAAAACTAAAAAAATTTAATTCAGCATTACGCGCTTTTTTACTTGTTTTGAAATCTAAAAGTTGACAACGCTGATTTTGCGCTAGATAGAATTGGCGGCTATTATTGAGCCGGCGACTGCAGCTGGTGGCGGCGGGTAAAAATTAAGCGGCAGCGACTTTTCATTTTGGCTTGCATTTCAGAAATGTTACATAGCGTCTTGACGAGCAAATTATTTGTTATAACATTTGTTAGCACAATAATTTGTCACGTCTGGATCGCTGTTGTTACTGTTTTGTCATTGTTTTGACATCGTTGTTAAAACAATTGTTATAACAACGATGGCTTAACAAGCATTGTTTTCAATATGAAAAAAAAGAGACAGCAAGCAAAAGAAATTTGCTATCTCTGCCGCACCACCTTCAAATAATATGACTATGCCCAAGGCGAATTAATTTTACAAGGTGGTGTCATAGGCGAACTCAATTCACCTTCATGGGACTTTGTTTTTGTATTCGAAGCTCTTTACGTTAAAAGCAAGGCGAAACACCATGACAAATTTTTGTCAGTGTGACCGTTGAAAATATTCAAAAGGAAATAACGGATTTTGAAGAAAAAAGTGCCACCAAGGAGATATTTTTCAAACAAAGGGGAGACATTTTTTAAAACGAATTAACTAAACCAAATTATTACATTTTTATGTATTTCGTAGGCATTAAAAATTTTTTGGACAAAATTAACCAATTGGCACATAAGTTGTAATATATGAACAATTCATACAAAAATATGTACAGGTGGACAAAAAGTATTTACAATATAGGTAGCTGTGTTCCCTTTTATATAAAATAAATATTTTGCAAATCAGTCGATAAATGGCGGTGCTCTGAAGGAACAAACATAAAAAAGACAAACGTGTTGATAACCTTCTTCTTTTAATGACGTGGACTAAAAAGAACACTTTAGAAAAAAATCTAAATTTTAAAAATGACAGACTTCTAGCGAATGATTGTGGTAGAAGATAGACAAAAATAGATATGTGTCGGCGTTTTGAAAATTTACATCTGCCCTTTAAGGAGGATGTAAAATCGTCCCCTTCTTTTTGCACATTGTTATAGGGAATTGGGGTAATAAATCATGTAAGCTTTACATTTTGATTACATTTTAACCATATAACTCTAACTGTTCGACTTAAACGGTAATACAGCGGACACTGGGCAAAAAGGCCAATCTAGTGGCGGAAAAATATCTTCCAAACAAATAGTCTGATCGACAAAAAATGTACGGATGAATTATAGGGAAGGATGTAGTCTACAAGGTATGTTAAAAGTTAGGCAGCTATTTTTAACACAGTGGGCGTTATATGTTGTTTCATGAGACCAATTTTACCTATAAAATTCTTAAGTTTTCGAAAAACCCATATCTTCCAAACTAATAGTCTGATCCACAAAATTGTATAGATAAGTTATAGCCAAGGATGTAGGTTATAAACTCTGTAAAAATTAGACAGCTATTTTTAACACTATGGGCTAAATTTTGTTATATTTGACCAATTTTACCGATAAAACTATTTAGTCGTCGGAAAGCTTACATAGATCTTCCAACTAATAGTCTGATCCACAAAAAAAACATGAATTATAGTAAAGGCTGTAGGGTATAAAGTTTGTAAAAAATTAGGCAGCTGTTTTTAACACAGTGGCCGCTATATGTTATTATATACGACCTATTTTAAAAATTCAAAATTCATAAAAAAAATCCAAGTGCTTTCAAATTTCAAAATGCATTAAAAATGTATCTTGAAATTAAAAACGACTACTTTATTTGTGTTTTAATTTAATAACAAGTGGTTTCGGAAGCAAACTACAACAAAATCATTTAGAAATACACACAAGTAGAAAATTTTTAAAAAGGTGTGTACATAGTTAGAAAAAGTCGCATACGCAAGTTTCCGAAGCTTATTTTTGGAACAACATTACTCCATAATATCTATATTAAGATTCCAGGTATGCTAGGGTATACTTTTTTTGTATTTCTATAAAGGTTTAGAACAGTTTTCACAGCAAGATTTTTTTGTATTTACGTAAAGCCGTTTAGAGTAGCTGATATAACACTTTATTAAAAAAAATTTACTTTGTCCGAAAACGTCCATCATTACCGATTCAATACGCCAACATATAAGATATTAAAATCAATAAAGAATTATAACCCAATTTTTCTCAATGTTTAAAATTCCATATTTTCTGAACTAGGTAACGTAGTGATAAAGAACGCTTTGATGCTGCGCTTAAACTTTTTTTAAATTCAATATTTTTGTCTTATTTTCCGCCGCTATATAGGCTTTTTTCCCTCTGTGCAGCGGGCTAAAATGTCTTTAAAATATATTTATCATTAAATTCTACTATATGTAAGACTTCAAAGACACCAAATCTCAAAACTCAATTTAAACACCAGAAATCATACAAAACTTAAAATGTACTCAGAGGTTAATATCGAATTTATTTAAAATTTGTTCTGAAACATCCTACAAAACCGGATTTTGAAAAGCTAGTTTTTATTAAAATATGTCTTACGTAAAATTACAAAAGAAAGCTGTAGATATACGGCTATACATTTTTTAATATAATCGCACTACAGAAAGCTCTCATCTATACATATAATAAAACTGTAAAAAGGGCGTGTCTGTACATGAAATGTTTTGAAAAATTTTATTGTGGCGTAAACAGTAATCGATGTAGAGAACAAAAAACAAATTTTGGACTTTTGTCTGTCTGTCTGTCCGAACACGCTTCACGCAAAAACCACTGAAGCGAGTTTCATGAAATTTGGTATAGAGGTGCTTTAGAGTCTTGATTCAAACATAGGATACCTTTTTACCGCGATAAAATATCTTATTTTTAAGTTAAAATAGGAAAAAAAAACTAATATATACCCAATTTTACTAATATAAATGTTGTTGGAAATTAGAAAGATGTTTTTGGTTTTTTAACGGTGGTAGCATTGTTTATTTTGTATAACGGGAACTTAAAAAAATTTGTAAAAAACGTTATATTATTATATTTTACATACACCTTATAGTCATAAAGCGATCTTTAAGCGCGCGAATCGGGCGGGCACATCTAGTTATAACATAAAATACTAATTCATCTAAATTTTTGTTGTGGAGTAAACAGTAATCGATGTAGAGAACAAAAAACCAAATTTTGGAATTTTTGTCTGTCTGTCCGAACACGCTTCACGCAAAAACCACTGAAGCGATTTTCATGAAATTTGGTATAGAGGTGCTTTAGAGTCCTGATTTAAACATAGGGTACTTTTTACCGCGATAAAACATCTTATTTCTAAGTTAAAATAGAAAAATAAAACGAAAATATACCCAATTTTAGTAATATAAATGTTGTTGGAAATTAGAAAGATGTTTTTGTTTTTTTAACGGCCAACGGTCACACTGATTATTGTTGTTTATAAAGAAATTTTGACACGCCGAACTTAAAAAAAAAGTAGTCGGCTGATTTTACATATAACACCGCCTTGTAAAATTAATTCGCCTTGACTAGGCCTAACAAAAACATTGTACGTACTCTCCACAACAAAGACCTTAACAAATTTTTGTTAACAGCTCTTCCGACGTTTTTTTCATTGTTATAACAAAAAATTTGCTCGTCAAGACGTAGTGTTAGTTATAAAAAACAAATTAAAACGTCAAACAGTTTCTTTATCCATCGATCCGTCCATCATCCTCGTCAATCTATATCGAACCATTTTTTGAATATATTTTCAGTGTTAGTGCTGAAATTTTTGATGATTTGCAGCACTAATAAATATAATCATTTTGTAAATACAGAAGCTATTCCTTCTGAGCGGCTCATCGCGAACAAAAATCATGCATTATAAAAGCGTAATTGCAAGTGATTCTGTTTTGTTGTCCCTCTTACAAAAATGCTTCCAGTAAGCAATAATTTTTGCTGGATATTGTTCAAAACTTCTTCCATATTTTGTATATAAACTAGGAAGTTAATTAAAATAAAAATCGTTTTCGTATTTTTAGCAGGCTGCCAACATTGACGATAGATAAATTAAAAGAAATAAGAAGTCAAGCAAAGTTATTCATCACGGTAAATGAAGACAATAATAAAATTTTAAATCAGCTTCAAAGAAATGTTTGTTAAAAAATATATCATAATTTTTTCAGTAGACCTAAGGGCGCCGAAATCCAATCTCGCTCCACCCTGGACAACGGCTAGGGCTGGCGCTGAGTGGCAGATGCCCTGTCTAGACAATTTTTAAATAATTTATCTGACAGTTCATCAGTCACATAAACACAACATTCCGCTGAGTAGCGACAACTATCTTATACCCGAAACCGAGAAACCATAGAATCAAATCTTGTTTAGGAATAATTTTACCATTCATGAGTCAATTACAAACTTTAGTCGTACTCGACATATACAGCCATGTCACAGAACACCATTCCCATCGGAAGTGGTTTCAATTCCGTAAGTTGCTTCTTCAGAAAACGAAAATTTTCTTCGTAATCAAACCACTTTTAAATTTAAAAGTGGAAATGAAAAACACTTCTACTGACTTCATTTGCAGTAAATACTAAAAAACGTGCATACTTTTAGGAGCGTCAAATAAATATTTGGTCATGAGCTTTCTATGTTAATAAAAAGCTCAATGTGAGCTTTGCATCTAAAAACAGGAGTAAACAAACGCCTCAAGGTATAAAAACTTTATTATTGTAAAAACGAAATACAAAATAAACGGAATCTAAAGCACCAAAAACGTACATTTTCGGAATGACAACTACGGAATCAAAACCAATCCGAACGGAATATGTGAAACGGCTGATAATTGAATATGATTCCAGAGAGAATCTTCTAGCAATATTGAAAGAATTCTTACAGCCGAATTTGGTAACGGCAAAATCTGTGGTTTTCCTGAATAAGCGCGGATGTTAATTTTTTTCGATTTTGAGTTATTGATGTCAAATTAGATTATTTTATATGCTCTTTTACATGGACCAAAAATTTCGCATAACATGGAATCATTCCGAATTTTTTTTTAAACAACGTAACTTCTTAATTCATTCAAATATGTTTCAGCTTTAATGAACTAAATCGACTTAAGGCTCATTTAGCCGACCGTAACATTGATGTAGTTGCATGTGCTGATCGTTTCTGTCACATTGAAAAGCCATGAGACAGAAACGATCAGCACATGCAACTACATCAACGTTACGGTCGGCTAAATGAGCCTTTACAATTGCGTGCTGGCAATTTATTGCCGTTGAAAAAAACACATAGCCACATGCGTTGTTACTCTTGAACACATTTCCGAAATATTTTTTGGTTATTGTTTACTTAATAAAGACTTATAGTGACTTGTGCGCAAGCAGTTTTCATGTAAAAAAAATCTTGTGTGCTTGAATTAGTTCAATATAAACAACTGTTATCGACATAAGCTTTTTTCTGCAGACACTTTTAGTGTCCTTGGCAAATTGTTTTTTAATTATTCTCTAGGACCTTACCCTTAGGGAATTTTTGCCTGAAATGTTTACACGAACTTCATACCACATATGTTTACATGACTGTCCAAAAATTTGATAAAAATCACACAGAGTCCGTAATATTAAAAATAAAGCATTTCGGCTATCCTGAAAAATTAGGTTTTTAGACACACGCGCTTCTTCAAGAAAACCACAGATATATTGTACAGTAGAGGGCTTGCACGACTTTAAAGAGACGGTAAAAAATTTTTTCTCCTACAAATTTTTTTACACAAAAATATTTACTGTGGATGTTCCAAATTTAGAAGATCAAAAAGTTATCATTGAAAAAGTTCACAACAGGGCCCATAGAAATTAATTTAACTTAAAATTAGAAAATGGCAGAACATTTAAGCAATATATAAAACACTGCGAAATTTGTAATAAGTCAAAACATAACAGACACCCCCAAAGGATCAAAATAGGAGAGACTCCTATGCGTGAAAGGGAGGCTGAATACATATGTAAGCTTAGACATTTTCTATGCGCAGAATCTGAAATTTATTACATGTATTGATTCGTACTCAAAATTTTTAGTAATTAAACAAATTGATGATATGCTAAATTTAGGTGAAAAAGTAAAGGATGTGTTGCAAAGCTTTCCAAACGCGAAGAAAATCACTTTAGATAATGAGCCAGGTTTTAAGACGGCTCAATTTAAGTCACTCATGCAAAGGTTAATGCCTTAATTCATAAAAAATATTTCGGACTTATGGCATATTAATAAAACAGATTTTCATAAAAAAAATTTTATAAATCAAAAATGTTTTTATGAATTAGGTTATAAGAATATAACTGTGCTATTGTACCCCTAGACACAGTTCTACATATGAACAAGTGGAAAGAAAGAGTTCATTCTACATTGGTAGAAATTGCAAGATGCATTAAAGACGAATATCATGTGCTGGATGATTCGGAAGAATGTCTTTAGCAAGCCAGCAATATAATCAATCAATTCATTAGGTAACTGGTGAAAAACCGACTGATATCTTCTTTAATAAAATTACACATGAAAATTTTGTGGACAAACTTAAAAAGGCACAAGAAAAGATGCTGCAAGGGAGTAAAGACAGTACCGCAAAGGCTTATCAACCAAATGACATAATTTATGAAAAGATTATTGGACAGAGAAATAAATTAGCACACAAAAAGTTAAGGAGGATTTGGTGGACAAAATAAAAATACATTCACGAGACAGAATTATTCATAAAACTAACATTAAAAAGTGAACTTACATTTTTTTCAGAATATGGCAAAATTTTTGATAATGTTTCTTGCAATATTACAAATTTGCAAATCAGAAAGATTAAAAAAACTCCAAAACCAGATATGAAAATAACTAATGTCGTTGGTGGAGGAAGAGGGGAATCAAAAGATTCAAAGCCGAAACAAAGCCCGAGTTTCGCAGTGGTAATGGCCTGCACAGGGCTCGTTTCACAAAACTGCAAGTTACAAATCTGCAAGTAAAATACATAGAAAACAACAACACTTTTACAAAATTTATTGTTGTTTTGTGAGTATTTTACTTGTAGATTTGCAATTTGTAGTTTTGAGAAACGATCCCAGTTCTTTAAGCAATCGGGACGATTGATTTTACGAAGGAGAGCGTTAAGGTATTTCATATTTGTTATCATTTAATAAAATTAAATTCTTGCTTTTGTCGTTCCCACCATTTATGCTGGCGATATGTCTAGCAATTTATTTTTCTCACTAAAAGTGCTGTTTATACAAATTACCAAAAGAACAAGCTGGTACTAATTATTAGAGATGTGCAAATGTCGTGAATTTTTCGTGTCAGGCGTGATTCACGCGTGACTCACGCGTGATCATGACTAAACTAAAAAATAATCACGCAATCGTGCGTGAGCGTGATTTAGAAATTAAATACCGTGCGTTATCGTGCGTGATTTTAAAAATGTAATTTTCACGCACTCACGAAATTACATTTCGTAGCTTGCTGAAAAAAATTTCCTCTACTCCTACAATATTTTGATTTAATTTGCAAATTTTATACGACATTTCTGATAAGCTTCTAATTTTAGATCCGAGTTTTCTGCGACATGTCGCAAATTCCTTAAAAGATTCGTCAGAATTCGTAGAGAGTTTCGGCAAAGTTTCTAGAATTTTCTCAGACAAAGATGTTCGTTTTCTTGTTAACCACTCATATGGACCGTCTTCGAATACGAATTCGGCATCTTGTGCAGACTTTCTGCCCTACTTCGGACCGAAAGTACGTGTGTCGACAGCAAAAGAAACCCAGTGAACCTTTTATGCCGACATGTCTGACATCAGGAAAAATATGTTTGTAAGCTGAAGACAACCCAGCACACAAAAAGTCAAAACGTTTGAAATACGATATATCGCTTATTTACTGAAACAGCGGACACAAAGATTTTGTCTTCTATGATATTTCGCACCACGGCGTCACTTACTAAAGATTCTGTGTAATACGAATTTTTACGAAATATTTTGCAAATCTGGTACATAAACTAATATTAGAAGTTACATAACTTTCATATTTAATAAATGACAGCTTACAAATATACACCAAATGAAAGCTTGGAGGGTTCCCTATAAAATAAAATATTGAGTACCGCTATATTGTCCAGTCTTTAAGATAGCGGTGTTTTTACGTAAAAAGCCAGGCGAAAATGCTTAAAATTCCATTTCACTCATAATGGGTTAATGGCTTTGAGAATATTGAAAGTATTTCATACAATAAACGCATACATTTTAAAACGAAATCTACTCCAGCCTGATTTAATATATTATTTAATATATAAATAAAAGTACATAAGCTTTTTTTATGTAACACTGACGATTATGTGTTAAAAATAAAGAACGAAAATGCTTTTTATACTCTGTTCATACAAACTGATGTATCGGAATTGTATTTTGTATGGTGTTTTGCATCAAATATTTGAAAAACAATAATAATTATAACTTTTTTAAGAAATTGTTGTGGTTCGCACTTATGTGTATTGAGCGTTACTCGTTTTTAGCATGCTTCAATATTCAGTTTAATTAATAAAATAACAGCGTAGGGTTGCACTTCTAAATATTTAAAAGTTTTGCAAATTTCGTTAAATAGTTTAAATTGCAAAAAGTTTCATCAATCAATAATAATGTATTGCAGTTTTTTAATTTAATTGAAATTTTTTAGTGTGTAACTAAGGAGTTTATGTTAAAACTTATCGAAGATTATACATCTGAATTGTTTTAAATTCAAAAAATTCTAAAAATTATTAAATTCGTAAGAAAATATATTGAGCATTACGCTAACAAAATTCTTAAATATAATTATCTATAAATTTTAGGGTGGTAAAAAAGTTAACAGCAGCGGAAGGGCAGAAACGATATGGAGAGCATTATCCGTTCAGAAATTTCTGATTTGCTTTCAAAAAGTCATTCCCAGAACAACCGTGAA
Source organism: Panzeria rudis (assembly GCA_956483635.1). Lineage (NCBI taxonomy): Eukaryota > Metazoa > Arthropoda > Insecta > Diptera > Tachinidae > Panzeria > Panzeria rudis. The sequence goes on along the minus strand of OY101448.1, from coordinate 111,955,386 downwards.
AGCAAATGTAACGCTCAATCCACAAAAATTAAAAAAAATCGGAAATTTTTATTTTATATTAGGATCCATTGAATGAATGAATGAGGCGAAAACTATAACACCTTCTGATATTTCTATTAATTAAATTGGTAAAGTTAAAAAAAGAAAATGAAAAACCCAAAATGTACACTCACAATGAGAATCCCCATGGATATTAATTCAAAAAGTCGTTTTGATGTTCGATTTGTGTTTTTGTGGGATATAAAAAAAATAAATATCGTGAAAGCTTAAGCTTTTGTCGTGCGTGAGCGCGTGTGATAAAATCAAATTTGATTTGTAGAGAATTTAATTTCCTTTAAAAATAGTTATTGGCTTTTTTCAGAAATTAATTTTTACATGAATTACAAAATTCGAATATTTAAAAATGAAATTGTAAAATCATACCAAGGTTGGAGGCATGGTTATAAGAAAACGGTTCATCTGACAAAAAAATTCACTAGGACCTTTTTCATTGAGCATTTAATTTCCTTCAAGATATGTTCAGGTCAATTTTGTTTGGGTTGATGGTTTGGGAGTCAAAAGTCAAAAACTTGCATAGACAAAAAAAATTTAAATTGCGATGATAGACCTCTTAATATTAATATAAAGCGCTCAAATTTTGACAATAATTCTTTTTTGTCATCCCAAACAATATTTTCGATATAGTTAAAAAAAAAACCAGCGACAATTTTTTTTTTTGCCCCACTCTAATGTATATTATATCATTTATACTATTTTATAAAGTTTTTCTCCTGTAAGAAATATTTTGGTGTTTTCATTAAATTTGTCTCATCTGTTATTTGTAGTGTTCGACCGAACCCGAACTTCGTTTGAATTTTTAGAGCTGAAACCGAACTTTTTTTTTGATGAGAAAAATTTCAACTTAACTTTTTTAACATATATTTATATAAAATTAAAACGGATTTGCAATGTGTTTTAAGGTAAGGTTGTATGGAAATTTTGTCTTAAAATAAATTGCCACATGCTTTGAAAAATTATTTCTCAATAAAAAATGATTTAATTGTAAAAATTAAATTGAACGAACTTAAGCCTGAATAATAAATTTCTTTGGATAAAACCCATATAGTTCGACTAAATACACACAAATTCAATTATTAACACTAGAGGCACATAGTACAAAATATGTTAGATAGTTTCCCGTGTAATACGGATAAAACAAAACATATGTAAACCCTAAGAACTAGAGAAAGGAGCTTTCTCAATCTTGGGTGAGAAATATAAACAAAAAGCACAGGTGTGGTTGTTGATTAGGATAAGTGCCAAGTATGGTAAATTTCTAAGCCACCATAAAATAAGCTTAAAGCCAGGAAACATAGAGCTTTAATGCAATTGGTTTAATGCCAGATATTTACCGCTTGACTTTGGAGGCTGAGTAGCCTAGAGTATAGAGAGCTCTGACGATGGGGTTGTGGCTAATCCCGAAAATATCGATGTTCAGTTCGACCCTTACAAAAGTCAAGAAATTGGTCTTTGTACTTTTCAATTGCCACATGCTTTGAAAAATTATTGCTCAATAAAAAAATGATTTAATTGTAAAAATTAAATTGAACGAACGTAAGCCTGAATAATAAATTTCTTTGGATAAAACCCATATAGTTCGACTAAATACACACAACTTCTATATAATAAAAATCTATATTATTTTATTAGACATTTAATAAATACAATATGAACTAATTCATACTACGTTGCACTCTTCGATAATATTTTATAGGACTGCATTTTTGTCTGTCTTTGATGAAATGTATATAAATATATATTTTAAAAAATTATACAAAGTTCGGTGAACATTTTACCGAACGCCGAAAATCAACCGAACATAGCTTTTTACCGACCTTCGAACGCGAACGTTCGATCGGCCACTAGTTATTTGGTTTATAGCTAATTTATTTCTAATCATTTGCAAATTATTGAACAATAATACGTGACATGTTGTTTTTTCATTTATTCCAGCTATAACTATCAACGTTCAATTTTTGAGATTAACTTTTGGATGGGATGAGCGTTAGTCTTGTGATATAATTAAGAACATTTGGATTTCTAAATATAGGAAATTCGTATGTACAGTGATTTTGCAAATCGAGCAATAATAGTTTGTTATTGACTTCATCTCTTTTGTTTTAACTGCATTTGAAATACATATATGGCTTCTAATGCTAAAGTTGGAGAAATTGTGCTTGTAATCGCTGTATCCATATTTTTATATTATTTCTTCTGGGTGTCAATTTTGCCTTTTATGCTTATAGACGAAGGTAAGTAGAGCTATTTAATATAATTAAAAGGCTCAGTGCAATAAATCGGTAAGACACATGCAATCACAAATTCGTTTTCAAAAACCATATTCTAATTTTGTTGAAACTTAAAAGTCGATTTTTTCATAATATTGCTTTTGCGGCTTATCGAGTAATTTTACTAAGCCTCTTAATTGTTTATTTTATTATTTACTTTTTTCCGGCAGAAGGGGCACCCGACGGGTAAACTTAATTCGAGTTCGCTGATTTCAGCGGCGTTCACCGTTTTTAATGTCAGCTCTTAAAAAAAGAGATATTTTTGATTTAAAATTCCAGTTTTTGTACCATTTTCATTGGATTAAAAAAGCAATTCTTAAGATAATAGGAAGAAATTCGGTTCATAAGTTACTTATGTAACATAAATATACCTAAATTAAATTTAATGAAATCGGTCCATGTTTACACCTAGCCTTCATACAAGCATCCTCCAAAATTTCACCTAAATGTCGATAGAACTCATGAATTATTTTAGATTTAATATGCTCTATCGACATTTAGCCAAACTTTTGGTAGATGCTAAGTGTAAACATTGACCGATTTCTTCAAATTTTAGTTAGGTATGTTTGTAGTGCTTAAGTAACTTATGAACCGAATTTCGTCTAATTATCTTAAGAATTGCGCCTTTAATCCAATGAAAATAATCCAAAAATTGTAATTTTAAATCTTAAATATCTCTTTTTAAAGAGCTAACATTAAAAAACGGTGAGCGCCATAAAATCAGCATATGCGAATTAAGTTTACCAGCTGTGGGTGCCTCTTCTATCTGGGTTTTAACTAGCATAGTTATTATAGTATTTTGGTGAAAGCATAAAATATTAGAACTACGATGTGTGCCGAAAATAGACACATATACAACACATGCATTCTAATATATATTTTTTTATTACTTGACTAAATTCACACGATGAAATATTTCATGTAGTTTTCTTGATGAAAGTTTTTTGCAAGGACTTAAAGTTATAACTTATATTCGATAAAAATTGCGCATAATTATTATAAATAAATTTTTATTTTATTTCTAAAGCGTAATTATTATATCTAATTTTTATTTTTTTAAATTGAAGATAACTATTATAGCTGTTTTACGCATAAGCCGTTCGACTTCTGTAGAAAATGCAAACCTGGGCCACGTGAATCGTATAAAATGTATGAGGTTACAGTACGTTCACGTATGTCATAATCCGAAAATGGCGTTTTTACGTGACGAGTTGTACGTTCACGGATGTGACGATTTGAGCCCTGATCTAATGAGTTTATAGAAAGTCTTAAGAAAGCAATAACAACACATTATATCAGGGTTGCATTTTGTGCAGAAGTCGAACAGCTTGTATAATAGTCTAAAAACAGCTTTATGGATATCAAATAAAAGTATTCTTCAGGCATAACTATTACTAATCAATAGATATATTTCCTTTGTTACTTTAAATAGTTATGACTAAGAAATATTATTACAGTTATAACTCATTTGATGTAATAGAGTTTAGTTACGCAAATTGTTTTATAAAGCATGTGTTTTTGTAGGTAAGAATTGAAACAAAGCAAAAACAAATTGATTTTTGCAGGTTTTTTTTCTTCAAAAGATATTTTTTTGCTAATAGTGTACAAAACCAAAGCAATTAATATCAAGGAAATATTCAAAATAATTATTATCGTAAATATAAAACAATAAAAATCTTTATTAATAGTTATAGATAAGAGAAAAAATATATTTATCGATTATAATAGTTATGAGCAATGAAAAAAGTTATTAATTGTGTATAATAGTTCATTACATAATAATAATTACATGATAATAATTAAAAAATATTTCTTAAACGTGAGAATTTTTTGGTATCTGAAAAATGAGCATAATTATTATGTAGGGTCCTTGCTTTTTTTATTTGCTTATTGCAAGTGTGGAGATGCAAGTGGGGTAAAGAAACTTGACAAGAACCCTCTGAAAATTCTTTCATATCAGCTTTTCCACCCAACTCGCTTATATGACCATCCTCTTGACAAATAAAAAATGTTTCATGCCACAAATCTCATTGTGTAAATTTAGGTTTTATAAAAAATTAAAAATTTCTTATCGCTTTAATAGCGATAAGTGACAGTGCTTATTCAATGCCAATATGAACAAATATTTATTATCAATTTAGCTAAAATTATTGCATATAATTTATATTACATAAAGCAAAATTCTGAATTGACCGCTGTCAGTTAGGGTTTCACGTTCGATTTTAACTGAAACCGAAACCGCGGTTTTTAATGCCTGAAAACTGAAACCGAAGACCTACAAAGAAACAGTCGGTTTTTAACTATTTACTTTTACAATTTATTACACTCCTTCTTAAACTAATAAGTAAATATCTGAAAGTTTTCTCAACTATGCTTAAGCTGTTTAGCCAAAAGTCCACAGATATGGAGCCCTACCGCGAAAATAACATAAATGACATATTTTTCGAAAATTACTTTTTGATGCAGAATTGTTCTAAGGACTCCAATACGTCGCAAAGTGCAAAATATTTCTAAGTTCCGTATCAAAAGTGGTTTTTTAAAATATCGAATTATGATACAAAATCGGTATCAGTGAAAAGCTAACAGCATGTTTACAGAACGTGTTGCAATCAAAACGTGCACGAATGACATAAGGACGATTACGTAACAATTTGCGTCTGTAGAAGCAGGGTTGGCTCCCCACTGGGTAACCCAAAAAACCCACCCGGGTTTTTATGGGTATTTTGTTTAAAAAACCCAAGCGGGTTTTTTACGTTATATCCATTCAAACAGAGATGAAGATAGTTTTGAAGTTTCATTTACAGAAAAATAAAATAAAATCATTATAAAATTCATGGAAACGAATAACCCAAGTACATACACATGTCCATTTGTGTGAATGTGCATTTAACCCTAGTGGGCTTTTCAGTACTTTTAATTTAAATAAAGATAGTATATTATATCAAAAAAAATTTCAAGATAATAATTAAAAAATTCATTAAAAATAGTAGTCAAAACATGTACATAAAAAGTTATTTCAAATCAGTTACCACTCTGGTGGCTCAGATGTTAAATGCTTTTAACTGCCCTTTTCATAATGTACTATTAAAAGTTAACGCGGACTTTAACAGCAAGTTTTCTATGCCGAACTTGCTATTAAAGTCCACGTTAACTTTTAATCGCACATTGTAAAAAGGGGCGTAAGAGACCTAATGCTTTTTCCAATCTAAGGCGATTTCAAAGGTTACTCCATATTAAACCATAAGATGAGAACATTGATGGTGGCAATTCATTACTGAAGTGAAATAATCGCAAAAGTTTGCAGGTAAACATTATTAATTTTTGTCTTTTAATATCTTCAACCATTGTTTTTTTTTTGTGGAAAGTGTTCTGCATCTTTAATTTTAAATGCCAAAAAAGGGTGCTAAAAATGGAGTGCTTTTGACTTACGCATTCTTCTGCTATCTTTTCGCTTTCTTTAGTAATTACTTTGTCCATATATTTGGAATTCACGCTTTTTAACAAAATCCTGTTTGGACAGTAGTATAGCATTGTTCAACAAATTACAGTCTAGGCACCCTAAGTAGCCCAAAAAACTAATTTGTACCTTAAAAATTTTAGTTTTTTACCGGTTAGGCTATATTTTTATTGAATTTTTTTACTTTCTTTGTTATTGTTTCACTTCTTATGTTGCTGATTTTAGTATTTACTATTTTTTTATTGCTTGTTGCTGTTTTGCCAAATATTGTTAGTGAAAAATGTGGAGTCGCTGTACACAGCACAATAGACACAGCAGAATAGAGTAGCGCCACTTTCGGAAGCCGCTACACTTCCATCGTCAGTGCTCACGTGTATTTGCTTATCACCACTTGTCAGGTGGCTCTGTTGAATGTGATTTTAATTCTTATATATACAACTTTTTCGTGAAAATTGAATACGAGAATTAAATCACTCTCAAGCTGATATTAAATGCACTTTCCCAGCGTTGCCATCGGATTATTTTTCTTCATTCCCATTTTTCTGATTTTTGTTCTACTACGACAAACTTTTTTGGTTTGATTTTATACTTAAGTATATATGAACATGTAAACATGTGAAAAGCTCAAGCCAGTAGCTAATTATGGCGCTACTCTGTTCTGCTGTGTACGTTGAAAAATTAAGTTGATGTTAATTTTTCCCTTGTTCCTTGGAATATTAATCAGCCCAATTCTTTCTGAATATAACGTTACGAACCTTAGCCTAATAATCAATTGAGATTCAAGATATGTAATTGTTTCCTATATTTTAAAAAAAAAAGTGCGGAAAAAATTACTTTTTTTTGCACAAGATGTTGATGAAACACAATATAACATAACAGAGAATTATGCAATTGAATATACTTTTTAAAAAAATTTTTAGCATAAACAAATAGCGAAAACCCAAAATTTTTAAGGTAAAAAGTGGTCTGTGTGAGCTAATAGGGTGGCTAGTCAAGTTCAATTGTATTGATATGTTCACAAAACTTGTTCAGTTCTACCGTAACTGCAAGTTTGCCGAATATTGATAGTAAAAAATTACGAGTACCAGTAAGTTATTCTGAAAAAACTTAAAACAAATTTTTTTCTTAATTTTTTCAACAAAAAGTGCACGGAAAAATTTTTTGCCATTAAATGTTAAAAAAAAACTGTTATTGTCATATACAGTTGAGCGGTATCATTAAGTTTGAATTAGCTGTTGGCCAAATGCTGATGACACCGTTTTTTAGGGTCCCACTGATTTTCAGAAATTTTGGAGGTCCATGAAAAAAATTGGTCACCAAATTCTCAAATTGAGTATAGGGTTTTACTACCCCGTGGTAGTAAAATCTAAACTGTACTGTCAAGTCCTTGTATTTTTCCAAAAGTCTTCATTTGCCGCATAGTTGTATTAATAATTTTCTTGATAAATCTATACCGTAAAGGGCTAATGTGACAGCATTGCTTAGATCATAAAAAAACCAATTAAACTCAATAAAGCCCAATAAAACCCAAAAAAGCCCAATAAAACCCAAAAAACCCATGATAAAACCCGCCGGGCTGGGTTTTATTTTGAAAAAACCCGGGTTTTTTTCCAACCCTGTGTAGAAGACGTTCCAAATTTTTTGTCTCGATTTACGTAGTTTCATGCATATAGAGTTGCCCATCTCCAAAAATTTTATTTGTTTACTTTTTCTCATACAAAACTAATGTTTTTTTATCTAAATAATGGCGCACATTACTAAAAGCTGTAGCAAGTAGTAAGTGCTCCGAAAAAAGTTATAAAAAATCTATGTCACTTATATTAAAAGGTGTTGCCATATAAAATAATCACCCTGTGATGATCTTTTTATTGCTGTGACTACAAATCTTCACTTTTCTTCTTTTTTTCTATTACATTTTTGTGAGATGTCCTTCTGTAAATGACAATTAAAAATTCATACTGCAGTGGCCTGATTTTTAAAGAAAATCTTACGTTTTGCCAAAGGATGTACTTAAGTTTATTACTACTTCCAACTTTAACCGGCCGTGTTGGAAAAAATGTACTAGGCACTTTTGGCAAGAGACATCAAAAGTTGGCGCGCTTAGCCCGAATTCCAGAATGGTATAATACTTGGGCGATTAGTTTTTCAAACTGCAAAAAAAAACATTTTTCCAACAAATCTATTTTTAAGTTAAAAAAATTGTTGCTCGTTATTTGAGCGTTTTTTTAATTTTTTTTAATTTAAACAAGAAAACGTTCGAATAATGACAAACATTTTTTTTAGATAACACTAGTTCACAAATTTTCAAGTTTTTGCGATCACATCAAAAATTAAATGTTTTCTGAGGTAATTTGGGGTCACTGAACACTAATATGATATTCATATATTTCTCTTAAGAGCCGTTTTCGAGATATTCGCAAAAAACGTGTTTTTTTGCAATTTATAAGGCTATTTCCAAAAATCTGGAGTACTGTTTACTTGAATTGAGCAAATTTGGCATTGTTGCATAGATATGCTTTTCCTCTTTCAGCCCATATTCAAAATGTGTTGATCGGATCAAAATTCAATGAGTTACAGGTCTTTAGATTTGAAAAACTTTGGTTTTTACACGCTTTTTTTAATTTACTATTTTAAGACGCTCCAGTAAGGCAAAATAAATTTTTTTAAATTTATTTTAGACCCCACATCTTGAAGAAAATTTTGTTCCAAATATAGCAAGCTTAAAGTTAGTTACATCGGACCAAATATGAGAAAGTTACAACATATTTAGTGAGCACATCAAAATTTTAATTTGCATTCGTTGTTCCTCAGATCAGTACGAGTTTTTGCTTCCATTCCATTACTTTTACTCGTTTGAAAAAGAAAGGTGGACATATCGCATATCAAAGTTACCAAAATTATGTGTAGTTTTCAACACTGTATTCAGATTTTTATAATTAAAATTTTTATGAAAGACTTACGGCAAAACAAGTAGAAAAATGGTGCTATGTGGTGTTTTGTGCATATAAAATTTTTTCTTAATCCTATAAAATCTTTCATTATTGATATTTTCCAATGAAATTTTGCAGTTATATAGGAATTTATGTGAAAGCTTTGATTTGTTTCTCATAACCATTAGAATTCCTAAGAAAGTTCCAATAAATCTAAAAAATAGGTAGATTTCAAAAGGGTGCATGCCCACCAAAAATTGTAAATTCGATTAGGTTGTTTTTCTAAAATCATGTCTGTGAAGACACCTTTTAGACATGTATATAATAATTATTCGATCCTTGAGAAAAAAATGTTATAGAGAAAACAATTATGGTGCTTTTTTGGGCAAAAATTGTCATAAATTCAAAATATTTCAATTTTCAAATTAAAGATTGTATATTTTATATGTAAGTAACAAAGAAATAATTGTGACAATCGGTTTGTTACTTGGATCCGATATCTTAAAAATACTGGACCAAGGATTTGAAAAATTTAGAAATTTTAATATTAAAATGAGTATACTTCACTAACTATACAAGATATTTGTTTAACCAAAGACTTTTTACAACTTTACAAAGTATATAAGGACACAAAAAATTTTTGGAATCGAGTGAGAAACAGACAAGCGTTGAAAAATTTTACATGACCGAAGTGCACTACTTTGCTTTTCATACCTCTGAACCTGAGAAATATGGGAAGCTCATCTTCCTAAATTAAATAAGAACACTCCTCTGATATCTCCATGTAAAATTTTATACTGATCGGACTAAAGAGTTAGAAATGGTTTATATATTTCCAAAATATTTAGTTCTGCCCCACTGGCATTTTTCTTATACTCATACTCCATACACATTTTTTTTATTAAAATTCAAAATCGGATGTTTTCACTAAATCTATTGTAACTTTCTAAATTTTTGCCCGATGCTAACAATTTTACTTTTTGTACGTTGGGAAAAAATTTTTATTTAAGATATGGGTCAAAAAAAAAATTTAAAATTTTTTGTTTGCTTTAATGGAGCATTTCAAAATGGTGAATTTTGATCTGATCAACACAGTATAAATATGAACTGAAAGAGGAAAAACATATCTATGCAACAATGCCAAACTTGCTCAGTTCAAGTAAAAACTACTTAAGATTTTTGTAAATATCTCTTCAAACTGCAAAAAACTAGTTTTTCGCGAATATCTCGAAAACGGTTCTTAAGAAAAAAAATTAATGCCGCCATATTCGTGTTCAGCAGCCCCAATTTAGCTTAAAAAACATCTAATTTTTGAGGTGAATCTTTTTTGTGAACCAGTGTAATAGATAGATTTGTTGAAAAAAATATTTTTTTCCCAGTTTGAAAAACAAATCGACCAAGTATTATACCATTTCGGAAGTCGGATTAAACGCGGCAACCTGATATATCACCTGCCAAAAGTACCTAGTACATTTTTTCCAACACTGCCGGTTAAAGTTGGGAGTAGTAATAATTTTAAGTAAGTCCATCGTTTGGCAAAACGTAAGATATTCTTTAAAAATCAGGCCACTGCAGTATGAATTTTTAACTGTCATTTACATAAGAATATCTCACAATAATATAGGAGAAAAAATTAGAAAAGTGAAGATTTGTAGTCATATCAATAGAAAGATTATCACAGGGTGATTTTTTTTAATGGCAACAGCTTTTAAAATAAGTGACATAGATTTTTTTCTAGCTCTTTTCGGAGCAGTCACTACTTGCCCTATCATCCGCTTTCGGCTTGACGTTGATTTATGGGACACCCTGTATAAAGTGTATAAAAAATATAAAAAATTTTATGCTCTAATTGCTCCGGAAAAAATAGGATGCAAATATATAAGCTTACCCAGAAAATTTTTTTTAATTATTTTACCATTTACTTACCAATTTACCGAATCAATTTATCTTAATGGAGTGAGAAATGGCAGCAGTTTCAATTTTACACTTAAAAAAAAGTTGATTTTTTGTAAATTTTTTTGCCAAATAGGTAGTTACTATCAGTATTTTGATTATAAAAAAAAGTTTCTTCAAAGACCTCAACCAAGTTAACATGATTTGGATAGAGGACAAAAAAACCAAGCTAACAAGCTAAGCTCTATCTATAATAGTTCGCTCCAGCTTCTCCAATTGTTGCTGATATAGCGATGGAGAAATTACTGGACGTTTGTATAGAGAAACTTGATATAAAACCAGATTTAATGACCAAATATGTAGATGATTTGTTTTGCATTATTTCTGAATGCGGTATAGATAATATGTTAAAAACAATGAATGGATTTAATCCTTCTATTAGATTTACAAATAGAGAAAGAGTGCAACTCTAGGCTTCCTTATTTGGATATACTAGTAATAAGAAAAGGTAACAATTTGATAACGGATTGGTATCAAAACCCAACAGCTTCAGGGAGAATTATTCATTATTATTCCAAGCATAATAAGAGAACTATTATTAACACAGCAAATAACTTGATAGAGAGAGTACTAACGTTAAGTGACAGAGAGTTTCATAGAAAGAATGAAAGGATAATTAAGAATATACTTCGTGAGAATGATTTTCCTATCCAGCTTATTTATAAATTAATAGGTAATTATAGATTCAGAAGGATAAATAATACATTAAATGTGGTTGAATCGAAGATTTTGAAGTCTATGACTTATATATCTGAAATATCTGAACGATCAAAAAGATCAAGTATATTTGACACTAATAAATATAGAGTCGCTAATAGATCATATAACACATTGAACAGATTTTTTAGTAAGACAAAAGATAAAGTACCGAAACTGGACATATCGAACATAGTATATGAGATACATTGTAATGGGAATGACTTAGAGAATTGTGATAAGGTATATGTAGGCACTACAAAGAATAAATTGAGAACTAGGATTGCTGGTCATAGACCTGATCAGAAATACAGACATATTAATTCACAAAAGACAGCATTATCATCACATTGTTCACAATTAAATCACTATCGTAACTTTGAAAATGTTTCAGTTTTAAATACAGAACAGAATTATAAACGTAGATTTATATTAGAAATGTTGCACATAATTGATGTACCACCACATAAGAGAATTAATTTTAAGGCGGATGTAGAAAATGTAGCTCAGAATTACAGACATTTGATATATATATATATATATATATATATATATATATATATATATATATATATATATATATAAATATATATATATATATATATATATATATATATATATATATATATATATATAAATATATATATATATATATATATATATATATATATATATATATATATATATATATATATATATATATATATATATATATATATATATATATATATATATATATATATATATATATATATATATATATATATATATATATATATATATATATATATATATATATATATATATATATATATATATATATATATATATACATATATATACATATATATATACATATATATATTTGTAAATTCTCTAATTGTTTTTAAAAGTCTGTACATAAGAAAAAGAGTTTGTAACTGTTCAAAATTGTGTTTGAAGTCTACTAACGATTTGGTAAAGCACCAATGAAATGCTGCATATAGACAATGCTTAAACTCCAGCAAATAAATTTCATGGATTTATTTATTATATTTAGCATTTTTGATTATATATTTGCCATTTTATGTCGAAAGGATGTGGATGGATTTCTAAACAAAAAGCAACAACTGATTTGCATCACACTAATAACATACATACATATATTATTTATCTGTTTATTTACTTACTAAATAAATAAAATACGTTGTTAGTGGGACGCAAATGCTTTGTTTTCGGTTAAAGCGTTATGGTTCGCTCGACATCGTGGGACAGGTTTATCCATACACAGAAATAACTAAATTTCATTTTCTATAAAGGAATTCAATGAAATAGTAAATATTTTGTCTATGAACGGACCTACAAACGAATTTGTAAATATAGACAAAAGTACCTCAACAATTTCCTTGAAAAAAATTTGTTTTTTTTTTCAGTGAACAAATTGTTTAAATCTATAAAACAATTTGTCTAAAAATATTTACAAATTGTAGACAAAACAATTCATTAAATCAAACAAAAATATTTACTAGATTTTCTGAAAAATATCAAACAATATTTCTGTCTGAATTTAGTAAACAATTAGTCTAAAAATGCTAACAATTATTAAGCAAATTCACTGCGTTAAATGTGTTCCAGTCTGAATGTTTATCTAAGTACTTTAAAAAAATTAATGAGAATTATTGCAACAACATTAACTAATCAATTCACTCAAAAATCTTTTGTAAACGAAGTTGGTACAATTGCATTCCTCTTGCTATGATTGTTGTTGTTGTTATTTGCGTGTATGTCGTCATCGGGTGGTTTTAATTGTTGTTTTTGGTGTTTGCGTTCTAAATAAAACTCAAACAAACAATTCATAGATTATAGACAGAACATTTACTGAAAATTAAATTTATTTTTAAACAAACTTTTGTTTGCAAATTTTTTGGTGATAATTTTTTCTGTGTATATTATATTGTAATAGGATCAATATATGGCTTATAGCATACAGATTTTTTAACATTATTTTTGCGATCGGCGCTACAGTATGCCAATTGTAAACTGATAATAATACCAATAATTACATATATTAAATATATATATTTTTTGTTTTAATATTAACAGGCAACTTGATACATTCGTTTTTTCCTCCTCTGGAGTACGGTTTCATATTGCCCGTCATATTTGGCGTGATATATTTGTGTGGCATTGTTGTTTTTACCCTATATCATATGTGGGATTTTATTAAAACGAAGAATACAAATTGAATTCTTGAGAGTAACAAAAGATTTCGAACAAATACACAAGCAACAAGCAACTTCCGTACTTCGATCTAAGATTGTGCTAATTTTTGCTGTAGGATATACAACAGAATGCCTCAATGGCTGGTTATTGGAATTTCGGGTGTCACCTGCGGTGGCAAAACTTCATTGGCATACAAGTTAAGGGAATATTTTATGAATCAGCGTAATCTTCAATTATGGAATACTCCATATACAATCAGCGACGTTCAGTTAATTTCACAAGACGATTATTTCCTACCTGTTGATGATTTGAGACACAAATGGGTCGAACCGTTAAATGCAATAAATTTTGAACTTATTACTTCTCTGGATATGAAACAAATGATTTCTGACATAACATGGTCTATGAAAAGTCGTTATTTGAGCGGAGAACCAGTTGATAATATTGGGTTTTCCAATGACATTTCTTCATACAGTGGCACTTTTGAACACTTTACAGATTCGCAAAATCAATTAATCCAAAACTTGCCCACCAAATCGCAACAAAATAAACATCATTACAACCAGCATCATCAAAACCAACATCACCATTGCGATATAAAAAATCAGAATCATCAAAATACAGCTCATATTATTCGAGTAAACTCGCAAATGGTTACACAAATGCGCGACAACAAAATTAATATTCTAATAATTGAAGGCTTTATAATTTTTAATCAGCCCGAACTGATTACTCTATGTAACATTAAATTTCATTTTCACTTGCCATACGAAAAATGCTTCGAGCGACGACGCAAGCGCACCTACGATCCTCCAGATGTCACTGGCTACTTTGAGATGTGCGTGTGGCCACATTATGAAAAGAACTTTATGGACTATCGGGATCGCAAGGATATAATGTTTTTAAATGGGGAAATGAATAAAGAAAAAATTTTTAAATTTGTCCTACAGCGCATTGTCCAGTATTTCGATGAACGGTGTGATGTAGCTTGTCCACCGCCCCACAAACTTTTGGGCATTCCAAGTTGCAGTAATGGCAATATGAGAACCAGCCCAACACTGCAAACCTGCCCCATGGAACAACAATAACTAAATGTTTTGTTTTATCTTCATGGCAAAATTTATTCAATATACGCAAAGGAGGCTTTATTTCAAGAACATCGCATCCGTAATTTGGAGTCGGAAATAATATTTATTTAAACTTTTTAATTTAGCTAGAAAATGCTGTTGAATTAACAGTGCACATGCATGTCAAATGTAAATATGTACAGATTTAAAAATATTTATTGGTTTTGTTTTAAAGTGCATATGTAGGTACATACGTACATACACACCCAGCGTTAGACAGGCAGTGAAGAGACCTTCTATAAGGCCTTATATAGCAGGCACAATTATTAAGCTGAAAGTCCATAACACGCGTTACACGCTTTCTCGCGCCATACGCGGCTGTCAAAAAATTTGAATTAGTGTAGTACGTATCAAGTTACAGAGCATGACGCCTTGACGCGTCCAACGCAAAAAGTACGCCTACTTTCTACTTTTGTAAGCGTCATCAGCGGCGTGCTAACATCTTAGCTGTTTTTTTTTCAATGCTATCGATGATTATGTTTGTATAGTGTACTATTTTGCTCTTGTAATAAAGTTTAAAAATATTTGCGATCATAAATTAACAAAAAAAACTTCTGCATAAAAAGCGTCGCATGTAACTTGAAACGTGTGAAAGCGTTGACGCGAAAACGCGTGTTATGCACTTTCAGCTTTACTGCTAGTCCCATTACGCACACATTTATTTTTACACGCAATCTTAATGCCTCCCATGGCCTTCGACGCTCTCTTAATAAGTAATTATACCCAGCGGGTAAAGGTAATGAATAAGAAACGAAAAGGTATAATATTTCATTCCAGGATTTATTATTGTTAACACAGAACATGTCCTAGGAAAGTATTGAATTATTTCAATGTGTGAATTCTTTGATTTTAATTCATAATATAATTATATTTCCATATGTACTTTTAAGAGTTAAATACTTAAATAAGAGATATGTTGCTAACTGATGAAGAAATAAATTATATATAAACATACATATGTAGATGTAAGTATAAAAATATGTATTTTATTAATTAATTCCATTTAATATATATATATATATATATATTTAAACACAAGCAGCGTTATCAAATCGTACGATTTTTTACGATATGACAAAACTGAGATAACCATACAGTGTTGTCATATAGTAAGTTTTTTACGATATGAGAACACTGTATGATTATCTCAGTTTTGTCATATCGTAAAAAAGCGTACGATATGACATCGATGTACACTAGCTTTTACACGCGGCTTAGCTCGCGTATGCAGCGTAGATGGCCAATGAAAATACAAAAAGTTAAAATTGGGCTAAAGCAGGTCATCCATTATGAAATATTATTGCATATGTTATTGCATATGTTAAATATATACCATGGAATATAAATGATTTTCAGAATGAATGCATTTTCGAATTTATAATTTTTGCTAAATTCGTTTTAATATGAGTACTAAAACAATTGGTTTTATGAGTTTGAAATAATCTGTAGAATAGAGAATTACTTCTAAAGTTTTCTAAGGAACATCAACATTTAGTATAGTTACCCACGTACGGAAGAGTGTGCTAGGCTATTAACTGGGAGGTCGCAGGTTTGTTTTCTACCAAGACTCTTGTGTTTCTGACGATAAGCTCAAAAAGGGTTAATCAGTATGTGCGTTTGTTAAATTGACGGAGCTAAATATTTGTCCGATATTTGTAGACAAATGTGGGAGAACCATAATTTTAAAAAAAAAATTCTGCTAAAACTGGAAAAGCCTTTGTGGAATCGCCTCGCTTTATCTTAGAAATTGTTTGCCAAAAATTATATAAAATAATTTCAGTCTTTTTGAATAGTTGTTCAAATGCAAGAACTTTCTATCTATAAAATTCTGAAATTTCTAATAATATCAAAAATAGTGGTGATTTTTTCTTCATTACGATAGTTGGATTTATTAAACTTAGTGCTTTACAGTTACCATCGAAATCAAAGTTTTCGTATGAAAGTGAGCATTTCTATATAAAAATTTACACAAAGCCTGGAGCTTACGTCTTTCAACTACTCGATGAAATAAACACAGGTCGCCTCGTCAGCCCATGCTTTTATTTTCGCCCCTCGTAATTTTAAATGAATTTTTTGTTTTTGTTTATTGTTTTTTATGTATGAATTAAGTGTTGTATCTATTGTTTAATTGTTGGACTTCAGTTTGAAATATATGGTTGACACATGTATCAAAATAAAAATTTGTTGCGGTTTATTGGCATATAAGCTTTTGTTGTACATTCGTTTGTGATATGTATTATAAATGTTCTGGTCGACGGGTTCAGACTTCTGGCAGCCCTAACATACAGTGTGACTAGATTTTAAATTAATATAAAGCTAGATCATGTTTCAAATAGAGCTAAAAATTGTAATTTAAAGCCGGAAAATAATGCGGCTTACATCTAGTGTAGTGACACAGCACCAAACAAAAAATAAAAAAAATAAAAATTACATAGGGCTGTAGAAAATGCAAAAATAAGATGAAAATGTTAAATTAAAAATTAAAAATTATGTGCCTCTGAAATTTTCATATATATTAGGTCTTTTCCACTTTATTTCTGAACGTATATGACCAATATTGCTATAATTTTAAAGCTTTTGAATAGATTTTTCTGAATATTCAAAATTTTTTAAAACTTAACCCATTACGAATTGGGGATGAGTATGCGAAAAATCTAGTTTGGCTTAAATCTAGTTTAGCCAAGTTGGTCCAAATGAAAAAATAGCCTATTTTATAGAAAATTGAAAAATAAGAAGAAAATACTAAATGAAAAACTTGGCGGCAACCTACATATATTTTCCGAGTTAGTGATGAAACAGAACAAGACTGTAACGACGACCGAAAATCAGTCGAAATCAGAAAACCGAAATAATAAATATCTCATTAATTTTATTAGCTTCCGAGTTATGGACCTTTTAAGTTCTAGTACAAAATTGTGAGTATACGTAATACTTTCACACTAATGTGGTCACAATTCGACATACATAGAGCAGAAAACTTTTTAAGACCGGCTGTGCAGAACATAGAGGAGAAAATCCTTAAGCCCGCCCGAAAGCCTGCTGTGCAGCAAAGCTTTACTCAGCGAAACCGCTATTCGACATACATAGAGGAGAAAATCCTTAAGCACGGTCAATGGTCGGCTGTGCCTTTATATATCGACCCCTTAGCGCCAAATGATCGTAAGCGACATTTTGTAAGAAACTAATTTTTTTATTGAAATCAAAATTTTGTGAACCTACCCATAGTTTAAAATCAGTAAAATGTCACATTTGTTGCTAACTTTTGAAATACAGGCTATAACATTTGATCGTAGGCGATAGTTTATGAATATAAATCATGTTTAAATATAATTACGAGTCATATCGGTTATATCGGTTACGAGTTATAATCGGTGGTACAGAACATGAATTGCAAGAGTTGGCTCGCTTAAAAACCTTAAACAATTGTTGTTAAAATTATTGCATTTCCCCCAGACGATTCCTAATGCAATAAAAAGAGTGGCGCTAACTTAAATCCTCAACAAGAAGTGTTGTGAGTCGCTGTCGTAGTATAACAGATGGCACTACACTTTTCATCCCTTTAGCTAAAGTTACCAAAGAACATAGTGAAAATCTTTATTTATCAAATATTGATATATTGGGTGAGTTCGTAAATGCAGTAAATTTGTGCAACCGGTGTGCAAACTATTTCAACAGTAATAAAAATGCTGCCTTTGTTGCAGTAATCTGCGCCAGCACTGTCAAGTGTTTGTGTAAATAAACTTTTGATGCAAAAAAGTATTGCTCAGTGTTTGTTTTCGAGCGCAGAACTTTGATTTGAAACTAATGGAATTATAAGGCGACCCATTATTCTTGGTAATACATACAGTTAATTATGATGATAAATTCTTTATTTATTTTTATTTTTTTTATTTATTGAGATAGGACTTTAAGAATGAATTCTTTTATAGTCCATAAGAGAACGCCGTGCATTTACAATGTTTAAATTTATCTATTATTACAAAAAGAAATAAATTACAAAGTTTACAATGAATAAAATAAAAAATTAGTACAGCAAAATATAAAAATAAAATAGTAAAAAAATAATAAAGATATTGCAAAGTTTATAATAAATTAAAAAAATCAGTACAAGCAAAATATTAAAATAAATTAGTAAAAAAATAAGGATAATAAAATGAGCTATATGTATATAGTAAAAAGGATGAATATGTAACACAGAGGATAAAAATAGAGGAAAAAAGAGCAGAAGACAGGGTTATAGACTAGATATTTTGTGTAACATATTCGCTAAGGGCTTTCTTAAAATTCTGTCTTTCAACAATGAGCTTTATATTTGTGGGCAATAAGTTCCAAAGCTTTATGGCATTGATGAAAAAGAATCTGCTTGTATTTAAGTATTTGTGTCACACCCCTGGCTGACCTGCCGAATGAGATTTTGTTAAACAAGTAAGCCGGTGATTTGACATGTATTAGTTTGTGAAGAAATAGCAAATTTCTCATACGGAGATAATCCACTATGTCGCAACCAAGAATCATAGTTCTCCAGGACGAGGCACTACTGAATCTATGAATACCGTGTACATATCGCGTAGCATTGTTAAAGGAGACTTGTAACTTATGGAGTGAGCTCTAGTCCAATTTGCTATATACCTCTGCAGAACTACTTATAAGAGGTGTAATAAGCTGTAAAAGCAGCCGTTTCTTGACTTCAGTAGGTGTGTAGTTTGATGTTATTCTTAAATTACGTAGTGTCAGATACACACTGCGTACTATATTATTAATATGATAGCTGCATGATAAGGAGGAGTTGATGTGATAACCAAGATATTTAACTTTTTCTACATAAACAAGTGGAGTGTCACCTAATCTAACGGTTGCAAGCTGATTGCAATGAAGTTTATTCTTGCTAATGGGTAATAAAACCGATTTGGTAGGATTGAGCATAAGATTGTTCATTTTAGCCCAGGTACAAACACTTTTTAGGTCCTCATGAAGTTTATAGCACATATCATCGACAAGACCAATGCGGCTAGATATATACAATTGGATACCATCAGCATCCGCATGAATGTTAACAAAGTTAACGACATTGAATATATCATTGATATAAATACTAAAAAGCAAAGGTCCGAGAACTGAGCATTGTGGAACACCAGAATTCACTCCCTTAAAACCAGACTCCCTTGAACCAACAACTACTTTTTGTAAACGTTCAGACAAGTAGTTTCTTATTAGCAACACTGCGCTATGGTCAAACCCAAAGAAGCACTCTAGTTTTCTACAAAGAATTGCATGATCTACTCTATCAAAGGCTTTTGAAAAATCTAATAAGCACATCAGCGAGAGGTTATTATGGCCATTACTTTTGATAATGTCTAATTACTGTATAATTAATGTATAATTACTGACACTCGCATCTAGCATAGCATTTGCGATTGTGAGACTCGCAAGAGGTGTTCTGTAAACCGCAATCGCCAGACTTTTGGCGAGTTCAAGTCGCAAGAGTATAATGAAGTGAACTGATGAATTCAGACTAAGCTCAACTTTAAAGAAGCAATAAAATTATGAATAAATTAAATTAAGTATGTTTTCTCTTTATTTGCGTCAAAACTAGTAACATATTCTTACAATTTGTATTAGAAATATGTAATTTAAAACATTTTGTGTGATTTTGCTTGTCCATTGTTCTCGTGTGTAATATTCTTTGGCGTCATCGAAACTTAAACAGTAATTACGCTTAAAAGTTTCTCGTAAAAATCCAAAGAAATGTTGGGAAAAGGTGATAATTTGCATCTAGTTTAAGACGTTTGGCATCTGGAAGAATTAATTGTAGGAATATCATCAGATTAATTACACTTTAAAATATTTTTATTAAAACTTACCCTCCGCCAACTTTTCATCATTATCGTTAAATATATGATTTTTGAAACCCAATAATAGAAAAACCATATTTGGCCCAACATCGGCAAAACGAGTTTTAAAAGTTTATTGACCATCTTTTATATTTATCCGTTAAATCAGGTAGAGCTAACATTCGGGCTTATATCTAGTTTAGCCAAGCTTGTCCAAATGCAAAAAATACCCTAGGTTGTAGAAAATTGAAAAATAAGAATATAAAAAAAGTTACGTTAATTTTTATTACATTTGGAACAGCTTGGTTAAACTAGATTTGTTCAACGGCTTTTTTATACATTTCTCTATAATCACTCAATATTTCTTATGGTATCACCATTTTGCTACTCCTGTTCCTTTTTTAAGTGTCGTTTCTAACCCAATTTTAATTTGCTTTAAATTTATATAAATTTTCTATATCGTCATAGAAAATGTAAAAAGCCCTATCTAACATTTTAAAAGTTTAACAGGAGAAGCATAAAACTTGTTTACATGTAAAAATATTTGACAATTAGTGCAAAATTTTACAATAAATATATAAAGTTGTTGGTCCTTTTTAATTGTATTGTAAGATTTTGCTATAATTATCAATATAGTTTTCATTTAATCAAGTTTTATTCTTCTCCTGTAAAACTTAAAATGGTAGATAGGGCGTTTTGCATTTTCTCTCACGATATGTATGTACTCCTAAAATAGCGCGTTTTTCATTTCGTTTGCGGAAAAATTAATCGCTTTGAGCATTGCTCATTATCAAAAACAACTTTATTTCTTTATAGTAAAATTAACTTTTTAGATTTAAAAGATAATGAAATAAAAAAAGAAACAAAAATAAAGGCAATAGTTCAGAAGCAGCAAAACAAGCGAAATACAATAGGACAATGACAATAATCAAAGTCGCCGGTTCAAAAACCATCATTTGGGAATAGTTTTTTTTCGCAAAAAGTTTCTTTACGGAAACAACTGGCAGTATTACCGCAGATTGCTGCAACCACGGCAGCATTTTTATTAATGTTGCAATAGTTTGCACACCGGCTGCTCACATTTACTGCATTTACGAATGCACCCAATATCAGATGATGATAAAGATTACAGTTCATTCAAAGTGGTTTTGTTTTATTGTTCACTGATTGTGTTTCTGCCAGATAGATTTTTCCCGCTGGATAGATTTTTCCCGCTGAATGATACTAAAAGCAGTATTTATTCAGCCGTGGGTGCTGTTTTGGCTCTACATTTAGCCTTGGCTTTATATATATATACAGGGCTCACTTTGGTAGTTCCACGCCATGCAGAAGAAAGGCTGATTAAACCCAAAATTTTGTTTTTATATGTACACGTACTTGTTACTGTTAAAGAAAGCATTTCTAGTACCAATCAATTCCATTTCCCTCTGGTAGTAACGAAAAACAATTCCATGTTTCCCAAAGAAAATGTACATATATATGTAAATAAAAAGAAGAGAGATGTTTTTACAAATTTTAAATTAATAAATAGAACCACTTACCGACTTTTTTGAATTTGTATGCTTTTTTTTTTCTTTTCTTTAAGCTAAAAATACTAAAACTGCTGGTGGCTTGTTGTAGATTAATAATAAAGAGCAGAAAAAAAAGAATTCAAAAAAAAATGTATTTACAAACAGCCAACAATTTTTTAAAGCGGCAGATGCAGGTCGTTCCTACTCACTGCTGCAACTTATTCGGTGTGTAATTAAAAGCAAAATGTTAGTTTAATGTTTTACTATCAACTTGTAGTTGGTTAAATAACACTATAGTTGGTGAATTTCAAAATATTTTTTAAACAAACAAGTTCGAACATTTGATATATGATGGTTTTTACGTTTGATATCAAATGTTATTCTCTTTGGTTTGAGATTAAAATTTCAATTCAAATATATGATTTAAGTAAAATATAAATTTCCCAAATCGGTCCATAACCGGCTGGGTTCCGAAGCAGCAAACATTAAATAGCGCACAGATTATTAATAACAAGAGAACCGAGGCCAAAGCGAATTAATGTCAAGTGGCCTTATCATTAAAACAACACACAACGAAGTTGTAGTAGTACTATTTTTATTTGTACGTTGACAGTTCGGGTCAAAGTTTTTCTCTTTTATATGGAGTTTGACTGATTGGGTGCAATCAGCTGACGATCAGCTGTGCTGATAAGGCTACCTGGTACTGAATTCGCATTGAATGACTATATTTCGCAATAACTTGTTAAAATTAAAAGGATAGAAAATTCTGATAGTGATTAAAATTCGGTAAAACTGTAAAAAAGCAAAGAATTTGCTAAAAAAAATCACTTTTTTTGTCAAGATTTTTATATTTCCATATATATCTTTGGGCTGTTTTTGGTCAATGTTAATTTTTTCTGGCGATGTAAATAAAACCAATTATTTAATCTTTATCTCAACGTTTCGTCGATGGTTTGTCGACTTCATCAGGAGATGAATTTTATTAAAATCTGTTGAAGAAAAAAAATTTTTTCCCTTAAATATATATTCACATATGTATGTATGTATAAATTTTTTTAAAAAATATAAATGTTTGTAATGTAACACATAGTTCAACTTACGATTATAATTTTACATCACTGTGTATTTATTCGTTATTAAAATATTTGTGTAAAGTTGGACAACACGTACAAAAATTAATATAATAAATAAATAAAATAATTAAATTAAATCACAGAATTGAACTAAAATTATATCATAGAACGTACTTTTATTGGTTTATTGCAACTGAATACTGGAGTTTTGTTTGATCTTTGTCTTCTTTTGTGTTTAGAGCTTTCGATAAACGTTGTTGTATCCTTAAGCTCTCTAATGTGTGTCTCTTATTTGCGGATTTTTGCTTGTCTAAAATTTTTACGCTCTTAAAATCTACTCTGTGTTGGCTTTCGTTAATGTGTTGTGATAGTCCAGTGATCTCCTTTCCCTTCTTTATATCTGCCTCATGTTCCGCTAATCGTGTAGCAAGCATTCTTTTTGTTGTTCCAACATAAACTTTGTTACATCTTTCCCTTTCGTTGCCAACGCATGTAAGTTCGTATACAACATTATCTTTTTTTAATTTGTCTACTTTGTCTCTTTGATTGTATATAGATGCCTTAGTGTTCTGTTCGATGTGTGTGCTATCGTTACATTTTCGTTGTTTATCATGTTTTTTAATGTTTTGTTTTCTGTTAGCCTGGGGATAAATGGCACACTGCAAAAATTTTTTTGTTCTCCTGATTCGGCATTGCTTATAATTTTTTTGTTACTCAGTGTTCTGTTAATTATGTTGTTTGTGATGTAAATTGGATAATTGTTCATAGTGAGCATCCGTCTTATTTTATTTATATTTACATTTCTAAATTTTTTGTCGCTTATATAAATTATTTTGTTTACCAAATTGGTTGCAGCGTTAATCTTCATTTTTATCGGTTGCGTTGAGTTATAATTTATGAGTCTTCCTGATGCTGTCGGTTTCATATACCAATCTGTGATGGCTTTGTTTTCATTCCTGATGATAAGCATGTCCAAGTACGGTATTTGTTGTTCTGACTCTTTTTCGATCGTAAACTGTAATTTATTGTGATAAGCGTTGAGTGTCTCTAATATAATAGTTTCGTCTTCTTTATGAATAATTGCAAGTAGATCGTCTACATACTTCGACATGAATTTTATATGTATGTTCCTCTCTTTCAGTTTGTTAATTACATCGTCAAGTAGTGCATCTAAAACTATATCTGCAATCGTTGGTGATAATGGGTTTCCCATTGGCATACCATATGTTTGATAGTAAAATTTTTCATTATACGTGAAATAATTATTGTCAGTTAAGCAGAATTTTAGGAGCTTGAAAAGCGATACTACGTCGAATGAAACTATAATGTCGTTTTCGTCCAAAGATATTGTATCTAATTTATCCTTTAATTCGAAGGAGTTTTTCACGTTAAAAATCGGGGAGATTAAATTTTTTAAGATTGTGCCAAGATGTTTGGCCAAATGGTAGCAAGGAACCTTTATGGATGATGAAGTTGGCCTTAAGGGAATGTTTTCCTTGTGTATTTTTATCGCGAAAATATAGTGTGAATTGGGACTAACACAAGAAATAACGTCGGCAGAATGACGTCTCAAAATTGCATGTGTTCAAACTTCTCTTACCCTTTCTTTGTTGTGGTGAATACGTGCGATGCCCATGTTCTGCCTTATCAATGTATGTTGCAGTGCAATAGAAATGTAATATTTAACAATTTCTTTCTGTCTCTTTTCTTTCTATTAAAAATCGTTTGACGGCGAATCTCATGGCGAACATTGATGCTCAGCCATATGTTCGGGCATCGATGTCAGAACATGGACATGAGCCGTCTACATTATCCATATGCGATATCAGATATGATGTTCTAACCAAGTTCATGAGTAATGTATAGCCCTAGTTAAGAGGGGAGTAAACGTACTGATGTTTGGACACAAATTTTATATATTCGTGTAGTAAATTTCCACGGCATTTTGTATTTTTTTTTATATAATGGGTGTTTTTTATTGAGGTATAGAACTTTAAGTTGGCATCACTTTTTTAACTGGCGGCCATTTTGTCAGCTGTCAAGTGATTAATATTTAGTTTGGTTTGCCATTTCATCATGAACAGGTTGACAAAAGAACAACGCTTGCAAATCGTGCAAATTTATTTCGAAAATAATGGTTCAGTTTGCGAAGTTTACCGCAAGCTCCGTCCATTTTATGGTCGACATAATCGTCCATCAGAGCAATTAATTCGGTTAACCATGGATCGTTTTCGCACTACGTTTACTCTATGTGATAATACGCATCGGCAGAGACGTCGAACAGTGCGCACCGAAGAAACAATTGCCGCTGTAGAGCAAAGTGTTGAAGAGGACCCGAATGAATCGATTCGCCACCGTGCACAGCAATTGGAGCCATGATAACCGACTATTTTGTTCCCGAATTGGATGGCATGAATGTGGATGAGTTGTGGTTCCAACAAGACGGCGCTACATGCCACACAGCGCACGTCACAATCGATTTATTGAAGGAAACATTCGATGAGCGCATAATTTCGCGGAATGGACCTGTCAATTGGCCACCAAGATCGTGCGATTTGACACCATTGGATTATTTTCTTTGGGGATATGTGAAGTCGCTCGTCTACGTCAACAAACCAGAAACGTTAGGGGGCTTGGAAGCCAACATTCGTGGCGTTATTGCCAACATACGGCCCCATATGCTCGAAAAAGTGGTTGAAAATTGGACCTGTAGAATTGGCTTTATTCGAGCCAGCCGCGGCGGCCACATGCCCGAAGTCATATTTTAACATTAATGGCATAAAATTATCCTTCCAATAAAGCCAAATTGATGGACATTAAAACGATTTTCTTGTGTTTTATTTCAATTCGAAGTTCTATACCTCTAAAAAAACACCCGTTATATTACATTATTATTTGTCTGTTTTTTTTTAATTTTATGAATAAATAATATACAAATAATTAAAAAACGTCTAAAACATTTATTTATTAACTTTCTTTATTCTTTTTGCCATAAAATCAAACAAATTATCAAAAAAAAAAACACGTATTAAATTCGACAGCTTGTGTTCTGTATAATTTGTTTGTTTTTATGGAAAAAAAGAAAAAGGAAATTTGTTGAGGTTCGTGGCCTCATCTTTGGCTTGCATATGTAAATGCTGCGATACTTGAAAGATTTATTAGCATGTGTAAAAGCATGATAAAGTATTTTGAGCCGCGTTGTCAACTCAGTGCTTTTCGCACTGTTTTTAGTGCTTTTTCAACTTTTCGACGCGAAAAATGTTGGACTTAGTGCTCGGTGCTTTTTTAGTCTAATTTTTGGTGCTTTTATTTTTTGACGGTGGCACTAAACCCAAAATTCAAAAATTAATGTCTATCTAAAAAATGTTTTTCAAGTGTAAAATTCTTTGCTAACGCAATTATTTCCTGACAACGTTTCTTGCAGTCTTGCAGAAGAATGAAAAAATTGATTCGAGCAATCAGTGGTGCTTTATCTTTTGTCTTTTTTGTCGAACCCCATTAAAACTAATGTTTGTACACATATCGTTTGCTTGGCACTTCAGATTGTGAAAACTTTCCATTTTCACGAAATTTGACATACATAAACATAAGTATGTATATTCTACTCTTACGTGCGCATCACGTGGCGTAAGAACTAGCCCGATACTTTTTATGGTTTCTTTTTATAGCCGTCTAAACTTGAGAAATGTTCGTCATATTCAAGATTGAATAACGGTAGAGCGCGTCTTCATATATTAATATATTAAATTAAATTAATATAAATATATTAATTTTGTCTCATTCGAAAGGTTTCAGTCTCCTCCTAATAAGTGTTGATTAAAAATTACATAGCTTCCCGCTAGAAAGTCCTCTAAAATGCCAAAGTATCCTGAAAAGGTATTTGTAAGTTTCTTTATTTTTTAACTGTCATCAAAAAAGAAGGACGTTATGAATTCGTGTGTATTTTTTATGTTTGTAATGGCATAACTCGTGTCATTTGTGAACAGATTTTCAAAGATCTTTTTTTGTTTGAAAGGGTTTGCTTGCTGTTTGGTTCCACAATTTTTTTTTTCGAAAATCGGTGAGGAAATTCGCTCCCCCCAATCAAAACTCTGCTATTTGTAAGCCGATTTTTTTAAAGGGTTTGCCTGCAGTTTTGTTGCATAATTTTTTTTCCAAAAATTTGCTCCACCAAGCATAAGTCTGTCATATGTGAACATATTTTAAAAATTCTTTTTCGGAAATCTGTAGGGCATTATCCCCTCCCCCGGAAATATTGATTATCACATAATCTTCCATTTATGAACCAATTTTCAAAATTCTTTTTTTTTTGCTTCAAATGAATTGCTTCCAGTTTGATCCCATAGAAGTGAAAATCGGGCGGACAAAGTGGTAGCCCGATATATTAATTATCACATAACTCCGGCATTTCTTTACAGGTTTTCAAAATATTTTATTTGAAAGGACATGAAAGGTTTGGTTCTATGAAAAATTGCGGGCGGACACCCCATTTTTAGACAAGTACACCATTTGATCTAACACAAAATCGCATTGGTTTTGTAATCTGGTACATAACATCTTTGCATTGAAGTCGGGTTTTTTTACTTAGCCTGAAAACACACCAAATACGAAACGTTTTTGTCTTATACGCCAAACACACACGTATGATTATAACGCACATCAAAAAAAAAATTTGGTGGGGGTTGTCTCATAAGAACTTATGTTCTGTTGTCGTATACGTCACAAAAAACAGTTTTGTCGTATTTTCGAGTTCGTATTGTGGGTTCAGCCTATGTAATTATATTTATTACAGAGCTAACTGCAACTGACAGTCTTTATTGTACAAAGTCTGTAAGTAGGAATGAAAACAGATTCAAAAATTACAGTTTTTTGTTTATGATAACCCGCTCATTTCTATGAAAAACCTATGGCAATGATCATATATAATGAATAACTATCGGATATGATATATTAATCTCTAAAAATTAGAAAAATACAAAAAGTCTGAGAATTTTTAGCTTTTAGTGCATTTAATTTTTCTAAAACGATTCGTTTTAAATCGGCTCGATTCACAGAACGGGCAGATACATATATAACAACTTTTTTAGATAAAACTAAAAAAATTTAATTCAGCATTACGCGCTTTTTTACTTGTTTTGAAATCTAAAAGTTGACAACGCTGATTTTGCGCTAGATAGAATTGGCGGCTATTATTGAGCCGGCGACTGCAGCTGGTGGCGGCGGGTAAAAATTAAGCGGCAGCGACTTTTCATTTTGGCTTGCATTTCAGAAATGTTACATAGCGTCTTGACGAGCAAATTATTTGTTATAACATTTGTTAGCACAATAATTTGTCACGTCTGGATCGCTGTTGTTACTGTTTTGTCATTGTTTTGACATCGTTGTTAAAACAATTGTTATAACAACGATGGCTTAACAAGCATTGTTTTCAATATGAAAAAAAAGAGACAGCAAGCAAAAGAAATTTGCTATCTCTGCCGCACCACCTTCAAATAATATGACTATGCCCAAGGCGAATTAATTTTACAAGGTGGTGTCATAGGCGAACTCAATTCACCTTCATGGGACTTTGTTTTTGTATTCGAAGCTCTTTACGTTAAAAGCAAGGCGAAACACCATGACAAATTTTTGTCAGTGTGACCGTTGAAAATATTCAAAAGGAAATAACGGATTTTGAAGAAAAAAGTGCCACCAAGGAGATATTTTTCAAACAAAGGGGAGACATTTTTTAAAACGAATTAACTAAACCAAATTATTACATTTTTATGTATTTCGTAGGCATTAAAAATTTTTTGGACAAAATTAACCAATTGGCACATAAGTTGTAATATATGAACAATTCATACAAAAATATGTACAGGTGGACAAAAAGTATTTACAATATAGGTAGCTGTGTTCCCTTTTATATAAAATAAATATTTTGCAAATCAGTCGATAAATGGCGGTGCTCTGAAGGAACAAACATAAAAAAGACAAACGTGTTGATAACCTTCTTCTTTTAATGACGTGGACTAAAAAGAACACTTTAGAAAAAAATCTAAATTTTAAAAATGACAGACTTCTAGCGAATGATTGTGGTAGAAGATAGACAAAAATAGATATGTGTCGGCGTTTTGAAAATTTACATCTGCCCTTTAAGGAGGATGTAAAATCGTCCCCTTCTTTTTGCACATTGTTATAGGGAATTGGGGTAATAAATCATGTAAGCTTTACATTTTGATTACATTTTAACCATATAACTCTAACTGTTCGACTTAAACGGTAATACAGCGGACACTGGGCAAAAAGGCCAATCTAGTGGCGGAAAAATATCTTCCAAACAAATAGTCTGATCGACAAAAAATGTACGGATGAATTATAGGGAAGGATGTAGTCTACAAGGTATGTTAAAAGTTAGGCAGCTATTTTTAACACAGTGGGCGTTATATGTTGTTTCATGAGACCAATTTTACCTATAAAATTCTTAAGTTTTCGAAAAACCCATATCTTCCAAACTAATAGTCTGATCCACAAAATTGTATAGATAAGTTATAGCCAAGGATGTAGGTTATAAACTCTGTAAAAATTAGACAGCTATTTTTAACACTATGGGCTAAATTTTGTTATATTTGACCAATTTTACCGATAAAACTATTTAGTCGTCGGAAAGCTTACATAGATCTTCCAACTAATAGTCTGATCCACAAAAAAAACATGAATTATAGTAAAGGCTGTAGGGTATAAAGTTTGTAAAAAATTAGGCAGCTGTTTTTAACACAGTGGCCGCTATATGTTATTATATACGACCTATTTTAAAAATTCAAAATTCATAAAAAAAATCCAAGTGCTTTCAAATTTCAAAATGCATTAAAAATGTATCTTGAAATTAAAAACGACTACTTTATTTGTGTTTTAATTTAATAACAAGTGGTTTCGGAAGCAAACTACAACAAAATCATTTAGAAATACACACAAGTAGAAAATTTTTAAAAAGGTGTGTACATAGTTAGAAAAAGTCGCATACGCAAGTTTCCGAAGCTTATTTTTGGAACAACATTACTCCATAATATCTATATTAAGATTCCAGGTATGCTAGGGTATACTTTTTTTGTATTTCTATAAAGGTTTAGAACAGTTTTCACAGCAAGATTTTTTTGTATTTACGTAAAGCCGTTTAGAGTAGCTGATATAACACTTTATTAAAAAAAATTTACTTTGTCCGAAAACGTCCATCATTACCGATTCAATACGCCAACATATAAGATATTAAAATCAATAAAGAATTATAACCCAATTTTTCTCAATGTTTAAAATTCCATATTTTCTGAACTAGGTAACGTAGTGATAAAGAACGCTTTGATGCTGCGCTTAAACTTTTTTTAAATTCAATATTTTTGTCTTATTTTCCGCCGCTATATAGGCTTTTTTCCCTCTGTGCAGCGGGCTAAAATGTCTTTAAAATATATTTATCATTAAATTCTACTATATGTAAGACTTCAAAGACACCAAATCTCAAAACTCAATTTAAACACCAGAAATCATACAAAACTTAAAATGTACTCAGAGGTTAATATCGAATTTATTTAAAATTTGTTCTGAAACATCCTACAAAACCGGATTTTGAAAAGCTAGTTTTTATTAAAATATGTCTTACGTAAAATTACAAAAGAAAGCTGTAGATATACGGCTATACATTTTTTAATATAATCGCACTACAGAAAGCTCTCATCTATACATATAATAAAACTGTAAAAAGGGCGTGTCTGTACATGAAATGTTTTGAAAAATTTTATTGTGGCGTAAACAGTAATCGATGTAGAGAACAAAAAACAAATTTTGGACTTTTGTCTGTCTGTCTGTCCGAACACGCTTCACGCAAAAACCACTGAAGCGAGTTTCATGAAATTTGGTATAGAGGTGCTTTAGAGTCTTGATTCAAACATAGGATACCTTTTTACCGCGATAAAATATCTTATTTTTAAGTTAAAATAGGAAAAAAAAACGAATATATACCCAATTTTACTAATATAAATGTTGTTGGAAATTAGAAAGATGTTTTTGGTTTTTTAACGGTGGTAGCATTGTTTATTTTGTATAACGGGAACTTAAAAAAATTTGTAAAAAACGTTATATTATTATATTTTACATACACCTTATAGTCATAAAGCGATCTTTAAGCGCGCGAATCGGGCGGGCACATCTAGTTATAACATAAAATACTAATTCATCTAAATTTTTGTTGTGGAGTAAACAGTAATCGATGTAGAGAACAAAAAACCAAATTTTGGAATTTTTGTCTGTCTGTCCGAACACGCTTCACGCAAAAACCACTGAAGCGATTTTCATGAAATTTGGTATAGAGGTGCTTTAGAGTCCTGATTTAAACATAGGGTACTTTTTACCGCGATAAAACATCTTATTTCTAAGTTAAAATAGAAAAATAAAACGAAAATATACCCAATTTTAGTAATATAAATGTTGTTGGAAATTAGAAAGATGTTTTTGTTTTTTTAACGGCCAACGGTCACACTGATTATTGTTGTTTATAAAGAAATTTTGACACGCCGAACTTAAAAAAAAAGTAGTCGGCTGATTTTACATATAACACCGCCTTGTAAAATTAATTCGCCTTGACTAGGCCTAACAAAAACATTGTACGTACTCTCCACAACAAAGACCTTAACAAATTTTTGTTAACAGCTCTTCCGACGTTTTTTTCATTGTTATAACAAAAAATTTGCTCGTCAAGACGTAGTGTTAGTTATAAAAAACAAATTAAAACGTCAAACAGTTTCTTTATCCATCGATCCGTCCATCATCCTCGTCAATCTATATCGAACCATTTTTTGAATATATTTTCAGTGTTAGTGCTGAAATTTTTGATGATTTGCAGCACTAATAAATATAATCATTTTGTAAATACAGAAGCTATTCCTTCTGAGCGGCTCATCGCGAACAAAAATCATGCATTATAAAAGCGTAATTGCAAGTGATTCTGTTTTGTTGTCCCTCTTACAAAAATGCTTCCAGTAAGCAATAATTTTTGCTGGATATTGTTCAAAACTTCTTCCATATTTTGTATATAAACTAGGAAGTTAATTAAAATAAAAATCGTTTTCGTATTTTTAGCAGGCTGCCAACATTGACGATAGATAAATTAAAAGAAATAAGAAGTCAAGCAAAGTTATTCATCACGGTAAATGAAGACAATAATAAAATTTTAAATCAGCTTCAAAGAAATGTTTGTTAAAAAATATATCATAATTTTTTCAGTAGACCTAAGGGCGCCGAAATCCAATCTCGCTCCACCCTGGACAACGGCTAGGGCTGGCGCTGAGTGGCAGATGCCCTGTCTAGACAATTTTTAAATAATTTATCTGACAGTTCATCAGTCACATAAACACAACATTCCGCTGAGTAGCGACAACTATCTTATACCCGAAACCGAGAAACCATAGAATCAAATCTTGTTTAGGAATAATTTTACCATTCATGAGTCAATTACAAACTTTAGTCGTACTCGACATATACAGCCATGTCACAGAACACCATTCCCATCGGAAGTGGTTTCAATTCCGTAAGTTGCTTCTTCAGAAAACGAAAATTTTCTTCGTAATCAAACCACTTTTAAATTTAAAAGTGGAAATGAAAAACACTTCTACTGACTTCATTTGCAGTAAATACTAAAAAACGTGCATACTTTTAGGAGCGTCAAATAAATATTTGGTCATGAGCTTTCTATGTTAATAAAAAGCTCAATGTGAGCTTTGCATCTAAAAACAGGAGTAAACAAACGCCTCAAGGTATAAAAACTTTATTATTGTAAAAACGAAATACAAAATAAACGGAATCTAAAGCACCAAAAACGTACATTTTCGGAATGACAACTACGGAATCAAAACCAATCCGAACGGAATATGTGAAACGGCTGATAATTGAATATGATTCCAGAGAGAATCTTCTAGCAATATTGAAAGAATTCTTACAGCCGAATTTGGTAACGGCAAAATCTGTGGTTTTCCTGAATAAGCGCGGATGTTAATTTTTTTCGATTTTGAGTTATTGATGTCAAATTAGATTATTTTATATGCTCTTTTACATGGACCAAAAATTTCGCATAACATGGAATCATTCCGAATTTTTTTTTAAACAACGTAACTTCTTAATTCATTCAAATATGTTTCAGCTTTAA
This sequence comes from Panzeria rudis, assembly GCA_956483635.1. Taxonomy (NCBI): domain Eukaryota; kingdom Metazoa; phylum Arthropoda; class Insecta; order Diptera; family Tachinidae; genus Panzeria; species Panzeria rudis. The sequence goes on along the minus strand of OY101448.1, from coordinate 111,922,108 downwards.
TGAACTAAATCGACTTAAGGCTCATTTAGCCGACCGTAACATTGATGTAGTTGCATGTGCTGATCGTTTCTGTCACATTGAAAAGCCATGAGACAGAAACGATCAGCACATGCAACTACATCAACGTTACGGTCGGCTAAATGAGCCTTTACAATTGCGTGCTGGCAATTTATTGCCGTTGAAAAAAACACATAGCCACATGCGTTGTTACTCTTGAACACATTTCCGAAATATTTTTTGGTTATTGTTTACTTAATAAAGACTTATAGTGACTTGTGCGCAAGCAGTTTTCATGTAAAAAAATCTTGTGTGCTTGAATTAGTTCAATATAAACAACTGTTATCGACATAAGCTTTTTTCTGCAGACACTTTTAGTGTCCTTGGCAAATTGTTTTTTAATTATTCTCTAGGACCTTACCCTTAGGGAATTTTTGCCTGAAATGTTTACACGAACTTCATACCACATATGTTTACATGACTGTCCAAAAATTTGATAAAAATCACACAGAGTCCGTAATATTAAAAATAAAGCATTTCGGCTATCCTGAAAAATTAGGTTTTTAGACACACGCGCTTCTTCAAGAAAACCACAGATATATTGTACAGTAGAGGGCTTGCACGACTTTAAAGAGACGGTAAAAAATTTTTTCTCCTACAAATTTTTTTACACAAAAATATTTACTGTGGATGTTCCAAATTTAGAAGATCAAAAAGTTATCATTGAAAAAGTTCACAACAGGGCCCATAGAAATTAATTTAACTTAAAATTAGAAAATGGCAGAACATTTAAGCAATATATAAAACACTGCGAAATTTGTAATAAGTCAAAACATAACAGACACCCCCAAAGGATCAAAATAGGAGAGACTCCTATGCGTGAAAGGGAGGCTGAATACATATGTAAGCTTAGACATTTTCTATGCGCAGAATCTGAAATTTATTACATGTATTGATTCGTACTCAAAATTTTTAGTAATTAAACAAATTGATGATATGCTAAATTTAGGTGAAAAAGTAAAGGATGTGTTGCAAAGCTTTCCAAACGCGAAGAAAATCACTTTAGATAATGAGCCAGGTTTTAAGACGGCTCAATTTAAGTCACTCATGCAAAGGTTAATGCCTTAATTCATAAAAAATATTTCGGACTTATGGCATATTAATAAAACAGATTTTCATAAAAAAAATTTTATAAATCAAAAATGTTTTTATGAATTAGGTTATAAGAATATAACTGTGCTATTGTACCCCTAGACACAGTTCTACATATGAACAAGTGGAAAGAAAGAGTTCATTCTACATTGGTAGAAATTGCAAGATGCATTAAAGACGAATATCATGTGCTGGATGATTCGGAAGAATGTCTTTAGCAAGCCAGCAATATAATCAATCAATTCATTAGGTAACTGGTGAAAAACCGACTGATATCTTCTTTAATAAAATTACACATGAAAATTTTGTGGACAAACTTAAAAAGGCACAAGAAAAGATGCTGCAAGGGAGTAAAGACAGTACCGCAAAGGCTTATCAACCAAATGACATAATTTATGAAAAGATTATTGGACAGAGAAATAAATTAGCACACAAAAAGTTAAGGAGGATTTGGTGGACAAAATAAAAATACATTCACGAGACAGAATTATTCATAAAACTAACATTAAAAAGTGAACTTACATTTTTTTCAGAATATGGCAAAATTTTTGATAATGTTTCTTGCAATATTACAAATTTGCAAATCAGAAAGATTAAAAAAACTCCAAAACCAGATATGAAAATAACTAATGTCGTTGGTGGAGGAAGAGGGGAATCAAAAGATTCAAAGCCGAAACAAAGCCCGAGTTTCGCAGTGGTAATGGCCTGCACAGGGCTCGTTTCACAAAACTGCAAGTTACAAATCTGCAAGTAAAATACATAGAAAACAACAACACTTTTACAAAATTTATTGTTGTTTTGTGAGTATTTTACTTGTAGATTTGCAATTTGTAGTTTTGAGAAACGATCCCAGTTCTTTAAGCAATCGGGACGATTGATTTTACGAAGGAGAGCGTTAAGGTATTTCATATTTGTTATCATTTAATAAAATTAAATTCTTGCTTTTGTCGTTCCCACCATTTATGCTGGCGATATGTCTAGCAATTTATTTTTCTCACTAAAAGTGCTGTTTATACAAATTACCAAAAGAACAAGCTGGTACTAATTATTAGAGATGTGCAAATGTCGTGAATTTTTCGTGTCAGGCGTGATTCACGCGTGACTCACGCGTGATCATGACTAAACTAAAAAATAATCACGCAATCGTGCGTGAGCGTGATTTAGAAATTAAATACCGTGCGTTATCGTGCGTGATTTTAAAAATGTAATTTTCACGCACTCACGAAATTACATTTCGTAGCTTGCTGGAAAAAATTTCCTCTACTCCTACAATATTTTGATTTAATTTGCAAATTTTATACGACATTTCTGATAAGCTTCTAATTTTAGATCCGAGTTTTCTGCGACATGTCGCAAATTCCTTAAAAGATTCGTCAGAATTCGTAGAGAGTTTCGGCAAAGTTTCTAGAATTTTCTCAGACAAAGATGTTCGTTTTCTTGTTAACCACTCATATGGACCGTCTTCGAATACGAATTCGGCATCTTGTGCAGACTTTCTGCCCTACTTCGGACCGAAAGTACGTGTGTCGACAGCAAAAGAAACCCAGTGAACCTTTTATGCCGACATGTCTGACATCAGGAAAAATATGTTTGTAAGCTGAAGACAACCCAGCACACAAAAAGTCAAAACGTTTGAAATACGATATATCGCTTATTTACTGAAACAGCGGACACAAAGATTTTGTCTTCTATGATATTTCGCACCACGGCGTCACTTACTAAAGATTCTGTGTAATACGAATTTTTACGAAATATTTTGCAAATCTGGTACATAAACTAATATTAGAAGTTACATAACTTTCATATTTAATAAATGACAGCTTACAAATATACACCAAATGAAAGCTTGGAGGGTTCCCTATAAAATAAAATATTGAGTACCGCTATATTGTCCAGTCTTTAAGATAGCGGTGTTTTTACGTAAAAAGCCAGGCGAAAATGCTTAAAATTCCATTTCACTCATAATGGGTTAATAGCTTTGAGAATATTGAAAGTATTTCATACAATAAACGCATACATTTTAAAACGAAATCTACTCCAGCCTGATTTAATATATTATTTAATATATAAATAAAAGTACATAAGCTTTTTTTATGTAACACTGACGATTATGTGTTAAAAATAAAGAACGAAAATGCTTTTTATACTCTCTTCATACAAACTGATGTATCGGAATTGTATTTTGTATGGTGTTTTGCATCAAATATTTGAAAAACAATAATAATTATAACTTTTTTAAGAAATTGTTGTGGTTCGCACTTATGTGTATTGAGCGTTACTCGTTTTTAGCGTGCTTCAATATTCAGTTTAATTAATAAAATAACAGCGTAGGGTTGCACTTCTAAATATTTAAAAGTTTTGCAAATTTCGTTAAATAGTTTAAATTGCAAAAAGTTTCATCAATCAATAATAATGTATTGCAGTTTTTTAATTTAATTGAAATTTTTTAGTGTGTAACTAAGGAGTTTATGTTAAATCTTATCGAAGATTATACATCTGAATTGTTTTAAATTCAAAAAATTCTAAAAATTATTAAATTCGTAAGAAAATATATTGAGCATTACGCTAACAAAATTCTTAAATATAATTATCTATAAATTTTAGGGTGGTAAAAAAGTTAACAGCAGCGGAAGGGCAGAAACGATATGGAGAGCATTATCCGTTCAGAAATTTCTGATTTGCTTTCAAAAAGTCATTCCCAGAACAACCGTGAAAGCAAATGTAACGCTCAATCCACAAAAATTAAAAAAAATCGGAAATTTTTATTTTATATTAGGATCCATTGAATGAATGAATGAGGCGAAAACTATAACACCTTCTGATATTTCTATTAATTAAATTGGTAAAGTTAAAAAAAGAAAATGAAAAACCCAAAATGTACACTCACAATGAGAATCCCCATGGATATTAATTCAAAAACTCGTTTTGATGTTCGATTTGTGTTTTTGTGGGATATAAAAAAAATAAATATCGTGAAAGCTTAAGCTTTTGTCGTGCGTGAGCGCGTGTGATAAAATCAAATTTGATTTGTAGAGAATTTAATTTCCTTTAAAAATAGTTATTGGCTTTTTTCAGAAATTAATTTTTACATGAATTACAAAATTCGAATATTTAAAAATGAAATTGTAAAATCATACCAAGGTTGGAGGCATGGTTATAAGAAAACGGTTCATCTGACAAAAAAATTCACTAGGACCTTTTTCATTGAGCATTTAATTTCCTTCAAGATATGTTCAGGTCAATTTTGTTTGGGTTGATGGTTTGGGAGTCAAAAGTCAAAAACTTGCATAGACAAAAAAAATTTAAATTGCGATGATAGACCTCTTAATATTAATATAAAGCGCTCAAATTTTGACAATAATTCTTTTTTGTCATCCCAAACAATATTTTCGATATAGTTAAAAAAACCAGCGACAATTTTTTTTTGCCCCACTCTAATGTATATTATATCATTTATACTATTTTATAAAGTTTTTCTCCTGTAAGAAATATTTTGGTGTTTTCATTAAATTTGTCTCATCTGTTATTTGTAGTGTTCGACCGAACCCGAACTTCGGTTGAATTTTTAGAGCTGAAACCGAACTTTTTTTTTGATGAGAAAAATTTCAACTTAACTTTTTTAACATATATTTATATAAAATTAAAACGGATTTGCAATGTGTTTTAAGGTAAGGTTGTATGGAAATTTTGTCTTAAAATAAATTGCCACATGCTTTGAAAAATTATTTCTCAATAAAAAATGATTTAATTGTAAAAATTAAATTGAACGAACTTAAGCCTGAATAATAAATTTCTTTGGATAAAACCCATATAGTTCGACTAAATACACACAAATTCAATTATTAACACTAGAGGCACATAGTACAAAATATGTTAGATAGTTTCCCGTGTAATACGGATAAAACAAAACATATGTAAACCCTAAGAACTAGAGAAAGGAGCTTTCTCAATCTTGGGTGAGAAATATAAACAAAAAGCACAGGTGTGGTTGTTGATTAGGATAAGTGCCAAGTATGGTAAATTTCTAAGCCACCATAAAATAAGCTTAAAGCCAGGAAACATAGAGCTTTAATGCAATTGGTTTAATGCCAGATATTTACCGCTTGACTTTGGAGGCTGAGTAGCCTAGAGTATAGAGAGCTCTGACGATGGGGTTGTGGCTAATCCCGAAAATATCGATGTTCAGTTCGACCCTTACAAAAGTCAAGAAATTGGTCTTTGTACTTTTCAATTGCCACATGCTTTGAAAAATTATTGCTCAATAAAAAAATGATTTAATTGTAAAAATTAAATTGAACGAACGTAAGTCTGAATAATAAATTTCTTTGGATAAAACCCATATAGTTCGACTAAATACACACAACTTCTATATAATAAAAATCTATATTATTTTATTAGACATTTAATAAATACAATATGAACTAATTCATACTACGTTGCACTCTTCGATAATATTTTATAGGACTGCATTTTTGTCTGTCTTTGATGAAATGTATATAAATATATATTTTAAAAAATTATACAAAGTTCGGTGAACATTTTACCGAACGCCGAAAATCAACCGAACATAGCTTTTTACCGACCTTCGAACGCGAACGTTCGATCGGCCACTAGTTATTTGGTTTATAGCTAATTTATTTCTAATCATTTGCAAATTATTGAACAATAATACGTGACATGTTGTTTTTTCATTTATTCCAGCTATAACTATCAACGTTCAATTTTTGAGATTAACTTTTGGATGGGATGAGCGTTAGTCTTGTGATATAATTAAGAACATTTGGATTTCTAAATATAGGAAATTCGTATGTACAGTGATTTTGCAAATCGAGCAATAATAGTTTGTTATTGACTTCATCTCTTTTGTTTTAACTGCATTTGAAATACATATATGGCTTCTAATGCTAAAGTTGGAGAAATTGTGCTTGTAATCGCTGTATCCATATTTTTATATTATTTCTTCTGGGTGTCAATTTTGCCTTTTATGCTTATAGACGAAGGTAAGTAGAGCTATTTAATATAATTAAAAGGCTCAGTGCAATAAATCGGTAAGACACATGCAATCACAAATTCGTTTTCAAAAACCATATTCTAATTTTGTTGAAACTTAAAAGTCGATTTTTTCATAATATTGCTTTTGCGGCTTATCGAGTAATTTTACTAAGCCTCTTAATTGTTTATTTTATTATTTACTTTTTTCCGGCAGAAGGGGCACCCGACGGGTAAACTTAATTCGAGTTCGCTGATTTCAGCGGCGTTCACCGTTTTTAATGTCAGCTCTTAAAAAAAGAGATATTTTTGATTTAAAATTCCAGTTTTTGTACCATTTTCATTGGATTAAAAAAGCAATTCTTAAGATAATAGGAAGAAATTCGGTTCATAAGTTACTTATGTAACATAAATATACCTAAATTAAATTTAATGAAATCGGTCCATGTTTACACCTAGCCTTCATACAAGCATCCTCCAAAATTTCACCTAAATGTCGATAGAACTCATGAATTATTTTAGATTTAATATGCTCTATCGACATTTAGCCAAACTTTTGGTAGATGCTTGTGTGAAGACTAAGTGTAAACATTGACCGATTTCTTCAAATTTTAGTTAGGTATGTTTGTAGTGCTTAAGTAACTTATGAACCGAATTTCGTCTAATTATCTTAAGAATTGCGCCTTTAATCCAATGAAAATAATCCAAAAATTTTAATTTTAAATCTTAAATATCTCTTTTTAAAGAGCTAACATTAAAAAACGGTGAGCGCCATAAAATCAGCATATGCGAATTAAGTTTACCAGCTGTGGGTGCCTCTTCTATCTGGGTTTTAACTAGCATAGTTATTATAGTATTTTGGTGAAAGCATAAAATATTAGAACTACGATGTGTGCCGAAAATAGACACATATACAACACATGCATTCTAATATATATTTTTTTATTACTTGACTAAATTCACACGATGAAATATTTCATGTAGTTTTCTTGATGAAAGTTTTTTGCAAGGACTTAAAGTTATAACTTATATTCGATAAAAATTGCGCATAATTATTATAAATAAATTTTTATTTTATTTCTAAAGCGTAATTATTATATCTAGTTTTTATTTTTTTAAATTGAAGATAACTATTATAGCTGTTTTACGCATAAGCCGTTCGACTTCTGTAGAAAATGCAAACCTGGGCCACGTGAATCGTATAAAATGTATGAGGTTACAGTACGTTCACGTATGTCATAATCCGAAAATGGCGTTTTTACGTGACGAGTTGTACGTTCACGGATGTGACGATTTGAGCCCTGATCTAATGAGTTTATAGAAAGTCTTAAGAAAGCAATAACAACACATTATATCAGGGTTGCATTTTGTGCAGAAGTCGAACAGCTTGTATAATAGTCTAAAAACAGCTTTATGGATATCAAATAAAAGTATTCTTCAGGCATAACTATTACTAATCAATAGATATATTTCCTTTGTTACTTTAAATAGTTATGACTAAGAAATATTATTACAGTTGTAACTCATTTGATGTAATAGAGTTTAGTTACGCAAATTGTTTTATAAAGCATGTGTTTTTGTAGGTAAGAATTGAAACAAAGCAAAAACAAATTGATTTTTGCAGGTTTTTTTCTTCAAAAGATATTTTTTTGCTAATAGTGTACAAAACCAAAGCAATTAATATCAAGGAAATATTCAAAATAATTATTATCGTAAATATAAAACAATAAAAATCTTTATTAATAGTTATAGATAAGAGAAAAAATATATTTATCGATTATAATAGTTATGAGCAATGAAAAAAGTTATTAATTGTGTATAATAGTTCATTACATAATAATAATTACATGATAATAATTAAAAAATATTTCTTAAACGTGAGAATTTTTTGGTATCTGAAAAATGAGCATAATTATTATGTAGGGTCCTTGCTTTTTTTATTTGCTTATTGCAAGTGTGGAGATGCAAGTGGGGTAAAGAAACTTGACAAGAACCCTCTGAAAATTCTTTCATATCAGCTTTTCCACCCAACTCGCTTATATGACCATCCTCTTGACAAATAAAAAATGTTTCATGCCACAAATCTCATTGTGTAAATTTAGGTTTTATAAAAAATTAAAAATTTCTTATCGCTTTAATAGCGATAAGTGACAGTGCTTATTCAATGCCAATATGAACAAATATTTATTATCAATTTAGCTAAAATTATTGCATATAATTTATATTACATAAAGCAAAATTCTGAATTGACCGCTGTCAGTTAGGGTTTCACGTTCGATTTTAACTGAAACCGAAACCGCGGTTTTTAATGCCTGAAAACTGAAACCGAAGACCTACAAAGAAACAGTCGGTTTTTAACTATTTACTTTTACAATTTATTACACTCCTTCTTAAACTAATAAGTAAATATCTGAAAGTTTTCTCAACTATGCTTAAGCTGTTTAGCCAAAAGTCCACAGATATGGAGCCCTACCGCGAAAATAACATAAATGACATATTTTTCGAAAATTACTTTTTGATGCAGAATTGTTCTAAGGACTCCAATACGTCGCAAAGTGCAAAATATTTCTAAGTTCCGTATCAAAAGTGGTTTTTTAAAATATCGAATTATGATACAAAATCGGTATCAGTGAAAAGCTAACAGCATGTTTACAGAACGTGTTGCAATCAAAACGTGCACGAATGACATAAGGACGATTACGTAACAATTTGCGTCTGTAGAAGCAGGGTTGGCTCCCCACTGGGTAACCCAAAAAACCCACCCGGGTTTTTATGGGTATTTTGTTTAAAAAACCCAAGCGGGTTTTTTACGTTATATCCATTCAAACAGAGATGAAGATAGTTTTGAAGTTTCATTTACAGAAAAATAAAATAAAATCATTATAAAATTCATGGAAACGAATAACCCAAGTACATACACATGTCCATTTGTGTGAATGTGCATTTAACCCTAGTGGGCTTTTCAGTACTTTTAATTTAAATAAAGATAGTATATTATATCAAAAAAAATTTCAAGATAATAATTAAAAAATTCATTAAAAATAGTAGTCAAAACATGTACATAAAAAGTTATTTCAAATCAGTTACCACTCTGGTGGCTCAGATGTTAAATGCTTTTAACTGCCCTTTTCATAATGTACTATTAAAAGTTAACGCGGACTTTAACAGCAAGTTTTCTATGCCGAACTTGCTATTAAAGTCCACGTTAACTTTTAATCGCACATTGTAAAAAGGGGCGTAAGAGACCTAATGCTTTTTCCAATCTAAGGCGATTTCAAAGGTTACTCCATATTAAACCATAAGATGAGAACATTGATGGTGGCAATTTATTACTGAAGTGAAATAATCGCAAAAGTTTGCAGGTAAACATTATTAATTTTTGTCTTTTAATATCTTCAACCATTGTTTTTTTTTGTGGAAAGTGTTCTGCATCTTTAATTTTAAATGCCAAAAAAGGGTGCTAAAAATGGGGTGCTTTTGACTTACGCATTCTTCTGCTATCTTTTCGCTTTCTTTAGTAATTACTTTGTCCATATATTTGGAATTCACGCTTTTTAACAAAATCCTGTTTGGACAGTAGTATAGCATTGTTCAACAAATTACAGTCTAGGCACCCTAAGTAGCCCAAAAAACTAATTTGTACCTTAAAAATTTTAGTTTTTTACCGGTTAGGCTATATTTTTATTGAATTTTTTTACTTTCTTTGTTATTGTTTCACTTCTTATGTTGCTGATTTTAGTATTTACTATTTTTTTATTGCTTGTTGCTGTTTTGCCAAATATTGTTAGTGAAAAATGTGGAGTCGCTGTACACAGCACAATAGACACAGCAGAATAGAGTAGCGCCACTTTCGGAAGCCGCTACACTTCCATCGTCAGTGCTCACGTGTATTTGCTTATCACCACTTGTCAGGTGGCTCTGTTGAATGTGATTTTAATTCTTATATATACAACTTTTTCGTGAAAATTGAATACGAGAATTAAATCACTCTCAAGCTGATATTAAATGCACTTTCCCAGCGTTGCCATCGGATTATTTTTCTTCATTCCCATTTTTCTGATTTTTGTTCTACTACGACAAACTTTTTTGGTTTGATTTTATACTTAAGTATATATGAACATGTAAACATGTGAAAAGCTCAAGCCAGTAGCTAATTATGGCGCTACTCTGTTCTGCTGTGTACGTTGAAAAATTAAGTTGATGTTAATTTTTCCCTTGTTCCTTGGAATATTAATCAGCCCAATTCTTTCTGAATATAACGTTACGAACCTTAGCCTAATAATCAATTGAGATTCAAGATATGTAATTGTTTCCTATATTTTAAAAAAAAAAGTGCGGAAAAAATTACTTTTTTTTGCACAAGATGTTGATGAAACACAATATAACATAACAGAGAATTATGCAATTGAATATACTTTTTAAAAAAATTTTTAGCATAAACAAATAGCGAAAACCCAAAATTTTTAAGGTAAAAAGTGGTCTGTGTGAGCTAATAGGGTGGCTAGTCAAGTTCAATTGTATTGATATGTTCACAAAACTTGTTCAGTTCTACCGTAACTGCAAGTTTGCCGAATATTGATAGTAAAAAATTACGAGTACCAGTAAGTTATTCTGAAAAAACTTAAAACAAATTTTTTTCTTAATTTTTTCAACAAAAAGTGCACGGAAAAATTTTTTGCCATTAAATGTTAAAAAAAAACTGTTATTGTCATATACAGTTGAGCGGTATCATTAAGTTTGAATTAGCTGTTGGCCAAATGCTGATGACACCGTTTTTTAGGGTCCCACTGATTTTCAGAAATTTTGGAGGTCCATGAAAAAAATTGGTCCCCAAATTCTCAAATTGAGTATAGGGTTTTACTACCCCGTGGTAGTAAAATCTAAACTGTACTGTCAAGTCCTTGTATTTTTCCAAAAGTCTTCATTTGCCGCATAGTTGTATTAATAATTTTCTTGATAAATCTATACCGTAAAGGGCTAATGTGACAGCATTGCTTAGATCATAAAAAAACCAATTAAACTCAATAAAGCCCAATAAAACCCAAAAAAGCCCAATAAAACCCAAAAAACCCATGATAAAACCCGCCGGGCTGGGTTTTATTTTGAAAAAACCCGGGTTTTTTTCCAACCCTGTGTAGAAGACGTTCCAAATTTTTTGTCTCGATTTACGTAGTTTCATGCATATAGAGTTGCCCATCTCCAAAAATTTTATTTGTTTACTTTTTCTCATACAAAACTAATGTTTTTTTATCTAAATAATGGCGCACATTACTAAAAGCTGTAGCAAGTAGTAAGTGCTCCGAAAAAAGTTATAAAAAATCTATGTCACTTATATTAAAAGGTGTTGCCATATAAAATAATCACCCTGTGATGATCTTTTTATTGCTGTGACTACAAATCTTCACTTTTCTTCTTTTTTTCTATTACATTTTTGTGAGATGTCCTTCTGTAAATGACAATTAAAAATTCATACTGCAGTGGCCTGATTTTTAAAGAAAATCTTACGTTTTGCCAAAGGATGTACTTAAGTTTATTACTACTTCCAACTTTAACCGGCCGTGTTGGAAAAAATGTACTAGGCACTTTTGGCAAGAGACATCAAAAGTTGGCGCGCTTAGCCCGAATTCCAGAATGGTATAATACTTGGGCGATTAGTTTTTCAAACTGCAAAAAAAACATTTTTCCAACAAATCTATTTTTAAGTTAAAAAAATTGTTGCTCGTTATTTGAGCGTTTTTTTAATTTTTTTTAATTTAAACAAGAAAACGTTCGAATAATGACAAACATTTTTTTTTAGATAACACTAGTTCACAAATTTTCAAGTTTTTGCGATCACATCAAAAATTAAATGTTTTCTGAGGTAATTTGGGGTCACTGAACACTAATATGATATTCATATATTTCTCTTAAGAGCCGTTTTCGAGATATTCGCAAAAAACGTGTTTTTTTGCAATTTATAAGGCTATTTCCAAAAATCTGGAGTACTGTTTACTTGAATTGAGCAAATTTGGCATTGTTGCATAGATATGCTTTTCCTCTTTCAGCCCATATTCAAAATGTGTTGATCGGATCAAAATTCAATGAGTTACAGGTCTTTAGATTTGAAAAACTTTGGTTTTTACACGCTTTTTTTAATTTACTATTTTAAGACGCTCCAGTGAGGCAAAATAAATTTTTTTAAATTTATTTTAGACCCCACATCTTGAAGAAAATTTTGTTCCAAATATAGCAAGCTTAAAGTTAGTTACATCGGACCAAATATGAGAAAGTTACAACATATTTAGTGAGCACATCAAAATTTTAATTTGCATTCGTTGTTCCTCAGATCAGTACGAGTTTTTGCTTCCATTCCATTACTTTTACTCGTTTGAAAAAGAAAGGTGGACATATCGCATATCAAAGTTACCAAAATTATGTGTAGTTTTCAACACTGTATTCAGATTTTTATAATTAAAATTTTTATGAAAGACTTACGGCAAAACAAGTAGAAAAATGGTGCTATGTGGTGTTTTGTGCATATAAAATTTTTTCTTCATCCTATAAAATCTTTCATTATTGATATTTTCCAATGAAATTTTGCAGTTATATAGGAATTTATGTGAAAGCTTTGATTTGTTTCTCATAACCATTAGAATTCCTAAGAAAGTTCCAATAAATCTAAAAAATAGGTAGATTTCAAAAGGGTGCATGCCCACCAAAAATTGTAAATTCGATTAGGTTGTTTTTCTAAAATCATGTCTGTGAAGACACCTTTTAGACATGTATATAATAATTATTTGATCCTTGAGAAAAAAATTTTATAGAGAAAACAATTATGGTGCTTTTTTGGGCAAAAATTGTCATAAATTCAAAATATTTCAATTTTCAAATTAAAGATTGTATATTTTCCTACTCTGAAAGAATACTTCCATCAAATATTTTTTTTAACTATTCGAAATTTTGTCATGTAAGTAACAAAGAAATAATTGTGACAATCGGTTTGTTACTTGGATCCGATATCTTAAAAATACTGGACCAAGGATTTGAAAAATTTAGAAATTTTAATATTAAAATGAGTATACTTCACTAACTATACAAGATATTTGTTTAACCAAAGACTTTTTACAACTTTACAAAGTATATAAGGACACAAAAAATTTTTGGAATCGAGTGAGAAACAGACAAGCGTTGAAAAATTTTACATGACCGAAGTGCACTACTTTGCTTTTCATACCTCTGAACCTGAGAAATATGGGAAGCTCATCTTCCTAAATTAAATAAGAACACTCCTCTGATATCTCCATGTAAAATTTTATACTGATCGGACTAAAGAGTTAGAAATGGTTTATATATTTCCAAAATATTTAGTTCTGCCCCACTGGCATTTTTCTTATACTCATACTCCATACACATTTTTTTTTATTAAAATTCAAAATCGGATGTTTTCACTAAATCTATTGTAACTTTCTAAATTTTTGCCCGATGCTAACAATTTTACTTTTTGTACGTTGGGAAAAAATTTTTATTTAAGATATGGGTAAAAAAAAAAATTTAAAATTTTTTGTTTGCTTTAATGGAGCATTTCAAAATGGTGAATTTTGATCTGATCAACACAGTATAAATATGAACTGAAAGAGGAAAAACATATCTATGCAACAATGCCAAACTTGCTCAGTTCAAGTAAAAACTACTTAAGATTTTTGTAAATATCTCTTCAAACTGCAAAAAACTAGTTTTTCGCGAATATCTCGAAAACGGTTCTTAAGAAAAAAAAATTAATGCCGCCATATTCGTGTTCAGCAGCCCCAATTTAGCTTAAAAAACATATAATTTTTGAGGTGAATCTTTTTTGTGAACCAGTGTAATAGATAGATTTGTTGAAAAAAATATTTTTTTCCCAGTTTGAAAAACAAATCGACCAAGTATTATACCATTTCGGAAGTCGGATTAAACGCGGCAACCTGATATATCACCTGCCAAAAGTACCTAGTACATTTTTTTCCAACACTGCCGGTTAAAGTTGGGAGTAGTAATAATTTTAAGTAAGTACATCGTTTGGCAAAACGTAAGATATTCTTTAAAAATCAGGCCACTGCAGTATGAATTTTTAACTGTCATTTACATAAGAATATCTCACAATAATATAGGAGAAAAAATTAGAAAAGTGAAGATTTGTAGTCATATCAATAGAAAGATTATCACAGGGTGATTTTTTTTAATGGCAACAGCTTTTAAAATAAGTGACATAGATTTTTTTCTAGCTCTTTTCGGAGCAGTCACTACTTGCCCTATCATCCGCTTTCGGCTTGACGTTGATTTATGGGACACCCTGTATAAAGTGTATAAAAAATATAAAAAATTTTATGCTCTAATTGCTCCGGAAAAAATAGGATGCAAATATATAAGCTTACCCAGAAAATTTTTTTTAATTATTTTACCATTTACTTACCAATTTACCGAATCAATTTATCTTAATGGAGTGAGAAATGGCAGCAGTTTCAATTTTACACTTAAAAAAAAGTTGATTTTTTGTAAATTTTTTTGCCAAATAGGTAGTTACTATCAGTATTTTGATTATAAAAAAAAGTTTCTTCAAAGACCTCAACCAAGTTAACATGATTTGGATAGAGGACAAAAAAACCAAGCTAACAAGCTAAGCTCTATCTATAATAGTTCGCTCCAGCTTCTCCAATTGTTGCTGATATAGCGATGGAGAAATTACTGGACGTTTGTATAGAGAAACTTGATATAAAACCAGATTTAATGACCAAATATGTAGATGATTTGTTTTGCATTATTTCTGAATGCGGTATAGATAATATGTTAAAAACAATGAATGGATTTAATCCTTCTATTAGATTTACAAATAGAGAAAGAGTGCAACTCTAGGCTTCCTTATTTGGATATACTAGTAATAAGAAAAGGTAACAATTTGATAACGGATTGGTATCAAAACCCAACAGCTTCAGGGAGAATTATTCATTATTATTCCAAGCATAATAAGAGAACTATTATTAACACAGCAAATAACTTGATAGAGAGAGTACTAACGTTAAGTGACAGAGAGTTTCATAGAAAGAATGAAAGGATAATTAAGAATATACTTCGTGAGAATGATTTTCCTATCAGCTTATTTATAAATTAATAGGTAATTATAGATTCAGAAGGATAAATAATACATTAAATGTGGTTGAATCGAAGATTTTGAAGTCTATGACTTATATATCTGGAATATCTGAACGATCAAAAAAGATCAAGTATATTTGACACTAATAAATATAGAGTCGCTAATAGATCATATAACACATTGAACAGATTTTTTAGTAAGACAAAAGATAAAGTACCGAAACTGGACATATCGAACATAGTATATGAGATACATTGTAATGGGAATGACTTAGAGAATTGTGATAAGGTATATGTAGGCACTACAAAGAATAAATTGAGAACTAGGATTGCTGGTCATAGACCTGATCAGAAATACAGACATATTAATTCACAAAGACAGCATATCATCACATTGTTCACAATTAAATCACTATCGTAACTTTGAAAATGTTTCAGTTTTAAATACAGAACAGAATTATAACGTAGATTTATATTCGAAATGTTGCACATAATTGATGTACCACCACATAAGAGAATTAATTTTAAGGCGGATGTAGAAAATGTAGCTCAGAATTACAGACATTTGATATATATATATATATATATATATATATATATATATATATATATATATATATATATATATATATATATATATTATATATATATATATATATATATATATATATATATATATATATATATATATATATATATATATATATATATATATATATATATATATATATATATATATATATATATATTATATATATATATATATATATATATATATATATATATATATATATATATATATATATATATATATATATATATATATATAATATATATTATTATATATATATAATATATTATATATTATATATATATATATTTATATATATATATAATATATATATATATATATATATATATATAATATTAATATATATATTTATATATATATATAAATATATATATATATATATATTAAATATATATATATATATATATATATATATATATATATATATATATATATATATATATATATATATATATATATATATATATATATATATATATATATATATATATATATATATATATATATATATATATATATATATATATATATATATATATATATATATATATATATATATATATATATATATATATATATATATATATATATATATATATATATATATATATATATATATATATATATATATATATATATATATATATATATATATATATATATATATATATATATATATATATATATATATATATATATATATATATATTATATATATATATATATATATATATATATATATATATATATATATATATATATATATATATATACATATATATATATATATATATATATATATATAATATATATATATATATAATATATATATATATATAATATATATATATATATATATATATATATATATATATATATATATATATATATATATATATATATATATATATATATATATATTTGTAAATTCTCTAATTGTTTTTAAAAGTCTGTACATAAGAAAAAGAGTTTGTAACTGTTCAAAATTGTTTTTGAAGTCTACTAACGATTTGGTAAAGCACCAATGAAATGCTGCATATAGACAATGCTTAAACTCCAGCAAATAAATTTCATGGATTTATTTATTATATTTAGCATTTTTGATTATATATTTGCCATTTTATGTCGAAAGGATGTGGATGGATTTCTAAACAAAAAGCAACAACTGATTTGCATCACACTAATAACATACATACATATATTATTTATCTGTTTATTTACTTACTAAATAAATAAAATACGTTGTTAGTGGGACGCAAATGCTTTGTTTTCGGTTAAAGCGTTATGGTTCGCTCGACATCGTGGGACAGGTTTATCCATACACAGAAATAACTAAATTTCATTTTCTATAAAGGAATTCAATGAAATAGTAAATATTTTGTCTATGAACGGACCTACAAACGAATTTGTAAATATAGACAAAAGTACCTCAACAATTTCCTTGAAAAAAATTTGTTTTTTTTTCAGTGAACAAATTGTTTAAATCTATAAAACAATTTGTCTAAAAATATTTACAAATTGTAGACAAAACAATTCATTAAATCAAACAAAAATATTTACTAGATTTTCTGAAAAATATCAAACAATATTTCTGTCTGAATTTAGTAAACAATTAGTCTAAAAATGCTAACAATTATTAAGCAAATTCACTGCGTTAAATGTGTTCCAGTCTGAATGTTTATCTAAGTACTTTAAAAAAATTAATGAGAATTATTGCAACAACATTAACTAATCAATTCACTCAAAAATCTTTTGTAAACGAAGTTGGTACAATTGCATTCCTCTTGCTATGATTGTTGTTGTTGTTATTTGCGTGTATGTCGTCATCGGGTGGTTTTAATTGTTGTTTTTGGTGTTTGCGTTCTAAATAAAACTCAAACAAACAATTCATAGATTATAGACAGAACATTTACTGAAAATTAAATTTATTTTTAAACAAACTTTTGTTTGCAAATTTTTTGGTGATAATTTTTTCTGTGTATATTATATTGTAATAGGATCAATATATGGCTTATAGCATACAGATTTTTTAACATTATTTTTGCGATCGGCGCTACAGTATGCCAATTGTAAACTGATAATAATACCAATAATTACATATATTAAATATATATATTTTTTGTTTTAATATTAACAGGCAACTTGATACATTCGTTTTTTCCTCCTCTGGAGTACGGTTTCATATTGCCCGTCATATTTGGCGTGATATATTTGGGTGGCATTGTTGTTTTTACCCTATATCATATGTGGGATTTTATTAAAACGAAGAATACAAATTGAATTCTTGAGAGTAACAAAAGATTTCGAACAAATACACAAGCAACAAGCAACTTCCGTACTTCGATCTAAGATTGTGCTAATTTTTGCTGTAGGATATACAACAGAATGCCTCAATGGCTGGTTATTGGAATTTCGGGTGTCACCTGCGGTGGCAAAACTTCATTGGCATACAAGTTAAGGGAATATTTTATGAATCAGCGTAATCTTCAATTATGGAATACTCCATATACAATCAGCGACGTTCAGTTAATTTCACAAGACGATTATTTCCTACCTGTTGATGATTTGAGACACAAATGGGTCGAACCGTTAAATGCAATAAATTTTGAACTTATTACTTCTCTGGATATGAAACAAATGATTTCTGACATAACATGGTCTATGAAAAGTCGTTATTTGAGCGGAGAACCAGTTGATAATATTGGGTTTTCCAATGACATTTCTTCATACAGTGGCACTTTTGAACACTTTACAGATTCGCAAAATCAATTAATCCAAAACTTGCCCACCAAATCGCAACAAAATAAACATCATTACAACCAGCATCATCAAAACCAACATCACCATTGCGATATAAAAAATCAGAATCATCAAAATACAGCTCATATTATTCGAGTAAACTCGCAAATGGTTACACAAATGCGCGACAACAAAATTAATATTCTAATAATTGAAGGCTTTATAATTTTTAATCAGCCCGAACTGATTACTCTATGTAACATTAAATTTCATTTTCACTTGCCATACGAAAAATGCTTCGAGCGACGACGCAAGCGCACCTACGATCCTCCAGATGTCACTGGCTACTTTGAGATGTGCGTGTGGCCACATTATGAAAAGAACTTTATGGACTATCGGGATCGCAAGGATATAATGTTTTTAAATGGGGAAATGAATAAAGAAAAAATTTTTAAATTTGTCCTACAGCGCATTGTCCAGTATTTCGATGAACGGTGTGATGTAGCTTGTCCACCGCCCCACAAACTTTTGGGCATTCCAAGTTGCAGTAATGGCAATATGAGAACCAGCCCAACACTGCAAACCTGCCCCATGGAACAACAATAACTAAATGTTTTGTTTTATCTTCATGGCAAAATTTATTCAATATACGCAAAGGAGGCTTTATTTCAAGAACATCGCATCCGTAATTTGGAGTCGGAAATAATATTTATTTAAACTTTTTAATTTAGCTAGAAAATGCTGTTGAATTAACAGTGCACATGCATGTCAAATGTAAATATGTACAGATTTAAAAATATTTATTGGTTTTGTTTTAAAGTGCATATGTAGGTACATACGTACATACACACCCAGCGTTAGACAGGCAGTGAAGAGACCTTCTATAAGGCCTTATATAGCAGGCACAATTATTAAGCTGAAAGTCCATAACACGCGTTACACGCTTTCTCGCGCCATACGCGGCTGTCAAAAAATTTGAATTAGTGTCGTACGTATCAAGTTACAGAGCATGACGCCTTGACGCGTCCAACGCAAAAAGTACGCCTACTTTCTACTTTTGTAAGCGTCATCAGCGGCGTGCTAACATCTTAGCTGTTTTTTTTTCAATGCTATCGATGATTATGTTTGTATAGTGTACTATTTTGCTCTTGTAATAAAGTTTAAAAATATTTGCGATCATAAATTAACAAAAAAAACTTCTGCATAAAAAGCGTCGCATGTAACTTGAAACGTGTGAAAGCGTTGACGCGAAAACGCGTGTTATGCACTTTCAGCTTTACTGCTAGTCCCATTACGCACACATTTATTTTTACACGCAATCTTAATGCCTCCCATGGCCTTCGACGCTCTCTTAATAAGTAATTATACCCAGCGGGTAAAGGTAATGAATAAGAAACGAAAAGGTATAATATTTCATTCCAGGATTTATTATTGTTAACACAGAACATGTCCTAGGAAAGTATTGAATTATTTCAATGTGTGAATTCTTTGATTTTAATTCATAATATAATTATATTTCCATATGTACTTTTAAGAGTTAAATACTTAAATAAGAGATATGTTGCTAACTGATGAAGAAATAAATTATATATAAACATACATATGTAGATGTAAGTATAAAAATATGTATTTTATTAATTAATTCCATTTAATATATATATATTTAAACACAAGCAGCGTTATCAAATCGTACGATTTTTTACGATATGACAAAACTGAGATAACCATACAGTGTTGTCATATAGTAAGTTTTTTACGATATGAGAAATCATTAAAGAAATAATAAGAATAACGGGAATTTCTGTAACTAATTTGCTGAAAAGGTGGATAAAAATCGGTTATAGTGAACACAATTTCTTCAAAAAACATTGAAAGTGGCTGGAGGGAAATATTTGTTCGATTCACAAGCTCGTATTATCGTCGTATGGGTTGTGTAATCGTCTAATTATACAGTATTGTAGTTTTGTTGTTGGTAATTTTCATACAAAAGTGCGTTATAATTATACGATTGAATTTTATATGTTCTTCAAATAGTTGTATTGAGGCCAGGTCTAGGAATATTCTATTTGTTAGATTAATTTGTAAAAATCTTTAAGTAACACCAGAAAATACATTCTTCTTAATGATAAATATATACTTGATTCATTTCAATTTAATTTTCAAACTATTTTAATCAAAATTGCTTGTCGCGAAAAAAGTTATTCCATTTCGCGTCAAATTAGAACTCCCACACCTGGTTTGATTTCATGGTATTAAGTCAAGGTGAATTAATACCAGGTGGCCGTGAGAGATCAGGTGACTACGAATTGTTTATCATATTTGAACTGCTAACTGTGTTAATGTATCGGCTTTTTTGACAGTCCAAATATAAATTATGCACGGCAAATTTATATTTGGGATGTCAAAAAGCTGATATATTAACACTGTTCATAGTTCATGTATGGAAACATTTTCTTAGTTACCTGATCTCTCAAGGCCACCTGGTATTAATTCGCCTTGCCTTGGTATTAATTAAATTGACATTTAAAGCGTAGTATGCATAACGTGACCAGAAGGTTTTTCCAAAAAGCGGGACAAGAACGATTGAAAAGCGGTATTCTGACGAAAAATGCGAGCAAAAAGCGGGATATATTAACATTTCTTTTGGAAAGCGGAATGATGTAAAAACACTCCATTTCTACGATAATACGAGTATACACATGATTTCTTTTAAATATATGCAACTATGTATACAGTTCCATATCGTTAATTGAAATGCAAAACCACGTAATTAATAAATAATTCAAAATCACATTGTTATTTAATTATGGCGTATTACATCGAGGCGCATGTCCGTACAAATATTCAAACCTTTATCATAAAAATCAACCAAACTAAAACCAAAAAAAGAAACTTAACTTCAGGAACTTGAAGTGCATACATATTTTATGTAATTTTCTCTCCTATAAAATTAAAAAAATAGATACGTGGTTTTGCATTTCAGCTAACGATATTTTTTTTTTATAATGAGAAGTAACAATCAGGCAATTAATGCCTACCAGTTAATTAATTAATGTGTTACCTTCTTTGGGAAAGAGATAGTGTAGAGAGAACAGGTGGTGAAGTGGGACAGAGATAGGAAGTTCATAAAAACTTAAAAACGTGCATTTTTAGACCTTTTCCTAAAATAGTCATTTATAATTTCTCCGTTACGATGAAACAAAAATCTACCGATGAGTTGGCATTAGCACCCAACGAAATGCAGGCATAGTGATGATCTAACCCACAGCTAATAAATTGATGTACATATTTTTGAAATATGAAAAAGAAAGTTGTAAATTGTTTTAAGGTTAAGTAACACATGAAACATAAACTCGTTTAGACCCAACAAAACTAAGAAAATTGTAAGCCAGTAAGTGAAAAAGTCCGAAGTTATCTTCCCTATAAAATTGCTTCAATTCAGTTTATAGTTAAAATTTTATTTTCGATTAAAAGCAATTTTGTATGAAAAAATTCTGTCTTGTAACTTCGGTATTTTTTGTCGGATCTAAGTCGGATCTTATGTTTTATATATTCGGCACAAAATTAGATTAGCTTTTGGCTTGCAAGACTTTTTCTTAATTTTTTTATCTTAATGTAGAAATGTTTAAACTGAAGTTCTGAATTTTTAGTCAAACTGCATGGGGTTGAATCCAAAGATTTTTGATTATTCTGGGTTAAGATCGTTGAATTTATTTTTTGGAACAATCAATCATAGACAACTAACTAGACCCGTCACTATACAACAACATTACGAAGATTGTATGAAAGAGAAAGCAAATCTTATTTTCTAACGTGGTTTCCAATTGACTATCTCATTCATACAATCTTAGTAAAAACAACATAATGCATGTAAAACTGCACAACACATGAGAACATTTTTTGGCTGTCAAAAGTAAGTATGCTGTTCCATATTCTGTGCTTTACTTGACTTCATCACCATCATATACAACAAACTAGACCCGTCACTTAACAACAACATTACGAAGATTGTATGAAAGAGAAAAGCTAATCGTATTTTCTAATGTGGTTTCTAATTTGACTATCTCTTTCATATTATCTTAGTAAGAACATTTTGCATGTAAAACTGCATAACACATGAATAACAGCCTTTTTTAGCTGCTAAAAGTGAGTATTCTGTTCCATATTCTGTGATCACCATCACAGTGGGAGAAGGTATTACAAGAGCTCTGATGATGATATAGTGATTGATCTCGACAACAATAGTTCGACGCCTATACAGACAAGAACTTATCTTTTCAGTTATTACATGCTTTGGAAATTCCTTTCTCAATAAATATGATTTAATACAAAAATTTAATTAAACTTAATACTAAATAATTAACGGCCGTATGCATAACGAAAACTTGGCATAAATGATGAAATTGAACTGGACTTTAACGAGTTTTAATATAAAATTTCAATTTAAAAATCACCGTAGATTCTAGCCGAGACTCATGGCTGTATTCTGTGATTATTTCCCATTTCAAAATATATGGAAAAACTCAGCAAGATCCGGTTCAATTACGTCACTTATGCTAACTTCATGCCAAGTTTTCGCTATGGATATGGCCCTAAATATCTTTGAATTAGAAATTTTGATGTAATGAGATTTCAAGCAACGTCTAAAAATGAGTTGTATTGGCTGAAAAAGCAGAAAGATCTTTTTATGCAGTTGCAAAATTTTTGGCAATAATTAAAAAAGTACAGTTATAAATTTTAAAACTCGAAAAAGCGGGATACAAATTCTACGCGGGATCGAACTCTTAAAAGCGGGATAATCCCGCCTAAAGTAAAGTTAAGTATGCACCATTGATAAACATAGATAGCAAGCTCTCGCACTGTCAATAAAATAATGACAACTCTCTTTACACATATACATAGGTATTGTGAATTCAACAAAAATGAGAGGACACCATTTTTGCATTTCAACACACTTGAGAGACAATCATTTTTCCACTTGAAAATGCACTAAATCGTAACTTTTTTTCCACGCACAAACACTTTTTACTTTTATTTAATTTTTTATTTGTTTTGATGTAAATTTTATATTTCTTCTTGCTGTAATTTTAAAATTTAATTTTGTTGACATTTGTGTGTTGAAATTTATCAAAGTTTTCAACCATATTTTTCATTGAACAGTATTGTATTTTTGTTTCTATTTGGGATAAAAATTGTTGGTACCAAATAGAAAAATTGCAAAAAAAAATTTTTCCAAATCAATATTTTTGAGCTCGAATGTATTAAAAAGCATCTAAATTCATATATTCATTAATTAATACAACAATAGTTGCATAAACTTCTAAAAATTCATGTATAAAAAATATAAATAGCTTAGAATACTTTTTGTTACAACCAAGTGCGGTTTTAGTGCTGTGGGGAAATTTTTATTTTAAACCAATACTAATACAAAATATTCTACTAATCCCACATAGCATTTGGAAGATTGTTTTACCAAAAATCAGAAAACGGAGTCTTTTAAGACTACCTTAAATGATCAAAAAGTGATTAAATCAGTTGCGGGCTTAAAACAAGACTCGAAAATGATTCCTACAAATGACTAGAAAACGACTTGTGCGCAATCATAAATTGATCATGCATAAGTTCGAAAATTAATCTAACTTATACTATATTTACACTGCTATAGTTTAACGTGTTTCGGCAAATATTTTAAGAAACTAAACAAAGTAGTTCAGACTACAATTTTATATACTTTCTGTTTACAGCATGATGAATTCATAAAAGGTGGTAGCAAAATGGCAACTAAAAATTTTGTTCGGGTCCTATATATTAATAATTTTGCGAAGCTATTAATTAGAATTTTAAATGTGTATGTACATTTTTCCATTTGCATTGAAAACTTGAACAAAAAACGAGGTTCTTGATACTTTTAAGCCAACACAAATCATAATTTTCAGAATACGCTGCTTGTTGTTATAGAAATGCTACAACCTTTTTTAATTTCGACTTTTACATATTTTGCCACCATTACAAACCGTGTTCAATAAGCACTAAAATCAAATATTCAACTGAACATACATCAAGAACTACTTGGAACCCTGCCTTTTACTGGTTTTTGAATGAGTTTAATTTTGAAACACATAAATTCTTTGACAATTGATTATATGGGAAAACTTCTAAAAATTAACGTGTTTGGCTTGTAAACACTTAAAATGGCCATAAACACGGTAGTGTGAATTGCCTATTACTAGAATTAGGTTTTTATCAGCACACTTAAGGTGGAGGTACATACCACGCGTTACGAGGCAACGCTTTTCTTAAGGTGAAGGTACATAGCACGCGTTAAATACGCTAATGCGTTACAGACTTCTGTCAAAAAAGTTGAAATAGTGTGTTTTCATAAGGCAAGATACAAAGCGAAGTTTGCGACGCGCGTAAGTCGCAAAAAGTTGAACATTCTTCAACTTTCACGCGTCGGTTATAAAATTACAGGTATTGCTGCCAGATTGATATGATAAAATGTTTGTTTAATGGAAATAAATTATTTGAAACTAATTTTTTTTATTACAAAATGGATGAAAACTGCATTAAATGTATAAAGAAAAATAAAACTTAAAGGCAAGACAAAATATAGCCGGCAAAGGCTTGAAATTGTATAAGCAGAGGGGCATCAAAAGCGTGGTGTGTAACTTGCCATTCTTAAAGCGTTAAAAGCGATAAATTTTTATCTTGATAACGATTTGACATTTATCATGATAAAAATGTATCAGGTATAGACCCACTCTTAATAAAAGTCTTTTTTTAATCGATAAGACATACGACTGAGCTTGTGAATTGAACAATTGTGGATGATTTCAAATCGTTTTCAAGAATAATGAAGAATGTTTCCTCGATTACCGGACTTATCGCAATATTTAAGCCGCAAATGGTGACACAAATTTGACTTTACTTAATGGCGACGCCGCACAGTGATTCGTTCCCATATAACGAGTGGGCAAAATTAGAGGAGTTATCCATGAGATGAAATTTGGCACACAGTTTTATATTGGCTTCGATAAGAAAAATATCAAGTGAAGAATCTCGGAGCTATTTTGGAGAATAAACTGAGCGAACTTGAAAGTGAAAAAAAGGGGGAAAAATGTTTATAATTTTTTTTATTTTCTTCATTTATTTATACTAGAGACCGATTTAAGTAATATCAAAAGAGAAAAGTCGACCAAATTAAGTAACAACCGAAAAAGAGCATATTTAAATTAAGGTTTTTCTGTGGTGCTTTTTTAGAGCCAGAGCGAACTTTAAAGCACAAAAAATGGCAAAATGTATATTTTAACATTTTTTTATTTTATTTATTTGGAAGACCTATTTAAGTATTATCAAACCAGAAACGTCGCCCAAATTAAGTAATAACCGCGAAAAGCACCTTTTAAATTGACGCATTTCTGTGGCGCTTCTTCCTAGCCAGAGCGAACTATGGAGTGAACTAAAAAATGTATACTTTAATATTATTATTTTTTATTTATTTATTCTTGAGACCTGGAAAAACTACCAAAATGTATATATCAATATATTTTGTTTTTTTATTTTATTTATTCTCGAGACTTATTTCAGTATTATTGATCGAGAAAAGTCGCCTAAATTAAGTAACAACCGTGAAAAGTGCCTTTTAAATTAACGCTATTCTGTAGTGCTAATTTTTTGCCAGAGCAGACTTTGCAGTGGAAAAAATACCAAAATGTATGTATATTTTAATATGTTTTGCTTTTTGATTTTATTTATTCTCGGGACCTATTTAAGTATTATCGAACGAGAAAAGTGGCCCAACCGAGAAATGAGATTTCTAAATTAACTTTTTAATGATTTTTAACTTTTTGAACTTAATATCGAGTTATATGTGCATATATGTATTTTTCCTTTTCATCTGAATAAAATTCCGAAATTAGTTAAAATTAGTTGTATAAAAAAATTATGTAGCATTCATTACTTTTCGAAAAACATTTTAAGAAATTATTCATTGCGCAGTTGCTAATATTTTGACGAATACAAATTCATCTAGTAGGTATTTTATATGTCAAGCTTCTCTTACAGAAATCAACAATATAAATTTAGCCAAAACTGTAAATACTACCCTGCAGCTAAATGTAAAACTAGTTACGTTTTGGGACAGTTATATTACTAGTTGTAACGTTACTAGTCCACAAAGGACTGTCATATTACTAGTTGCAATGAGGCTAGTAACGATACTAATCAAACAACAACGTTTTGGAACAGTCATACAACTAGTTGTAATGAAACTAGTAATTTAAACTATTTTTTACAAGTTGACATATTCAGGTGTAAATACATAAAACGAAATTTTAGCTCCAAATATAATAAGTAGAAAGTGGCTCAGTGGATAGAGTACATGCCTTGAAATATGAGGACTGTGTGTACATACCCCGGTTGAGCCAAATGTTTTTTAATATTTAAAAAACTATAAACAAAGAAACTAGTAAGCGCACTAGTCTATAATAATTAGTATTTCAACTAGCATATAACTATGTACAAATGAACTAGTTGGGCTCCTATGACAACCTAATGTTAAAATCGATAATTCGATATATGGAAAAAGGACAGTTAGGCAACTAGTCTGAATAAAAAAGCAACTAGTATATTTCTAACCACATACTAGTCATTTTGTCTCCAGGGTAATAGCTGTTCTACACTATCTCACAAGCCGTTCGACTTCTGTAGAAAATGCAACCCTGATATAATGAGTTTATAGAAAGTTTTAAAAAAGCAATAACAACACATTATATCAGGGTAGCATTTTGTGCAGAAGTCGAACAGCTTATATAATAATCTAAAAGCAGCTTAATGCCTACAAATTTACAGCCTAACCCATGATATCGATCGACTAACGACAAGTCACTCATTGTAGTTCATTTGAGCGACCCACTAACTATCGACTTGTCGGTCGTCAAGCTTTACGTTATTCACGTAATGCATTTACTAATTGTCAAATTAACATATTGCCACATAAAAAATTTCACAAATAAAACGATAATTTTAAAATAAAAAGCACTGAAATGTGAAAAGTTACCATAAAAAATGCAACTCTATGCTAATTACATAGCGTCTTGACGAGCAAATTATTTGTTGTAACAATTGTTACCACAAGAATTTGTCACGTCTGGACCGTTGTTGTTACTGTCTTGTCATTGTTATGACATCGTTGTTAAAATAATTTATTATTAATAATACAATATTTATCGCTTATATGCACGTCGCACAGTGGCTGAAAATCGTTTTTCATTGGCCAAAATTCTGTAACTTTTGAACCGATCAAATAATTGAAGTAATGTTTATTTTAATGGATAGATATTTAGTTCAGCTTGACCCAGTTTTAATTACACTAAAATTGATTGAGGACTTTTTAAGGAATTCTAGGTCAAAGTTGAACTTTTGAATTTTTTTAACTTTTAGAGTGAAATATGGGTTTATTATTTTTTTATTTATTAAAAAATTTAATATATGGAAATTAATAATAATTATAAATATTTTTTGTTATAATGAAATTTTTTAATGTTACACTAAAAAAAATTTTTACACTAAAAAAAATAGTAAAATCAACTGGAGATTTTGCTATTATTACAGAAAAATTAAAAATTTTTTGCTGTCTAATTTGCAATCAAAGAATAGTTACACTTAAAAAAACGTTAATAATATTATCTAAAAATATTGCTATTACTACAGAAAAATTTATTATTTTTTGCTGTCAAATTTGATCATTTTAAAAAAACATATTAAAAATAAAAACTGCAATAAATTTTAATAGCATTTGTAACAATGGTAGGTTCTGTTTATTATTATTTTTTTACTAATACTATGTTTTTCGTACTTAAATAACAATGAAAGGCAATTATAATTATTATTCATTTGACTCAAATATTGATTGCAAATATTCCATATTTTGTTCTGTGCTATTTCTGTTCTTTAGTAGTTTTTTGGGTTCTTCATCTAAATCCCGATGTTCCACTTTCCATTGATTTCGAATACTGGAGATGAACGGATCTAACGTTGCCAATAATATATTAAATAGATCTTCATTTGTTGAATTTCTTGAAATTTTTCTAGTATTGTGCTCTCTATAAAATCTGTAATCCTTGTTCCTTTTTTCCTGAGCCTCCTCTGATAGATCTCCAAGTGGCACCAAATGATATTTAATGACATCTTCTCCATGATAAAGGATTTTGTAAACTGTTGCAGACATATTTCTCCATGGGTAGTTGGTTGTATATATTTTTGCAGTTTCCTTAGCATAATCTCCAAATTTTCTAGAGTCAATTTCTTCATTGCACGCAAGTACTTCTAGGATTATTTTAAATCTGAAAATAAGGTTTAAATCCACTCCTGTTATTTCAGATGCTGTTTCTGGATCTGAAAAGAATCTTCTTGCGGTATTGCCATCATTTGTATTGCCTGACCCTTGTTTTGGCTGATCTATAATCAATCCTAATTTGCGATATTCATCTTGAACATGTTTCTTTTTTGAACTTCTTAACTCTTTGTTGGTTTCGTTGTTTCTTATTGATCCTGAAGACCCGAAATCCAAATCATAACTGATTTTTAGTATGTGTTCCATAAGTCGTATTCTTGCATGTAGTGGTGATAATCCAAATTCATATGCATCGGTATTATCTAATGATTCTGTCGGGACTTTGTTTAATTGGGTTGATGTTGCTTGGCATATAATGCAGCTGGATGCAGCCTTCGTGCTAGTCAAAGCCTGACCTACTTTTCCATCTATCATTGTCAGCACTAATTGGTAGCTTACTTCAATTTGCTGCCGATCTAACTGTAATTGTAATGGCTGTAGTGTTGCAATTTGGGTCTTAATATCACTAACTTCTTTGTTAATGGCATCATGAGTTTCTTTTTTGAATTCAAATTTGATTGGCCTGCAGTATTTCGTAGAAGATGGTGTCTCATTTTTCCAAATATCCATTGTTTGTGTTGTACTAGTCGAAGGCTCCGAATCTTCCAAAATCTTTTTCAATCGCAATGGTACAAATGATGCCATGAACATATCTGAGTCCGATATATTTTCACATACAGCTTGTTTGTATTGTTTTTGTCCCGAAGAACCATCACATCCCCATTTACAAAAAAGAATTAACTTTGTGTTTCCATATTTCTTTAACTCATTTCCTGTTATTGATTGTAGCAAGCGTTCGGCTGTGTGATCAAGTAGAGATTGTAGTTGTACCTCTGCCGAAATTGGTGTGATTGTAATAGTGTCCTTTGATGGCAAACAGTCCATTTTAGCAGCAGTTATGTGATGATATGCTGGATACATATTTGAGCCTTTTTCAATCGCACGCAGTCTGAGCTTAATATATTGCTGTTTTGTTAATTTCAAATCCAGAAATAATGCTAATGCCTCCTCATATGTGTACTGTATTGCATTACTCGGAGTTGGTATACTTTTAAGAATCCGTTTTGTTCTCACTGTTAATTGGTTCTGTGATCGTAATTGATGTAGGAAAGATTCTTTTATATTTGTACAACCAATTGCATCGTTAATATCTTTAAGTTTCCGCCTCTTAGATCTATCGCTGCAGTTGCCCATTAATGATTTGCGTGGCCTTCCAGCCTTTTCTTGCTTTGCTGTTTCTGCAGCGACAGTAAGTTGGCCTTCTAACCAGTTTGCACTTTTTATATAAAAGTTTTGTTTACTGTACCTAACTTCTTTGTAGCGTTTTTTTAGTGCTTTGACGAAATTAGATAATTGCTCTTGCATTTCGGTGCTACACGAATTTAAGTTTAATTTTAACGTAGCTATGAACATCTTCCTGGTTTTTGTTTCTAAAATACTCTTCGGCCAGTTCTTTATAACTGAAGCTCTCCATATTTTTCTGAATATTTTTATTTGTGTCTATTATGTTTAATCCGTACACTTAAAGGATTAACTTATTACTGAGTAATCCCTTATCGAATCCGTAGTTTTATACATTTTTATATACATGTTATTCACACATTGATCTTTAATTTCATAGCAGGTAGTGCTTAAATTGAACAAAACTGCACATGTTATCCAGACCTAAATATCAGGTAAAACTGATTAGTATCTCGTTATAAAATTGTTTATGACTTTGGTTGACCCTAACATTTGATAACAGGTAAATTTAGAAAGAGATCATATGTTTACTGTAGAACCTATTGTGATAATTTTATGACTTATTTTTTGCTGATCAAAACAAAGCCATTAAACCCTTTCGCAGGTATTATATTTAATTTTTTTAGTTTTACGTAGTCTAAAGTAAAAAAAACATAAACTTTTAGGCAAAAAAGTGAAAATTTAATGCACCATTGTATACGAGTACTTATAGGGCTGTTTAAATTAATTTGAATTTTTTTTAGAGTAATTTCATTAAAATGAAAAAAGTGTTCTACCCACGGCTCGTCACGGGTGCAAAAGTATATATAGCGTTAAAGAGGACACTTTCACCTTTCTCCTGGTGGTATACGTCTCTTGTTCCCTTTTGTTCCCTAGAAGTTCTATTCCACTAAAATTTAAATTTGAGAAAAATATAGTAGTTTCATAAATATTTCATAACGCCCTTAATATTAAACGCTAGAGCTGTGACCACTTACAACAACTAAAGACTATAATCCTACCAACATTATAAAAAGACCGCAGGCCATTATCAATGATAGCTTGCGAGTAGTAAACATTTATTTTTGATAAAAAACAAAAGAAAAACACCTTTTCCTGAAATTAAAAAAACAGTTGAGTTTGAAAGCATGCCACGCCCACAATTATCAATAGTTTAACCTAATTTTTGCCTACCTTAATCTGGATATATTAGCTATAAAAAGGCGTAAAAATTTTAAAAATCGGCGAAAAAAAAAAATTTGACTTTTGGCCAATGAAAAACGATTTTCAGCCACTGTGCGTCGGTTATTTGCATTTAACGTTTATATGCATCCTATCATGAGCAATTTTCTATTGGTATTAAAAAAACCATAAATATTTTTTGTATTTGCATTTCGCTTATATACAATTCTCGCTTTTATGTATGCACTGTAAAGTAATGTAAATATTTTCAAAATGTATTAAAAAATGCTCATTTATGCATGGTACATGTTAAGTAAATTTTCCAAAAATTAAAGTTTATGCAACAATTTTTCAGCAGGAAACAAAAAGTTCTTTCTCAATTTAACAAAAAGTAAGTGTAAAATAACAAACTGAAATTTATTTTTTTAGCAATTTTCTATTTGGTAGTACGCATTTGAAGTGACAAATCACTAAAGCAACCCATCGCTATTTGATGTAGCAAAAGTCGATTTTTTTTCTCTATAGCGCTTTTTTTAAATAAAGCGCTAAATTGGCGCTAGATTTTTTTCACATTTAGTTATTAAAACACTTTTGTTTTGGCTTTGAAATAAAAATTAATTAAAATTTTTTATCTTAAAAATATGTATCCAAGCTATTGCTAAGAGTATTTTGTTTCAAAATCCACCAATTTGCACAAACATACATATAATAATAATTAATATTTATTATCTAATTTTTTTTATTATCAACTTTTTATTGAATTACCAATGTTTACTTTACATGAATATTTTTTCATAAGCTCTATTTTATACGGCTTTTATTCTCGAATATAAGTTTACTTTAAATATTGCCTTTAAGAAATTTATTATTCGACATATTGTCATAATTTTATTTTAAATGAAATTTATTTGCTGGTGTTTAAGCATTGTCTATATGCAACATTTCATTGGTGCTTTACCAAATCGTCAGTAGACTTCAAACACAATTTTGAACAGTTACAAACCCTTTATCTTATGCACAAACTTTTAAAAACCATTTGAGAATTTACAAATAAATGATTTTCAAAAATAAGCAAAAATAGATTCATATCGAATAAAAAATTATTTGCTGGGTTTTGTATAAGTTCCAAACCTGATATGCTTATTTTTGAAAATCATTTATTTGTAAATTCTCAAATGGTTTTTAGAAGTTTGTGCATAAGATAAAGGTTTGTAACTGTTCAAAATTGTGTTTGAAGTCTACTGACTTATAGTAGTTTTTTTATATATGCACCACTGAAGTATATAAACGAGTTTTTTTATAAGCACTGCCGATGCTTATAAACGAGTTTTTATAAATGCATTTCTCGCTTATAAGCACCCAAAGACGTGCAAATTTTGAAATGCATATAACCGATAAATACTGTAATTAATAAAATTTAACCTTTAACTTATCACGTGGTAGTAAATTTTACACCGTTGTTTTTATTCCATTAACAACTTTTCGCTCTTGCACGCAAATATTTTTATATCCTCAGTACCCTCATATTATATTACGATCTTATTATCAGTGCTATTTGTTTTATGTTAGGTTAGAGTAACGTGGGGAGATTTGAGTGTGGGTGTAAAGTTTACTACACGTTGTCATATGTGTCATTTTCTTATAGAAAATATTTTACTACCACTTCATAGAATATATTTTACTATCACTTCTACATAAGCGTAACTTTTTTTTGTAGAAAATGTTTTTAGTTTGTTTTTGAGTTTTTCAACATTTTGATATTATGTAGTATACAGCTACATAGTGGAAAATGTGCACCTTCCAAAAATATGAACATACAGAGAAGCAGCAGCAAACAATAGTTAAAAGGAAATTGTGTAATATTTACCAGCACCTCTTCCTATGCGTTACAACTTTGTACCTCGTGACTTAGCTTAAAAGACTAGTTGTTATTTTTTTTACATGTAAGAGATATTGAAGTGTTCCTTTTTTTTAGTAAATATATACTCTTAGGCTGTGGAAAAATGCTATTTAATTTTTTGTTGAGCTCATATTTTTCAAATGTACAATTAAAGAAGAAATAAATTTTTTTTTGTTCATATCAAAGTGGGTTATAAAATAAACAACTGGTTTTTTTTTAAATTCCGGTATTTCTAAATTGTTCTTCCTAACTCCGTATTCAGAAGTAATTAAACTTGAGTAATGTAAGTATGAAACCATTATACATAATATATAAACGGAATAATAATACCCTAAAAATAAATCGGTGTAAAATTGACTACCACCTCCTCATACATGTTAAAAATTTTCACGTAGTAAGTTAAAGGTTAAACACTTTATTGTTTTACTTTTTTATTTGTCGACATCAACAACACAAGTGACTGATTTTGACATTTGTCGTCGCTTGACTTTTCTTAGTGGGTGCCAAATTTTTATGTCGACTTGTCGTGCTGAGAGTTTTTACTTGGCCGCAAATCAGCTGTTTGTCGCGTAAAATTCAAGCGAGCGATAGCGGTCGATATCGTGGGTTAGGCTGTTAGACTTTCTACACTAGACTGCTGTATAAGAGTTTTAGATTGTATATTGCATATCGTCTTCCTTTTAAAACTTGGCAAGTTAGAAATGAAAATATAAGTGTTTTTTAGAAACAAAAAAAATTCAAGACGAATTTAGAAAAACAACCGAATTAATTATCGAACAAATTAATGTGCTGTTTCCACAATGCAAACAAGCACTGCTTGTCTAAAATTTATATGGAAATCACTCAAAAAACTGTGTGCTTTTCATATAAATTTTAGACAAGCTGTGCTTGTTTGCATTGTGGAAACAACACATAAATCTGGGTTCGGCAACACTGCTCGTCGTTTTTTCCCAAATATTGAGCTTTCAGGCGAAATTACTGGTACAGTCAAATCCCGATAGTTCGTACCCTGATAAATCGTAATTCCCGATAATTCGTAATAAGCTGTCGGTCCCTTGGAAAAACCTCGTTAATTCGTAAAATTTCAATACATTTTGGTCCCGTCGCTAATTCGTAATTTTGTTTTCAAATAAAATCTTTACCTCATAATATTGCGTTTCTATATACGTGTTTTTGGCCAAAATACGTGTTTTGCGCAAAATACGTGTTTTCCTACATGTTTTCCCATACAATTGTCATGTGAGCAAAATACCTCAAAACAGCGTGCTTTGCTCCATATTATGTCGAAATTTGTCTATGCAACACTGCGTTACCATTATGGTTACAAATGCTACTTTGGGTCATCCATTTACTGTGATTGACAAATGCGAAAAAAGTTTCACTGTTTTACGGCCACATAAGGAAAGAAATATGGCGCGCATTTTATTTTCGAAGAAGAGTGTAAACAACACAATGAAAATGTCAAACTTATTACGAAAATTCGAACTTAAAAACACTTACAACATAATGGAAACGCGCCGACATATTTTGCTCAAAACGGCATGTTTTGGTCGTAATGGAAACGTACTATAAATCGTAATTGTTTGCTAACTACATACCACTTATAATTCGTAATAAAAACAACAGAAACATGGAAAGAATGATTTTTTGTTTACCGTTATTTTTGCGCAGGTTTTTGCTTTTGTTTGTGTGTGTGTTTATTTTCTTAACCCTACGTCTAATATATTTTTATCATGACAAAAGTCAAACTTTATATTGACAAATAATTTGTTTTATGATAGCTGCTTTTCTTATATGGAATTTGACATTTGTCATGATAAAAATATATCAGGTATAGACGTAGGGTTAGATCAGTTTGTTACATGAATAATAATAAAAAGAAATGTCAAAGCGCACGCATAAAACTCTGTCGGTGCTACAAAAACAAAAAATTTTTGCAGCCATTGACAATGGAGAGAAAAAAATAGACGTTTTTATGTTTTTTTATCGTTTTAGTAAATAAATTGAAAAACTCCGTTAATTCGTATTTACTTTATTTTAATCCCGTTAAATCGAAAACCCCTAATATTCGTAAGAAATGCTGGTCCCTTGAGATTACGAATTATCGGGATTTGGCTGTATTAATAAAGAACTGCTTTATAATTTTTTCATTATTTTGCTTGTACTATCTTGGGGTTTGCAAATAAATATTTCAACCTTCATGGAACTACTCAATCACCCCTATCGCGAATAACAAGTGAAATTTATGTTCCCAAGATATTTTCATTTCCCTTCGAGGGAACATTGCTATCATGAAGTTCCAGTGAAAATTTTTTCCCGCTATCAGTTCTTAGTGAATGTAAATAAGGAAGAAGCTTAATAAAATTAATTAAAAATCAAAGAAATGTTTGTTAAATAATAAATAAATGCAGTGCTAAGAATTGGAATCATCTTTTTATTCCATAAGGAATCTGAACAAAACCGAATTGTTCGTACTGGATTGCTAGATGCCCCCAATGCCTTGGAGTACCCGAGCCATTGCAGGCAGCCTAATTTAATCAAATAGTCTTTTGGTGTTAAATTAAAATTTCTCAAGAGTAAGTAGAACTGGTTTTATATACTCGTATATTTTGGTCGCGATGAATAATTCTCTACAGACGCGGAAAAATTATTTGCTACTCCATCATCGCGAAACTTAGTTCATGTGTGCCGGGAAGGTGTTGCATGGTGGCAGTGTTAAGATACATAAATGTGTTTTATTAAGATAAATGAACACTATTTACTGAATTTGTCCTAAAATATTTATTTATAAGCTTTAATGATTAATTGGAAGGATAAAATAGCAATTACATGATGTTTTTTATCCATTTCGCCTCCTAAAATAAAATGAACAAAAACATGGGAAAAGGGAAAAAATCTACGTGAAAAAAATCATTCATGATAAGGGGAATTTTTCCATTTTTATTCACGATCGCAAAAGAAGGGAAAGGGAAAACATTTCGAGGGAAATGATATTCACGATAGGGGTGAATATAACACGGAATATGTATCTGATACATTATGGCTGGTATTATATGCCTAGCAGTGTGCATAAAATATTAGTTCATGGTTGTGATATTATACAATTTTTTGATGTGCCAATAGGTATTTTGAATTAATAACTCAAAGTTTCTAATAAAATATGTGACGCGCAAAATAGAAAGGGACCTAAGGGTAAAAACCGGTTAGATAAGGAATCCCAAGATTTAATTATTCTCGCACATCTGGCAGCTCACCGT
The DNA here is from genome assembly GCA_956483635.1 of Panzeria rudis. Classification (NCBI taxonomy): domain Eukaryota; kingdom Metazoa; phylum Arthropoda; class Insecta; order Diptera; family Tachinidae; genus Panzeria; species Panzeria rudis. The sequence goes on along the minus strand of OY101448.1, from coordinate 111,885,581 downwards.
GACGAGCTATGAAGAAACGGTACAATCAGATATATTGTTTTCGAAGTTTGCCGATATGCCGTGATATGTACTTCTTCCTGTATACAATGGGAATTAAACGCTACAAAAATCTAATCCAACATTACGACAAAAATGGTGTTTATCCACGCGAACATGGCATGACGAATAAAATTAATCGTACAGATGCTTTAACTACTTAAAAAAAAAAAAGAAATTGTTTCATTTATCTGCCGTTTTGCTGAAACTGTTGCTATCACTTTACCTGGACGTCAGCCAAACCATCGTGATTATCGTTTATAGAAACTTCCAACTACTGAAACAAGACTTCTGTTTACACTAGATACACCAACAGCGTCGAACCGGGTGGTAAAATCGTAAAACTTCGCACTTTCCAAACGCTGTGGAAGAAATATTGTCCCTACATCGTCACTATGAAGCCGGCATACGATTTGTGCGAATTGTGTCGAAATCTTGCGAAAGATGCTGTTAATATAGTAAACGTTACTGAAGTTGAAAAAGAAGCTGCATTGAAGGTGTATCATTTGCAATCTGCCAGCACTCAGCGAGAGTACTATAACGACTTGAGAACATTAGTCAAGCCTGATCCAAATGCCATGTATCCAGGTATTCCAGAGGAGGATTATCTAGTAATATCTATGGATTATGCTCAAAATGTTAGCTTTCCGTCGGGTCCACAGCAAATAGGAACTGCATACTTTAAATCAGGTCGCAAAACAGCAATTTTCGGAATTACAATCGAACGTCAAAATGTTCAACACATCTTCTGTATTGACGAAAGCGATTCCACTGGAAAAGGTCCGAATTCAGTAATATCAATGCTTGATTACTACCTACGAGAAGTACATTCAACTAAAAAATTAGTGATATTCGCTGATAACTGTGTTTCACATAATAAAAACAATGCGATTATACGATATTTACAACACCTTGTCGATACTTCCAGATGTGAGTCAGTTGAATGAACTTTTTGTTAAGCGGACATACAAAGTTTTCACCTTTGTATAAATGAAAATAAATAAATTTACAGTTAGGTCCCATTCTATTTGCGCTTAGAATCGTCGACTTCAATTTGATAAAACGCGCATATCTCTGGGAGTTAACACTTTTGGGGCATGGGATCGGTCTCATTCGATGCTCAGATGTTGTCCACATCAAAAAAAAAATGTGAAAATTTATCGTTTTTACCCTAAGGTCCCTTTCTCTATGCGCTGTCACATATACTAATTTAAAATATTTTCTATTACAGGTAATTTATCTGAAGAAGAATTAGAAGCTTCTCACAAAAATATAAGAAGGTTTCGGTTGTCTCATACCAGAAAAAGTTCACGTGAGAATACTAATGCTGACTTAATGCGATATTTACTTTTATCTTCGGATCCACTTTTAGCTTCACAAAGGAACATACTCCGCGTTAAATATAAGTCAAAAATTGATAAAATAAAAAAATGTATTCTATCCACAGATTTTGTTGCAATATATGACGAAATTACGTCATCATCAAGCGAAAGTTGTGAAGATGAATCTGAAGAATAAATGAAATCAAAAAATCTAAAAGACCCTTTTCTGGGTGGTTACTTACTGTCTGTTTTTGTAAATAAGATAACAATTTTCGTTAGGGACTTTGAAGTGAAAAGAAAAAAAAATTTTGTTTTTTATTATTGTTTCAATATAAATTCCCTAACGAAAATTTGCATTTTATTTACAAAAACAAGCAGTTAATTCGGACGACTTTTCTCTTTTGATAATACTCAAACAGGTCTCCAGAATGAATAATATCAAAAAATATTAAAATATACACTTTGCACTTTTTTCACTCCAAAGTTCGGGCAAGCAAGAAGCACCACAGAAAAGCGTTAATTTAAAAGGCGCTTTTCGTGGATGTTAATTAATTTTGGCGACTTTTCTCGTTCAATAATACCTTAATAGGTTTCAGAATAAATAAAACCAAAAAACAAAAATATTAAAATATACATTTTTGTATTTTTTCCACTGCAAAGTCCGCTCTGGCAAGGAAGAAGCACTACAGAAAAGCGTTAATTTAAAAGACACTTTTCTCGGTTGTTACTTAATTTGGACGACTTTTCTCGTCCGATAATACTTAAATAGGTCTCGAGAATAAATACAACCAATAAATAAAAATATATATTTTGGTATTTTTTCCACTGCAAAGTCCGCTCTGGCAAGGAAGAAGCACTACAGAAAAGCGTTAATTTAAAAGACACTTTTCTCGGTTGTTACTTAATTTGGACGACTTTTCTCGTTCGATAATACTTAAATAGGTCTCGAGAATAAATACAACTAATAAATAAAAAATTAAAATATACATTTTGGTATTTTTTCCACTGCAAAGTCCGCTCTGGCAAGGAAGAAGCACCACAGATAAGCGTTAATTTAAAAAGGCACTTTTCTCGGTTGTTACTTAATTTTCGGCGACTTTTCTCGTTCGATAATACTTAAATAGGTCTCGAGAACAAATACAACCAATAAACAAAAAATATTAATATATACATTTTGGTATATTTTCCACTGCAAAGTCCGCTCTGGCAAGGGAGAAGCACCACATAAAAGCGTTAATTTAAAAAAGGAACTTTTGTCGGTTGTTACTTAATTTGGCCGACTTTTCTCGTTTGATAATACTTAAACAGGTCTCAAAAATAAATAAATCCAAAAAATAAATAATATTAAAGTATACATTTTGTAGTTTTTTTCACTCCAAAGTTCGCTCTGGCTAGGAAGAAGCACCACAGAAATGCGTCAATTTAAAAGGTGCTTTTCGCGGTTGTTACTTAATTTGGGCGACTTTTCTCGTTTGATAATACTTAAATAGGTCTCGCAAATAAATAAAATCAAAAAAAAAACAATTTAATATATACATTTTGCCATTTTTTTTTTGCTTCAAAGTTTGCTCTGGTTCTGAAAAAGCACAACAGAAAAACCTTAATTTAAATATGCTCTTTTTCAGTTGTTACTCTATTTGGTCGACTTTTCTCTTTTGCTATTACTTAAATAGGTCTCAAGCAAGGTAGAATTATTTACCAGGTACTCTTGATTCCACAGCTGTTTACTCTTTTTTTTATTTGTGGCTGTCAATTTTGTATCAAAATACACAAGTTATGTTGTGTATGTGTTTTAAAAATTTGACATTTTCAAGGAACTGCGACTACGTGGTAAATAAATCTACCTTGGGTCTCAAGTATAAATAAATGAAGAAAAAAAATTATAAAAAGTTTTTTCTCCTTTTTGTTTACCTCCAAGTATGCTCAGTTTATGAAAAACCACCACCGAAAAACGTAAAATTTTAAATGCACGTATATTCTCCAAAACAGCTCCGATATTCTTCAAACTTTATATTTTTCTTATCGAATATAAAACTGCGTGCCAAATTGCATAGCTCTAGGATAACTCCTCTATTTTTGACTTCTTTCGAATCACTGAGCGCCGGTCTCATGCACCGGGGTTTTCAACTGAAGATTTTTCAAAACGTGTTACTAATAGTTCATGTTTTTTTATTTATGCACTTTGATAATAAAACAAAGATATTTAATCAATATAAGCTCTTTTATTTCAATATTAAAATTCACAAATGTTTTTATTTATGGCATTAAAAATAACAACGTTTTATTAAAAAATAAATAAAAAAATCACATATTCATTAAGCAAAATAACGCTAATTAGTCTTTCGACAATTGGAACTTTTATAAAATGAACAAAAATTTGTATTCAAAATTAATCCTTGACATACACGGTGACTCACGGTCTCACACACCAGGTTAGTAAAAAAATACAGAAATTGTGCTCACTACAGGTGGATTTAGAATATCTGTGTTTTACATCTGACTTGTCAGTTTTGAGACCCACATGTAACTTTGCATGTATGCCAAAATTGTCAATTTACAGACGATTTTTAATTTTTGCTTTCACACGTACATGTATAATCGCATCTGACATAACCTCTTAGTGACGCCAACAATTACTTGTTAACTCAAAACAGCTGATGTCAGATGAATTTTTGTCGCCTGACTTTAGTTCTGTAAATTTCAGATGGCAATGTTTCAAAACGTTCACACGACATGTATAGCTTTTGCCGTGGGAAATTTGACAAGTCAGATGTAAAACACAGATAGTATAAAACCACCTTAATGCTGACTTTAGACGACATGTAGTTTACATCTGACTTGTCAAATTTCCCACTGCAAAAGTGATACATGCCGTGTGAAACATATGAAACATTGTCAGATGACATTTACAGAAGCAAAGTCAGATGAAAAATTTTCAATTAGAACGTGTTCTATTTTCATCTGACAAGGTATCTGACATCAGCTGTATTAAATTATCAAAAGTGTGGTTTGGCTGAAAAAACATTAAAAAGCAAAGAGCGCTATATATATTTACGAAAATTGTGGAAAAACTAAGCTGTTGTGAACACTCAGAGGTTATGTCAGATGTAATTGCACATGTACGTCTGAAAGCAAATATTATAAACCGTCTGTAAATTGACAATTTTGACAAACATGCGAAGTTACATATGTCTCACACACCTAACAAGCCATATGTAAAAAACATGTCGTCTAAAGTCAGCATAAGCAGTTTCTTGAAGTGATGGTGGGGGACGTGCAATGCAGCAGCTATGCGAAATCGCAACAAAAAACAACGGAGAATAAAGTTATACAAATTTTTTTAACACAACCAGTCTCACAGACCAATAGGCCACCATTGGCGGGTTAATATCATTTTACAATGGCCTGTAAACGGATTTAATATTCATGCAAAAAGATTTTCATTGTATAAAACACAAACAGCTGAAACTAATTTTATCAACTGTTAATATTCCAGTGGAGTTTCTATCACATAAATCTTCGATCTGTGGTGAATAACAAGGTATGTGAGACCCGTCAAAAATCTATATTCGGCTGAGGCCACACGGGCGTTTTTAAAACGCGGCGTTTCTGCTTTTTATATGAAATTTGAAGCTTTGAAAAATTGAGAACTTTTAAATTCAATATAAAAAGCAGAATAGCAGCGTATTAAAAACGCCCGTGTGGCCTCAGCCTTCAATTCCTGTTTACATTTACACTGCGATGGTCTAGGCCGTCAGATGAGTCCAACACTACCGACGTTGTTAAATGGATTCAATTTTTATGGTGATTGTTCGGGCGGTTACCGTACCGTACATGGTAGAATAATATAACAGGTAGCCGCATAACTAATACAAATATACATTTTGGGATAGAAAATGTCAAACATTAATAGAGAGGGTATGTGTGTGTTTGTATAACAGAAGCAGCAAACAAACGTGTGGTATTGTGTGTGCAACTTAGTTATTTCACATATACACAACATTTGACAGTTCGTACCATGAAAAAAGCAAATAAAAAATTAATAAGCTGGCGTTCCAGAGCTACCTGGTATATTATTCTAATATGGTACCGTACTTATAGAAAACGTACGTATATGATACGTTATTTTGTTGTTTTTTTTAAACAGTTATATTTATTTATTGTATCTTCAATAAAATTGAACTAACAATAAGTAATCAAATCTTAACTTTAAAAATATTTAACTTTTAAGTGCAGCCAATGCCAGACAAAAATATTTGTTTCAGCGGTTGGTTCTTTGGTTGTCTACGTTCCTCGTGTTCGGCTGAGAGCAAGAGTGTCCCTCCTTCTCAGCCGAGTGTGACCTCTAAAGTTAATGATGTTTCGGGCTAGGGGATTTGGAAACAACTCGAGTTTTTTTTATGTATCTTGTCATGTGTTTAGAAAACACTCACCCATGTGCTGAAAAACGCGCGATTGTTAAATCACTTGCGAGTTTAAAATCGCAAATCTCACTTATGCATGTGCAGAGGGCCGCGCGTTCTGTTTATATTTCGAAATAAGCTTCGGAAAAGGTTTCTATCTATATATGCTCTTCGTTAATTTAAAAAAGGAACTTTTGTCGGTTGTTACTTAATTTGGCCGACTTTTCTCGTTTGATAATACTTAAACAGGTCTCAAAAATAAATAAATCCAAAAAATAAATAATATTAAAGTATACATTTTGTAGTTTTTTTCACTCCAAAGTTCGCTCTGGCTAGGAAGAAGCACCACAGAAATGCGTCAATTTAAAAGGTGCTTTTCGCGGTTGTTACTTAATTTGGGCGACTTTTCTCGTTTGATAATACTTAAATAGGTCTCGCAAATAAATAAAATCAAAAAACAAACAATTTAATATATACATTTTGCCATTTTTTTTGCTTCAAAGTTTGCTCTGGTTCTGAAAAAGCACAACAGAAAAACCTTAATTTAAATATGTTCTTTTTCAGTTGTTACTCTATTTGGTCGACTTTTCTCTTTTGCTATTACTTAAATAGGTCTCAAGCAAGGTAGAATTATTTACCAGGTACTCTTGATTCCACAGCTGTTTACTCTTTTTTTTATTTGTGGCTGTCAATTTTGTATCAAAATACACAAGTTATGTTGTGTATGTGTTTTAAAAATTTGACATTTTCAAGGAACTGCGACTACGTGGTAAATAAATCTACCTTGGGTCTCAAGTATAAATAAATGAAGAAAAAAAATTATAAAAAGTTTTTTCTCCTTTTTGTTTACCTCCAAGTATGCTCAGTTTATGAAAAACCACCACCGAAAAACGTAAAATTTTAAATGCACGTATATTCTCCAAAACAGCTCCGATATTCTTCAAACTTTATATTTTTCTTATCGAATATAAAACTGCGTGCCAAATTGCATAGCTCTAGGATAACTCCTCTATTTTTGACTTCTTTCGAATCACTGAGCGCCGGTCTCATGCACCGGGGTTTTCAACTGAAGATTTTTCAAAACGTGTTACTAATAGTTCATGTTTTTTTATTTATGCACTTTGACAATAAAACAAAGATATTTAATCAATATAAGCTCTTTTATTTCAATATTAAAATTCACAAATGTTTTTATTTATGGCATTAAAAATAACAACGTTTTATTAAAAAAAAAATAAAAAATCACATATTCATTAAGCAAAATAACGCTAATTAGTCTTTCGACAATTGGAACTTTTATAAAATGAACAAAAATTTGTATTCAAAATTAATCCTTGACATACACGGTGACTCACGGTCTCACACACCAGGTTAGTAAAAAAATACAGAAATTGTGCTCACTACAGGTGGATTTAGAATATCTGTGTTTTACATCTGACTTGTCAGTTTTGAGACCCACATGTAACTTTGCATGTATGCCAAAATTGTCAATTTACAGACGATTTTTAATTTTTGCTTTCACACGTACATGTATAATCGCATCTGACATAACCTCTTAGTGACGCCAACAATTACTTGTTAACTCAAAACAGCTGATGTCAGATGAATTTTTGTCGCCTGACTTTAGTTCTGTAAATTTCAGATACCAATGTTTCAAAACGTTCACACGACATGTATAGCTTTTGCCGTGGGAAATTTGACAAGTCAGATGTAAAACACAGATAGTATAAAACCACCTTAATGCTGACTTTAGACGACATGTAGTTTACATCTGACTTGTCAAATTTCCCACTGCAAAAGTGATACATGCCGTGTGAAACATATGAAACATTGTCAGATGACATTTACAGAAGCAAAGTCAGATGAAAAATTTTCAATTAGAACGTGTTCTATTTTCATCTGACAAGGTATCTGACATCAGCTGTATTAAATTATCAAAAGTGTGGTTTGGCTGAAAAAACATTAAAAAGCAAAGAGCGCTATATATATTTACGAAAATTGTGGAAAAACTAAGCTGTTGTGAACACTCAGAGGTTATGTCAGATGTAATTGCACATGTACGTCTGAAAGCAAATATTATAAACCGTCTGTAAATTGACAATTTTGACAAACATGCGAAGTTATATATGTCTCACACACCTAACAAGCCATATGTAAAAAACATGTCGTCTAAAGTCAGCATAAGCAGTTTCTTGAAGTGATGGTGGGGGACGTGCAATGCAGCAGCTATGCGAAATCGCAACAAAAAACAACGGAGAATAAAGTTATACGAATTTTTTTAACACAACCAGTCTCACAGACCAATAGGCCACCATTGGCGGGTTAATATCATTTTACAATGGCCTGTAAACGGATTTAATATTCATGCAAAAAGATTTTCATTGTATAAAACACAAACAGCTGAAACTAATTTTATCAACTGTTAATATTCCAGTGGAGTTTCTATCACATAAATCTTCGATCTGTGGTGAATAACAAGGTATGTGAGACCCATCAAAAATCTATATTCGGCTGAGGCCACACGGGCGTTTTTAAAACGCGGCGTTTCTGCTTTTTATATGAAATTTGAAGCTTTGAAAAATTGCGAACTTTTAAATTCAATATAAAAAGCAGAATAGCAGCGTATTAAAAACGCCCGTGTGGCCTCAGCCTTCAATTCCTGTTTACATTTACACTGCAATGGTCTAGGCCGTCAGATGAGTCCAACACTACCGACGTTGTTAAATGGATTCAATTTTTATGGTGATTGTTCGGGCGGTTACCGTACCGTACATGGTAGAATAATATAACAGGTAGCCGCATAACTAATACAAATATACATTTTGGGATAGAAAATGTCAAACATTAATAGAGAGGGTATGTGTGTGTTTGTATAACAGAAGCAGCAAACAAACGTGTGGTATTGTGTGTGCAACTTAGTTATTTCACATATACACAACATTTGACAGTTCGTACCATGAAAAAAGCAAATAAAAAATTAATAAGCTGGCGTTCCAGAGCTACCTGGTATATTATTCTAATATGGTACCGTACTTATAGAAAACGTACGTATATGATACGTTATTTTGTTGTTTTTTTTAAACAGTTATATTTATTTATTGTATCTTCAATAAAATTGAACTAACAATAAGTAATCAAATCTTAACTTTAAAAATATTTAACTTTTAAGTGCAGCCAATGCCAGACAAAAATATTTGTTTCAGCGGTTGGTTCTTTGGTTGTCTACGTTCCTCGTGTTCGGCTGAGAGCAAGAGTGTCCCTCCTTCTCAGCCGAGTGTGACCTCTAAAGTTAATGATGTTTCGGGCTAGGGGATTTGGAAACAACTCGAGTTTTTTTTATGTATCTTGTCATGTGTTTAGAAAACACTCACCCATGTGCTGAAAAACGCGCGATTGTTAAATCACTTGCGAGTTTAAAATCGCAAATCTCACTTATGCATGTGCAGAGGGTCGCGCGTTCTGTTTATATTTCGAAATAAGCTTCGGAAAAGGTTTCTATCTATATATGCTCTTCGTTTTTTCCAACACTGAATTTTTCAGCTATTTTTATTTTTGGCCTTACTTTTTTTCTTGATGTTTTATGCATCTGGCAACAATATTGGTTGACAAATGTGATAAGTTGGTATCTGGAATAATGACGCGCATTATAAAATCGCCATTTTTAAAGTAAACAAAAAAGTAACATATTTTTAGTATTTTGTATTAAAATTAATAAACATTTTGAATTTTTTAAGTGATATTAAATAAAAACAGATTACATTTTACTGAAATGCTTTTATTTTTGATATTTGATACTAAATTGTTGCAATATACAGAAGTTCACTTAGAGTTCACTTTACCTTTTGCTTGCGAGTTGAAATAGCAAAATTTTTTGTGACTGCGATTTCCAACACACTAATTTAGTGACTTCGAGTCGAAATCGTATTTATTTTGCGAAATGCGATTTTCAGCACATGAGCGACTGTCTTAACCAGCGGCACATCTAGATCTTAAGGCCGTGTCAGATAAAACTTTGTCGCTTTACGTGACGTTTCTAACTTTGATAGAAAAGTGTAAAGCAAAAGGAGTATGACACAATGAAAACTTTGACAACACTCGCGCACAGAGCACGAAGCCGGTCGGCTAATAGCCGGCTATTAGCCGCCGCCGATGATTTTCACAATCACTTAGCCGCCGCCGATTATTGCGGCTAATATCGGCTAGCGGCTAAGCCGATTTTTTATAATAAAAAGTGGATATTTACTAACATGCGCATTTAAAAATATTTAATTCGGTTTTGGAACATATGAAAAAAATTTCTTATGAAAATTATTTTTATATATAAGGCAGTAAATCGTCTAGAAAGGCAAGTTTATTTATAATTGGGCCGAGTATACCTGTTGTAAATATACCTTGTATGTAAGTAAGCAAGAAATACTCTGTTAGCCGACCGTTAGCCGATAAATTTAGGTAGCCGCCGCCGGCGAAAAATTTTCGGCTCTTAGCCGGCTAATAGCCGCCGCCGACTATATTTGTTCTTAGCCGGCGCCGATCACCATTTTACATCGGCTTCGCCCTCTGCTCGCGCATTGATCGTTTACCAAAAAAGTAGTTGATAATTTTGCTATTTATATATATATTTTTTATAAAAATAAAAGTCAATTATGTTATTTTACGATTTATTATAAATAAATAAATGCCACATACATATTTACCTCTTATTAAAACAGATTCAAACGCGCAATATGTTTCGTTTGGCAATATAATAAAAGAAAATTATTCCAGCTGATTGTCAAAGCAAGCAAAAAGATGAGAGTTGCCGAACTTTTCGCTTCACGCTGCGTTAAAAGTGCTTTATGTGACATGTTTCGTATAAGTATGTACATTTCATCTTAGATGTCAAAGCGAATCTGTAACGCAACGCGAAGCAAAAGTTTTATCTGACATGGCCTTTAAGGCCGTGTCAGATAAAACTTTGTCGCTTTGCGTGACGTTTCTAACTTTGATAGAAAAGTGTAAAGCAAAAGGTGTATGACACAATGAAAACTTTGACAACACTCGCGCACAGAGCACGAAGCCGGTTGGTTAATAGCCGGCTATTAGCCGCCGCCGGTGATTTTCACAATCACTTAGCCGCCGCCGATTATTGCGGCTAATATCGGCTAGCGGCTAAGCCGATTTTTTATAATAAAAAGTGGATATTTACTAACATGCGCATTTAAAAATATTTAATTCGGTTTTGGAACATATGAAAAAAATTTCTTATGAAAATTATTTTTATAAATAAGGCAGTAAATCGTCTAGAAAGGCAAGTTTATTTATAATTGGGCCGAGTATACCTGTTGTAAATATACCTTGTATGTAAGTAAGCAAGAAATACTCTGTTAGCCGACCGTTAGCCGATAAATTTGGGTAGCCGCCGCCGGCGAAAAATTTTCGGCTCTTAGCCGCCGCCGACTATATTTGTTCTTAGCCGGCGCCGATCACCATTTTACATCGGCTTCGTCCTCTGCTCGCGCATTGATCGTTTACCAAAAAAGTTGTTGATAATTTTGCTATTTATATATATATTTTTTATAAAAATAAAAGTCAATTATGTTATTTTACGATTAATTATAAATAAATAAATGCCACATACATATTTACCTCTTATTAAAACAGATTCAAACGCGCAATATGTTTCGTTTGGCAATATAATAAAAGAAAATTATTCCAGCTGATTGTCAAAGCAAGCAAAAAGATGAGAGTTGCCGAACTTTTCGCTTCACGCTGCGTGAAAAGTGCTTTATGTGGCATGTTTCGTATAAGTATGTACATTTCATCTTAGATGTCAAAGCGAATCTGTAACGCAACGCGAAGCAAAAGTTTTATCTGACATGGCCTTTAATGAATTCTTTTGTTTCTGACATATGTACCATGGGGCTGCTGTAATCGTACGGAGCATTTTATTTTGTCGCCTTTGAATTTTTTCTACATTTGATGCCGAGGCAGTGCCCCATAACTGGATACCGTAGGACCATATTGGTTTTAGAATAGAGTTGCATAGAAGTTTACAATCTAGGCTAAGAGTTCCTTCCAATGAGCCAATTCATTTGAGCTGCTTTTAATTTAATTTGGGTAATTTTTGCATTTATGTGGGACTTCCATGTTAGACGACGATGCATATGAACACCGAGATATTTTACTTCAGTGTGTTGGGGTATAGTTTGGTTATTTATTTGTATAGGTGGGCAGGTTTCTCAATGTAAAAGTAATGTGTAGACATTTTTTTCGTTAATTTTTATCCACCATTGTTTTAGCCATTTTTCCAACTGGGATATATACTCTTGCGGGAAGTTTCTTGATGGGTTTTGTGAACACTTAGAAAAGCCGTATCATCAGCGAATTTTGATATGTGTATGTTACTGCTTACCGGCAAGTCAGAGGCATATATCAGACATAATACAGGATCGAGGATGCTGCATTGAGGAACTCCAGCTTCAATTGGTTGCTGAGGGCTTAGAAAATTACTTTCCTTAACAACAAATTTTCGATCAGTTAAGTAGCTTTCTAAAAGCTTCAGGGTGTTTGAGGGTAAGTTTTGCTTTAGTTTATGTATTAAACCTTCGTGCCATACTTTACCAAATGCCCGATGAAGAGCGCAGAACAATATTTATGTTCCTCGTAGGTTTTTCTAACCACGTTTACCAATCTATCTATTGGCCATGTTCTGTATTTCATGTGGAATTAAAATGTGCGGAATTATCAAAGCATTGTTCTTGTAAATTAATATTTATAACAACAATGCTTTGATACACACAAACAATTATTTGTTTAATTTGAACAAGTATTTGTGAAATTCAATTAAATTTTTGTTTAATTGAGGACCTATAAATAATTTTGTATATTCAAATACAAAAATTTGTTTGAAAAAATCCACAGATTTTTTGAATTATGTTATTGAACAAAATGTTAAACAAAATTACAAAAAAATTTTAAACAAAGATTTTGTCCAATTCAAAAAAAAACTTTTCCTTAAATATTGAAATAAAAATGTAACAAAAAATTTTTTCAAACCTAAAAAATTTTTTGCTTAAATATTGAAACAAATATCTATCAAATATCAGAAAAAACTTTTGCTTAAATATTGAAAAAAAAAATCTAATAAATATTTTGTCCTATTCAATAAAAATATTTGCTTGAATATTCAAATAAAAATCGAACAAATATTTTGCCCAATAAACATTTTTTTTCATAAATATTGAATTAAAAATCCAACAAATATTTTGTACAATTCAATACAAATATTTGCTTGAATATTGAAATAAAAATCTAACAAATATTTTGTCCAGTAAAAAAAATTTCCCTAAATATTGAATTAAAAATCTAACAAATATTTTATTAATCAGAATTGAAATAATACCTACTGTAAAAATTACTAAATTTATTATAAAATTATTTACTTACCTTATTGTAAATAAACCCTTAAGAAGAAAACAATTCCATATCCTTTTATACTGGTTACCCTGAAAAGGTGAGCATCCCATACCTCAATTAATATCGCCTTAGATAAAGAAAATTAATAAATTTCTTTCCATTTCCCTTAACCCCAATAATTATAATTGGCTTTGCGAGCGGTTATAATTATTATCTCAACTATAGATTGGCACCCTAATCTACATTTCCCCTCACCTCAATCAAATCAATAGAAGATATTTAATAATAATTGCCAAATTATTACATGGTCCATTCGAGCTGAGACTCTCTTAAAAAAAAGCAAAAGCAAAAAAGGAGTTAAATCATCTTTAAAAAATGTAAAGCAAGCCAGTGTAAGAACAACATTTAAACCGTAAGTAACGCAAGTTCAAACAAATAATTTTGATCATGCAAACATTCATATACATACATATGTACATATGTAAAATGGAAAACAGCATACAACAAAAGTGAAAATCATTTTAAAAGCCAAAAAGTGTGAGAATTGCATGTATTACAGACATACATATGCAAAAATTATAAAAATATTATATCTAAAAATATAAAAAATTCAGTAAAAACATACCTATTTAAAAAAAAGCATATCAAGAACCAGAAAATTAAATACCGTTAGAAATATACATACATATGTACTATATGTGCATATATAGTTACCCAATATTAATATATAAAAGTTCCGCTACAAAATATATATGCATGTATCTATGTAAACACAGTATTGGCGTAAATAATAAAAAATAAAATTTTTTCGGTTTAATAATTGTACATATGTATGTATGTACAAATCATATATGAAACATATAATTTTTCCCCGCTGTAAGAATACCTATGTATGTATTTACATACAACCGTTTATATAAAAAGTTCTCAGTAAATTTACATCTCAGTATATCAAAGTGGGCTAACCCTAAAAAACGAATTTAAGAATTCACATATGTACATAAATATTTACATATGTATAAACGACTAAATAAGAATCACTGCTAAAGCAAAATTTGTTCCTGCAAATAAAATAAAACTAATATAAATTTGTTGTATGCTTGTTTGGAAAAAAAATCACACAAAAATCGTTAGTACATACTTGCTAAAAATTATAAAAAAAGGCACATAGAAACATATAAAAAAATTTCCACTCTTAAATCTAAACAAATTAAAAAGGAAATCAAGTAAGATTACTTTTACATCGTACTATTTACAACAAAATATCAAAGTTTTCTCTTAATTCACTGTGTTGTTGTCTGCGGCGGGATTGTATAAGAGAAAATATATTGTGAACCCCTAAAAAATTGGATTAACTGCAAGCTCGTAGATCAATACAAGGTTTTCAGTTCTTCCCAAATATTAGATATTTTATACCTATAAATCCCCAAAACTGAGAACGCTGCCCATACAGTCCATTTCAAAATACAAAACTTAAAAAATTAGAGCATAATTTGGAAAAAATCCCGAAAGAAACTTTAAATTCCTAAATATTAAATTAAAAATAAAGAGAAATAGTCCATGTTCCCAATTAAATACATAACGCCCAAAGCACGTAAGCTTGAGAAGAAGGAGAAACACAAAACATAGGCGTACAAAGAACATGAAAAGACCATAAAAATAATAAAAAGAAATAGTTTAATAGTTACAACCACTCATATCTATGTATATAATAATTATACACATAATAATAACTACATGCCCAAAAGAAAGGTGAAGGTACATAGCATGCGTTAAATACGCTAATGCGTTACAGACTTCTGTCAAAAAAGTTGAAATAGTGTGTTTCCATAAGGCAAGATACAAAGAGAAGTTTGCAACGCGCGTAACTCGCAAAAAGTTGAACATTCTTCAATTTTCACGCGTCGTATACAAAATGACAGGTAGTGCTGCCAGATTCATATGCTAAAATGTTTGTTTAATGGAAATAAATTATTAGAAATTAATTTTTTTATTAAAAAATGGATGAAAACTGCATTAAATATATAAAGAAAAATAAAACTTAAAGGCAAGACAAAATATAGCCGGCAAAGGCTTGAAATTGTATAACCAGAAGAGTATCAAAAGCGTGGTGTGTAACATGCCATTCTTAAAGCATTAAAAGTGAAAACTAAGAAAAGCGTTGCCGCGTAACGCGTGGTATGTACCTCCACCTTAAGGAGAAATTCATTCACTCATTATTTTAAATTTAACAAGCACTGCTATATGAACAGTGCTGCCACGTATAAAAATGTTTCATCCTTTGAAGATATTTTAACATTTTATCACCAGTTTTAACAAAACTTATTTTTGAGCAATCTCCATTTTAGATTAACTCGATTTTCGTTACAAAGCAAAAATAAAATATATCAATAAAAATCAACCACAGTATATGCACCTCACTTATGAGCTGCCATTGTTTAGCACTTTACGAGTTACCCAGGAAAATGTGCGAAAACATATTGTCGGCTTGAAAATTGCTTCAACTCAGAAATAATTTTCATATTGAAGTTAATAACTCCAATTTATATTTAACAAAATTTTTCAAAAATTTTGTGATACATTCATTTATCCCTGCGCTACTCAAAATATCTACTTGATATTTATATATTATTATTAATCGGTTAGAACTCTACAACTTTTTTTCTCAAAATATCTTATCTGATTATTACCCTACAAAAAAATAAATAATTAAACTATTTGAAAAACAATGCATTTTAATCACAATCAAAACGAATAAAATCAAAAGCTCAATTCCCAAAATTGCTAATTCATTACCAATGCTTAATACGACTTAAGGCTGAGTAATTTGTTCTTTATGTTATATCTCATATTAGATAAAAATTATCTAGCGCTAGCTCATTAGCCCCTAACACTAAAATCTCTCTCTACTCCGTGTTTTTACCTAGATCACAAATATCTAGTGCTATCTCATTAGCCCCTAATTCAACAAGGAATAGAAGATACTCTTTAAGTCTAAAACTAAATAAGCTAATCTTTAATTAGGAATCTGTGTTATAACATATAACCACTATATTGGAAGCAAATAAATTATTGATTGTTGTAGCCTGACCAATAGACTCAGCACAAAATTTAATTAAAAATTCTTTATACATCGCCGTTGTATACCCCTCCTCCTACAGAGCTATTCCTATTCTATTGCGACCATTTGCTCAGGTTTGTAGAAATATTTAAAAGCTCGCGCAATGAATATCAATCGTACTCACTTCTTCAAGTTAAATGGAGAGATTTAAACGCAAGGTGGACGAAAGTAGTCACCACATACGAGAAATTTGTCTCAAATCCCAAAGACTCATTGGTCAGTAAGTTTATAGCGTGCGAAGGTGCATATTATCTATGTTCAGCGCAAATCCATGATTTATTAAACATAAAAGGATTAGATTCTCTAAATCCTCAAGGTTTCTACGACAAGCCCTATCGAGCTTGGCCAACTCAATCTCGTACTGAACATTCTGCATCAGATAACTCGAGCAGATGTACAAAATATACTCCCAGCAACGTATATAAAATGAGTTACCGCACTATGCCACTAAAAACTCGTAACCAAAATTGCGTGCCAAATAACCCAAATAGTCGCGCATACGCTTTCCCATGCGATAATTATAATCCTGAGCAATGCCCATTATCTAAGGAAATTAATGGCTCAAAACTAGCAGCTGCCACAGAATTTTTCCGTATTTGCAGTAATACAGAAGATGAAAAAGATAAACCAGCAAAGAACATCCACATACCAAAGATATAAATCTCAAGGGAGCATTTTCTCCACAATTGCTGCACAAACCCGTATCGAAGTGGCTTCGCCGAAACGACTCGTACACAAACAAACATTAAATTCTCCAGCAAAATTTTGAGCAAAATTAAGTCAAATCTTTATCTCAATCTTTATGGCGAAATAACAACGAAAGAAACCAGATTACTTGAATACATACATATGTGATACTACAGCTCAAAACTCTGATATGAAATATTATAAAATTTTTTCAAAATCTCCGGCCAAACCCAATAAAATATCACAAAAAGCCCTAAAGTTGTGTCTATACTCAAATATATGTGATAAATTATCTCAAACGTGTCTTGCTCAAGACAAACGTTTTCCGATTTTTCTCCCAGGCAACTCCCGAATTTGCTTTTTGCATCAATTCCTCTCTGCTGTTGCAAATAATCAACTAGCTGGAACGGGACAGACTGCATGGTACACATTCAGACCCAAACCCCGTATAAAAAAGATAAGAGCTTGTTACGAAAAGTGCGGCTAAAATATATCAGCCATCTTCACAAATTTTGGCCCACGAGTCAGCAAGAATGTGCATTATGCTATTTCAATACCACACTACAGGAAGTTCCTTTCTCAACAGCTTTAAGCTCATAACGTCAATCGTGACAAAGCGTTATACTATGGAATATTATGGAGCTGCTCTTACTTTCGTCAGCGTGAACTCTACCCATTCTTGCTCAGATTCGCCTTTATTTAGGCTCGCATTGCATGCCACTTGGAGGCGGGGGCACCCCCAAAGGGTAATAACTAACAAAGAAGTAAAGGTTTTCAACTCAATAGCAACTTTATTAAAAAATGTAGCACAATACATAGTGCCCGGAGTAATGTATATATCCTTTAGTTTTATGTGCTTCCCCTCTACAAACTCAACCACAAAACATAAAACTATCTGTAGTTTACTAAGTTTTCCACTTTCTAACTTATTTTATTTTTTCCCAAAACTAGGTACAGTACAATAGCTCCAATGATCTACCGAAAGAGAAGCCCCAGAAACTGGGGAGAAACCAATCGTGAATAAGATGTATGTTATATCAGAACTATTAATTTCTTACGGTTTTGCCACTACAACCTAATGTATCCAAGGCCTCAAAAGTCAAAGAACAAGCAAGGATATTACTGGTTACCGTCCTGGGTATCATAGTATGAGAGACCATCTGTTGCCTGAGGGCAAGGCCGGCGGCATGTCCAATTAAGATTGGACACTACATTACAATTTAGCTGAAATGTATCTTTTGAATTAACGTAACCCAAATTATGAATACCTTTTTTGAAATGAATTAAAAACATAGAATATATTTGTTTATAATTTGGCAGCCCTAAAATTTAGAACATAAAACAAGAATTGTAGCTTTACTTTTGAATCGGTTTGCTTTAGAACAACCGAAGTTCTTTTAAGTTTTATATTGTTAAATTACTTACGAGTCAACCATCAAGAAGTTCACTATATTTTGCTCACAAAATATTTATTCCTAAATACTTACCTAAATTAATCAGAATTGAAATAATACCTACTGTAAAAATTACTACATTTATTATAAAATTATTTACTTACCTTATTGTAAATAAACCCTTAAGAAGAAAACAAATTACATATCCTTTTATACTGGTTACCCTGAAAAGGTGAGCATCCCATACCTCAATTAATATCGCCTTAGATAAAAGAAATTAATAAATTCTTTCCATTTCCCTTAACCCCAATAATTATAATTGGCTTTGCGAGCGGTTATAATTATTATCTCAACTATAGATTGGCACCCTAATCTACATTTCCCCTCACTTCAGTCAAATCTATAGAAGAGATTTAATAATAATTGCCAATTATTACAAACAATATAAAAATACAAAGTTCAATTTAAGATTAAAATGAGTCTAATATCTGTTTATTATATAGGCAGTTGGGGTATTCACAAGGTAGTCATAAAGTCATATGTTTTAAATTAATAACACGAAAAAATATGACTGCTGTGAGCAACCCCTCATAAGTTAATGTACTATTTCAAATTTGTGTCAGCTGATAAAAAAAAAGCAATTATAAATACTTGAAATCAGAATGCCAAGAACAAGTGAAAAAATTAAAATAATATCCAGTTTGTTTTCAAATTATTTAACTTGTTAATAAAATAAATTAAATTGATAACAAATTTCCACGAACACCGAAAATGAAATTGTTCCAATTCATAAACATAAACGAAACCAGCTGTTGCCGGTGACTGAGCCGACTAGTTTTCCACGCGGCTGCTACCGGAAAAACGTTAGGTGGCTAACAGCCAGCTAAAGTATACAAACAAAATTTTCTCACTTTCTCATATTTTTAAATGTATCGATTGTTTTATTTTGACTTGTTACACAGCTATTAAAAATATAATCAAATGTGAAGTTATAAAACTGTGAACAATTTTAGATCATACTTTACTGCATATTACATACGTTCATTTATATCAATGGCGGCGGATTGTAAATATTATCACCGGCTCGAATAAAAAGTTTCTCGCGTTGGGCTTAGATTTTTACTGTGAGTTATGACAAAATAATAAACACAGCATAAAAAGTCTTATTATTTTAGGACTTTTTTATTTGAAGCACAACAACAGTGTTTTTAAACTATCTTAAAATATTAGCACCTTATGCCATTATGACATGATAAGACACCTTGTGCATATAAAAATACAAATTACAATTTATATTTAAATTAAGAACAATTTTTTAAATTAAGTTGTAATTTTGTTTTTATGTTTAATTATTTTATAAATTTACACACTAATGGCTTTATTCATAAGACAAGAATATATTTAGTTTATAAATTTTATTTGTTTTGGTAAATTAATACGAATAACCCCCATTAACACAAAGCTCAGTTATGTTGATTTTAACTTTAAGTGTATTAACTTTCAGTTTGTCTAAACTTAAATTTTTACTGAAAGTTATCAATTTTCGTTAACAATAAAAAATTGAGTTAACTTGTGTCATCAACTTTTTTGATTGCCTGAAATAAACTATTTTTGGAAATGTAAAAATTTTAGCAATTTATATAAATAATATCATGGTTCAACAGCATCTGAGTACGACCGCTGCACAAAGAAGTGCTGCATTCGCCTAAGAAGCTTTGAATTTGCCATTATTCTTGAAATTTTATGTTAAATATTTTCAGAATAACAAAAAATTTATTTATTTTCATATGTCAATAATTTCTTCAGTTAACTGTGGGGGTCTACATTAGCCATGAACTTGGTATGAACATCATGTCGGACATCGCATATGGCTAATGTAGACCGCTCATGTCCATGTTTCGTCCATGCATGCTGAGCATCAATGTTCGCCATGAGATTCGCCGTCAGCAACAATTTTTAATAGAAAGAAAGGAGACAGAAAGAAATTGTTAAATATTCCATTTCTATTGTACTACCACCAAATACATTGCTAAGGCAGAACATTGACGCAAAATATACAGAAATCACAATAGTGACAGGCAAAAAACGCTACAATCAGGTTTTTCAATTGTTTTTAAGGCTCTGTTAAAAAGAGACAAATATGGCAACGAACAGAAAAAAATAAGCAAAACGAAAAAGAAAAAATTAAAAAATTTTACTCACTGAATAACACGCTAAAAAAGTTTAAATTCTAATAAAATTAAAGAATTATGCCTTATTATTAAAAATATATTGTGAAAAACGAATTGTGTGTATATAAAAGTGTCGTAGATTTGTTTTATTAATGTGCGTTTTTTTGCAATTACTTTGTGGTGGAAGGTTTTTTTATACAGCGTGTTCTTACACACACATGCACATGATTTATTATTTATGAGATTTTGCAGTAATTATAAAGATAAAATGTAAAAGATAAATGAAAATGCACTGTAATTAATTAATAAATACTATTTTCAATGTGAATTGTGGAAAAATATGCATATTTAATTAGTTTTATTCATTAGAAAACTAGATCGGGTAGAAAGGCGCTGCAAAAGAAAATGAAATTTAAAGGCACTGTGTAAGCGATCAGAAATATATTTCGGTTCGTGTCACTTCTGTGTATTTTGTGACATTGACATCGTACGTATTCACCACAACAAAGAAGTTGATGATTTTTTTGCAGTTGCTCTGCCGGTGTCATGTTGAAGTCGATGGCTCGTGAAGACGTAGGGTAAGAAGTTAAACTCAAAAAAGGCTCCAGTGAAATTTAATTGAAATTGAATAGGTTAATCTGCTCTGTGTTAATGAAATTTTATTTATCAAGATTTAAATTTTGAGGTTAGTGTTAACTGCAGGTTTATATTTTCATTGTTAACGGCCCTAAGGCAGTTACAATATATAAAAAAAGGACTACATAATCTATACTAATATTATAAAGAGGAAAAGTATGTATGTTTGTAAGAGGGAATATCCGGAATTTTTTCCAACAAAATGTAGAATGGAACCTCTGAACGGACATAAGGTATATAGGGTTACGATAAAGTTTTTAGGATAGGGTCGAGGGGCGGTGAACCACCAATACCACCAAAAAAGTTATTATCGTTTTAGCAGAGATCTACTAAAGCAAGTGTTTTAGGGTTTCGTACTCAAAAGAAAAACAGAACCCTATTAAATTGAGTACGCTGTTTGCCCACCATTTCATCGGTCTGCCCTCCAGGCAGTTTGTACGCCCGTCCGTCCCCATCGGAATACGAAAGTAACTTTGTTCGTTTGTTACGCTTTATTGACTAAACGGCTGAACCGATTTTGATGATATTTAAAACATAGATAGATATAAATATAGAAGGAGCTATAGGCTATATATTGTTTTAAAAAAGAGGACCAAGAGGGGGCAGGGGGGGGGGGAGTGGAATTTCTGCCCTTCCAAGTCAATCCAACCGATTTTGATGAAATTTAAAACATAGATAGATATAAGTATAGAAGGAGCTATAGGCTATATATTGTTTTAAAACAGAGGACCAAGAGGGGGCGGGGGGAAATTTCCGCCCTTCCGAGTCTATCCAACAGATTTTGATGAAATTTAAAACATAGATAGGGAGAAGGAGGTTATTTCTGCATCTTCGAAATTTTCTTGCGGATTTCGATGATATTTAAAACATAGATCTGTGTCTAAAAGGACACTTCGCTTTTATATATTTTCTAAACTGAGATCAATTGGGGTGAAGTGGGGTAATTTCTGTCTATCCGAAACCGTCCGACTGATTTTGAAATTTTAAACATAAATAGATATATCTGCATCTAGAAGGACACATCTATACTAATATTATAAAGAGGAAAAGTTTGTATGTTTGTGAGAGGTAATCTCCGGAACCACCGGACCGATTTCAAAATTTTGTTCAACAAACTGTAGAATGGAACCTCTGAACGGACATAGGGTATATAAGGTTACGGTAAAGTTCTTAGGATAGGGTCGAGGGAAGGTAAACCTCCATACCACCAAAAAATTTATTATCGTTTCAGCAGAGATCTACTAAAGCAAGTGTTTTAGGGTTTCGTACTCAAAAGAAAATCAAAACCCTATTAAACTGAGTACGCTGTTTGCCCACCAGTTCATCGGTCTGCCCTCCAGGCAGTCTGTACGCCCGTCCGTCCCCATCGGAATACGAAAGTAGCTTTTACGTTTGTGCGCTTAATCGACTAAACGGCTGAACCAATTTTCATAAAATTTGAGACATATATAGATCTACGTCTGAAAGAACATAAAGGCTTCATATATTTTAAAAAACTAGGACCAAGAGGGGGCAGGGGGCAATTTTTAGCTCTCCGAAACTATTTGACCGATTTTGATGAAATTTGAAACATAGACAGATCTGCGTTATAAAAGAACACAAGCGCTTTATTTTTTTCAAAACTAGGACCAGTACGGGGCAGAGGGACAATTTCTGCATCTCCGAAACTATTGAACCTATTTTGATTAAATTTAAATCGTAGATAAATCTGCGTACACAAGAACACAAAAGCTTTATTTTTTTCAGAACTAGGACCAATAGGGGGCAGAGGGGCAATTATATAAACAATTGTGTGTATGCAGATATATTATGTATGTACATGTTTCTATTAACAAAAGTAACTATGAATTTGAATTTCTTCTTTAACTAATTAATAAAACAAATTAATCTGTAATCATTGTAAAATAATATGTGTACTAATTTTTACTTTTACTCTTATAGTTAGTCAAAAGTTAACTCCGGGCGGACACAGCTAGTATTATATACATTTAATACACAAAATAACATGAATATTTTCATTTAGATTCGTGTTATTTACATTCGTGTTATTCACATTTAATAACAGAAATTTTTCGTTTATTTTGTGTTATTAAAATTCGATACATTTATTAACATGAATATGTACATTAACTTTATATTATAAGTTAACACAAAAATAAAGTATAGTTTTAGCCTTTCCTTCTTTTTGTAATAGTAATGTTTGTGTTACTTTTAAATTTATATTAATTTATTTTATAATTAATTACTTCTAATTAATAACAATAAGTAATACTAATGGTTTTATTTGTTTTATTAAATTAGTATGAACAAGGAACTACATTTCAAAATACAAAAATTAAAATTTAAGTTTAAATAAAGTGCAATTCGTTTAAATTTAGTTATAATTTTATGTTTAATTACTTTACAAATTTGTACACAAATGGGTTTTTTCATAATACATTAATATTTCTGGTTTATAAATTTTATTTGTTTTATTAAATTAGAATGAACAAGGCAGTTACAATTTAAAAATACAAAAATTACAATGTAGGTTTAAATTAAGTGCAATTTTTAAAATTTAGTTAAAATGAACTTGTGTGTATTTAGTCGAACTATATGGGTTTTATCCAAAGAAATTTATTATTCAGGCTTAAGTTCGTTCAATTTAATTTTTACAATTAAATCATTTTTTATGGAGAAATAATTTTTCAATATTTTTCAAGATAGTTTCCCGTGTAATACGGATAAAACAAAACATATGTAAACCCTAAGAACTAGAGAAAGGAGCTTTCTCAATCTTGAGTGAGAAATATAAACAAAAAAAGCACAAGTGTGGTTGTGATTAGGATAAGTGCCAAGTATTGTAAATTTCTAAGCCACCATAAAATAAGCTTAAAGCCAGGAAACATAGAGCTTTAATGCAATTGGTTTATTGCCAGATATTTACCGCTTGACTTTGGGGGCTGAGTAGCCTAGAGTATAGAGAGCTCTGACGATGGTATTGTGGTTAATCCCGAAAACATCGATGTTCAGTTCGACCTTTACAAAAGTCAAGAAATTGGTATTTGTACTTTTCAATTGCCACATGCTTTGAAAAATTATTTCTCAATAAAAAAATGATTTAATTGTAAAAATTAAATTGAACGAACTTAAGCCTGAATAATAAATTTATTTAGTTAAAGTTTTATGTCTAATTACTTTATTAAATTGTACACTAACGGGTTTATTCATAATACATGAATATTTTTTGGTTTGGAAAAGTTTTATTTGTTTTATTAAATTAGTATGAGCAAGGCAGTGAGAATTTAAATACACAAATTAAAATTTTATTTTTAATATATTATGCTTAACAGTGGATACTCTGGCATATTTTTTGATGAATCTAAGTCATAAAAAATTTTTTGAATGAAATTATAGTACACGTCAGTTTCTTCCGGGTATTTTAAATTAAGCAAGAAGAATATTTTAACTAGTACATCTAAAGCGTCTGAGAATGTAAGACATGGATATTTAAGCTCGTCCAGGTAAACGTAAATTACGTCTATCTTATTTAGCTCACCGACAAGCAAAAGCGTCGGTTGGATACTGCGGCCTTGTAATTTGAAGAGCTTCAGCTTCGCATCCAATTCTTGAGTTGTTGGAGCCAATATCGCAAACCCCTCCTGGGAATCAAGAATTTAATATTTTTTCTTATTTTTGATCCACTTGGATCGGTGGAAATCGATTGATGAGGTGGAAAGAGGTGGTGAAGGAACCAGAATATAGAAAATGTTTTGGAATCTGCAAAAAGAACGCAGATTAATTAATTACAATGTGCGTTTGGGTTTAATTTTTTTTATTTAGATTTTATAGTACCTTTGCCCCTGTTTTCTAAATCTTTTAAAATTTTGGATATTTGGGAATTGGTAATTTGGTTTTGACCAGCTGCAAAATGTTTTCTTCGTACTGTGACCATCTATAAGATAAATCTTTTGCCACGGGAAATTTTATGCTAAAATCAATATTAATCTAAAAGTAAAGTAAATTGTTGGATTAGATACATATTCTTGGTTCAAAGTAAAAATTTCTTTCCAGATGTTTAAACATTCATCCTTACTGACTCAAAATACTTACCAAATTAAAACCAGATGGTCTTATAGTCCGGCTATAACTTAAAAATTTCAGAGGTATTTTTGGAATCTGAGATTTGCTTAAAGCGCAATGGTGCACATTTGCGCCAATAAATGTCGAATTCCTGAGCTGTTATTGAATCGTTTTTAAGGTAATGTAAGCATTTTGCAAAATCTTCCTCCGATTCTTAAGCAGGGAAAAATAAATTAAATACATTTTATTGTTGTTGAAATTTCCTTTAACAAACCTTGTGAAACATCTGAGTAAGCAGTTCCTTGGCTCTTCAAATTTCTTTCGAAATCCGTTTAAAGTGTGACAATTTATTATAGATTTTGCCTCTTTTCCCATTTGTGTAAAGATCCTTAAAAGAAGAAGTGATTGAGGAGTGTGTGCCTTACAATTATTCAAATACTTACCAACTCTTCTGTCGGAAATATTGTGCGAATTTCCCTTTCCATTGCTGCATAATCCGCAAGACCACAGTCAAAACTGTTGACTTCTATATATTTTGTTATTGTATTTACAAGAAGGTTTCTTTGTTCCTCGTAAAGAATTTCGTTTTGCTTGTAAAAATTTAGAATTTCTTTTTCGTTGAACGTCGTTTGATATTTCCAAGACGGAAATTGGCTGGGATTTATTAACGAACGCGGATTCATTTTCATCATATCTGCTAGTTCAAATTTGATTTGATCTCCTATGGGAAAATTTAATAAAAGTTTTTCTATATGATGAACTTTCACCATTGCGAGAATATCTGTAGTAATGCCTTGTTCTGAAGATAGCAGAAAATTACATACATATGTATGTATATACAATAAGAATTTCTTTAAGATTATACTTGCCATTTAGAGTGTTATATAAATGACTAAGATCCCAGCTTTTTAATAGCCAATTTAAGTCTACGTTCTTAAAGCTATTCATTTTTAATTTATTTATTTTATAGTCGTTTGTATATATTGTAGTACTCCTTCAATTTTATATAACAAGGTCCTTTCGTTGATTTTATTAGTTCCACTGGTGGTACGATTATGTTTTCCAAATGAATAGCAGTATTCGAATCTGTAATAGTCCCACACTCGTAGTAAACACGTGAACAGTTCTACCTATTTACACCAGTTGTGTGTTTTTCCTGCTTTGAGTGCGTATTGATAAGTATTCTTCGCGTTTTGTTACAAGTTGGTATTCTCTCTAGTAGATATGGTGTGTATTGATAAAATGAGAATGAGAGCAACATACTTGTTATATATGTTTCGCTGAAACAGATACTCATGGTTTTACTATTGGTATTTTTGTTATTTTTTTTTTGTTCTAGCGGCAAGCCGTTAATTTCAGTATGTAAGTAAAATGTATCTGCATATTTTTGTATGTAGAAATAGTATTAACATGGTATAAAACAGTGTGAAACGTTTTATTCTTATATTTTTTGTTTTTAATCAAAAAATAAATAAATTTAACTAAAAGAACGATAAAAAATAGATAATATTATCGAAGTATTAATTAGCATTAAACGTTTTAACTTAAAAGCGAAACTAAAAACTTTCAAGTTTCGCTTTTAGATGATGGTATTTCTTATACAGTATTTTTCGGTTAATTGCACATCAAAATTTGCACAACTTTTTGTTCAATTAACCGGGGAACCAATTAGCCGATACCCGCTTAATTGAACAATTCGTTCAATTACAAGAATCCCGTTTAATTGAACAGTTTGTTCAATTACAGAAATCACGCATAATTGGAACTACTAATGAATTAAAAGAAATCGCATATGTGCACTTTAAGTTTTTCAAAATAATTTTTTTTACCTTAAACGAAAAAAATGCAAGTAACAGAAAAAATGTACATATATGTATATACGCAGGTATTTATTATTGTAGGTACGTATGTACTATTAAATGCACTATTTATGTGCACATTAGTTTTACAAAAAAATAAAATTTAGTAAAATAAAATTAGTAGAGATGCCACCCAGTGTTTTTCACGAATGATGTCAAATATGTATGTGCAAAAATGCCAGATTATTTTTCAATAATAATTCAATTAACCGGGTAAAAGTAAGAGGAAATTTATTTTTGATGACATGAATTTTGAACCAATTAAGCAGGAAAATCAATTAACCGGGTTCAATTATCCGAGGAAATTTACATGTGTTTTCGTATGCAATATTTTTTTGCTCGATCATGTGGTTCAATTAAGCGTGGAAACCAATTAACCGTAGGGTCAATAACCCGAAAAATACTGTAATAATAAGATTTCGAAAATAGATCAATAACTAAAGTTATTATTCAAAATTATTCCTTTAGAGAGAAATTAAAATGTTTTTATTTTGTATATTTTCAATAGCTGTGCGCGCTCGAAACTCAATTTGTGACTACCTGTTAGGTAGCAGTAAGAATTTAATATTAGCGGAGCTCAGTATTTGATGCAAATGGTCTTGCAAAGGTGTAAATGCAAAATATCGTAGCTTTTGTCTGAAATCCAACAACAAAATTTCATTAAAAAGCTACGATATTTTGCATTTGCACTTCTGCAAGACCATTTGCATCAAACACTGAACACCGCTATTGAAATTTTAAATCAAAAACTTAAAAGGACATTTGTTAAAGGTGACTTAATTCATTCTTCCGAAGCACGAAAAAGATTAAAGGAGAATCGCCAGTGATTCTCAAATCATGATGCGTTTAGTGTAGGAAAAATTGCCTGGAACTGGTTTTACATAATTGATTACAACTTTTTAATATTTAAGGTAGGCATATGATTCATGTCCGCAACAAATTCAGGGTCGTTATCCAATGGAGTAAATCAATATACATATAAATTAAATTATTTGTTAATGCCAAAAGATATATGTAACAGCGCATAGAGAAAGGTACCTAAGGGTAAAAACGATCAATTTTCACTTTTTTTGATGTGGACAACATCTGAGCATCGAATGAGACCGATCCCATGCCCCAAAAGTGTTCCCTCCCAGAGATATGCGCGTTTTATGAAATTGAAGTCGACGATTCTAAGCGCGAATAGAAAGGGACCTAACTGTAAAATTTATTTATTTTCGTTTATACAAAGGTGAAAACTTTGTATGTCCGCTTAACAAAAAGTTCAATTCAACTGACTCACATCTGGAAGTATCGACAAGGTGTTGTAAATATCGTATAATCGTATTGTTTTTATTTTGTGAAACACAGTTATCAGCGAATATCACTAATTTTTTAGTTGAATGCACTTCTCGTAGGTAGTAATCAAGCATTGATATTACTGAATTCGGACCTTTTCCAGTGGAATCGCTTTCGTCAATACAGAAGATGTGTTGAACATTTTGACGTTCGATTGTAATTCCGAAAATTGCTGCTTTGCGACCTGATTTAAAGTATGCAGTTCCTATTTGCTGTGGACCCGACGGAAAGCTAACATTTTGAGCATAATCCATAGATATTACTAGATAATCCTCCTCTGGAATACCTGGATACATGGCATTTGGATCAGGCTCGAGTAATGTTCTCAAGTCGTTATAGTACTCTCGCTGAGTGCTGGCAGATTGCAAATGATCAGAATACACCTTCAATGCAGCTTCTTTTTCAACTTCAGTAACATTTACTGTATTAACAGCATCTTTCGCAAGACTTCGACACAATTCGCACAAATCGTATGCCGGCTTCATAGTGACGATGTAGGGACAATATTTGTTCCACAGCGTTTGGAAAGTGCGAAGTTTTACGATTTTACCACCCGGTTCGACGCTGTTGGTGTATCTAGTGTAAACAGAAGTCTTACTTTCAGTAGTTGGAAGTTTCAATAAACGATAATCACGATGATTTGGCTGACGTCCAGGTAAAGTGATAGCAACAGTTTCAGCAAAACGGCAGATAAATGAAACAATTTCTTTTTTTTTATTCCAAAGTAGTTAAAGCATCTGTACGATTAATTTTATTCGTCATGCCATGTTCGCGTAGATAAACACCATTTTTGTCGTAATGTTGGATTAGATTTTTGTAGCGTTTAATTCCCATTGTATACAGGAAGAAGTACATATCACGGCATATCGGCAAACTTCGAAAATAATATATCTGATTGTACCGTTTCTTCATAGCTCTCGATCACCAACTTTTGTCCTGAGCATTGCATCGTCACGGTGAGATGCC
This sequence comes from Panzeria rudis, assembly GCA_956483635.1. Lineage (NCBI taxonomy): Eukaryota > Metazoa > Arthropoda > Insecta > Diptera > Tachinidae > Panzeria > Panzeria rudis. Next base: position 111,856,191 of record OY101448.1, on the reverse strand, counting down.
AGATATGCGAGAATAAAAAAATCTTGGGATTCCTTATCTAAATTCATGAAAGACGTACGAAAATCCACAGCCATCTTCTTAGGGATCACTTCATTGCATTGATTTCAACAACACGGATGTATTTTTGAACCATACAGTCGAGCAACTACCTTTTCTTCGCGTAAATCAAGATCAGATTTATCAAGGTACATATCATCGGTATATCTTCAGAGTCACTATCCGATAATTCTGAGAAGTGATCGTTATCATCCTCGTCATCAGGGAAGCGATAAAGTAAATCTGTTTCTTCGAATTCGTCCACCATTTCATCCCAAAACAGTCAGTAAGAATGTTATTAGTTTTAAATTATTTTCGCGAATAACATAATAAGGTTATGTGGAAAAATTTTCGTACTAACAGAGTGATATTCACGATTTAAAAGAATTATAAATGAGTATTTATTATAATTCACAATTAATAATTTTCTTAAAATAAACCTAGATTCGAAAAAACGCGAGCAAAATTGATATCAAACTCATGGAAACAGCGCGCTAGGTAGAAAACAGTAAAAACCAACTACAGAAAACAAGAGGTAGGGACGACCTACGCGCGTTTTCAAGGTTGACCAACACGTTCCTGACGTCATGAGATGTGTCGCTTTCAAATGAGATCAATACCAACACGCTCAGTGATGGTACACCAAAGATACACGTATTTAAATCTTTAAAATGGCTCTCCTGAACAAAACCGGTTTTTACCCTTAGGTCCCTTTCTATTTTGCGCGTCACATATATGTCCTTTGGCAGTAGTATCGCTGATGGACAATATTTTCCCTTTTTGAGTCAATCTATATTCAAGCTGCATACTATGAACATAGATCTGTCCCGCTTGCGTATAAGGCCTAACATAAATCTCAAAGGGTAAAAAATGGCTAAAAATATTGTTTCCGTTTTTCAAACTTCCTTTTTCTATTGGCTCTCGTATTGAAAGGTAACAATTCCTCAATAAATAATTCTTTACTTATAAAATCTTAATTCCTTATTTCATTCTTTTCGTTTCATTCCTGTTGGGATTTTATATCTTTTACCGAGAAAACCAAAAATGATAAAACTATTATTTTTGCCCTTCTCTTCCATTAGCTCTGAGGTAATTATTTTCCCGATCTTCCAAGATTGTCCATCCCACCAGTTCTCCAGCTCAACATTTGATCCATCGAACCGGATTGGAACTAATTAATTAATGCTCAGAGATTGCTATACTGATTACAATTCAATCATACAATAGGACAAACATAAATTACATCCATACATACCAACACAGTTCCATTACTCATCAAAAAATAAATAAAAAAGATTCGTTTTGTTTTTTGCTTGCCTTATACATACTTAGATTTAGTATTAAAAGTGCATTTCTTTAATTCATACCGACGGAATTTTCAACAAAGTTTAAAATAAAAAATATATATGTAGGTATCGCTGGTCTAGAGCGCGCTCAGCGAACGTCAGACAGACTTAGAGATAAAGAGAACAGAACGAAATAACTAACCAACAATATAAAGTTCGCAGCTTACTCTCGAAGTAGAAACAAGCATTAATTTGCCGTCGGTGAACAAAATAAACAATGTAAAAATATAAATACAATATCTATAAAAAAAAAGAAAAATATTCGCAACAACAAAGAATTAACAAACACCGTTTTGTTTAATATTTTACGTACCTATACATTTTTTCATTTCTTTTGGAAAGTAAATTATAATTATAAGCAAGTAGGCACACAAACAACAAATATATTTGGTATTCGTACCAAATGAGTACGAATACAACAACAAACAACAGAAATGCCTACGTTACTGTTGTTGCTGCAGAATGTGATAACCCAGTAAACAAAAATTTACACTTGCGTACACGGGTACGCTCAAATTCAATGTCTATGACGGACCATAATATAAAAGTAAATTTTTTGATACCAGCTTCACAGCAAAGCACAAGTGCCAACAATATGAGCCAACATCAAGCTGAAAAAGAAAAAACGACAGAAAGTGTCCCCCTAGAAACTGATTCAGAAAATCCAAATGGGTATTGATCGCAATTTTAAAGTGATAAATAATAAAAAAAGACAAAGAAGTCCAAGATCGAAAAACCTCGCTCCATTGGCGAAAATGGCCAAAGATGGTAAATCTGATGCGGCGCTCACTGAAAACCGGTTTTCACTTCTACAAAACGACGAAGACGAAATCACCATTGTCAGGTCAAGCAAGCCGCCCCCAATATACTTAAGAGAGAAAAACTCAAATGAGCTAACTAAAAGGCTAGTACAATTAATCGGGGAAGAGGCGTTTTACGTGATCCCGATAAAACGTGGTGCGATTAATGAAACAAAAATTCAAGTAAATGAAGAAAATCATTACCGCTCAGTAGTTTCGGAGTTTGAAACACAAAATAAAAATTTTTACACCTACCAATTGAAAAGTGCAAAAGGCCTCCAGGTAGTGATAAAAGGCATCGATTCATACGTGGATCCAGAAGAGGTAAAAGCGGGTCTAATAAATAATAATTTTAAAGTAAAAAATGTTACTAACATTAAAAATAGAGAGCGAGTTCCCGAACCACTATTTCGTGTGGAAATGGAACCAGGTGATATGAAATTAAAAAGGAATGAAGTACACCCCATTTACAGCTTAAGATATTTGCTGCACCGACGAGTTACCGTAGAGGAACCACACAAGCGAGCAGAGCCCATTCAATGTCCAAATTGCCAAGAATATGGCCACACCAAAACATATTGCAAGTTGCGCACCGTTTGTATCGTCTGTGGTGAGCTACACAGCACTGCCAATTGTGATAAGCAAAAAGATGATTCCAAAATGAAAAAGTGTAGCAATTGCCATCAAAATCACACTGAAAACTACAGGGGCTGCCCTGTCTATGTACATGTTAAGCAGTCTTTGTCTAACAGACGTAATCACACCTATGCTCAACCTAATTTCGACAATACAAATTATCCCCAGTTGCGCCAACCAGCTACCAGCCGGCTTTCATACGCCAACATTTTTAAGGCTAACCAGCCCATAGCGCAAAACATACCAAACAGCCAGTTCTCGTACGCTAATGCTTTGAAGTCTAACCAGCCCCCAGCTCAAAAACGACCTCTTGCCAACGAAAACAGTGGTTTCAATTTTGATCGACTTGAGGCTTCAATAGAAAATTTAATACAAACCGTAAATTTTTTTACAACCAACATGACCTGCATGATGCAGGAAGTGTTGAAAATGCAGTCTACATTATTGCAGGCTGCATTAAACAAACCATGAACTTAAAAATCTGTTTCTGGAACGCAAACGGCATCCGCCAACATAAAAACGAACTAGAATACTTCATGATGGATAAACAAATTGATGTTATGCTTATCTCTGAGACGCACTTGACTGCTAGAAGTTTTTTTAAAATCAACGGATATACTCTCTACGACACAAAGGACCCCCAAGGTAGAGCTTGTGGTGGCTCGGGTATACTAATAAAATCGCGATTAAAACACTACTTAATGAGTGATCATTGTGAAGACTATCTTCAAGCAACTAACATCTGCATTGAAGCTTTTCATCAAAACCTGGTGATTTCATCAATTTACTCTCCTCCCAGGTACTCTGTTACAGAAAATCAGTATAGTAGATTTTTTAATTCACTAGGCCCACGCTTTTTGGCCGCCGGTGATTACAACGCTAAGCACACGTTCTGGGGCTCTCGCCTCATCACGCCAAAGGGTCGCGTTTTGTTTGACACAATTTCAAAAATGCGGTTAAATGTTATATCAAGTGGGCAGCCAACTTACTGGCCAACAGATCGCCGAAAAATACCTGATGTTATTGATTTTGGAGTAGTAAAGGGTGTGCCAAGCGAAATGATCCAAGTTGAAGCATCTTTAGATTTGTCTTCAGATCACTCACCAACTATTGTCACTATATATTCACATACAACATATTCACCCACTTGTGATTTAACGATGACAACCACACGTATAAATTGGTTGAAATACAAAAAATATTTGAGTGCTCATTGCCCAGAAAATATTCCATTAAAAACGCCTGCTGACATAGATGACTCTATTAGAATGTTTGAGGCAAACCTTAAGCAAGCTGCCCTAAATGCTACTACTACAAATCGTCAGGTGAGATATAATAAAATTTTTTCAGCAGATGTAGAACGGCTTTTATCCGAAAAAAGAAGAGTTCGTAGAGAATGGCAACGCTACAGATCCCCTCAGCTAAAATCTAGGCTGAAGGAATGTACTAAACAGCTGAAAACTCTACTAGAATATCAAAAAACCGCTTCTGTTCAAAACTTTCTAAATGGGCTCGACGCAACACCTCAAACAGACTATTCGCTATGGAGAGCAGCCCGAGGCCTCAAAAGACCAGTGATATATAAGCCTCCATTGCGAGCTTCGAATGGAGACTGGGCAAGAACTGACGCTGAAAAAGGTACTCTGTTTGTAAACCACTTGCAGAAAGTATTTACTCCAAATACGTCTGATACTATAGTTGGGCTGCCACCAGTCCTCGCTATACCAGATGTTACTTTGAGGTTCAACATTCGTAAGATTGAACACTATATTGCGGGCTTAAACTCGAAAAAAGCTCCAGGCGCTGATAAAATAAGGAATAAATTGCTCTTAGAGCTACCCTATACTGCAAAACGGATAATTCTATTTATTTTTAACAGTATTTTGCGCCTCAAATGCTATCCCGCAGAATGGAAGGTTTCGCTGATTACCATGATACCTAAACCAGGCAAAGATCATACGAAGGTGGAGTCCTATAGGCCTATAAGCCTGTTGCCTAACATGTCAAAACTATTTGAAAAGCTACTTATGAGTAAGCTAACACCCATACTGAATCGTACTGGATGCATTCCAGACCACCAATTCGGTTTTAGGAGACAACATAGTACGATTGAACAAACACATAGACTCGTGAACGTGGTTAGAAATATTGTTCTGCGATCTTCATCGATGTTTCTCAGGCATTTGATATAGTATGGCATGCAGGTTTAATACAGAAACTAAAGCAAAACCTACCCGAAAACATCCTTAAACAGTAGTATAGAAATGTATGTGCCAGAGCCATTAAAATTGTCAAATTTGGGTAATTAAAATCGAAATTTTGTAATTTATGGGCTAAAATTTAGATTTTATGTTAATTACTGTCAATGGTATGAAGTGACGAGGGTTATGTATGGTTTGTACATAGATAGGATACTTTGATGTCGGTGCGTCGATGTGTTTTTGTTTTTCATTTCATGGTTTGATATCCGTCCTTCTATGTGCATAGTTTTGTATGTAGGCACGCAGGTGCGCTTGTTTGTACGTAGTATATTTTTTGGTTTGTTAAGCGGTTGCAGTAGCTGTATGATTTTAGATTGTGTGTGTGTGTGTGTGTGTGGATAGAGAAAATGTTGCTTTAGTTTTTTTGTATTATTCTTTTGTTTGTACGTAGTATGGTTTTTCGTTTGTTAAACGGTTGCAGAAGGGTATTTGAGAAAGAAATTATGTATGCTTGTGAGGGAATCTAAGAATGTTTTTGTTGTTGGTTTTATTTAGTTTGATTTTTCTATTTCCTATGTTTAAAGAGTTTGAAGAGATGAATAAAATATGTAATTAATGACCAATGAACTTATTTGAAGGTTGGACAAATTGAAGTGTAACATATTTAGGATTGTCAAAGGGAATTAGAGATGCGTGCTCATGGGAGCTAAATGCTCGTGCGTGTGTATGAAGTTTGTGATATTGAGGATTGTCAAAGATTGGTTGTTATTTTCACTGATTGCTGACATTTGTCTCTGTCTCTGTCTATTGACTCTTAAAGACTTGATCGTAATTCGTATAAATCTAGCAGCAAGTACAGCATTGTATCTACAAACTATGTTTTTGTTGTTGGTTTTATTTAGTTTGATTTTTCTATCTCCTATGTTTAAAGAGTTTGAAGAGATGAATAAAATATGTAATTTATGACCAATGAACTTATTTGAAGGTTGGACAAATTGAAGTGTAACATATTTAGGATTGTCAAAGGGAATTAGAGATGCGTGCTCATGGGAGCTAACGTTATGCTCGTGCGTGTGTATGAAGTTTGTGATATTGAGGATTGTCAAAGATTGGTTGTTATTTTTACTGCTTGCTGACATTTGTCTCTGTCTATTGACTCTTAAAGACTTGATCGTAATTCGTATAAATTGAGAAGTTTTCTAATCTAGCAGCAAGTACAGCATTGCATCTACAAAGAATATTTTTGTTGTTGGTTTTATTTAGTTTGATTTTTCTATTTCCTATGTTTAAAGAGTTTGAAGAGATGAGTAAAATATGTAATTTATGAGCAATGAACTTATTTGAAGGTTGGACAAATTGAAGTGTAACATATTTAGGATTGTCAAAGGGAATTGGAGATGCATGCTCATGGGATAGATAAAATGAATACATTAAGCAGCAGCCCAATTTTAATAACTTTGAACGGCTCACAAACTCATCAAGCGACATGTGTGAGATTGTTCTCCGGCAATCGGGAAGAGGTAACCATAAGCCCTCTGTCAATACAGTTTTCGGACGACGATTTGCCTCCTAATATATCTATTAAAGATATTTTTGGGGACGAGATAGATGATGACATTCCAAACAACCAAATGGCATACATCTACAATGAAAACTTCCAAAATGAAGTAGAGAAGTTTATGCTAGATGAAGAAGGTGATGCTTTCTTGGCAGCATTTAACTATATGCCAGAAGATGTGGAAATCTTTATGCAAGACGAAGAGGGGGATGCATTATTGGCGACCTTAAATTTAAGAACCATAAGCCCTCTGTCAATACAGTTTTCGGACGACGATTTGCCTCCTAATATATCTATTAAAGATATTTTTGGGGACGAGATAGATGATGACATTCCAAACAACCAAATGGCATACATCAACAATGAAAACTTCCAAAATGAAGTAGAGAAGTTTATGCTAGACGAAGAGGGGGATGCATTATTGGCGGCCTTAAATTTAAGATTTTGATTTGATTAATTTTTTAAACATAAATTCAAATTTATTTTACTAAAAACGTAAAAAATGTGTGAATAGATTTTTTTTTCATTGTCGTTTTTTTCACATTTGCCTCTGTCTCGTGTACATACCATATACATATAAAAAATGATTGAACAAAATTTTGTATATTTTAAATCTACATATTTTATTTAAAAAAATATCGTAAATATATGTTGTAGCAATATAAGTATAGAAAATTAAAATTAAATTTTTTACTTATTTTCCTGATAAAGTAAATATGCATTTCTTAAGGCACAAACTCCATAATTGTGATAGCTGCAGTAAAACTGTTCCGGATATTGAAGTTGTATTTGCTTAAAGTTGATGCAGCCAGTAGCCTCGATGTTGAAAACTCTAAGTTGAAGTAGTTTCTCAAACCATTTCTTCTTTTCCACACCCTTAACATAGATCGAAGAATACTTTAAATTGGATTTTAAAAATTTAACAACACTCTTAACCCTCTACCGCATACAGCGCCAAATATGGTTTTTGTATTTTATTGCATTGTATTGTTATAAAAACGGGACTTTATCAAAAGAGAATAATATTTGTCATCTTCCATGCTTTGTTTTCTTCTCACATGTAAAGCTAAATATTGTCAAAGTATATTTTAGCAACTGTTTCCGTTAGCTTTTTTTAAGTCATTCAAGTGTAAGAACAAAAGTAAATTTTGAAGTGATTTGTGTCCAGTTTTGCAAAAAAATATAAGAGCAAAAATATAACAAAAAAATATATTCATATAGAAAGTGAAGTTATTTTTCAAGTAAAAATATAATTTATCTGGAAAGTAAGTATTTTATGTATATTTTTTTGTAAAAACTGACGAGGCCATATATGGCCTTTCATGCACTAATAGTAGAAAATTAACTTATGTGACCGTTTTATTTTCCATAAAATGCAATGCAGTTTTTCTAGATATGGATGCACGATCGTTTTACGGTAATTTAAAATATGTTAATGAAATTAACAACGGTGATCAAAGTAATGATGACCACATATCTGGTACTGACGAAGAAGACTTTGTAAGTCAACCGTCAGGTCAGGAACATATTTATATACCGGAGACTGATGACACCGATGACTCAGATGATTATGACAAGCCTACTACGTCGAATGCAAAATCTACTAAAAAGCCAAGACCTCCAATTTGGAAGGAAAGTAGTTTGCCTACTTATTCGAGTGAAAATTTTCCATTTCAAGGAGATACGAGCCTTCCTGAGCTTATTGATGAACTGGAGACACCAGCAGAAATGTTTACTTTTATTTTCAACGACGATTTGATGAGCTTCGTTGTAGATCAATCGAATTTATTTGCATTACAAATTGATATAAATAAACCTGCTAATATTACTCGGAACGAAATAGATCAGTTTATAGGTGAGTTCAACTAAAATGGATTGAAAAATTTCTAATAACGATTTTTTCAGGCATAACCATATACATGTCCTTGTTAAAACTACCGTCATCCAGACACTATTGGAATACATTTATTGGCCAAGAATTTGTACGTAACACAATGACATGTAACAGATGGGAAAGCATCAAACGATTTTTACACTTCAATAATAATGAAAATATAAGAGCACCAGGTGAACTCGGGTTTGATAAGCTCTTCAAGATTCGACCATTGCTGGAAAAAATTCGTGCACGATTGCTGCTTGTACCCAAAGAAGAACATTTAGTGGTTGATGAACAAATAATTCCCACAAAGTGCCGGCATCATCTCAAACAGTATAATCCAGCTAAGCCACACAAATGGGGATTCAAAAATTTTGTCCTGAGCGGAGTTTCAGGTTTCAGTTACGATTTTGACATATTTGCCGGAGCTCAAAGTGATACATTTCCGGAAGGAGCACCTAATATTGGAGTAAGTGGGAACGTTGTAACGAGATTAGCAGCTACAATACCAAAAGGACAAAACTATAAACTATTTTTTGATAATTGGTTTAACAGTCCGAAGCTTCAAGTGTATCTAATGAAAAATAGTATATTGCCTTTAGGCACAGTAAGGCTAAATCGCGTTACAAACTGCAAGATGCCAACCGAAAAGGAAATGAAAAAGTTAGGCCGGGGAAGCATGGTCGAAAAAGTAGCTGATATTGATGGAGTTGAACTTGGTCTCGTCACTTGGTTTGACAATAAAGTGGTAAATATTCTTTCAACCTACGTCGGATGTCACCCTATATCAACAAAAAAACGCTACAGTAAAAAAGAGAAGAAGCATATTGAAATCAATTCCCCTAGGGCTATTGATGTATATAATTATTATATGGGTGGCGTTGATTTACTGGATTCTTTGCTAGGTCTTTATAGAATACAACTAAGAACAAAAAAATGGTATAAAAAGATATTTTTTCATATGATTGATATGTGCGTGGTCAATGCTTGGATTCTGTGGCGACGTAAGTCGAAACAATATATGCCGTTGTTTAACTTCAAGCTTGCAATAGCTGAACATCTTTGCAAGGTTGGTAAATTTAAAAAACGGGGACGACCCATCTCCACACCATCAAACTCTCCATCAACAAGTAGACAAAATACACCCACTAGCAATAAAAGAAGAAAGCGACAGGATTTCCCCTTAGATTCTGTACGGGCTGACGGAGTAGGCCATTTCCCCAAATGGATGAAAAACCGACAACTTTGTCAAAATGATTGCTCTTTTCGCTCATACACCGTTTGCGAAAAATGCAACGTGTACTTGTGTTACAACGACAAAAGAAACTGTTTTACAAGTTTCCACACCGAATAAGTTTTTTTCCAAAAATAACTATATGTGCATATAAGACCATATATGGCTTAATTTTTTTTCTTCCATAATGTCAAGTGAATTTTTTAATTTTTGTTGCATACGTATTAAATTGTCCATAATAAACATATATTTACGGTGTTTTATTTTGTTTCTTTATTTTAAACATGTTCATGCAGTAGAGGGTTAAACGTTATTGATCCGTCATTCCAATTTAGATGATGAAAGTTTCTTGTTAACGAATTTGCTTCTTTTTGTTTTGCTATTGATAATCTTTTGAAGTTAAACGGTGGGTTGATAATAAAATTTATGTGCTCCTTATTGTTAAAAACAATTGCTATCTCTTTTGCAATGAAGATGTTTGAATTAGATTTAAATCCTTGCATATCGATGAAAACTTTATCCCCCAACATCTTATTTTTTATTTACATGATTTTACGAACTTGACCTTTTAAGGGTATGTATTCTATTAAGCGATCGTGGATGAGAATGCAAAAAGCTGATGTATCGCTAGGAATGTTGGAATCCGTTTCAATTTCAATTTTTATATCAACAGGACCGTTAGAGAGAGATTCGTTTTGGTGACTGACATCTACTACCACTATCGGCACACTATTTTTAAACTCTTGAGTAGTTAGAAGCGGTTGTGATTCTCTCATGTAGTAGCTTTGTTGAAATCGTAGATACATATTATATAGAATTGCACAACGATCATTTTTAAATTTTATATTTAGATCATCATATGGATACGATTCGGAATTTAAATGTGCTTTTAAGTTGTTTAGATTACAGTGAACAAACTTATTTTCTTGTTGAAAAGCAATCAATACAAAACGAGGTCGTTCTCTATTTGCAGCCAATTTAACATTCCATATGTGGCTAGTTCCTGTATTTAGTTGTGGATTAATATAACAATCCCAACTGCGAAATGCCAACGGTATAGAAGCACCATTGTTAATAATTTTAATCATATTCAATTTGTTCAGATCAGATAATTGTACATGTGGAATTCTCCATGAGATGTTTGAGATACTAATTTTTGGTTTGTCAGTAGCAACAGTTGAGTATACGAGTTTTTCATCGTTCTTATTACGTAAGAGAATCAATTCATGTTTACCGCTGAGTATAATTTTATTATAGTCTTCAGCAAAACCTAAAAATAGTTTCAGTGGTACATAGAAATTAAAGTTTGTTCCATCCAGCATTATACATGACAACACTTTCCGTTGGTGATAAAGAAAGGAAATTCTTTAAGGTGCTTGAAATGCCTAAATGTCTTGTATGATCAATTTCTATTCCATTAAGTTCATATCGAATTTCGTCAAAGAGATGTGCCACAAAGTTATTTTTTAATTTAAGATTTAAAAAAGATGATATTTTGCTGTTATTATCATCTACAACACTACCCTCAACATATATATAGCTTTCGCTGGGTAGCACATACAAGTCTTGATTTTGTATTGAAATTCGAATCTCATCATTATTATTGAAGGATTGTAGGTACGGTGTATATGTGTGGTAGTCCTTTTTAATTATACTCTCGTCTGATAGAGGTTTTTATAGAACATTTAGTATGGAACTCATTTCTTTACCAACTTTAAATTGAGAGACTTCAAAAATTTTTTATTTGCTTGTGTCAGATGTTGTTTTTGTGAAGATGTCTTTAATTTTGGTTTGGTTTGCAATAGTGTTTTATAAGTGTATCCAATTTTATCCTTAGATTGCTTGGCGTTGTATATTATCATTATTTATTAGTTCTCAAATGTATTCTTATTGTAATTTCCTCTCCTCGGAAATTAATTAAATCACCGTTCTGATCAACGACGCGTAGAGTTAGAGAACTTATCTCTCGGCAGTTAATTGGGGTGTATCCTTTTTCAAAAACATGTTTGTATTTACTTATGCGTACATGGTCTCCAATATTGAATTTTGATATTTTGTATAGTTTTAAACGGTTATATACCGTACTTAACAATTTTTTCTCATATCTAGAGGTAACTTGAATAGGTGACATTTTGATGGTACGATGAATTTTTCTATTATATGTATTAATCAAGTCTTTGTAAATGTCAAACCAGTTATAAGAACCATTGAAGCTAAACTCTTTCCACATCATTCCTTTTAATGTTCTATTAAATCGTTCCACAATTGATGCTTTCATTCTGCTATACGTTGAGTAGTGATTAATGTTGTATTTATCCATCAATTTTCCAAAGAGTTTATTGAAAAACTCTTTACCGTCGTCTGTTTGTAAGTTTTTTGGCACCCGTCCCAATTGAAAAACAAGTTACATTGCCCGGACTGTTTCAAGCGCAGTTTTTGTTTTAAGTGGAACAGCCCATGCGAATTTGGAAAATGTATCAATTACTGTCATTAAATATCGATAGTTCTTATTGTCTGTAGAATAGTTCCCCATTTCAACTAAATCAGCTTGCCAAAGATCATCTATTCCTTTCATAACAACTCTCCGACGTGGAAAATTTTTTCGTGCTTGCTTATGCAGCTCATTTACTAAAGATCTTTTTGAAGTCATTATTTAATGTATTTAGGATTTTACTGAATAGATTGTATTCAGTGTGAGTTCTTTTAAGTATTGTGCGCCATCAAATTTATTTCATACCCATAAATTAACTCATTTGTCTTTCTAATTTCTTTTTCGAAGAATAACTTCATGCTTAAAATTTTTTCTTGAATTTCATTGAGTTTCTGATTTAAATTCATGTTGATTTCAAGTTGTATCTCTTCAATTTGACTTTGCAGAAACAACTTATTGACAACATCATTTTCCTCCAATGCATTTGCAACATTTTTGATCCTTTTGTTTTGGACATCAATGTTATTAGTTGTATCCATAATGAACCCCAACAGCTTAGGAACATTTTTCACTAAAACTGTGTCACTTGTGTCATTAAGATAGTGTCCAAACTTGTCAATGGACATGATTTATGTAGATAAGTACTATTCTATTATGTTTGCTTCATATAATTCCTCGATAATTGAGACAATCTCATTATTATGATTAGTATGACCTGCAGCTTGTGATGCCAGCAATAGCCTAAGGCGATCTACTAACTCATTGGGATCATCCCAGTATATATAGTTAGGTTTATGTGTGTTTAGTTTCATCAAACCATCTCCCTTATAAGTACTTTTTATTGTATTAAATGATGAAGTTGACGAGTTCTTTTCATTCTGTTTTCTAAACAATTTGCTGATAATATGTTTATATTTCGCTCTCGTTCCTTTTATTTGTCCATCAGGTCTATATTCTCTTTTGTATGCATTTGTGCTAACAAAAATTTTTTTATATAGTTCTAGTTCATTTTTATCATAATGTTTTGGTAGTTTGTGAAACAGTAAAGAAAATAAACCCGGTGTAAAAGCCCATATTTGATTTCCAATCATTATTTTATTTTCTGTAAGTTTAATATTACTATTACCAAACTTCCATTCATTATTAAAATCTTTATGTGGACCATAGAGAGTATCTAATTCATTTCTGCTTTCCAATAGAGCTAAGTCAGTATAACTCGTATTATTATGTGAATTATTTAGGGTTTCAGATTGAGAGTAAGAATCATCATTATCATCATCGTCATCATCATCGCCATCAGTATAAGCTTCATCATCCTTAGCAGCATTTGCGTTTCGATCACTAAGTGAGGTGTTTTTATTGAATAACGTTTTTTCAGCAAGTTTCTTTGGAGTGCTTGTCTCTAACTTAAATTGTTGTTCGTTAAAAGGGAAATTTGAGTTTTTAGAAATTTTCATTTTTAAATCACCCCTTGCGAACGCAATGAAAGCAAAAACGTGATTTCTTTCCCCTTAACGACTTGTTGATAACTTTACGAGCAATCCTAATAGCAGAGTTAATGTCTTGAGGCTTTTCCTTCTTCAATATTTTCGTTGCATCTTTAATTGATGTACTGAACAGATTTTTCCATTTTGTTTTTTTCTTTTTAGAACCTTCTTAAATATCCGGAACATTTTTACTGCAGCTATCACAATTATGGAGTTTGTGCCTTAAGAAATGCATATTTACTTTATCAGGAAAATAAGTAAAAAATTTAATTTTAATTTTCTATACTTATATTGCTACAACATATATTTACGATATTTTTTTAAATAAAATATGTAGATTTAAAATATACAAAATTTTGTTCAATCATTTTTTATATGTATATGGTATGTACACGAGACAGAGGCAAATGTGAAAAAAACGACAATGAAAAAAAATCTATTCACACATTTTTTACGTTTTTAGTAAAATAAATTTGAATTTATGTTTAAAAAATTAATCAAATCAAAATCTTAAATTTAAGGCCGCCAATAATGCATCCCCCTCTTCGTCTAGCATAAACTTCTCTACTTCATTTTGGAAGTTTTCATTGTTGATGTATGCCATTTGGTTGTTTGGAATGTCATCATCTATCTCGTCCCCAAAAATATCTTTAATAGATATATTAGGAGGCAAATCGTCGTCCGAAAACTGTATTGACAGAGGGCTTATGGTTCTTAAATTTAAGGTCGCCAATAATGCATCCCCCTCTTCGTCTTGCATAAAGATTTCCACATCTTCTGGCATATAGTTAAATGCTGCCAAGAAAGCATCACCCTCTTCATCTAGCATAAGCTTCTCTACTTCATTTTGGAAGTTTTCATTGTAGATGTCTGCCATTTGGTTGTTTGGAATGTCAGCATCTATCTCGTCCCCAAAAATATCTTTAATAGATATATTAGGAGGCAAATCGTCGTCCGAAAACTGTATTGACAGAGGGCTTATGGTTACCTCTTCCCGATTGCCGGAGAACAATCTCACACATGTCGCTTGATGAGTTTGTGAGCCGTTCAAAGATATTAAAATTGGGCTGCTGCTTAATGTATTCATTTTATCTATCCCATGAGCACGCATCTCTAATTCCCTTTGACAATCCTAAATATGTTACACTTCAATTTGTCCAACCTTCAAATAAGTTCATTGGTCATAAATTACATATTTTATTCATCTCTTCAAACTCTTTAAACATAGGAGATAGAAAAATCAAACTAAATAAAACCAACAACAAAAACATTCTTAGATTCCCTCACAAGCATACATAATTTCTTTCTCAAATACCCTTCTGCAACTGTTTAACAAACGAAAAACCATACTACGTACAAACAAAAGAATAATACAAAAAAACTAAAGCAACATTTTCTCTATCCACACACACACACACACAATCTAAAATCATACAGCTACTGCAACCGCTTAACAAACCAAAAAACATACTACGTACAAACAAACGCACCTGCGTGCCTACATACAAAACTATGCACATAGAAGGGCGGATATCAAACCATAAAATGAAAAACAAAAACACATCGACGCACCGACATCAAAGTATCCTTATCTATGTACAAACCATCCATAACCCTCGTCACTTCATACCATTGACAGTAATTAACATAAAATCTAAATTTTAGCCCATAAATTACAAAATTTCGATTTTAATTACCCAAATTTGACAATTTTAATGGCTCTGGCACATACATTTCTATACTACTTTAAACTTTTAGAAAGCTACTTAACTGACCGAAAATTTGATGTTAAAGAAGGTAATTTTCAAAGCCCTCCGCAACCCATTGAAGCCGGAGTTCCTCAAGGCAGCATCCTCGGTCCTGTATTACATCTGATATATGCCTCTGACTTGCCGGTAAGCAGTAACATACACATATCAACATTCGCTGATGATACAGCTTTTCTAAGTGTTCACAAAAGCCATGAAGAAGCCACCCGCAATTTGCTAGATTATATACCCCAGTTGGAACAATGGCTAAAACAATGGCGGATAAAAATTAACGAACAAAAATGTCTACACATTACTTTTACATTGTGCAAAGAAACCTGTCCACCTATACAAATAAATAACCAAACTATACCTCAACACACTGAAATAAAATATCTCGGTGTTCATCTTGATCGTCGTCTAACATGGAAGTCACACATAAATGCAAAGGTGACCCAAATGAAACTAAAAGCAGCTCAAATGAATTGGCTCATTGGAAGGAACTCTACTCTAAGCCTAGATTGTAAACTTCTTCTATACAGCTCCATTCTAAAACCAATATGGTCCTACGGAATCCAGTTATGGGGCACTGCCTCGGCATCAAATGTAGAAAAAATTCATAGGCAAAAATAAAATACTCCGTACGATTACAGCAGCCCCATGGCATGTCAGAAACAAGCGAATTCATAAAGACCTAGATGTGCCGCCGGTTAAGACAGTGTTTTCTAAACACGTGACAAGCTACATAAAAAGACTTGAGTTGCACCCAAATCCCCTAGCCCGAAACATCATTAACTTTAGAGGCCACACTCGGCTGAGAAGGAGGGACACTCTTGCTCTCAGCCGAACACGAGAGACGTAAACAACCAAACAACCAACCGCTGAAACAAATATTTTTGTCTGGCACTGGCTGGACTTAAAAATTAAAATTTTAGAATTAAGATTTGATTACTTATTGTTAGTTCAATTTTATTGAAGATACAATAAATAGATACATATAACCGAAAAAAAACACAATATAAAATATAGAAAACGAAGAGTCTTAGCAGCATCACCAAATGAGTTGGACGGTTAACGCGGACGTAGAGAAATAATGATTAAATAAAATTGTGCACCTAGTATTAAATAGAAATAAGGAAAAGAATTAAACAATAAATGAAATAAATATGAAACTTATTAAATAACAAAGTGTTGTGTTTTTAAGAGTTGTTGCGAACGAACGAAAGGTTTATTAAAACCTTAACAAAATAAGTGTTCATTAAACCACTAAACTATATTTGGGGGCTCAACCGAGATGAGCAGAGGAGTCTTCTTATCTATCCCGTGTTATCCAAAGTGAAGTTTTACAATAAAATTGTGCTAAACATTGTTACTAAAACTATTTAAAGTTTTATTTGAAGAAAATCATGGTGTAATAAGTACATATGTATGTATGCATACAATAAATTTGGGTACAGAAAATACTTAAAGTTGAACAAAAGTTAAAATTTTGAAGAACATAAGGAACGGTAAAATTCCGTTCAGTTCAGCATATTCTTGACAAAATTTTGTTATAAAAAACAGTGGAACACTTAAGAAAAGAGAAGTTGAAACCAAAGGGTAGAAAAGATTACAAAACATAGAAAAGTATAAAGGCTACAAGAAGAAATGAAACCCGTTTAAGCACAAAAGGTTAAATTCCTAAGAATCCTATGAAAAGAAAACAGTGAAGAAAAGAATAACAAATTCTGTGAGAATAAAAACTGTTGAAAATAACTAAAAGAAAACAGAATTTTTAAGAAAACTGTTAAGACAAAAAACTTGAATATCAAAAATAAAATCTGTGAAGACAAAAAATAAAACCTACAAAAATTAAACAAAAGAAACAAAATTGCATTCAAAAGTAAAACATATAAAACGAACTGGAAAACAACCAACAATAAAGTGATCTTCCAACGAGAAATATATGTGTGTATGCAAGAGAAAAAACATCTTCATTAGTGAATGAACATCAATTCTACACCAGCATGTATTAAAATAAGGGTAGAAGCAGAAAACAATATAATTATTGCCTTGGAGTATTTACATTGAATAATATTGCCGTGTGATGTGTGAGCTAGAGCCGATTGAAACAACAATTCAACGTATATGAGGAGAAGCAGATTTGGAAGTTAAGTGATGACGTGTGAGCTGAAACTGGAAATTATATTAAGAGAGAAGTTTTATACCTTTGTATGTATGTATTAAAACATTATTATTTACATTGTATCATGGTAGAATAATACAGGTAGTGGTGAAGCGTTAACGAACTTTTTTTTTTTTGGTTCGACTCTGTCAAAAGTTGTTTATGTTATACCAACACACACCCACACCAGAGACTTGCGCCGAGGGGTTTTGATCGGCGGCGGCTGGCTGGGAAAAAATAGTCGGCGGCGGCTCAAATTCGGCTGAAAATCGGCTGGAAATGCACATGGACATTTAATAAAAGTGAAAATTTTCATTTTGTTGTTAAATTAGTTTTTCTTTTTCATACCAATTCTTCACCAAAAAAAAGGCATAGAAATTAAGCATTGCTTTGCCTCTCAAAAATTTTTAAATTGTTATGAAAAATAAAGCAAAGGCTTGATTGTCAAACTTTTTTAAGGCTTGTCCAGATACAACCTAAAAAGCTATTTGTCAAGCTAAAAATTAATTTCTCTGTTCGCAATTTTATGCATGAACATCAATTATATATTTTACCGTTGGAATCTAATTCATGAATCATGCTAGAATTATTCGGATATATAATACATTATAATTTATGTATATTGAAACAAACGTATATACCTGATTTATTTGTATCATGATAAATGGCAAATTCTATATAGGAAAAACAGATAAGATAAAGCAGGTTATTTTTCAATATAAAGTTTGACATTTGTCATAATAAAAATTTATCACGTATAGACATAGGCTAAAGCAAGGCGAATTGATACCAGGGGCCTTATTATTGTAAATGAACTTTACCAAAATGTCAAACTCTATGTAAAAAAACTAAATAAAAACTTTTTATCTATGCATTTCACATGACAGATAGGTGAAGTCCAGTTGTTGTCGTACTAATAAGGCCACTTGCTATTAATACGCTTTGGGTTACAATGAAAGTCTTTCTCTAATAAATGTAATTTTCACTTTTGTAAAAAGCTGTTTGCTGGGAACTATCAATGGAAATTCGTCGAGTCTATAGAAAATAATAAATTATATACAGATTAAGAGCTTCTTCTCAAAGATATTTCTAATGACTAAATATGGTCTAATTTAAAAACTGGACGAAGAGGAAATCTTCATAAATTAACTTCGTTTGTATTTTCGATTCCTATTAATAATGCGTTTGTAAAGAAAGAAAAATAATGTAATTTCCCGAATTAATGATAAGAATTAATTTTAATGGAAATTTAATGTTTTCAACATTTTTTGGCAAACAAATTAAAGTAAAGAAATACCAAATATATGTGGGAAAAAATAAATATTCTTATGAAATAAAAAACAGGACCCAATAGGAAGTAAGTAATATAATCCAAATAAAGAAAAAAATTTTCAACTCGAATCGTATATGGCAGAGCCCTGAAGGAACACATAAGAAATACAAACGAATTGATACTTTTCTCCTTTTTTAAGTCGGATAATGAATATTTATTCTTTTGAATAGTTTTTGACAGTTTTTGGCAGTTCGTCTTAGTAAATCAAGCTTTTTTTCTCTAAATGTCAAGCTTTTTCACACAGTAATGCATACAAAAATATTTTTCGTTATCTTACTCTACGTCTCCACCTAACCATAGACTACTAACTAGACCCGTCACTATACAACAACATTACGAAGATTGTATGAGAGGGAACGCAATTCTTATTTTATAATGTGGTTTCTAATTTGACTATGTCCTTCATATTATCTTAGTAAGAGCACTTTGTATGTAAAAATGCACAACACATGACAACAGCCTCTTTTAGCTGTCAAAAGTGAGCATTCTGTTCCTAACTTGATATGCTGTTGTAACTTGGAGTTATTACTGCGCTGTTAAAACAATTGCACTAACAACTATGTTATACCCTGAAAAAAGCATTAACTTGAGCGGTCTACACTTAACATTAACTTGAAGTTAATGTTAAGTTGGGTGTAGACTGCAAATTACTAAAATAATGCTTGAACAAAAATTATGAAAAAAAAACATAAAAAAGTAGAAGTGGAAATTAAAAAAGCAATCGGCGGATTATTTTAAGCCGTTTTTGAGCCGAAAAACGATCGTCGGTGGCGGCTTCCATTAAGCCGATTTTAGCCGCAAGATAAATCGGCGGCTCGGCTTAGCCGTGGCTCAGCCGTCTCGGCGCAAGGTTCTGGTAAACACACACATGTAAACATATACATTTTTTTTAAAATTTTCTTTTGTGCTTTTTGACAACCTCGAACATAAACAACAATAAAAAGCCGTGTTGTTTTTGCTGTTGTTGGGTTGTTGTAGCTTCGCTACTACCTGTAGTATAATTCTACCATGCATTGTATAAAAAAAGAAGTTTTGATGATGTTCAAACTATAAAGAAGAATATAAACGTGAAGCAATAAAATAAAAAGTTTTGTGAAGTTGATTAAATAAAAGAAGTATTAGGGTAATTCCTAATTTGAGAAGGTAAATCGTAATATACATAATATGATTACAGTTTAGAGAAGTTTTATAAATATCAGAGAAGCTTGTGAACGTGAAGAGATAAAAAAGTAGTTGTGAAGTTTTATTTTGTTGCTTGACGTACATAGTTTTGTGATTTGCAAATCAATGCAAACATAGAAGTTGAAGTAGATAAAGGAAAGGCATTAGGGTAATCCCTAATTTTGTGAAGTTAACTTGCCGGATATTGATGAAGAATTTATATTCGTAATTATTAATTTTAATAATACTACTAATTGTACTACTATTTGCTAATTTAAATAACTATATTATTGAATTTGTTTAACACTTGCTAAGTTTATTCGTGCTCAGTGTAAATTTTGATATTTGCAAATCTGTTAAGCCACATTGAATTGAGTTGTATTACGGTGGTACCTAATTTTGAGCAAATAATTTCTGAGTTAATTTGAATTTTTAAACTGTTAATTCCAATAATATGATTGACTTTATCAACCTTTTATATATTTTTTGAACTAAACTATCATAATATAATATCATTAAATTTATTAAACCTTTGTAATATTTGACCTCGAGACGACATGGAGTTGATAGAAATATTAGGACTGACAGTAGATGAGTCGAAGACGAAGTGTGGGGAGTTAGGTTTGGACGCAGACGGACCGAAAATAGTTTTGCAGGAGCGGGTAATAAAACATTATGGGTATGGGAAGCAGGGTGATGGTGGTGAGTCAGAGTATGACGAAGCAGCGTCTAGTGTTCGGCAACCAGTGGCCACAGAACATATTGGATCTTCTCGTTTCACACTAAAAGATATTGAAGATACGTTGTCAAAATTCTCTGGGGAAGGCCAGCTTAGTGTTGAGTTATGGCTGAATGACTTCGAAGACTGCGCATCGACCGTCGGATGGAATGAATTGCAGAAATACATCTACGCACGACAATTACTTTCGGGTGCAGCCAAAATATTTTGCAGAAGTCAGGCTAGAGTACGAGATTGGTCATCCTTGAAAAGCGCGTTGCAGAAGGAGTTTGGTGTTGAATATTCTGCGATCGAGGTTCATCGTATGTTGAAAAATAGGAAAAAGCGGTCAAACGAAAGTCTAAGGGAATACCTATACTGCCTAATAGAAATTGGTTCTCCGATAGATTTAGATGAGGATAGTATAATCGAATATTTTATTGACGGCATACACGATAGTAGATCAAATAAGACAAACCTTTACCAAGCCTCGGATCTAGAAGATTTAAAAACAAAGCTGAAGGTATACGAGAAGGTTACTAAACCGACTCAATTACCGAATTTTAGCAGACCTCGTCTTAAACAGGAACTCCCGGTAGAAGTCAAGAAAGAAGATTTTAAGACCCAGCGTTGCAATAATTGCGGTGGCAAAGGCCATATAGTTAAAGAATGTCCCGAGAAGCAGCCCAAATGTTTTAAGTGCCATGAAGTCGGCCATAAGTCCTTCACCATATAGGCCATATAGTTAAAGAATGTCCCGAGAAGCAGCCCAAATGTTTTAAGTGCCATGAAGTCGGCCATAAGTCCTTCACCCAGCCGGCGGCATACACACGCTATCGTCGTCCCAAAGTAAGGTATCTAGCGAATATGTGTTGTCCAGAACAAACAGGGTTTTTAGAGAAGTGACCATACTTGGGTTTGAAGTATCGGCTCTAATTGACACCGGTAGTAATATCAGCTGTGTGCGGTATGACACGCTGATGATGATGCGAGACGTGAATATAAGCGCTGAACGACGGACAATGGTTGGAATTGGCGAAAGAGAGATAGAAACAATAGGTTCTTTCGAAGCGGAGGTTGATTTAGATGGTATAGAGGTCCCAATAAAATTTCATATAGCGCGCGAGCGAGATATTTTGTATTCTGCAGTTTTGGGAAATGATATTTTGGAACACGCGAATATTTTGATTAATTCTGACCACCAAAACCTTCGTCACCTGAAGCTAAATCAAATGCTGTAAGTGTTGAAAACTCTGACGATCATGATTACAATTAAGTTTTGAAGGAGTTCGGTGAGATCTGTATTGCAACAGAAGGTAGCGATTTAGAGTTGTACCATTTGAAGCCCTACGCACGGGAGGTAATATTAAAATTGATAGATGACTATAACCCAATCAAACCAAAGACGTTCCCACTGCAAATGAAAATCGTGCTGAAAGATGAAATACCCGTGGCTCATCATCCACGCAGAATGTCATACGCGGACCAGCAGACTGTCAACCATCAAGTCACAGAATAGCTGAAAGAGGGGATCGTGAAGCCGAGCTACTCTGAATATTCGTCGCCAGTTGTTCTAGTATCAACGAAAGACGACACGAAAAGATTGTGCTGTGACTATCGACGCTTAAACGACAAGATAGTGCGAGACAACTTCCCAATGGCCATAATAGACGATGTGTTGCAGCGTTTACAAGAAGCTAAAGTATACACGACCCTAGATCTACAAAATGGTTTTTTCCACGTACCCATTGAAGAGAACAGTCAACGTTATACATCATTCGTTACTCACCGTGGACAGTTTGAATTCCGATATGTACCGTTCGGTATATCCAATTCGCCAGCGGTATTCTGTCGCTATATTAGAGCAGTATTCCATGAGTTGATAATGGATGGAACAATTGTGATCTATATGGATGATATGGTGATACCATCCAAAGATGAAAAAGAGGGTACTGTGAAACTGAGAAAAGTTCTAGAAGTCGCGGCATTAAACGGACTCAGAATTAAGTGGAGCAAATGTCAGTTCCTAAAGAGAAAAATAACATTTTTAGGCTACATATTAGAAAATTCTACGATTTTACCATCTAAAGAGAAAACTGCAGCAGTCGAGAAGTTCCCCATCCCAAGAGATCGAAAGGCAATAGAACGATTTTTAGGCCTAACATCCTATTTCAGGCGTTTTATTAGAAACTACGCGTTGGTGGCAAAACCATTGTCTGATTTATTAAAAAAGAACGTTAGTTTCAAAATGAGAGATGAAGAAGTTCTGGCTTTTCAACAACTGAAGGCAGCATTAACTGCTCCCAGTGTTCTAAGATTATTCAACCCCAGTGCCGAAACTGAAATACATGCGAATGCCAGCAAATATGGGTATGGTGCCGTACTTCTACAAAGAGACTCAGAAGATGGTCAGTTACATCCTATCCAGTTCATGAGCAGAAAAACTACACCAACTGAAGAGAAGTACCATTCGTATGAGTTGGAGGTACTTGCCATCATAGAGGTATTGAAAAAGTGGCGTGTATATGTATTGGGCATAGAGGTTAAAGTTGTGACTGATTGCAATGCGTTTGCAATGACCATGCGAAAACAAGACGTGCCATTTAAAGTGACGAGGTGGGCTCTATTCCTTCAGGAGTTCGATTATGTTATTGAACACAGATCAGGCGCGCAGATGCGACATGTTGACGCGTTAAGCAGAGTTTCTTGCCTGATGATGGAAGACTCACTGCGTCATAGAATAAAAGAAGCGCAAGCAGCGGATGACTGGATAAAAGCACTGAACAAAATTTTGGAGACTCAGCAATATGAAGATTTTTATGTGAAGTATGGTGTTGTCCAGAAGGATCCAACCAAGGAGCTTGTAGTAATTCCCTCGAGTATGGAACGTGAAATCATAGAAATGGCACACAAGCAAGGCCATTTTGCCGCGAAGAAAACAGCAGATTTAGTAGAGAAAAATTTCTTCATTCGAAATTTAGTCGCGAAAGCTGAGAGAGTGGCTAAAAGTTGCATTGAGTGCATTCTGGCTGAAGCGAAAGCGGGCAAGAAGGAGGGACTACTGAATCCAATTGACAAGGCAGACAAGCCATTGATGACCTATCATTTGGATCACGTAGGTCCGATGGAGATAACTAAAAAACAGTATAACCACATATTAGTAATCGTGGATGCGTTCTCGAAATTTGTATGGCTTTATCCAACAAGGAGCACAGGCTCAGGGGAAGTGGTAGATCGGTTGCGGAAGCAGGCAGCAGTATTTGGAAACCCAGCTAGAATGATCACCGATAGAGGGACTGCCTTCACGTCCAATGAATTTAGCGGTTATTGCACAGAAGAAGGTATACAACACTTACTGATAGCGACAGGAGTTCCTCGTGGAAATGGTCAAGTGGAGAGAATACAATGAATTATAATCCCCATGCTAACTAAACTATGCCTACAAAGTCCACAACATTGGTATCGTCATATAGAGAAAGTGCAGAGAACTATCAACAATACACCCACCAGAAGCACGGGTAGCACACGCTTTGAAGTGCTGACGTGTATTAAAATGAGAACCAGTGAAGACGCAGATGTTCGAGAATTATTAGAAGAAGTAGCGGTGAACGAACTCCATCAAGAGCGTGACGCCGTACGAGAAAGAGCACGGAAAAATATCCTCGAAATTCAACAAGAAAACAAACGATATTTTGACAAGAATCGAGTAACTGAAAGAGAATATGAAGTTGGAGATCTAGTCGCCATTAAGCGCACGCAGTTCGGACCCGGCTTAAAGTTAAAGCCAAAGTTCTTGGGACCCTATAAGGTGACTCAAAAGTCAAATTACGGACGTTATGAGGTCGAGAAGGTTGGAGAGTGTGAAGGTTCCAGGAGATGTAACACGGTGGCCGAACACATGAAGCCTTGGACTCCCGCATTCGGGACGAATGCAATATCAGGACGGCCGAATGTAGGTATCGCTGGTTTAGAGCGCGCTCAGCGAACGTCAGACAGACTTAGAGATAAAGAGAACAGAATGAAATAACTAACCAACAATATAAAATATAGAAAACGAAGAGTCTTAGCAGCATCACCAAATGAGCTGGAAGGTTAACGCGGACGTAGAGAAATAATGATTAAATAAAATTGTGCACCTAGTATTAAATAGAAATAAGGAAAAGAATTAAACAATAAATGAAATAAATATGAAACTAATTAAATAACAAAGTGTTGTGTTTTTAAGAGTTGTTGCGAACGAACGAAAGGTTCATTAAAACCTTAACAAAATAAGTGTTCATTAAACCACTAAACTATATATATATTAATAAAAAATACATATATTACTACAAAAAGTGAAAGAGTAATATAATTAAAAATACATAATTAAATCGCCTAAATTGGTGAAAGAAGAAGAGGAAAATTTATCCGAAGTGTAGAGAAAAAGAAAATTAATTTAAAGAATATTAAAAAGGATAATATCTCCAAGAACCAGGCAAAAAATTAATGTTACATTGGATAGAAGGTTTCCTTGATCACTATCACCCGTAAGTTCATTAAATTTCAATTTAATAAAAATAAAAACAAATTTTGTTATAAAATACATATTTCCATATATGGTTAAGTGCGGTGTATACATGTGTAGAATACCTCCTCATAGTTTAATTCGTTCCCCTCCAATTATTTCGCGCCTTTTTTTTCTTGCAGATTTGATGTTAATATGCATGTATGTTCATAATATTTCTCCTTTTCAGCATTTGGTAGATACCCTGCAGGAAATGTCCATAGTAAAATTGCACTGATTCACTATTGACTTTGTCAGCAGTACTACTGACTAATTGTACCCAGGCAATGTTCTGTGCTATAGACAATTAACATGTGCTTGTCATTGAGATTCCACTACTGACCTCGGAACTGTTTACTAACTATAGACTAGGTGGTTATTATGGGACCATATGGAGACACTGGTACCAGAGATTCACTAATGCATTTTAATGATTCTAGTCAACACATATGAAACTTTTTACCAGCTAAGACAAATAAATTAGATTTTTTATGAAAATTTTTAGTTTTCCATTCAGCCGCATATATTTTCAACACATCAAAATGAGACCACAAAAAATCGTTTTCTAGCTGTCAAAAACTTCTCTTCTCATTAAAGCTAATATAAAAAGTGTAGACGATTTGTTGGCAACGTCACCAAAAAGTCACCAAACTTGTCGACAAAAGTGGTGACTTGGAGACACTTGACCCCTGGCTTTCTTCAGGGTAAATATATACATATACATGCGTATATGATCCCCTCAATTGTCCACACAAAAATATTTCTCTTTGTTCAAGGTTGGGAACTTTAAATATATCCCCTTTTTCCCCTCATTCCTGAATAACACCCGTATTTTAATTATTTGTGAACGTTCTCTTAATTCATTCTTAACATTCATCGTCTAAAAATTAATTAAGAGTTGGGCTTCATATGTTGGTGTAAATTTCATGCGGGACTTTAATGATTTCAATACACCAAGGCATATTCATTACAGGTACCACCATTACTAAAACAAATACAACACCAAAAAACACATTTATTTTGTTGGTAGAAATACCACAGAAATATGTCAAATCCATTGTCTGTGACTCGCACACATTCATAAGCTCTCTCAAATTTGAGCCGTTGTTGATAGAAAAATCCCAGACATGTGTGAAAATCTATTGGCTGTGTGACGCACACATTCTCAAATTTACTAAAACAGCTGTTCTTGTAGTGGTACCTGTTTAAATTCCTTGCAATACACAATGCTCTTTAGTTTCTCCCAAGGTAGATGGAACAGGTACCACTACAAGAACAGCTGTTTTAGTAAATTTGAGAATGTGTGCGTCACAGAGACAATAGATTTTGACACATGTCTGGAAGTTTTCTATCAACAACGGGCATGTGCTAGTAAATTTGAGAGAGCTTATGAATGTGTGCGACTCACAGTTAATGGATTTGACATATTTCTGGGGTATTTCTACCAACAAAATACATGTGTTTTTTGGTATTGTATTTGTTTTAGCTATGGTGGTACCTGTAATGATTATGCCTTGGTTTCTCCTATTAATTAAGCTCAGTATAAAAAATTGGAATGCGAGCACACTCTTATTACTCGTTAAATTCCAAGTGCATATAATTAGTGTTGCCGTAGTGGATACAATTTATCAGACAAAATATAAAAAGAAAATAAAAATATATGTGCATAATACAGAAATAAATATCTAATAATACAAACTTCTTGTACATAGAATTCTAAACAACTGTTTATTTTTACAAGCTGTATGTATAGATTTCAGTTTATCCTGGTACATATGCACATAGATAAAAACAAAAGAAAAAACAGATTTGTCTTGCAGCTACATAAATCCCAAATCGACAAAACTGATTTTCTCTAATTGGAATTTTTGGAAAACGGTGAGCGATCTACTTATTTTATCTCGTAAAAGCAAATATAATATAGGACTTTTCGTGCACCTGTTTAAATTGTTTTAAAATATATTAAATTACAACCATAGTCAAATATAACTATTTAAAACTTGTAAACTGAGCGAATTTTGTCCATAAAAGCAAACTTAACAAAAAGTTAATGCTTTTACATCCTTCTAAACTTATCATAAAAAAAAAAAACAAAACTAAATAAAATAAATATATATATACAGATATTATTAACAAATAATAACATAAGTAAAATAATAAGCTGGATGTATTTTCCCTTTAGTTACAAAAGAAATCAATAGACATTTGTTTTACTATTGTTCAGTCTGTCTTGCGGCCTTGCGTGACCAAGCCTATTACTCTAATAAATTCCTGGAATAATACGAAATTTTCCAGTCAATAAAAGGTGAATGACCTTTATCAAGTTTTAGTTTGTTTCACAGCTGATTGACTGAAATCACTGCAATCATTTCATAGCCAGCGATTTAAGTATATGAATTCATAAATTCTTTGAATTTTTTTAAATTTTGATTGTATTGAATTCTTATTCATTCGCAGCGATTACAGAACGTTTTTTTAAAGATAAAAAATTAAATAAACAATATTTTTGTTGCCGGTATAATAAGACTTGGTACTAGCAATTTATTTTTATAAAGATTTTTTTTCACCTTTCTTTGGTTGAGAGCTCAGTACCCAATCAGAAAGCGTTATTGGGTTACTGTTAGTTTATTTTGCGCGTCCGTCCTTTTAAATTAGAAAAATAAATAAATAAATAAAGATGTCTTTAGACCAGTTCATTCGGTTAGCTGATAACATAGTTGAGTTCGAGGCGGACCTTAGTGATAACCAGTTTAATCTGAGCTCACTACCTGCCGTCGAGATCCACAGGTATGAGTTGAGGTCAAACTGAGGTCGAGCTAAGGCTGTCTATGAGAATTATCTTATTGAAGTTGAGAAGGAAGCTGCCGAGAACAAAGCTACCGATGATCATGATGATCAAAAAGGGAATGAATTAGAATCATTCAAATTGAAGTTTAAAAGTACTTACAGCACATATTGTAGTTGTTTGATTAGGCTAGCTGATATATCTGCTACACTTAAGCAAGCGACAACATCTAGTACAGAAACAACAGTACGGCCATCCGATCCTAATGTGCAGCCAAGTACATCTCGTGCATCTGGGCTACAGAATCCTGTCCATTCTGAGCAACAGGCTAGCTGATATATCTGCTACACTTAAGCAAGCGACAACATCTAGTACAGAAACAACAGTACGGCCATCCGATCCTAATGTGCAGCCAAGTACTTCTCGTGCATCTGGGCTACAGAATCCTGTCCATTCTGAGCAAACACAACCTTCACTTGCCCCCTATTGAAATCCCAACCTTTCACGGTGACTATACCTCTTGGCCTACGTTCCGTGATCTGTTCACTGCGGTCGTTTCTAACTCTAGAGCTAGCAATGTTGAAAAGTTGTTTTACCTTGCGCAAAAAACTAAAGGTGAGGCAAAGGAAATTGTTCAAAAAGTCCTCTTGCGAACCAAAGGTTTGATCTTGCTTGGAATAGCTTGTGCTCGCGCTTTGAAAATCGAAGGGTTCTGGTAAATGGTCAGTTGAAAATCCTGTTCAACCTTCCGACCATTAATTCTGAGTCCGGAAAATCCCTAAAGCAGATGCAAAGAGATATAAACTCCTGTATATCTGTACTAAAGCTGTACGACATTGATGTAACAAGTAGGGATTCTATTTTCGTTTTTATCTGCACAAATAAGCTCCCAGAGAACACGCTTACATTATGGGAGCAAGAGTTAAAAGATAAGACAGTCATTCCTAAATGGTCTGAATTAGACGACTTCCTAACTAATCGATATAGAACACTTGAATCAGTTTCTGAGATTCGTTGTTCAAACACTTCCAAGCATAATAATATAAAAATCAAGGCTGGCTCCAAAACGAATACCAATAGAAAGGTTCACAGTTTCCAACTACACGTGGACAATCCAAGCTGTCAGTTATGTCCAAAAGACATACAATCCGCAAGTGCCCAAAGTTTCTAAAAATGGACTATAAACATCGTCTAGAGGAGATAAAAAAGAAGGGTTTGTGTATAAACTGCTTCTCGAAAACTCACAGTGTAAGAAATTGCACTAGCACACATAGTTGTTTTAAGTGTCAAAAAAGACATAACACTCTTCTACATAAAGAAGTGGATAATCCAAGTTCATCTCCCCAATTTACAAATTCGACTCTTAATCCAAATTCAGCCGCTTTTTCTAGCCACAATTCTGGTAATATACAGTCCGCTACTACTTCAGCTTCTGGTAGAGTCCAATCGTGTTTCGCTTCGCATACTAAGGGCATTTTACTGGGAACGGCATGGGTAAATATATGTCATTTAGGTATGAAATATCAAGTTCGTGCACTGATAGATTTTGGGTCAGAAGGCACCTTTGTTTCAGAACGTATTTTCAAGCTTCTCAAAATTCCATCTACTCCTACAAATGCATTGATTTCAGGTCTAAACCAGACTGTTTCCACCAAAGTTCAGCACCGCTGTTCTCTTGTATTGGGCTCGCAGGTAAATGGGAGTATCGAAATTCCAGTAACGGCGCTTGTGGTTCCTCAATTGGCGAGCAACCTTCCATCTCAAAACATTCCTATATCTAAATTTTCAAAACTTCTCAAAATTCGTCTTGCTGATCCGAAATTTTACACTAGCTCCAGAATTGATATGTTGACTGGTGGTGATATTTTCCCCTCTATTGTTTGTTCAGGGATAAAACATAATGTGTGCGAGTCCCCCATAGCATAAGAAACCGTCTTTGGATGGACTCTAACTGGTCCTATTTCCGACATTCTTAGCCCAAATCTCATCATAGTATCGCATTTCTGTGAAATCGCTATAGATAAAGAAATTTCATGCTTTTTGGAGGCGGAGAATCTTCCGATCTTCTTCTGATCAGGCCTGCGAAGACTTGTTCATCCGTACAAAGAGGGATTTCCATCTCCGTTAAGTTTAGGTAATTCGCGTTCTAGCGCCATGGCCCAGTTTTTCCGAAATAAAGCGAGGTTGAAATCCCAATCTTAAAAACGATTACGATAACGTGGTTCAAGAATACGAAGATCTGAATCATATGACAAAAGTTGAATCAACAGATATTTCCGAATGTTCAAGGTTTTATTACTTGCCGCACCATGCGGTTATAAAACCGATAGTGTATCCACAAAAGTTCGCGTTGTGTTTAACGCGTCCGCTCCTTCATCCAATGGCGAAAGCTTAAATTCTCTTCTCCACGTTGGACCAACTCTTCAGAATGACTTACTCTTTTTAATTCTAAAATAGAGATTTTATAGATTTGTATTCAATGTCGACATTCAAAAAATGTATGGGCAAATTTTAGTCAATCCAGAACATACTCAAAGAATTTTGTTTCGCAGTAACCAAAATAGCACGATTTGCGATTACGAACTAAAAACCGTTACGTTCGGGGTCAATTGCGCGCCATATCTAACTATTCGGACGCTTTTCCAATTGGCAGATGATGTCCAATCCACTTATCCGATCGCAAGTTCCATTCTCCGGAGCTCAATGTATGTTGACGATGTCCTTGCTGGATCTCATACAAAGCATGATGCTATAAAAGCGAGAAATGAAGTAATCCTAGCTTTAAATTCTGCTGGCTTTTTATTACGGAAGTGGACATCGAATTCAAAAGACATTTTAGCTGATATTCCGTCAGACCATCTACTAAATGAGGACTTTCTAAAACTAGAGGATAGCAGCTCTGCAAAGACGCTTGGCATACGATGGAATGCGTGTTCGGATGACTTTTACTTTGTAACAAGTCCATTTCCAGCCACTGCAAGGTACACAAAAAGAGAATTGCTCTCTCAGATTGCAAAATTATTTGATCCTGCTGGCTGGTTGGCACCATGTATTGTCCAGGCGAAAATCCTTATGCAGAAAATATGGATAGATGGTACTGGCTGGGATGAAATCCTCTCTTGCGATGCCATATATCAATGGAAAAGCTTCGAAACAAACTTCTCAGCTATCAATACCATTCGTATTTCTCGATGTATTGATTACTATCCACATGCTGAAATCCAATTCCACGGTTTCTGCGATGCATCTGTTGTAGAAAAAAATAGTTAATTTAATAACTATACAAAAATGGTTTTTGTACCTTTTACCAATTACCCTTCAATTGGTATTATTTTAAAAGCGATCGATGAAAAGATAACCTGTTTCTTTTACTTCAATATTCGCAACGATGTTTTAATTTTTACTGTGTATTAAAATAAATGGATTGATTTACAAAATATGTGTACATATGTACTATATAGATATGTAGTTATGTTACATCGGAATTTGCAACAAAAAATGTATTTGATACATATACTCACATTTAACTGATCTTTTCAAGTCTTTTTTTTATGTTAACAAAATAACATAGCAAGTATAATATAATAAATGTTCTAAAATATACAGTGTGACAATTCATATTGCTAACAAATTAGATTATTAATTAAAGTTTTCTGATTTGTTTCTAATATATGACATTAATATCTCGTAACATAATATGAATAATAAAATATCTTCGAACATACTCCGCCCAAAGAAAAAGTGTTCTTCATTATTTTAAAAGTTCAAAAGGCAGCCTACCGATGGAAGTATTTTAGTCGAGCTCAATTGGCTCCGCTATGCTTCTACTCACAGCGATTAGTATAGGCCTACCTTTTGTAACTTACTTTTTCATTTCTTGTTTCTAATACATATTATCTGTTGGAAGCAAACAAACTTTGCTTATGGGTCGTTTAAGAAGTTTCTGCTTGGGTCGAATACTAACTTCCCTCACTCGCCCATCACTACCTGGATGAATTTCGTCAATTCTGCCTAATACCCATTGACCTGGAGAACATCTCTCGTCCTTTATAAGTACTAAGTCTCCAGCTTTTACATCAGCCTGTTTTTTAAGCCACTTAGGGCGAGACTGTAAACGATTTAAATATTCAGATCTCCATCTCTTCCAAAAAAGCTGTTTAATTTTCTCGATTGCTTTCCACCTAATCAGATAGTTGATATTTTCAGTTAGTAACGTTTCTTCTTGAACGTAAACTGTAGGCTCCCCAATTAAGAAGTGTGCAGGAGTAAGTGCATCGTTGTCACTTGGATCAGATGACAATGGGCATAGGGGGCGCGAATTTAAGCATGCTTCTATTTGACACAGCAGCGTTGAAAGTTCTTCATAGCTTAAAACACGATCCGATATAGTTCTTTTAAGATGCTACTTTGTGGACTTTACACCAGCCTCCCATAATCCACCAAAGTGGGGAGAAGCTGGAGGTATAAAGTGCCAAGTAGTTCCAGAACTGGACAAGCTATCACGAAGGTCTTCAGGCAATGAATTTTTGTTTCTTTGATAAAGGATTTTTAATTCTTTTGATGCCCCTACAAAGTTTGTACCACAGTCTGAATATACATCTGTACATACTCCTCTTCGAGCCACGAATCGACGAAATCCTGCTAAAAACCCATTTGCGGTTAAATCAGACACGGCCTCTAAATGAATTGCCTTTGAAACCATGCAAATGAAAACACAAATATAGCCCTTTGAAATAACTGTTGAACGTAGTTTCGAGTTCTTTAGCGATATTGGCCCAGCAAAATCAACACCACTGTGCTTAAATGGTCTTGTGATATTTAAGTGCACGGGTGGTAAGTTACCCATTATTTGTTGTGACGCTTTTGCGGTGTACCTGAAACAGCGAAGACAATTACTTATGATTTTCTTGGCTATTTGATTACCTGATAAAATCCAATATTTACGATTAACGTAAGACATACTTAATGTTAAGCTACCGTGTAGTGTATTTTCGTGAGCATCTAAAATAATTAGCTTTGAAATTGGATTGGATTTACCCATAAGTATTGGATGCTTAACAAAAAATGGTAAAGATGGATGTTGTAAACGTCCGCCTACTCGTAGAATACCGTATTCATCCACAAATGGCATTAATTTCGAGATTTGTTTGTTTTTTATATGAGCTTTAGAATTAGTACTCTTTAATTCGGATTGAAAATCAATTTCCTGCGTTAACTTTATGAGTTTACAAAGAGTGTAATTTATCTCTATAGATTTCAATGTACCAAATTCTCTAAGTTCTTTTGACTTTTTACAATTGCTATAAAATCTAAAGCAAAAGCTACGAATACGAACAAGTCTATTAAATTTTGAATATTTGTATAAAATTTCTGGATAAGTTACTTGTGTGCACAAGTTTGTAGCTATTTTAGTTTACGTTTTTCTAATGACGTTTCTAAATTATCCAAATTTTTGGGCCAACACGTAAGATTTTCTTTCAAAAAATCTGGACCTAACCACCACATTTTATAATTGAGAAGATCTATAGGATAAATACCTCTTGTAGCACAATCTGCCGGATTGAGCGACGATGGAACATATCGCCACTGTGCCACACTAGTATAACGTTGTATTTCTGCTACGCGATTAGCTACATACACATTCCAAGTAGAGGAATTCTTCCGTAACCAACTGAGCACTGTAGAACTATCACTCCAATACACTATATTTTCAACCGAAATATCCACAAATGATTCGCGTACCTTTTAAGCTAGTTTTACTAAGAGCACAGCTGCACATAGCTCTAATCTTGGAATAGTCACCGTCTGCACTGGCGCGACCTTAGTCTTTGCTTGTAATATATTAACGTGTATTACATTTTCTACATGAACTTTTATGTAAACCACTGCTGCATACGCAGCAGTGGTTTTCTATTTTAAATTGGGGCTTAAAATTTATCCATCTAGGTATTTTGAACTTTTCAAAGCACTTCAAAGTACTTCTGTACTTATACCATGAATCTCTTATGTCAATAGGAACATCTGAATCCCAGTCTACGCCCTCTAACCATAATTTTTGGAAGAGTATTTTTGTTAATATTGCAGATGGCGCGAACC
Source organism: Panzeria rudis (assembly GCA_956483635.1). NCBI lineage: Eukaryota > Metazoa > Arthropoda > Insecta > Diptera > Tachinidae > Panzeria > Panzeria rudis. Next base: position 111,822,038 of record OY101448.1, on the reverse strand, counting down.
AGCTCATTGGATCAAAAAGCCGGGCTGATTCCGACAATATTTGGCGTTTAGTCACTTTCTCAACTGGGGCTAAGTTTACAGTGAAGGAAAATGTATCGAAATTAGGCATCCACTGTATTCCTAATGTTTTGATCATATCATCGCGGTCAAAATTTAATGAAACTGAATTTTCCCTAAACTCTTCCGGGATATCAGCTAAAAATTCTGGAGAGTTACTGACCCACTTTCTAAGTATAAAACCACCCTCTTTAAGTACGGTACATAAATTATCACGTATTATTTTTGCTTCTTCGCACGAATCAGATCCTGATATAAAATCATCAACATATGTATCAGATATTAAAACTTTTGATTCTGTGGGATATTTATTAGCATAATCTTCGACAAGTTTACGCAAAACACGTATAGACAAATATAACGCAGGTGTGGTTCCATAAGTAACGGTATTAAGTTGAAAAATTGAAATTTTCTCTTTCGAATTTTGACGCCATAGAATCAATTGATAAGGGCGATGCTCTGGGCAAATCTCAACTTGCCGAAACATTTTTTCTATATCAGCACAAAATGCAATTTTGTGCTTCCTCCACCCTCTTTAAGTACGGTACATAAATTATCACGTATTATTTTTGCTTCTTCGCACGAATCAGATCCTGATATAAAATCATCAACATATGTATCAGATATTAAAACTTTTGATTCTGTGGGATATTTATTAGCATAATCTTCGACAAGTTTACGCAAAACACGTATAGACAAATATAACGCAGGTGTGGTTCCATAAGTAACGGTATTAAGTTGAAAAATTGAAATTTTCTCTTTCGAATTTTGACGCCATAGAATCAATTGATAAGGGCGATGCTCTGGGCAAATCTCAACTTGCCGAAACATTTTCTCTATATCACCTCCACCTATTTATAATTTGTGGCAAGTCTTTCTGCAATGCAGGGCCGGAACAAAGTTGATCATTCAGAGATGTATGACCATCTGCATGACTACTGCCATCGAAGACTACCCTAAGTTTAGTTGTAGTGCTACTTTCTTTCATTACTCCATGATGCGGCAAAAAGAATGAGTTTCTTAGAACGTCTTCTGGATAATAACCTACTTTGGTCATATGACCGAGTGTTTCATACTCTTTCATAAAAGTTTTGTATCTCTCGCAAAAGAATGGTTTATTTATGAAACTTTTCTCTAAATATAAGAACCTCTTCAATGCAATGGCTATGTTGTTATATATATTAATAGTTGATTCGCCTTTAAGAACAGATAGAAACGGTAGTTTTACCATATAACGTCCACTACTTAACCGTGTCGTAGTATCTAAAAAATATTTCTCACATATATTTTCCTCTTCAGTATATTTTCGCTTTACATCTACCTCCTCCTGCTCCCAAAATAATCTTAACGTTTCCTCCAAGTTTATATGATTGACAGATATATTAATGTTGCAACTATTTCTCATGGGTCCAGAAAACACCCAACCAAAATGTGTTTCTTGAAAGAACAGATCTAAGTGGTTAAAAGAGCTCCAGGAATTATTATTGAACTAATTATATCTGAACCTAGAAGTATGTCTATCTTGTCATGACGGAAAAACAATGGATCTGCTAGTGATGTTTCTACACGCTGAGGAACAAAATATTTATTAGGACCAACTTTGGTGATGTAGTTTGTCAGTTTAGGGAGGACTAACGCTGAGTAGGAAACTATTGGTCGATTATCTAGGGACCTAAGATCAATTTTAACCCAAGATCTACAAGTATTTCCTTTTGATTCACCAACTCCCAAAACCGTATAATGAGATTTGTTTCTCGTAAAACCTAAACTCTGAACAGCGCTTTCTGTTATTAAAGTGGCCTGTGAACCAGGATCCAAAAGAGCCCTTAGCGGAATTTGACCACAATTTGTATTAACCAACAAACGAATTGTTGAAAGAATAACATTACTAAAAGCTTGAATATTATTAGATGAAAGAGTGCTAATATTAGTCGAACTAGAGATACTTTGTTTATTATTCGATTTTGAGTCTTGAGTTTTAGCACATATGTTATCATTGCTATGTAATAACGTATGATGTAAATTTTTGCATATATTACAGTGATAGGACGATGGACACTCTTTATATGTATGACCATTTGTCAAGCAATTAAAACAAATTCCATTTTTTGACAAAAAAAACTTTCTTTTGATGATGGAGAAAATTATAAAAATATATAAATTTTGAGAGATAATGAGGCTTACTGCAGAGAAAGCACATTGTATGCTGTTTTGATGTCACTTGATTAGAATGAAAAACATTTCTTTTGGATTTAGGATTGAATCCCTTATGAAAATTATTTGTGCTTATAGAGGGCGATTCCTCATGCAAGGACTCAAGACTTCTGAATGCTCTCTCAAGAAACTCAAACATTTCTGCAAGTGTTAAAACTTCGGTTTATGATTTTAGGGATTGCTCCCAATCCCTACGTGTTGCTGAATCAAGCTTCTAACATATTAATGGAATTAAAATTGCATTCAATGATGATGTGTCAATTCCTAAATTTCTGAGTGAAGTTACACACTCTTGTGTTGTGTCCAGAATATTTTTTATTGCACGAAATGTGCCATCGGACTTATTGATGTTAAAAAGCTTTCGTGTTAATGCATCCACAATCATTCGTTTGTTGTGATAATGTGCTTTTAATGTTGACCAGGCGGAATCGTAATTTGCTTCTGTGGCTGAAATGGTTCTTAACAGGTTAGCCGCTTCACCAGAGAGCGTACCTTTAAGATAATAATATTTTTGTATTTTTGTAAGTGATTGATTGTTATGAACAAGAGATAAATATAAATCCTGGAATGGAATCCATTCCATATATTCGCCAGAAAATTTGGGCAAAGAGATCGTTGGTAGTTTTGCATCCACCGTTGTAGATATATCTGCATGTCCTGAAGGTAATGCAAAAGTACTTGCATAAGCTGGAGAATTATTTGATTGGTCACTTAGAGAATCTAGAATTTGACCTTTGAAAGCATAAAAAAGGTCAGCAAATTCGTAAAAACAATCATCACTTATGTAAGGAACATCGTTCATTGTTAAGGAAGATTCCTGAATTTTATTTATTATTTCGTCATGGAAATTTTTAAATTCGAGATTCAAGTTATCAACTTCTTGTAATAGACTATTAAGAAAACCGCGTGTTCTTATAGATGTTTCTAATGATGTAAATCTCGAATGCATTTTTTGAGATGGCGAATATAAGCACGTTGCCTCGCAATAAGTTTATCTAAGTCACTCATTATTAAATCGCACTACACACTTTGGATTAAATAATTTCTTACCAAATTAATTAATTAATTTGTTACTTAGACCAAGTTTCATTCCCTTCCCGGGTTTCGGCACCAATAAATGTTATGTTGTAGAAAAAATAGTTAATTTAATAACTATACAAAAATGGTTTTTGTACCTTTTACTAATTACCCTTCAATTGGTATTATTTTAAAAGCGATCGATGAAACGACAACCTGTTTCTTTTACTTCAATATTCGCAATGATCTTTTAAGTTGTATTGTGTATTAAAATAAATGGATTGATTTACAAAATGTGTGTACATATGTACTATATAGATATGTAGTTATGTTACATCGGAATTTATAACAAAAAATATATTTGATACATATACTCACATTTCACTGATCTTTTCAAGTCTCTCTTTTTATGTTAACAAAATAACACAGCAAGTATAATATAATAAATGTTCCAAAATATGCAGTGTGACAATTCATATTGCTAACAAATTAGATTATTAATTAAAGTTTTCTGATTTGTTTCTAATATATGACATTAATATCTCGTAACATAATATGAATAATAAAATATCTTCGAACAGCATCTGAAAAAGCATACGCAGCGGCCTTATATGTTCGAATATAAAATAGAACCTCCGTTTCAACCCACCTTATTACGGCCAAAAAAAAAAGGTTGCTCCCAAAAAAACGATCTCCATTCCGAGACTGGAACTTTGTGGCACAACTCTTTTAGCGGAGATGATAGACAACTTGCTTCCACAATTAGATGTTCAAAAATATTCCGTCTACTGCTGGACCGATTCCAAAATTGTACTCTCATAGCTAGCAAAACCGCCATGCTGTTGGTTGACCTTTGTAGCTAATAGAGTCTCTAAGATTACACAAGTATTACCATGTACACAATGGAGGCATGTAAACTCTGAAGAAAATCCAGCAGACTTAAGTAGTCGCGGTGTTTGCCCACAAGAGTTAGCAAACAACAGCTTATGGTGATTTGAACCCCAGTGGCTCAAGGAACCAGATACCTGCTGGCCAAGTTCCGATCCGTCCCGTATTCCAATTACGAACCTAGAAGTCAAGCAGATAAAGACCCATTTTGCTTACTTTTCATAATTTGAAGATATACTGGAACGTTTTTCCTTTTTCAACAAGGCAATGCGAGTGATGGCATATGTCTATCGTTTTTTCTATCGAACACATCCACGATTTCGTTCAAATTTCTTCAAAGACTCAACAGTTCTGTCTAGCTCAGAAATAAATTCAGTTCGTGATCAAATGATTTCGGTTTGTCAGAAGGCCTTTTATCCTAACTAACTTTCTTGCAAACAATCGTTATCCAATTATAGTAGCTTATTGAGCTTAAACCCATTCCTGGATTCAGAAGGTATGATTCGTTCCTGCGGTCGGCTAGAGTCTTCCGTCGGTCTTACATACAACGAAAAACATCCAATTATCCTCCCCTACAATTCGCAATATTCCAGGCTTTTAGTAAAATTTGTTCACGACATAAGTCTGCATGTTCTACGTCTTCTAAGAACTCAGTATTGGATACCAAAAGCGAAAAATCTGATAAAAACTACAATAAATAAGTGCAAGATATGCGTAATTTATAAAAAAACTATGTCAACGGCAAATAATGGAAGCTTTGCCACCTGAACACTCGTCCATTTGTGCACACTGGCTTAGATTTCGCAGGGCCTTTTGACATCAAAAGTTACTCTGGTCGAGGATGTCGTATGTCAAAGGGATATGTATGCGTATTCGTGTGGTTTTCGACAAAGGCTATCCATTTAGAAGCCACGACCGACCTATCCACCCCATCATTTCTGGCAGCATTTAGCCGCTTTGTAGCACGTCGCGGCTGTCCGCTACACCTACACTCTGATAATAGCACAACGTTCGTAGGGGCTTCCAAAGTTATTGCACGAGAATTTATACAAACGTCGCGGCAATGTGTTCAGGCTAATTATGCGCACCAAGGGATCTCATGGCATTTCACTCCAGCAGGTGCTCTCCATATACGTGGACTTTGGGAGGCCGGCGTAAAAAGCTTTAAGACCCACTTTCGCAAGACCGCAGGGCATCACAAATCTACATTCGAAGAGCTGACGACTTTACTATCAACAATTGAATCGTGCCTTAATTCCAGGCCGATATCACCCATTTCAACAGAACCAACGGATCTCTGCGCATTGACCCCCGGACATTTTCTTATAGGCACTCCAATTCTAGCACCGGTTGATCCTCAGGTGCCTGATTCATCCCTTTCATTAATCAATAGATGGCAGAAGTTGAAGCTGGTCCATCAGAACTTTTGTTCCCGGTGGAAAAATGAGTATTTGAAAGAGATGAACAAAAGAACCAAATAGCATAAACCTGAAATACCTCTCACGGAAGGGGCAATGGTAGTGATCAAGGACGAAAACCTTCCTCCGAATTCTTGGCGACTCGGGCGCGTTGTAAAGACTTACCCTGTTTCGGATAACAGAGTACGAGTTGCAGATGTCTTGACCCAACGAGGAGTGATAACACGTCCTATAGTCAAGCTAATACTACTGCCCGCATAAATGTTTTTTTAATATACCTATTAACCTTTATTTTCTAGATCGTCATGCCTAAAACTTCAGCAAGTTCTAAATCCTCGTCGGTAAGCCTCAGGAAGTACAATGCTTTTCCGTGCCGAATATGCAAACGTCCTCACCCGCTCCGCTTTTGTAAAAAATTTCTGGCGATGAATATGTCCGAACGCATTCGCGCGGTACGTGACAGCAAATATTGTTCAAACTGCCTTGCTCATGACCATTCTCAAGGCACCTGCTTTTCCAAACACGGATGTAAACATTGCCATAAATTTCACCACACATTGTTCTGCGTTCTCAGTCGCGGTCCAGATCACCGTTTCAATGCCCGAGGCGGTCAGAATCTAAATCAAAGCGTAAGTCGCTGAGACCCAAATCCAGAGAAACCTCCCCAGCGCCGACAAAAGCTAAATCTGCATCATTTTCGGCGATTCTACGTCAAAACATGCTTGTACTGTTACCAACAGCTTTAGTCAAAATAGGATCAACCACATCTCATGGACGCTGTTTGCTGGATTCTGGGTCAGCAGTAAGTCGTGTGTCGAAAAGGTTAGTTGATAAACTAGATCGACAGCCCACACCCTCCATGAGGAAAGCATATTTCCTATGGTACTCAAATCATGTTTCGATTCAACGTCCAGCATTGAGGGCACATTTCAAGTTGACAATCGAATATCTCTACAAACGCCATCGCAGTCACTTCCCGAATCTTATAAAAAGAATTTTCGTGACTTGTTTCTCGCGGACTCCAAATTTTACGAAAAGGGGTCTATTGATATAATAATAGGAGTTGTATCCGAGAGTAATGTGTCGAGTTTTTTCACGAGCAGGCTTTCCGACCACTCAAAGTAGTATATTTGGTTGGACCACCTATGGCCCATGCAACTTATAAAAAATCAAACAAATTGCAAAGATTCATCCATTAAAAATAACGAAAATGCACTTTTAGGCAGGCAAATTATAAAACGTTTTATTTAACCTTTCCTTTTTTTTATTTACCTGTAATGTAACTGAATTATATAACTTTTTTATAAATACATATTTTGCTCGAAATTTATTACATTTCGAAAATCCATTTTGCTTGAATTTTGAAAATTTTTGAATTCTGGCGCTTGAATTTATATATACAACATTTTTAAAACATATTATGTATTCTAAATTTCAATTGTATGAAATTCCTTTGAAGTTGAATTATTGTAACAATAATAACCAATGTACTAATTTAAGTTCTTTAAATTGAAACTCTTTTGTATTATTTCCAGAAACAACATTTTTGCCATTACCACTTTGGCAGACTTCATTTTCCATTGCATGTATGCTGCAAGGCGGGCGGCGATGTTAATGCCAAAAGATATATATGTCCTTCGGCAGTAATTTCGGTGATTGGCAATATTTTCCATTTTTGAGTCAATCTATATTCAAGCTACATACTAGGAACATAGATCTGCCCGTCTTGCGCATAAGGCCTAACATAAATGTCAAAGGGTAAAAAATGGCTAAAAATATTGTTTCCGTTTTTCAAACTTCCTTGTTCTATTGGCTCTCGTATTGAAAGGCAACAATTCCTCAATAAATAATTCTTTACTTATAAAATCCTAATTCCTTATTTCATTCTTTTCATTTCATTCCTGTTGGGATTTTATATCTTTTACTGAGAAAACCAAAAATAATAAAACTATTATTTTTGGCTTTCTATTCGATTGGCTCTGAGGTAATTATTTTCCCGATCTTCCAAGATTGTCCATCCCACCGTTCTCCAGCTCAACACTATTAGAATTGAATATTTTATGTCTAAGATATATAAATTTATTAAATTTTATAATTTTTGTGGTCTTAACTTTGCCCATTTTTAGGTACATTTTCTGTGCGTTTGATATGTTTTTGGTACAATTTTCACAATACAATACGTGTACATATTTCTTTTATTTCGTGTTGTTAATTAAGAAAATAAAAACCTTAATGTTTTAAGAAAAATGCGTCTAAAAATTTAAAAAAATGTATACAGAAGTACAACAAGGCTCGCGTTTGATGAGCTGTAATTTTGGAATAAATGGGAATTTTAATCTGATTTTAATTATTATTTTCATGGACTAGTATTACACTCATAAAAAATTAGTACAAAAGTCTGTTATGCCTGATCTGATTCAATTAAAAAAATTTTTCTTTAAGTGGTATTGAGAAAAACGGACAAAAATTCATTAGTTTGAGGGATTAAAAAATATAGTTCTATTTTCAATTTGAAGATATATTAAAATAAATACATATGTGATCATTTAAAGCACGGCACATTAATACTGAGTATGGCACAAATAAAACAGAAAAAAAATTCTAAAAACAGACTTGAAGCGAAAATATAGAAGGTAAACAGACTCACAGACAGACGGACATCGCTTAGGGCCGTTAACAATAAAAATATTAACTTACAGTTGACATTAAACTAAAAATCAAAATCTTGATTAATAAAATTTCATTAACACAAAGCTGATTTATAATTTTCGCGATTTTTACCGAATTTTCGGTATTCTTTACGGTTTTAGCGATAATAAATCAAAATTATGGCTTGCTTAAAATTTTTTAATTTGTCGCACATTTTCGCTATTTTCACAAGCGTAATTTTTCCAGATTTTTCTTTCTTACGTTTTTATTACTCTTTGTAATTTTTAAAATTTTAGCAAGTTTTAGCGAATTTCCATAATTTTCGCGATTTTTCCCGGGATATTGACTTTCATTACATTTTTTAGCCAGTTTTAATCAATTTGACGATTTTTTGCGAATTTTCGACATAGGCATGATATATTACAAGTGAAATTATCAGCAATTGTTAACGAATATTTTTAATGTCTGCGATTTATGTGTTTTTGCTGAGTTTTGGTATTAATCAGGGATTTAGCTATTAGATTTCAATTATATTTAACTGGAACCTTTTTTGATTTTAAGTTCTTAACTGAAGAAATTATTGACATTTGAAAATAACTAAATTTTTTGTTATTTTGAAAACATTTAACATAAATTTTCAAGAATAATAACAAATTCAAAGTTTCTTAGGCGAATGCAGTACTTTTTTGTGCAGCAATCGTACTCAGATGCTGTGGCATAATGATATTATTTATATAAATTGCAAAAATTTTAGCATTTCCCCAAAATAGTTTATTACTGGTAATCACAAAAGTTTATGACACAAGCTAACTCAACTTTTTATTGTTAACGAAAATTTGTAACTTTTAGTTAAAATTTAAGTTTAGGCAAATTGAAAGTTAATATACTTGAAGTTAAAATTAACATAAATGAGCTTTGTGTTAATGGACTTAAAATTTAATAAGGATGAAGAATATAAATACTTTACTATTGGTAATATTTTTTGGCCAAGTCAATTATGTGTGAAGTTTGATTTTGCATAAGCTAATGAGGCCTAACGTACTTTATGTTAATAAGAATGCATAGTTTTTTATTACATATTTTCCCAACGTTTCGTGAATTTTTTGTTCACTTTCTCAAGGGATTCGTCTATTTTATTAAAAAGAAAAATTATTTCAACACCGTTAATTTAGTGATAATTAACAAAATTTTTAAAAAATTAACTTACATTGTAAGTAATTACTACGTCATCTGTGGAAAAATATACTTAAAATTATTTTAAAATTACTTAAAAAAATTTTTTAAAACACACAAAACTATAAAACTAGTATCACAGGTTGTATTTTAATTTTATGTTATTGCCACTCTATAATTCGCGCTCAAGTTGTCAGTGTCCTCCTTTATATTCATTGTTTTATCTATTTTTTGTTGTATCCTTGAACTTTCTGTTGTGTATCTCTTTCTTACATTATTCACTTTATCTAATATTTTTATGTTGTCAAAATCGGGCTTATGTTTAGTTTTTACTATGTGTTGTGACAGCGCGGTACTTTCCTTATTTCTATTAATGTCAGCTTTGTGTTCGTTTACTCTTATCTCTAAATTTCTCTTTGTTGTGCCAATATAAACTAGATCGCAGCTGTTGCTTTCATTACCTTTGCATGGTATTTCGTAAACAACGTTGTTTTGTTGTAATTTGACTATCGGTGTTTTTGTTTTTGTAAATATTGTACTTAGTGTTTTGTTGGATTTGTAAGCAAAGCAAACGTTATTTTTATTTATTGCAGTTTTTATGTTTTTATTGTCCGTAAGGCCAGGAACAAATTTTACACTGTAAAAACATTTATCTTCTCTGTCAGTGTTGCCGTGTTGGTTATTTTTTGACGATTTATATTGTATGATGAGGGATTTTATTAGTGATGCAGGAAAACTGTTATTAGTTAATATTCTTGTTATTTTTTGTATATTTTGTGTATGAAATTGATCATCACTTATCTCTAAAACCCGGTGAATGAAGTTTTTGGCTGTGTTGATAATTTGTGATTTAGGCTGCGTTGAGTTAAAATTAATTATTCTACCTGAAGAAGTGTCTTTGGCATACCAATCAAATACGATTTTATTTTCACCTCTGAATAGTTTAGTATCAAGGTAGGATATTCTTCTGTCATCCTCTACTTCAATAGTAAATTGTATTTTCGGGTGGTAACTGTTGAGGGTGTTTAAAATTTCATCCTTGTCGTCAATGTTGATTATGGCTAAAATGTCATCTACGTATTTTGCTACGTATTTAATAAAATAGACGAATCCCTTGAGAAAGTGAACAAAAAATTCACGAAACGTTGGGAAAATATGTAATAAAAAACTATGCATTTTTATTAACATAAAGTACGTTAGGCCTCATTAGCTTATGCAAAATCAAACTTCACATAAATACTTTACTTTATACATATACCGATGCATTTCACACGGAATGACAAATATATTATTTTCAGTCTAATGGAAATTTTTTGAAAAATAAGGTTATTTTAAGAGGCTATAAAAAAATCAATAATAACTAAGTTTGCAAAAACCTTTGATAGTTTGGACATACTAATGTTATATTTTAATATCTGGTTGGTCTCATTCGGGAAATTATTTCTTGTTGCGCAGTGTAATGCAGAATTAATCGTCATATCGTTCTTCTTATTGTGTGAAAATTTCATATAAATATCTTCTATACCTACTTAAAATTTTTATTAAAAAGTGCAAAAGATGCAAAACTTTTTTTTAAGAGAAAAAATACCATTAATTGTGGGACTAGCAGTTATATTTTAAGTAGAAATGGATATTATTGGCTTTGAAAACTTGTCGAAGAATACAAATTTACATGAAAGAAAACAACATATAAAAAATCAATTGTTTTACTGCTCTTACAAGTGCCCTTTAAAATTGTAAATGATGTTTTTATTATTTATCCAGAAATTTATTTGCTGATTTTACAACACAAACAAAATTACTGCAAGCGCAAACCACTGACAACCACACACAAAAACGCACATTTTTATTCGTTGCACCAACAGTTTAATGAAAATATCTATGGTATCAAAGTTATTTGAGCACAAAAACAGATACATTTGTTACTTAATGCAAAACCATAAACAACTATTTTTGTTTGGTAGAGTAAAGTGAGAACGTATAAGAAAAACCATACAATATCTGTTACACTCATTCTCTCATTTATATCAAAAGTTAATGGTATGTATCTAGCATGGTGAAATAAGTATACAGGTGGCAGCATAACGTCAGCTGATTATTTTTTGCTCTGCTAGTTTTGTGCATAATCCACGTCCAGCACGTATATATTTTTGACAAGCATCATCTATTTTTTTGTTGTATTGTTGTATTTGTTTCCCTTATGCGGTCACCTGTATACTTATTTCACCATGGTATCTAGTATATTTGTTTTTGCTATACTTCAGTTCCACTCCTGCACGTGCTTAGATTATTTATTTCTTCTAGTTTAAAGTAAGTCATTTTTTTTAATAAAATACAAGAGAGATTCACATACTATATGGTGACAAACTCCTTCAAAAAGATTGTGCATAACGTCAACAGCATAATTTTCTGTACAATGAAATGATGGCATTTCATTAAAAATACAAGAAGTACTTATACCAGTTTCAACGGGTAATCCGATGGCAGTAGACCATTTCGCAAGAGCTCAACGTTTTCTGAAACTTGGTCCTGAGCATCTCTTTTCTTCATTAGACAAAATCTGCAGTAATAATTAGATGAAAATGATTTTGAAAAGCCCAGAGTGACATTTAAGCCAAGATTATCACCAAGCAGCACACCCATAACAAAATGAAGTTTACTTTCGCCATCTTTGTTTTAACGGAAATTCCATCTACTTCTAACTTTTTTACTGTTTGGACTAATTGCTTGTAGCATTTATTTCCATAGTATTTTATATCGGAGGATTTAATAGAACATGCCAAAAAAACTTGATCTAGTTTTAACGATTTTTTTGGTAAACATGCAAAACTGTAATAAAAATTACACACGGAATGCCGGTCTGCTTTGGATCCAAGTGGATTATTTATACCAAAGTCATCAGTAAAAAGAAAATATGGTATTAGTATTTTGTTTGGGTACAGACTACACTTTTGTTTCCATAAATCACCTTGAATAAAATTTACAAACGTTGGAGATCTTTCGATTTGCCTCATGTGTTGTAAAGTTTGCTCAAGAAAATCATCTTTTTCAAACATTTTTTCAGCTGAAACTCCAGAGGCATTATTACACCATTGGATTTTGGATTATTTTGTTGTATCTTAAAATGTTCAACGTTTGCTGTAAGACCTTTATCCACGAGTTGTTTATCAAATTTGTAGTCGGATATACAATCTTGATATTTCTATTTTATTTGATTCAATACATTTAAATGTGCTCCATCATTACAACAAGTCTTTATTTGTTGGTCAATCAACTCTAGTGCCGGATATAATATAAAATCTTTCAATAAACACTTAATTCTGCTAACATCGGAGCGTGGCAGGTTATTAAATGAGTGTAATTTAGTAACAAATTTAACTACTGAGTCATTATAATTGGTATTTCTTTCTTTTTCAGGAAAAGAAAGCTCTTCTATTACTTCAGTTTCAGAGAAGTCTTTATCAACATCAGCCGAAATTTCATTGGTAACCAATTTTTCCGTACTTTGCTCATCAAACTCCGAAGGACTAGCAGTAGAGCTAAAAGTTTCAATATCTCTGATTAAATTTTTGGAAACAATCTTTAAACGTACATACATTCGTACAAATTCTTCAACGGCGTACTATATGTATTTAGATCAGCGTTGCCAAATGTGCAGTTTTCACTGATTTTAGCAGTTTTTTGAAGTGATGAAAAGTTTTCCAGTTTTTTGTTAAAAAAATAAGTTTTTTACAATCATGTCAGTTTTTTAAGTTTTCTATACATTAACAATTTTAACCTGACAAGTGGTGATAGCAAATACACGTGAGCACTGACGATGGAAGTGTAGCGGCTTCCGAAAGTGGCGCTACTCTGTTCTGCTGTGTACGTTGAAAAATTAAGTTGATGTTAATTTTTCCATTGTTCCTTGGAATATTAATCATACCCAATTCTTTCTGAATATAACGTTACGAACCTTAGCCTAATAATCAATTTAGATTCACAAAGCAAATACGTTCGAAATAATCATATTAATAAAACAATTAGCTACTGGCTTGAGCTTTTCACATGTTTACATGTTCATATATACTTAAGTATAAAATCAAACCAAAAAAGTTTGTCTTGAGTAGAACAAAAATCAGAAAAATGGGAATGAAGAAAAATAAACCGATGGCAACGCTGGGAAAGTGCACTTTAATATCAGCTTGAGAGTGATTTAATTCTCGTATTCAATTTTCGCGAAAAAGTTGTATATATAAGAATTAAAAATCACATTCAACAGAGCCACCTGACAAGTGGTGATAGCAAATACACGTGAGCACTGACGATGGAAGTGTAGCGGCTTCCGAAAGTGGCGCTACTCTGTTCTGCTGTGTACGTTGAAAAATTAAGTTGATGTTAATTTTTCCATTGTTCCTTGGAATATTAATCATACCCAATTCTTTCTGAATATAACGTTACGAACCTTAGCCTAATAATCAATTTAGATTCACAAAGCAAATACGTTCGAAATAATCATATTAATAAAACAATTAGCTACTGGCTTGAGCTTTTCACATGTTTACATGTTCATATATACTTAAGTATAAAATCAAACCAAAAAAGTTTGTCTTGAGTAGAACAAAAATCAGAAAAATGGGAATGAAGAAAAATAAACCGATGGCAACGCTGGGAAAGTGCACTTTAATATCAGCTTGAGAGTGATTTAATTCTCGTATTCAATTTTCGCGAAAAAGTTGTATATATAAGAATTAAAAATCACATTCAACAGAGCCACCTGACAAGTGGTGATAGCAAATACACGTGAGCACTGACGATGGAAGTGTAGCGGCTTCCGAAAGTGGCGCTACTCTGTTCTGCTGTGTACGTTGAAAAATTAAGTTGATGTTAATTTTTCCATTGTTCCTTGGAATATTAATCATACCCAATTCTTTCTGAATATAACGTTACGAACCTTAGCCTAATAATCAATTTAGATTCACAAAGCAAATACGTTCGAAATAATCATATTAATAAAACAATTAGCTACTGGCTTGAGCTTTTCACATGTTTACATGTTCATATATACTTAAGTATAAAATCAAACCAAAAAAGTTTGCCTTGAGTAGAACAAAAATCAGAAAAATGGGAATGAAGAAAAATAAACCGATGGCAACGCTGGGAAAGTGCACTTTAATATCAGCTTGAGAGTGATTTAATTCTCGTATTCAATTTTCGCGAAAAAGTTGTATATATAAGAATTAAAAATCACATTCAACAGAGCCACCTGACAAGTGGTGATAGCAAATACACGTGAGCACTGACGATGGAAGTGTAGCGGCTTCCGAAAGTGGCGCTACTCTGTTCTGCTGTGTACGTTGAAAAATTAAGTTGATGTTAATTTTTCCATTGTTCCTTGGAATATTAATCATACCCAATTCTTTCTGAATATAACGTTACGAACCTTAGCCTAATAATCAATTTAGATTCACAAAGCAAATACGTTCGAAATAATCATATTAATAAAACAATTAGCTACTGGCTTGAGCTTTTCACATGTTTACATGTTCATATATACTTAAGTATAAAATCAAACCAAAAAAGTTTGTCTTGAGTAGAACAAAAATCAGAAAAATGGGAATGAAGAAAAATAAACCGATGGCAACGCTGGGAAAGTGCACTTTAATATCAGCTTGAGAGTGATTTAATTCTCGTATTCAATTTTCGCGAAAAAGTTGTATATATAAGAATTAAAAATCACATTCAACAGAGCCACCTGACAAGTGGTGATAGCAAATACACGTGAGCACTGACGATGGAAGTGTAGCGGCTTCCGAAAGTGGCGCTACTCTGTTCTGCTGTGTACGTTGAAAAATTAAGTTGATGTTAATTTTTCCATTGTTCCTTGGAATATTAATCATACCCAATTCTTTCTGAATATAACGTTACGAACCTTAGCCTAATAATCAATTTAGATTCACAAAGCAAATACGTTCGAAATAATCATATTAATTAACAATTTTAGTTTTTAGCTTTATTTCAGTTTTGGTTCCTTTTTTTTGCCAAACCATTAATAATAAACTATAACTATTTATTACTACCTTTTTTAATAAACAATTTTAATTTTGCTATTTTAATTCCAATTTCTGAAGCCATAGTTTTACCCATTTTGTTTAACATAACAGTGCCAAGGTTTACTAGTACTTTTTTAAACAGCAGGAAGGAATTGACATACATTTAGGTCTATGAAAGTTGTGTTTTTCTATATGGAGTTTGCTATTATTGTTTGCAAGTTGAGTTCATACGTTAAAAAAAAATACTGTGCTCTTAACACATCCTGTATTAATATTAATTCGCCTTGTCTTAATAAAAAAACAAGTTGCCTACTTTCCTCATTGAAATAGTTCGCTCTCTTATCGAATGAATATGAGATAAATCTCGCCAAAACATATACCAAATCAAACGGTAGACCACATAGAATTTGAAGCCATACCATTTTTTCAGAACTCTTAGCGAAATTTTAGTAATTCACAGAAGAAATAACACTTTCTTTTGCCCAAGAAAGTGCATTAAATAAATAATGATTGTATACTTCAAATAAAACAAAATCTTAAAAACAGAAGCAAAAATTTTAATTACTTTATTTATTGAATTATGCTCCCCTTACGTTTTTAGATTGATTCGGAAAAAACCAAGTTCCCTATATAATATTAGTAATTTTATGCGACATATCCCATAATGCAACTCAAGCACTTTTTCAATTAATTAAAAAATTTATAAATTTGGCGATCCATATTTTCTTAGCTGTTGCCGATGACGCTTCCGAGATGGTAAAACGTACCAACTTGACATTATTTTACATCCGGTCCTTAGCGTTTGGGACTATATGATGTATCTCGTTATAATATTCTCCGAATTTTTTAATCAAAATTAAGCAGTATGTTAACTTTACGTTAACCAAAAAAAATTATAAAATACCTAAAATTTTTATGTGCAGTTTTTTCACATGAAAATCAGTTTTTTCTTCTAAATTTACAGTTTTTAAAATAAATATTATGGCAACGCTGATTTAGATGTTTGAATATTTCTTGTGGCGAATTATATAGAGCACCGCATAAAAAGCATTTGATCTCCATTTTTTTCAAATCCAAAATTTATTAAATAATAAATTTGGAGCTTAAACTTGAAATTTCTTGAGCAATATGAATTTGAAGAGTTTCTGATCATTAGAAAATTACAAAATAATATTTAAAAATTTACAATAAAAACAAGTGAGTATATGTTTTTATCTAAAGAGTAAAATTTAACAATTAAATCGATAATTATACGTTGATAACTCGTAACCGAATTTTTATTATTTCTCACAAAACGCAGAAAACGTTAAATAGTCTGATCATCGAAATATCATTAGCTGAAACGAAAAACGCCCTAACTAACAACAAATTTTTTAATAAATTCTAGGGTATTCATTCGGTTAACCGATAAACGGTTAACTACTACCCGATTAACTGACCGGTTAATTTAAAATTGGTTATTTTCGATTAACGGTTAAACCGGTTAATTTCAGTCGATTAACCGATTAACCGACGTAACAAATTTTTCGTATTTCGTATTATAAAGTATTTTTTGTGTGTTTAATTATTTGTTTCGTCTCATATACAAAATGTATGTGTTTAGAAATTATTTTTCATACATACAAATAAGTGTGTTTAAAGATTTTAACTTAAGTAAAAACTTTAAATTTGTTGGACGTGGCTATAAAAGAGTTTAGTAAAGACTCTGCTACTCTAATTGAACTTAAGGGAATTATGTATTAAGGTTTTGTTTAATAGTTTTATAAAATCCAATAATACTGTTGCCAACGATTTAATTAAAAATCTAAGGATTAGACTTAATGAGAGACGAGTTCAATTATTTTATATCTCCCCTCAGCAATATTTCCTTCTAGCAACAGTGTTTTAAAATAAAGTACAAGAACGGAAACTAAGGAATTCGGAAATAAACTTTTTTTCGCTGAGCTCTGCCAGCATGAATTACAACAGAAGAAACTATCGACAGTAATACAAAAAATGTTTTAACTGAATTAACCGAAACAATTAGAAGTGCTAAGAACTTGAAAAAAAATTAAAACAGGACTCTAATGGCATAATTGAAAATTTTATAAGTTTAGAGAAATCCAGGAAAAGGACTGAGAAACTATATGTTCTGTATTATAGATTGCTTTCGATTTCTTCAACATTTTTTATTTATTTGTTTAATTAGTCTATGGAATAAATCCTTACAGATACAACATATAAAAATAACAATAATTTAATAACAATTATGAGTTTAAGAACATTATTATATTATGCTTAATAGTATTAACACTAACAGATATATCAATTAAACTATAGAGATTATTATAATCGCAGCAAATTCTTCTAAAGGGGTCATCGTTAGCATAATTATGGCGAAAAAATTTCACGTGCAATGGATGAAAATTTCTTGTTGGACGTGTTGGAACATTGGACGATAAGTTGGAAATCAGGAAACTAGAGCAAACTTCTCCTTTAATTAATATGATTAAAAACATAACATTGAGCATTATTCTACGGCTTTGTAAAGTGGGTAATCCAATTAAAGAAAGTCTGGTTTTATACGATGGTAAATTTGTATAGGTATTATGGTAAAAATTTCGTAAGCAAAATAGTAGAAATTGTTTTTGAACAGATTCAATTTTATTACAATGAACATTATATTGGGGATCCCAAATAATTGACACATACTTCAAAATTGGTCTTACTAATGAATTATATAGTTCTTTGGTGATGAGGGGATCGGTAAGTTCTTTGGCCCAACGTTTTATAAAAGCAAGTACCCCACGTGCTTTATTGGATGTCATGGTAACGTGCTGAATAAAATTTAGTTTAACATCCAATAGAATGCCCAAATCAATGAAGAAATGCATGTGCTTGCATTTCTTTAAGTTCAAATCCATTAAGTTTGTATGACACCAATCAGAGAAACAGTCTTAGTCCCGTTGAAGAAGAATATGATCTTCGAAGGTCTTTCCGCTATGAAAATTTTTTTTGATCAATAAAGTGTGATTAACCTTGTCGAACGCTTTACTAAAGTCAGTATAAATGACGTCGGTGTGTTGACCCTTAGTAAAGCGAAGATTTACTAAACTTGTAAGTTGAAGCAGGTTTATCGTTATTGAGCATCCTTTGCGGAAACCATGTTGGCAAGGCGTCATTAGTGACGAAACTTGATAAAACATTAATTCGGTAATACATTTTTCAAAAAGTTTAGGAATGGAACTTAACTTAGCTATACCTCTATAATTTAAAACATTTGACTTGCTCCCTGATTTAAATAAGGGTATAATGTAAGAATATTTCCAGTATGTAGGAAAGTAACCATATTTTAGTGATGCGTTAAACATAATAGTTAATGGAGTGGTCAAGGCTTGAGCACAATTAATAAGCAAGCATCTAGGTATGCCGTCAGGTCCACTATTATTTGATGACTTAAGCTTTCTTAAATTGTTGACGACACCAGCATAGTATATAGGTGGAAATGATACTAGTTGATTTTGTGTTAAAGGAAAAGGATAATGGCTTGAATTGTCGTAATAAGAATCTGAGTATATTGTACTGAAAAAGTCGGAAAACATGTTACTTATGACCAAATCGTCGCGAGATTCTTGGTTTAAATAGTTCATAACTGTAGGGTATCCAAACGACGTTCTTTTAGAGTTGACGAATTTATAAAAGGATTTTGGGTCCCTTTGAAAATTTAGTGTCATATTCCTCAAGTATTGTTTGTATAATTCCGCACTTAGTAAGTTGTAGTCAGTTCTTGCAGCGGAATATCTCCCATAATCCACCGTTAAACCAGTTTCTTTTGGTATTTTTTGAATCGTTTGCTCTTCAAGCTCTTCAGTCTAGACAATTGTTTAGAGCTCCAAGGAGGGCCAGAATGTTGACTTAGAGTAATCTTCGGGATACATTCACTCATATAATCAAAAATAATTTTATAAAATTTATTAATCATTGCATCAATAGATAACGATGTGCCATCGGCTACTGATAGCTATCTAAAATTTCTATAGTTATATTGATTTCTTATTTAGTGGTATAACGCGTAATGGCTTAATAGTAATCGGATTATTGCCATTATTTACTTGATTATGATTGTTGATATTAGTTTCAGTATCAGTAGAACTTTTATTATTTGAATTATTTTTTAATATAGACGAGAATGAGGAAGTTGAAGGAACAACGAGCTCCCTTTTAGTTGACAGAGTAACTTGTTCAGAGCCACTGTTCGTAGAATTAGATGAGAGCGAAGTGAAAGGTTGGATATCTTTGTTAGCTTTTCTCTCTGATTTTCGACGTTTTGGGGAAGAATGCGGTGTAGTTTTAAAGTTACATAATTTTTCTGTTGCTTTAAAATCTTCAAAGATCTTTTCGTAATCTTAATTTTTTTTAGAAAGCATAGACAATTCTTTTTTTATTTCAGTAAACTTGGTACGATTAGATTTTACGATTCTGCAAAAGTCAACATCAGTTTTTTTACAGCATGTACAACACCAACGTAAGCCTCTATGATTGGCAAGTACATCAGCGACTCGAGCAGGTACATCAATACATTTTACATGCAACATTTTATCGCACAGCTAACAGGCAATTAAAGTTGCATTGGCATCACTAATCTTACAATTCAATATTGAGCAAGTCATTTTTATTAAGTTGAATGTCTATACATCTACGATGAATGAAAGGATTTTTTCAAGCCAAGTTTTATCAAAACTAAAGAAATTTTTTTCTGAGAGATTGTTTTAGAAGATCTCGTTAAACTATTGAAATAACTGATATAATGATCTCACAAAATTGTTAATTTTTTAATGAATACATATTTACATATGATTTTTTTTTTGCTTGATCAAGTTTAAGAATTGTTATGTTATTATTTTTTTACTAATAAATTCAAAATAATAGCTAATTTATAAAATTTTATTTGTGAAATTAATTGATTTATGATAAAACTTCATTAATCAGTTAACCGGTTAATACCGCAATTAACCGATTAAGCCAAAACCTCGGTTAATTAATCGAGCGATTAACCGATTAAAGCAAAAACCCGATTAAATGAATACCCAAATAAATTCAGATGCATTTCATCAAAATACATCAGCGAAAAAAATCACAGTTCCCAGAATTAAAATGGCGACTTTATTAAGAAAATATGTTTTTTATTGGTTATATTTATTTATTGTATCTTCAATAAAATTGAACTAACAAAAAGTAATCAAATCTTAGCTCTAAAATTTTAATTCTCTAAGTCCAGCCAATGCCAGACAAAAATATTTGTTTCAGCGGTTGGTTCTTTGGTTGTCTGCGTCTCTCGTGCTCGGCTGAGAGCAAGAGTGTCCGTCCTTCTCAGCCGATTGTGTCTTCTACAGCGGCACATCTAAATCTTTATGAATTCACTTGTTTCTGACATACCACGGGGCTGCTGTAATCGTACGGAGTACTTTATTTTGTCGCCTTTGATTTTTTTCTATATTTGATGCCGAGGCAGTCCCCCATAACTGGATACCGTATTGAGTTGTATAGAAGAAGTTTACAATCTAGGCTTAGAGTATAGTTCCTTTTTTCTATTCCCCATTTTATTTTATTTTCCTATAGCAGCCATAGCTGTACAATGGGCATGTGTATAACATTTAAAAATTTTTGCAAATAGAAAAAAGGCATAGCATAATCGAATAGACCATAAAAAATTAATTTCACGCTTTTTAAAACGAAAACTTTCGTAGTTAGACTAGCGTATTGAGTATTAAAAAATATGTATGAAATAATCAATACTTTTACAGCACGATGATTATTGACAATCTTTACATTTTTTCTATACCGTATCATTTTTCCTCATAATAAAAGTCAAACTTCATATCAAAAAAAACCCGGTATAAATAATACGGTTCTATTTTCATATGAAGTTTAAATTTCATTATGATAAAAATTTATCAGGTATAGACTCTATATTAGTTAAAGCAATAAACACATTTCCAAACATACTACATATCTGGGGCTTATATTTAAATAGTGCTATCTAAAAACGAGATAGCTCGAGATCAAATAAATTTTTTACGCTTCTAAGAAAATAGTGTGTTTTTAGATAGCAATATTTGAATATATACAACCGATATAAGTATTTAATTTCTTTAACAAACATTTTTTACAATCGGGCAACTAAAATGCTATCGTTTTAAAGCCTTCCACATATTTTGACAATCATAACACCATAAGCAGAGAAGGGTAAGTCCCACTACCACTTTGGCATTAAGCTACTATCCTTCCTTTCGACTGCTGGTGCAAGATCAAGACGCTAGATGTTGTCTCCTCCCTCCAGAATTATTGAAATATATTAAAAAATTATTATAAACTCCTTTGTGTGTGTGGAAAGACATACATATTAGTGTTCAAATATTAGTATTCAAATAACGTAAATGTATTCCATTTACTTACACAAATCACCAGGAGTTTTATAAAACGTTGATTTCCAATAATTTCTGAATATTTGTTTATTAACTAAAAACCCTTAACAAAAATGTAATAAATACGTGTATTTTTTATTTTGATGATATATTTTGTATTTTTTCTAACAAAAGCTAAAAAGTAGTACAACATTTTGAAAACCTTTTGACGCTGGGTCCAATTATGCAAAAAACTAGTCAAACCAATTGCTCCATCAGTAACATGATATTTTGAAGTTTTGGACCTTTAAAAAGTTTTCATATGATATCCAAGACTTTATATTGACCCTTAAGTGCACGAAAATAGTAATCCATTATTTCTAAATTTTATTCTAAATACATACTTTTATTTTTGAATTATTCTTATTTCAAAATGAAGAATTTCTTTAATATTGAGTAAATACCGTTTAATAAATAGGATTTGCTTTGATATGTATGTATATGAAATGTTTTAGGTTTAACTAAATTACTTTTAAGATAAAAAGTCAGTAACGTGGTAGTCAGAAAGAATTAGACAAGATCGATATTCCAAGCAACAAGGAAAATTTAACATCAATTAACTTGCAACCTACAAGAAGATGAACTGAGATCACATTCAACTCAGCTACATAATAAGTGGTGATAAACAGAGATAACATGACCATTAATGATGAGAGTACAGACATTTCTAAAAACAACGTTGTTCTGTTTTGTCGAGTAGGTTGAGAATTGAATGCGAAAATTCACCGCTGTACTATATTCCACTCGACTGAAAATATATAATGTAAAAACTAAATTAAACACAATTCTATGTAAAGAACACAGAATAACTTGAACAGGTTCTCAATTTTTCATTAAAAATAGATTTTAAGAATTACACTGTCTTACAACAAAAAGGTTTAAATTTTCTAATGCATTTTTTAGGGTGATTCGGATGTGCTAAACACGTAAAAATAAAAAAATAGTTTCAGCCATTGTCCAGATAACGGTACGTTTGTGTTTTTCGCTGCAGATATACAATGTATATTATACATAAGGGCATTTCCAGGAAAAAGTCCCCTTTTCGTAACGTAACGCCAACAAACAAATTACATTTTGTAACTGTAATTAAATTTTTTCAATTACATTTTTGTAATTGTAAAATTTTCAATTACATTTATATGTAATTGAAATAAATGTAATTGAAATTGCCCAAGTCTGTAAAATACACACAAAAAACAATAAAATTTGTAAAAGTGTTGTTTTTTTGTGTGTGTATTTTACTTGTAGATTTATAACTAGTAGTTTTGAGAAACGGGCCCGGTTCTGTATTGAGCAATAGTGTCATCAATTTCAAGTTTTAGACGCAATAAAAATTAATTAGTGTGACCGTAGCTTAACCCTCGTCTAGCAATAAATCACCGTTGAGTGTTGTGTTTTCCTTCCGACGGGGTTTTTTTAATTTGGAACGTCAAATTTGGTTTGTAAACAAACCGTTTTCGACTATGTGCCATCTTCAGTGTTCTATTGAATACTAAATAGTTGTTCTGTTGCCCGTTGTTTATTTTATAATTCGTTTGTATACTTAACTTCCTTCCTTGATCCCTTTGTATTTTGCTCCCTAATTCTCTCTCTCGCTCTTTCCTTCTCGCCTTTATATGATTTTGTGTGTCTCTACCTGCTACCTGTTTCTCTTACTTTCGTCTTACTATTATGTTTGTGTTTAATATTTTGTTTATGATCTGCTCTATTAGTTATCAGTTGTTTTGTCCCTACGTAGGTAATAATCCGTAATTGTACGTTTTTTGGTAATCCTTTTGTCTTTAATTTTCTACTACGTTGCCTGGACTATTGTTTTCTTTTGTGTAAAAATATTTTAACAGTTCAAATGTTACGTATGAAGCAGTGTTTGTTTGTTCATTTATTATTCTTCCGTCAAATATTTTTTGTTGGTATATTTCCATGTTTTCTAATACGTTCAGTCGCCGTCCTTTATGTTGTATATGTAATAGTTTAACTGTTTTTCTAATATGTCCTGGTGTACATTTGTTGTCAAATATGTGGTTTGCGAAATTTGATTCTGGTGTTATTCCTGGTTCTTTCAGTTTCTTGTTGTAGTCTCTCATGTGCTGGCGAAATCTCGTTTTTAACTTTCTTCCAGTTTGTCCGATATAACTGTGTTGGCATGTGTAAGTTAATTTGTACACTCCTTGTTTATCTAGGAAGTCAGTTTCGTTTTTTCTGTTTTGCAGTATTCTACCCAAGTTGTTTCTTGTTTGGAATGCTGTGTTAATGTTGTGTTTTCTAAAAAAGTTTGCCAGTTTGTATGTTGATTTTCCCATATACGTATAGGTAGCCCAGGGTTTCCTTTCTTGTTCCTGTTCTCTGTTTCGTTTCTTACTTGCTTGGATATCCTTTCTAATCTTGTCAACTAGGTCTTTTTTATATCCATTGTTTTCCGCTATGTTATATATTATTCCTATCTCTTTCATATAAGCCTCACGTGTTAGGGGTTTTCGTTCAAGTCTAGTTATTAATTGCCTAATTGCTGCGTTCTTATGTTGTTGAGGATGGTTTGATGAATTGTGTATTATTGTATCTGTAACAGTATATTTCTTATTCAACTCTATTTAAGCTCTTGTTTGCCCTCGGTAGGTCTAGGTAATTTATGCTTGCGTTCTCCTCCACTTCCATTGTAAATTTTATGTTCTTGTGTTGTTTGTTCAGTAGATCCAGAATTTGCTCCTTCATATCTCCTTCTAGTACGCATATAATATCGTCCATGTCTCTTGCGTAGAATGTTACCCCAAAATTGGTTTTTAAGTCCTCTACGTATTTCTCTTCTAATTTACCAAATAAATACAGGAAACTTGGAGGCAATGGAAGGATATCCAAGCAAGTAAGAAACGAAACAGAGAACAGGAACATGAAAGGAAAACCTGGGCTACCTTTACGTATATGGGAAAATCAACTTACAAACTGGCAAATTTTTTAGAAAACACAACATTAACACAGCATTCCAAACAAGAAACAACTTGGGTAGAATACTGCAAAACAGAACAAACGAAACAGACTTCATAGATAAACAACGAGTGTACAAATTAACTTGCACAAGTGAATCTTGGCCGCTATGGTTGTGATGCCAGCCAGCTCAACAAAGGCATCTGCAGGGCAGGTTCCAACCCACAACCACAGCATATCGGACAAACTGGAAGAAAGATAAAAACGAGATTTCGCGAGCACATGAGAGACTACAACAAGAAACTGAGAGAACCAGTAATAACACCAGAATCAAATTTCGCAAACCACATATTTGACAACAAATGTACACCAGGACATATTAGAAAAACAGTTAAACTGAACGTATTACAGAACATGGAAATATACAAACAAAAATTATTTGACGGAAGAATAATAAATGAACAAATAAACACTGCTTCAGACGTAATATTTGAACCGTTAAAATATTTTTACACAAAAGAAAACAATAGTCTACACAACGTAGTAGAAAATGAACAAGACAAAAGGATTACCTAGAAACGTACAATTACGGATTATTACCTACGTAGGGATAAAACAACTGATAACTAATAGAGCAGATTACAAACAAAATATTAGACACAAACATAATAGTAAGACAAAAGTAAGAGAAACAGGTAGAGACACACAAAATCACATGGAAGAATAATATATCAGGTAGCTGCGTAACTAAAACAAATGTACATATTGGGATAGAAAATGTCAAACATTAACAGAGAGGGTATTTGTGTGTTGGTGTATCAGAAGTAGCAAACGTACGTATGGTATTGTGTATGCAACGTAGTTATTTCACATATACGCAACATTTGACAGTTCGTACCATGAAAAAAGCAAATAAAAATATAATCAGCTGGCGTTCCAGGGCTACCTTGTGTATTATTCTACCATGCAAAATCATATAAAGGCGAGAAGGAGAGAGAGAGAGAGAGCGAGAAATAGGGAGCAAAATGCAAAGGGATCAAGGAAAGAAGTTAGGTATACAAACGAATTATGAAAGAAACAACGGACAACAGAAAAACGATTTAGTATTCAATAGAACACTGAAGATGGCACATAGCCGGAACCAGTCTGTTTACAAACCAAAGTTGACGTGGAATGACGGAAGATCGGTCCAAATTAAAAAATAAATCGCCGTATTATGTATGTCGACGAATTTTTGACTACGACAAATTTTCATAGATTAAAGAAAACATATAAATCTTTTTCCTATTCTAGGTGAATATCTCAGCAAGGAATAAATAAAATTCAAGAAATAGCTGTTATTTTCGAAGCGAAAAATAAAACTCAGGATATAATGATTATAAAATAATTTTTAAAATAAAACAATAACCGATATACATAATTATAGAAATTTAAGATTCTATAAATGTACTTATATATATATATATATATATATATATATATATATATATATATATATATATATATATATATATATATATATATATATATATATATATATATATATATATATATATATATATATATATATATATATATATATATATATATATATATATATATATATATATATATATATATATATATATATATATATATATATATATATATATATATATATATATATATATATATATATATATATATATATATATATATATATATATATATATATATATATATATATATATATATATATATATATATATATATATATATATATATATATATATATATATATATATATATATATATATATATATATATATATATATATATATATATATATATATATATATATATATATATATATATATATATATATATATATATATATATATATATATATATATATATATATATATATATATATATATATATATATATATATATATATATATATATATATATATATATATATATATATATATATATATATATATATATATATATATATATATATATATATATATATATATATATATATATATATATATATATATATATATATATATATATATATAATAATACAACGTTTGTTGTCTTTGAGTTTTCTTCATAAACTGACTTTATTTATAATAATTTTTGTTCTTATATACTAACAATATAAATCTTAAATTAAATTAGTTATCTTGTTCTATGTGACCTTGAACATTACTAAAGTGTGTGTAGATTGTGAGTTGAAAGGTTGCTTACGATACCTAGGTACTACAAGTAACCTTGTTATCAATATTCCTTTGTTATGAGTTTGTTTGGTACATTCATGATTGATCTTTTATTACTTTCTTTGTACTCGCACATGTTTGTGAGATTAGTGTTTGATTACGGTATATTAGTGTATTATGTCACTCCTCCCTCCTTTAGACAAGTCAATGTCCTCATTGACAATTTCTACATTCTTTGTTTTTTCTTTTACAAAATGTTTCTTAAATATAATAAATAATCCTAGAATTATCGACAAGGTTATTATAATTATAAATAGGCTTAAGGAATAATTATTAGTTTTAGTGCTATAGTAAAAATTCCCAGCATAATGATTATAGATCTAATAAGAATCATAATCCTAATAAAAGAATGAGGGAATATGATTCTAGCCAATCCAGGATAAGGAAATATGGTGCTCCAGTACCAATGGAATTGGAAAATTTTCACTTGAAAGCCTCGAGCAATTACCCTCCATTTTGATGAGAATAGAGAATAGGTTTTATAAATTTTTAACAGATACTGGGTCATCCATAAGTTTGATTAGATCTAATACATTACCAACAGAAAGCAAAAAAATAGATCCAGATAGTATAAAAACAATTAAAGGAAGCATAATTTTAAACAAAGTACAAGAAGTTTGTAGTAGTCAGTCAGATATTAAGTTAACTCTCTTTGCCCACGACTTTTGTCAGAACTATGACGGACTATTGGGTTATGATAGCCTACAGAAACTAAGTGCTATCATGAATATCATTGAAAATTTTATAATTTTGAACAATACAAAATATTTCCTGGATAAAAACCAAGAAAATAAAAATATATTATTCAATATGGAAGAAACGGAAAATAGGAATAAAATAAATAATAACGGAAAAACCATTATTTAGTTTAAGTCATTTGAACAAAGAGGAATACAAAGAAATTAATAGATTATTGAAAAAATATAAAAATATTATATATCAAGAAAACGAAAACTTAAGTTTCACACATAAAATAAAGCATAAGATAAACACTAAACACGAAAATCCAATCTTTGTCAAGTCCTATAGATACCCAGAAGTACATAGAGAAGAGGTCGGTAGGCAAATAAAATAGATGTTATAGCAAAACATCATATGCCATAGTAAATCAGCTTATTCAGCACCAATTTGGGTAGTACCTAAGAAACAAAATGCCTCAGGTACACAAAAATGGAGATTCGTTATAGATTACCGAAAATTAAACGGTATTACAGTGGATGATAAGTACCCAATTCCATTAATGGACGAAATCTTAGATAAGTTGGGTAGGTCCATATACTTTACAACGTTAGATCTCACAAAAGGATTTTACCAAATAGAGGTTGATCCCAGAGATACACAAAAACTGCATTTTCTACGAGAAACGGGCATTAGGAATTTTTAAGAATGCCTTTCGGTCTAAAAATGCACCAGCTACATTCCAAGGCTGATGAATACAGTATTAGAGGAATTATTTGGAAAAGACTGTTTGGTGTATTTAGATGATATTGTAGTTTTTAGTAGTTCCCTCCAAGAGCATATCAATTCGCTTAATAAAGTATTTAAGAAGTTAAGTGAAGCAAATTTAAAGATTCAATTAGATAAATGTGAATTCCTACAAAAGAAAATATAATTTTTGGGACACATAATCACTCCCGAAGGTATTAAACCGAATCCAAATAAAATAAAAGCTATCCAATACCAAAAACAGAAAAAGAAATCAAGCGATTTCTCGGATTAGCGGGATTCTATAGAAAATTTATCCAAAACTTTTCAAACACTATTAAGCCTGTAACACATTGTCTTAAAAAAGGCAATAAGGATTACATTAAGGCTGTGGAAACTGTTAAAATTTTGATAACAAAAGAACCAATTCTAGCATATCCAAATTATGAGAAACAATTCACACTGACAATGACGCATCGAACTTCGCATAAGGCGCAGTTCTCAGCCAAAATTCTCATCCAATCTGTTTCGCAAGCCGAACACTTAATACCCACGAAGCCAATTATTCAACCACAGAGAAAGAACTACTAGCTATAGTCTGAGCAACAAAATATTTGCGGCCTCACCTATACGGACGTAAATTCATAATTAATAGTGACCACCGCCTGTTGCAATGGTTGCATAACCTTAAAGAACCAAATGCTAAATTGCAAAAATGGAAAATAAAATTGAATGAATTCGATATCAGATATATACCGGGAAAGGAAAATCATGTCGCAGATGCATTATAACGAATTAAAATTGACCAATGTTACTTAAACGAATCAAAACAGAAAGTAAAGTAATAACTAACGCAGGAGATGACGACGGACATAATGAAATTTCATCAATAGCAGCAACTTGTCATTCAGCATATGAAGATAATCTTAATTATATAGCAATACCTGAAAAACCTTTAAACATTTTTAAAAATCAAATCAAGTTGATAAAAGGGATTGAAAATAAAACGTTCAGTTTAAAACAATTCTCAAACAATATTACTACTATTATTTACAAAAAATTAGATGTGGAATTAATAAAAAATATAATACAGACACATCTACTAAACAAAAAAGCAACAATTTATATGCCTAATAACGAAGATTTTTATTTATTCCAAAAATATTACAGTCAATTAATACAAAACAACTCCCATAAAGCAGTAAGAGCAACTGCTAGAAAACATAAATGACTTCCCCGACTTTAAAAACAAAATTCTAGAAATTCATATTGCTGGCATGCATCAAGGAATTGAAAGCATTTTTAAAATATTTAGGAGCAAGTATTATTACCCAAATTACGTGAAAGAAATATCAAAAATAATTAATGAACATAGTTCGCGTTCATAATGAACATAGTTCGCGTTCGTAATAATTGGAAAAATGAACACATCAACAGTAAAATAGCTTTTAAAATAACACCGCCAACATATAAATTAAGAGATAAATTTGTAATAGACTTCTGGCAATGGAATAAACAATATTACCTTACCTGTATTGATATTCTCGAAATTCGCAACACTTGAACCAGTTAATTCACTCAATTGGATAGAAACAAAATAAGCATTAATTAAAATATTTAACTCAATGGGACCCCCGAAAACTTTAAAGATAGATCAGGATCAGGGCATGAACAATGTTAATATAAAAAATTGGTGTCAAGAATTAAACATTAAACTGGAAGGAACCACGGGCTAAACAGGAATCGCTGACATTGAAAGATTACATAAAACACTCAACGAAAAACTTCGAATTATTAACACTTCAAAAGACAAAGAACTAATTTATCTACAAATCGAACAAACCCTCTTTACGTACAATCACACCTTAAGCCACTCCACTACAGGACAAACACCTTATAATATATTTTTTAATAGGCTAACTCCCCTGACAAATCCACAAGAGGTTAAAGAAAATAGAATTCATAATATTAATATAGAAAGAACTGAGAAACCAGTAGATACTAATTATCTAAAATCAGAAAATTCTAGGAAACGACTAGAAAAGATTAGTAACCCATTCAAGAAATTCGAAATCACACAGATAGCAAAAGATAATGAACATTACATATTCAAACATAAGAATAGAAACATTAGGAAATATAAATCACAATTTAAAAGAAAAAAGAAACTATAACCCTAATTAATAAATTTACAGGAATGACAAAATCCTATAGAAGAAAAAAAAATGAAATCAAATATAATAGGGATATTGTTAATACTCTCAACCACAGTAATCAACGGCCAAATGATCGAAATAAACAACATACAGGAAGACTACGGCTTCATTATCATCAATCAAGGAATCCTGGAAAAACCAATAGATTATAGATATCATATACTGTCTATAAATAAAACCTACATTGATACAACCTGTGACTTATTTATGAAACAATTTGAATCAGTAAAATTTTATCAAAATAATATGACAAGAAAATATCTTACATTAGCATTCAAAGAAAAACAAATATTTTTAAATAGACACAAGAGAGGTTTAGCAAATATAGTTGAAGAAGATAAAGTAAATAAATGAAGAAGATAAAGTAAATATTGATAAATCATTTAAAAATCTAAAAGCAAATATCATCACTTCTAACGAATTTAATGCAATGATAGATCATATTAATAAAGAAAATGAAATGTTACAAAAGTTCCAAAAAGAAACATAAAGATTGCAGAATAAACTTACAGAAAAAATTTATTCAGACATGTTTTTGGATAATATCAAATTGTATTTAGAACATAGCCAAGATATACAATTAGCAATACAATTGGCCAGACTAGGTATTATAAATCCAAAATTAATTGATGTACAAACAATGACAAATCTGTATGCTTTAGAGTTTGAACATATAAAAACTTCAATATGCCTAGAAAAAGATTTTATTTATTTCGTACTTTCTATTCCAACTCATTTTAAAACTTACAAAAGATTAAAAATTATCCCAATACCGGATAAAAACAGTAATGAACTTAAAGTTAATGATGAAGAGAATTATGTCTTAAAAGATAATACGATTTATAGATTACAAGATAATAAAACTATATTAGAAAACAATAAATGTATCAGAAACTTAATGAATAATAACCAAACAAATTGCCAATACATTAAAAATATCTTACCTCACATAATCTTTAGTGAACCAAATATAATTGTTACAAAAAATTTAAAAACCATTGAAATTGAACAAAATTGTAAAAAACTTAAAATCAAAATTAAAGGAAACAATATTATTCGTTTTAATAATTGTAAAATAAGAATTAACGATTTTGAAATCTCTGTAAAACCAAATACAGAAGAAACTAATATACTACCACCTGCAAAAGATGTTGTTAAAAAGATATTGTTAAAGATATAATTAAAGACGGTATTTCACTACCTGGACTTAAAAAATATCTGGAAAAAGTTAGCACTAAAACTAATAATTATTCCTTAAGCCTATTTATAATTATAATAACCTTGTCGATAATTCTAGGATTATTTATTATATTTAAGAAACATTTTGTAAAAGAAAAAACAAAGAATGTAGAAATTGTCAATGAGGACATTGACTTGTCTAAAGGAGGGAGGAGTGACATAATACACTAATATACCGTAATCAAACACTAATCTCACAAACATGTGCGAGTACAAAGAAAGTAATAAAAGATCAATCATGAATGTACCAAACAAACTCATAACAAAGGAATATTGATAACAAGGTTACTTGTAGTACCTAGGTATCGTAAGCAACCTTTCAACTCACAATCTACACACACTTTAGTAATGTTCAAGGTCACATAGAACAAGATAACTAATTTAATTTAAATTTATATTGTTAGTATATAAGAACAAAAATTATTATAAATAAAGTCAGTTTATGAAGAAAACTCAAAGACAACAAACGTTGTATTATATATATATATATATATATATATATATATATATATATATATATATATATATATATATATATATATATATATATATATATATATATATATATATATATATATATATATATATATATATATATATATATATATATATATATATATATATATATAATACAACGTTTGTTGTCTTTGAGTTTTCTTCATAAACTGACTTTATTTATAATAATTTTTGTTCTTATATACTAACAATATAAATTTAAATTAAATTAGTTATCTTGTTCTATGTGACCTTGAACATTACTAATGTGTGTGTAGATTGTGAGTTGAAAGGTTGCTTACGATACCTAGGTACTACAAGTAACCTTGTTATCAATATTCCTTTGTTATGAGTTTGTTTGGTACATTCATGATTGATCTTTTATTACTTTCTTTGTACTCGCACATGTTTGTGAGATTAGTGTTTGATTACGGTATATTAGTGTATTATGTCACTCCTCCCTCCTTTAGACAAGTCAATGTCCTCATTGACAATTTCTACATTCTTTGTTTTTTCTTTTACAAAATGTTTCTTAAATATAATAAATAATCCTAGAATTATCGACAAGGTTATTATAATTATAAATAGGCTTAAGGAATAATTATTAGTTTTAGTGCTAACTTTTTCCAGATATTTTTTAAGTCCAGGTAGTGAAATACCGTCTTTAATTATATCTTTAACAATATCTTTTTAACAACATCTTTTGCAGGTGGTAGTATATTAGTTTCTTCTGTATTTGGTTTTACAGAGATTTCAAAATCGTTAATTCTTATTTTACAATTATTAAAACGAATAATATTGTTTCCTTTAATTTTGATTTTAAGTTTTTTACAATTTTGTTCAATTTCAATGGTTTTTAAATTTTTTGTAACAATTATATTTGGTTCACTAAAGATTATGTGAGGTAAGATATTTTTAATGTATTGGCAATTTGTTTGGTTATTATTCATTAAGTTTCTGATACATTTATTGTTTTCTAATATAGTTTTATTATCTTGTAATCTATAAATCGTATTATCTTTTAAGACATAATTCTCTTCATCATTAACTTTAAGTTCATTACTGTTTTTATCCGGTATTGGGATAATTTTTAATCTTTTGTAAGTTTTAAAATGAGTTGGAATAGAAAGTACGAAATAAATAAAATCTTTTTCTAGGCATATTGAAGTTTTTATATGTTCAAACTCTAAAGCATACAGATTTGTCATTGTTTGTACATCAATTAATTTTGGATTTATAATACCTAGTCTGGCCAATTGTATTGCTAATTGTATATCTTGGCTATGTTCTAAATACAATTTGATATTATCCAAAAACATGTCTGAATAAATTTTTTCTGTAAGTTTATTCTGCAATCTTTATGTTTCTTTTTGGAACTTTTGTAACATTTCATTTTCTTTATTAATATGATCTATCATTGCATTAAATTCGTTAGAAGTGATGATATTTGCTTTTAGATTTTTAAATGATTTATCAATATTTACTTTATCTTCTTCATTTATTTACTTTATCTTCTTCAACTATATTTGCTAAACCTCTCTTGTGTCTATTTAAAAATATTTGTTTTTCTTTGAATGCTAATGTAAGATATTTTCTTGTCATATTATTTTGATAAAATTTTACTGATTCAAATTGTTTCATAAATAAGTCACAGGTTGTATCAATGTAGGTTTTATTTATAGACAGTATATGATATCTATAATCTATTGGTTTTTCCAGGATTCCTTGATTGATGATAATGAAGCCGTAGTCTTCCTGTATGTTGTTTATTTCGATCATTTGGCCGTTGATTACTGTGGTTGAGAGTATTAACAATATCCCTATTATATTTGATTTCATTTTTTTTTCTTCTATAGGATTTTGTCATTCCTGTAAATTTATTAATTAGGGTTATAGTTTCTTTTTTCTTTTAAATTGTGATTTATATTTCCTAATGTTTCTATTCTTATGTTTGAATATGTAATGTTCATTATCTTTTGCTATCTGTGTGATTTCGAATTTCTTGAATGGGTTACTAATCTTTTCTAGTCGTTTCCTAGAATTTTCTGATTTTAGATAATTAGTATCTACTGGTTTCTCAGTTCTTTCTATATTAATATTATGAATTCTATTTTCTTTAACCTCTTGTGGATTTGTCAGGGGAGTTAGCCTATTAAAAAATATATTATAAGGTGTTTGTCCTGTAGTGGAGTGGCTTAAGGTGTGATTGTACGTAAAGAGGGTTTGTTCGATTTGTAGATAAATTAGTTCTTTGTCTTTTGAAGTGTTAATAATTCGAAGTTTTTCGTTGAGTGTTTTATGTAATCTTTCAATGTCAGCGATTCCTGTTTAGCCCGTGGTTACTTCCAGTTTAATGTTTAATTCTTGACACCAATTTTTTATATTAACATTGTTCATGCCCTGATCCTGATCTATCTTTAAAGTTTTCGGGGGTCCCATTGAGTTAAATATTTTAATTAATGCTTATTTTGTTTCTATCCAATTGAGTGAATTAACTGGTTCAAGTGTTGCGAATTTCGAGAATATCAATACAGGTAAGGTAATATTGTTTATTCCATTGCCAGAAGTCTATTACAAATTTATCTCTTAATTTATATGTTGGCGGTGTTATTTTAAAAGCTATTTTACTGTTGATGTGTTCATTTTTCCAATTATTACGAACGCGAACTATGTTCATTATGAACGCGAACTATGTTCATTAATTATTTTTGATATTTCTTTCACGTAATTTGGGTAATAATACTTGCTCCTAAATATTTTAAAAATGCTTTCAATTCCTTGATGCATGCCAGCAATATGAATTTCTAGAATTTTGTTTTTAAAGTCGGGGAAGTCATTTATGTTTTCTAGCAGTTGCTCTTACTGCTTTATGGGAGTTGTTTTGTATTAATTGACTGTAATATTTTTGGAATAAATAAAAATCTTCGTTATTAGGCATATAAATTGTTGCTTTTTTGTTTAGTAGATGTGTCTGTATTATATTTTTTATTAATTCCACATCTAATTTTTTGTAAATAATAGTAGTAATATTGTTTGAGAATTGTTTTAAACTGAACGTTTTATTTTCAATCCCTTTTATCAACTTGATTTGATTTTTAAAAATGTTTAAAGGTTTTTCAGGTATTGCTATATAATTAAGATTATCTTCATATGCTGAATGACAAGTTGCTGCTATTGATGAAATTTCATTATGTCCGTCGTCATCTCCTGCGTTAGTTATTACTTTACTTTCTGTTTTGATTCGTTTAAGTAACATTGGTCAATTTTAATTCGTTATAATGCATCTGCGACATGATTTTCCTTTCCCGGTATATATCTGATATCGAATTCATTCAATTTTATTTTCCATTTTTGCAATTTAGCATTTGGTTCTTTAAGGTTATGCAACCATTGCAACAGGCGGTGGTCACTATTAATTATGAATTTACGTCCGTATAGGTGAGGCCGCAAATATTTTGTTGCTCAGACTATAGCTAGTAGTTCTTTCTCTGTGGTTGAATAATTGGCTTCGTGGGTATTAAGTGTTCGGCTTGCGAAACAGATTGGATGAGAATTTTGGCTGAGAACTGCGCCTTATGCGAAGTTCGATGCGTCATTGTCAGTGTGAATTGTTTCTCATAATTTGGATATGCTAGAATTGGTTCTTTTGTTATCAAAATTTTAACAGTTTCCACAGCCTTAATGTAATCCTTATTGCCTTTTTTAAGACAATGTGTTACAGGCTTAATAGTGTTTGAAAAGTTTTGGATAAATTTTCTATAGAATCCCGCTAATCCGAGAAATCGCTTGATTTCTTTTTCTGTTTTTGGTATTGGATAGCTTTTATTTTATTTGGATTCGGTTTAATACCTTCGGGAGTGATTATGTGTCCCAAAAATTATATTTTCTTTTGTAGGAATTCACATTTATCTAATTGAATCTTTAAATTTGCTTCACTTAACTTCTTAAATACTTTATTAAGCGAATTGATATGCTCTTGGAGGGAACTACTAAAAACTACAATATCATCTAAATACACCAAACAGTCTTTTCCAAATAATTCCTCTAATACTGTATTCATCAGTCTTTGGAATGTAGCTGGTGCATTTTTAGACCGAAAGGCATTCTTAAAAATTCCTAATGCCCGTTTCTCGTAGAAAATGCAGTTTTTGTGTATCTCTGGGATCAACCTCTATTTGGTAAAATCCTTTTGTGAGATCTAACGTTGTAAAGTATATGGACCTACCCAACTTATCTAAGATTTCGTCCATTAATGGAATTGGGTACTTATCATCCACTGTAATACCGTTTAATTTTCGGTAATCTATAACGAATCTCCATTTTTGTGTACCTGAGGCATTTTGTTTCTTAGGTACTACCCAAATTGGTGCTGAATAAGCTGATTTACTATGGCATATGATGTTTTGCTCTAAAATCTATTTTATTTGCCTACCGACCTCTTCTCTATGTACTTCTGGGTATCTATAGGACTTGACAAAGATTGGATTTTCGTGTTTAGTGTTTATCTTATGCTTTATTTTATGTGTGAAACTTAAGTTTTCGTTTTCTTGATATATAATATTTTTATATTTTTTCAATAATCTATTAATTTCTTTGTATTCCTCTTTGTTCAAATGACTTAAACTAAATAATGGTTTTTCCGTTATTATTTGTTTTATTCCTATTTTCCGTTTCTTCCATATTGAATAATATATTTTTATTTTCTTGGTTTTTATCCAGGAAATATTTTGTATTGTTCAAAATTATAAAATTTTCAATGATATTCATGATAGCACTTAGTTTCTGTAGGCTATCATAACCCAATAGTCCGTCATAGTTCTGACAAAAGTCGTGGGCAAAGAGAGTTAACTTAATATCTGACTGACTACTACAAACTTCTTGTACTTTGTTTAAAATTATGCTTCCTTTAATTGTTTTTATACTAACTGGATCTATTTTTTTGCTTTCTGTTGGTAATGTATTAGATCTAATCAAACTTATGGATGACCCAGTATCTGCTAAAAATTTATAAAACCTATTCTCTATTCTCATCAAAATGGAGGGTAATTGCTCGAGGCTTTCAAGTGAAAATTTTCCAATTCCATTGGTACTGGAGCACCATATTTCCTTATCCTGGATTGGCTAGAATCATATTCCCTCATTCTTTTATTAGGATTATGATTCTTATTAGATCTATAATCATTATGCTGGGAATTTTTACTATATGAGTTCTGAGGGTAGAAGCTTTGATTTCTATTTTGATATTCGTTTGGGTAGAAATTCTGAGGATGGAAATTTTGGTTTGTATTATGATTTCTATTAAAATATCTATTATCCTGGGGAGGTATACCTCGATTGAAATGTGTTCTATTTGAGTTTAGTAGCTGTTGTTGGCCATAAATTCGAGTATTGTTTGGTTTATAATGAATGTTTTCATTGAATTCACCACTTTATTTTGATGTTTGAATTTGGGATGTAACGAATACCGATACCGATATATCGGCGATACTTCAGATTTTCCGATACATCGGTATCGGTGATATTTTACTGTCGATACGACGATACTTTAACAAATTTTTTCAATTTTTTAAACAAATTATTTATTTTTTTGTTAATTTTACCAACAACTAAATTCATTTCGTTATTTTTTAAATCTTATTAATATCAATTTTTAAAATTAATAATATTTTACGCTGTTATTTTGCAAAAACAATAATTTATTTATTGTTGCCATGAACTCAAATTCAATTCGTTGTATACATATATATATATATATATATATATATATATATATATATATATATATATATATATATATATATATATATATATATATATATATATATATATATATATATATATATATATATATATATATATATATATATATATATATATATATATATATATATATATATATATATATATATATATATATATATATATATATATATATATATATATATATATATATATATATATATATATATATATATATATATATATATATATATATATATATATATATATATATATATATATATATATATATATATATATATATATATATATATATATATATATATTTGTATTCTTCGAATCATATTCCCAGACTGGCTCTCAAAATAATAAAATAATTTATGAATTATTAATCTACACAAAATATCTTTCTCTTGAGTTTAATTTCACTGATGTGACTTTCAGGATACCTTACTGGTATTGCCAGAATATTGGAAATTGTGTTTTCTTACTTAATCCTTAACATAGTGTCCACACCCGATGAATTTATATCATGATGAATGTCAAATTGATATCATGATGAAAGTTCATCAGGTATAGACTCAATTTATTAATGTTATATCAGCGTTATGGTATAACCATCAGAGTTTAAGCTCAGATAAACATATTATGATATGAAACGTCATTTTATTTGTTGTTTTTACTTTATCATTTATTTTCTTTATTAGAATTAGTGCAAGTTATAAGAAATAAATATTTTTTAATAAAAAACATAAATTTTGTGATAATTATTAAATAAATCTTATAATAAAAATAATTAATATTTTTTTGGTGATTATTGTTATCAATATAAAAGTCTAAATGTTCGATCTTAGCTGTACGACGAAGAAGAAAATATGATTCATCATGTATTGATATGAATGAAAAATTTACAATTTCTCTGCCGACGTTTTAATAGGTGGTATGATGAAAATTCATCAAGTGTCGACACTAAGTAATGAAGTGTTTTCTTCCAATGAAAATTGGAAATCCATTGAGCTTCCTGAAATATTAAGAAAACAACTTAAACATTCAACAAAACTTTTTCATACTGAAGTAGTACAAAAATAGTACTGCAAAGAAACAAAAAAAATTTAAAATAACACTCAGGGAATTAACAACAGCGTTTAAAATTGTTTCTTAATTCAACGACGTTTCAGTTTTAGTCGTTTGGTATGGTTTGGCATGTTTGTTGTTTTGTGTGTAAATGAAATTTACTACCAGATGGCAAGTTTATAAGTCCAAGAAGCATGTTTTTTTCAATGCGGCAATATTTTAAATAAAGAATTTGTGTGTGGCTTATAGGCTTTTTCCACTTACCAACATCTAACATCTACCATCAATTTGCGCTAATGTACAGGTGGCTATATGAGGGCAACAAAAACTAGATTATGCTTGTCAAAAAATACACGTGTTTGACGTAATTATACACAAAACTGCCAGAGCAAAAAATAAGTAGTAGACGTGACGCTGCCACCTGTACACTTCATTATGCCGCTTTTTAGTGATGACACTAAATTTATCGAATGATAGTGGGTGGAACAAATTGAGATACGAACATTTTATATTGATGTTGAAATATGTTGGCCGTTCGGCCCTGTATAATTCTTATGGGAAAATTCGCAAATTGATGGTATATGTTAGATGTTGGTAAGTGGAAAAAGCCTATTAAGTGTATTGGTGTTTCTTTGGATTGTTGATAGGTACAAAGCACTATTGTGCTTGTGTTGTTGTTTTGTTTGTTGTGTATTTTGAGTTCGTGTTGTTTACATGTAAATAGTGAGAAATATTCGGCAAACTTCGTCCTGTGCTTTATATCGTTGCTCACAATGAAATTTCAAGGTGTAACGATATTGCTATTGCCAAAGTTTAAGATACACATTGTGAATTTCTTAACTATTTTTGTACGACTTACGGCCCTTTTCACAATTTACGATTAAGAGTTAGCATGGACTTTAACAAAAACTTCGTCCTACAAAACTTGCCGTTAAAGTCCAAGTTAACTCTTAATCATACATTGTGAAAAGGGGCGTTAAGCATGTAAAAAAAATTTAAACTAAGTTGTTTTCTAAATATTTCTGTATCCTCTCAATAGATTTCCAGTTTTCATCCAAAAAACTCCTCATTGGAATATACTATAGTCCGACCGAGACCAGTTTTTTGGGGACGAACCCGAACCTAATATTCGGCAAAAAGGCCGAATATTCGACCGAATCCGAAACTTGCCGAAACTTGTTTAGCATTAACTGATATTGACATTTTAAAAATTAAACAGAACTGAAGAGTCTAAAGTAAATAAGGGCCCTTTTCACAATGTGACTAAAAGTTAACGTGGTCTTTAACGGCAAATTCGGCATTCAACTTTCTGTTAAAGTATATGTTCGATTTTAACTGTACACTGTGAAAAAGGTGGTAAGAGTATTTCTACATACATACAGTGAAGTCAAAATAATAGTAGATATTTAATATATTTCATTCCATCGAGCAAATATAAAACTTAAGCATTAATAAGCATATGACTAATAAAAACTTGGCATGAAATTAGCTTAAATGATGAATAGATGTGGAATATTGGGTTCTGTACACATACATTGAGGAGTGTTTTTATCACTCTATTGATGACGCTACAAGAGCACCAATCAAAAAGTTGAGCCGGAATAACTAAAAAGATATAAAGTGGAATATTTGCCTATTTTTGACACTAAATTTATACGATTTCATTCATTTCTACTTAAGTGAAGTTTTTTGCTTACGCCCGCGTTTCTTCGATGATATATACAATAAAGAATTTTTGTCGACGGTATTGAATTTATCGTGAAGATTTAAAAAAATCCATTTTAAAAAACAAATAATCGATTTCAGTGCAAAATTGCAGAAGAAAGTTCGATTGCGAAAAATCTATTTAATATAACATAATATGGATTTTCGATTGGAATCGAAATCGGTTTACCATTCCCTAGTTTATGCTATTTATTTTGGCAACAAACAGTTGAATACTTTATGTTACTATGTATATCTTTTGGTTGGGCTTTAAAGAACTAAGTAAAATTTTCATTCAATTTGAAAAGATATAGGACGGGAAAAAACAGATTCATGGCGGTGACATATTTTAAATTTGGAAAATATTATTTCGATTAACTTCGTTAAGAATAAAA
Organism: Panzeria rudis; assembly: GCA_956483635.1. Taxonomy (NCBI): domain Eukaryota; kingdom Metazoa; phylum Arthropoda; class Insecta; order Diptera; family Tachinidae; genus Panzeria; species Panzeria rudis. The sequence goes on along the minus strand of OY101448.1, from coordinate 111,780,677 downwards.
AGTTTCGGTATTCGGCCAAAAAGTTGGCCTAAACCGAATATCAGCCGACACCACAATTTTGGCCGAATCCGAAACCGAAAATTCGGTCGGACTCTAGAATATACATTTCATGCCACCCGTAAAATCGTATTATTGTTGACGTTTTAAAATTTTTGAGGACTAAAATAAAAACACAATTTCAACCATCCTGGCAATATCAGCAAGCTATCCTGACGAAATTACACTCAAAAGAAAGATATTTTTTGTAGATTAATAAACCTAAAATTGTTTTTTGATTTTGAGGGGCCGTCCGGAAGTATGGTGCGAAGAATACAAAAATGCTGTAATTTATGAAAATATTAGTCACTACAGTACTTTTCGCTGAAAGTCACAACCTTTAGTTGCCCACAAATTGTGGACTATATCGCTAATGTGACGTATAAGCCTAGTTTTCATAGATGCCATTCGAAGGCATATAACGAAATTCGCATACAGAAGTTAGTAGCAAGGTATTTATTTCATCCCTAGTGCAAGGTTCGGGTTCAAAAATATAAAAAATAGAGAAATATTTAGTAGAAGAATAATAAAAAACATTAGATTTCTTGCATGAAAAAAAAAATTAAAACAAAATTGTATAATGTGGTTTAATTAGTGGTTAGTGGTCTAAACACATAAGTTTAGGCCTTCACTTATTTGCGTTTTGGTTCCTTGCAAGCACTTGGAAACTTGAAGGGCAGTGTTGAACAATAAAACAATATAATTGCCGTAAACACTAAAGAAAACTTTATTTTACTTTTTTTTAAATATCATTAAGACATTAAGGAAAAATGATTAGTTATACGGAAGTGCAAAACTTACATATTGGATTAAACAAATGCTACAATTTTAATAATTAATAATACATTATTTGTTGACCTAGATATTAAACTGAGTTAGTACGTGATATGCAATTGATATTAATATGAATAGTCAATAAGTTGAGTAAGCAAATCAAATAAAATTGTAATTAAAGTTTATTGCCAGCTGACCTATATATTAATATAAAATTCTATAAGTTGAGTAAGCGAATTTATTAATTAAATAAATGAAAATAAAATTGCAATTAAAGGTTATTGCCAGCTGGCCTATATATTAATATAAAAAATATATAAGCAAATTTATTAATTAAAGAAAATGAATAAAAAATAACTACATATCTTAACATTCTCCCGCGCGTTGAATCTTGTTCAAAACATTACAGCAACGTCCTCAGGGTTCATCAACCGTGACTCGTGGAGCTGGTTTGGGTGTAGATTGTTTGCCATTATAGAATTTTGGATGAAATTTCTAGAACAGCAGACCGATTGCAAGTATCATGGAAAACATTAGTGCGGTGTAACTCACTGCGTGATGATGTTGGCTGTTAGAGTTGATGATTTGCGGTAACTGTACTAGCGTTGATTCATTTAGTTGCCTTTGTAGACTGCTTAGCTTTTCTAGTTGGGTCTTGTACTGGTGATTTGTAGTGTTAACCAATACCCTTTCTATTTCTTGTGGTTTACTAATGGATTCTATGGGTTTTAGTCTTGTGTATGACGTATGTGCATCACTTGATATACCAAAGTGTCCTTGTATTGTTATGAAGTCATTTTTATTATACAATTAGGGGCAATTTCCATCGATCCAGCGTTTTTCAATATGATAAATGTGGTTTCCGTGCCACACACCAGCGATGTCTCAACGTCTGTGGTAGTAGCAAAAACCCATTTGTTTTGATCATGCAATTGGTTCCACGCTGTCGTTTCTGGGATTCTATTCAAGTTGCAATTGATTGTCGATCGATTGTTGAAAATATTGATCTCGCATGGATTGACATCAACATTCTTTTTTAGTTTCGATTAGTTATTTTTGCAAATGTATTCGTCATCTTTTGTTTTGATACAATTTGCTAATTCATCTGTTGTAAAAGGATTATACTCATCTCTATGTGCGTTCTTAGCAAGGTATGATATATCCAGTTTGATGGTGAGTAATGTATTATTTTTTATTGTTGGGACTGGCACTATGTTAAATATCTCGAAGAATTGTTGATTCACTAGAGGTATCTTCACTTCGAAAATTACTTCATTTTTCGTCACAGCTCCCTTGGCATTCATAAGTTTATACAGTTCAATTATGTTGTCATCTCCTGTTGAAAGTACGTGAGATGATGAAAGGTGAACCTTAATAAGAGCAATCTCATCCTTTAGTTGGTGAGGCGATAATAGCAGGGGACTAATTTTTCCATTATGGGCGTCAGTAAGTACATTTATGATTTCAGCCTCTATTCTTTGAAGATTTATTGCTGTCAATGATAAATTGATAGAAGTCCAACAACTTGCGAGTTTCTAATTGCTGAAGAGTCCCTTCCTATTTGATTTTTGTTCAGATCAACCATTCTTAACCCATTAATGGCCAGAACTTTTTTTTTTAATTTCGGGATGAACTTTGGAACACATGGTGTTTAATTTTGCATTAGAAAATGGCACAAAATTAAAAGAAGTACATACCCATATACATATGTGCGTATATATATGTGTAAGTATATAGGGAAGTATATAAAACGGTAAGGACAATTCCGCAAGTTGGCTGACAAGCAAGTCTTAATACATACGTGAAGTAATGGTAGAGGACTTCTTATGCTGGAAGCACTGTAGGGAGCAATGGGACACGCCAGGAGGGGGATACCTGAATCTAGGGGAAAGAAATAAAACACAAGAGAGTTTTCTTCAAACCAACTTACATTAATATGTATTGCTTTATTGAGCAAAATTCAAAATAAATGAACTTAAAATAAAAATTTCCAAAATACTTGAGATTGACTTGAACTTGATATGTCCAGTGTTGAAAGGTAAGTAAGTCTTTTTTATATGAAGGATATAGAAAAAAGCTACACAAAATTCGTTAAACTACAAAACGGGCAATCGTTATATTACCAAAATTCTTCGTTAACAATAATACAAAGTTGTTCATACAATAATTCACGATAATTCAATACAGCGAAGATATTTTAGTAGTAATTGACATCGTTAATTTCAATAAAAGTTCAATTTTTTCTTAAAGCTAGTTACGAAAGGATTACAATTCAATGATTAAGAATTTTATTAAATGGATTTTGAACATTCTGGCCGCCTTGGCCAATATGGCCAACAGATAGGGTATTAAAGTGATCGTTGAAGGCGTTTTAGTGCTCGCAGGGCTCCGTTCAAAATGCGCCTTGCGCTCGTCGAGTGTGTTGTGGATACCTCATTTTCTCGTTCTGAGGACCTTTCTGTAGCTCGGCCTCTTTGACGCCCAGGCAGAGTTAAGCGGTCTTGCACACGTACTGGCCTTTGACTTTCTAATGGTTGACGGCTGGTGTTTCTTGAGCCACGTGAGTTAGTTCTGGTTGTTGGTTGTTGCACTCTGGTTTGTGTTGTGCCTCCTCTTGGCTTGTGTAGCAGGGTATGGTGTGCCCATCCACACTTCTGGCAAACATCGGCTGATGTGCACTCGGCTGTTCTGTGTGATCTTGCTAAGCAGTTTTGGCAGTACCCATACCTGCGAACTTTCTCCTGACGCTCATGGATGCCCATCTCGAGGAACATTTTACAGTAGCGTAGAGAGTGAAAACGCTTACACAAGCGGCACTGGTGAATCTGTGGATTTCTGGGGGCCCTGTGGATGAAGAAGGAACATTGTTAATAATGGTCCCATGAAGGGAAAGACAATTGCATGCATAAATTGAGTGTGAGGGAATAGGATATAAACACATTGGAAATGGAGGATGGGGTGCTTTATTGTGAGAATTTTATAGACAAAAGAACATAAATTTTTTCATAGACAGAACACAAATCAGAAACAAAACATTCATGTGTCATTATCAGGGTGCCTGATTGGGAGAATACAGAGTTTATTGATGGCCCTAGTGACCATTCCGGTGGAAGTTTTGAGGTCCGCCACTCGTACTAAACCGTCGTTTCCAAAGTAGACCTTGGTGATTCGCGCTAACCTCCACTCATGGGGTGGAAGGAGGTCATCTTGAATGACAAATAGCTGTCCCTCGCTGAGATTGTCTTGGGGATTTTGCCATTTGTACCTTTTCTGCATTTCCTTGAGGTACTCTTCTTTCCATCGTCGAGCAAATTGGTGGTGTAACACTTTCAATTTCTCCCAACGATCTCGTAAAGTCAGAGATTTTTCGGTGCCTCAGGAAGGGCTAGGAGAGGCGCACCGCGGAGAAAGTGGCCTGGAGTAAGTGCGAGCAATTCGTCAGGGTCATCTGACATAGGCGACAAGGGTCTCAAATTTAGGACTGACTCAATTCGGGTTAGAAGAGTAGTGAACTCTTCAAACGTATATTTATTATTTTGTGCGACTCTTTTAAAATGCATTTTGAATGACTTTACACCCGCTTCCCATAATCCTCCCATGTGTGGGGCATTTGGGGGAATGAATGACCAATGAAACCCCTGGGAGGCGTATTTTCTGGCAATGTCTTGAGAAGTACATTTGATGAAGTCCTCGTATTCGAAGCGAAGCGCACGTTCAGCGCCAACGAAATTAGTTCCGTTATCGGACATGACCTTCTTGGGTAGGCCTCGGCGTCCTACAAACCTGGTGAAGGCAGCTTGGAAACACCCGGCAGTTAGGTCGGAACATAGTTCGAGATGTATGGCTTTCGTGCTAAAACAGACGAAAACGCATACATATCCTTTGTGGTAAGGAGCATTTTGGACCAGTGATGTCTTAATGGAAAATGGACCGGCGAAATCAAGTCCAGTGAAGGTAAAGGGTAATGAGAATGAACTTCGTTCTCGCGGGAGGGCTCCCATGAGTTGTGAGGTTATCTGCTTCTTGTATCGAATGCACGTGAGGCATTTCCTAATACAAAATCTAATGGCGGTTCTTAAGCGTGGGACGAAATACTCTGCTCTAATTGCTCTTAACATCAAGTTAATCTCGGCATGCATGAGAAGATTATGGGTATAAACAATGAAAAGTTTGCAGAAGATTGAGCTTACAGGGAGGATAATTGGGTGGCATTCATCGAAGGAAAGAGCGGCATTAGAGATTCTACCGTTTGCGCGTATAACGTGGGTTTCATCTATATACGGATTTAAGGGGTATAGGGGACTTTTTTTGTGAACCTTTTTATATTTCAGCAAGGAATGAAGCTCTTCATGATAATATATACTCTGAGTGAGATGAATTAGTTTATTCTTAGTGTTAGAAAATTCTTTATGATTAATGGGGGGAATTCGTTGGACTACGAGTCCCGACCACTATTAATTCATACGGCAATCATTTTTACGCGTATGCAATGTTTAACAGATGATAGTTTCAATACTAAAGTAGACAACACATGCAAACCTATTTTTTCTGAAAGATCATTTTATTCTCTTAATTTTAGAAAAACAAATTTTTGTTGTACTTCAACAACAACAGCAACAACATTTATTTATTTGAATGCTTTGCTTAACTGATAAGAAAAATTTGACCAGTATTAATTCGTACGGTGCGTTAAATATTTACTATTTTATCAAACATGTAATTTTTTTAATTATTAATATTGGGTAACATCGCCTTTTGCCTTTATAACACATTTACAACGGTTTGGCATAGATTTTAATAAATTGCGGCATTGTTCTGTTGAAATAGAGTCCCACATCTCTTGCAATTTTGTTTTTGAATCAGAAAGGGTTCTTTGAGGCTCATTTTTTAGGTTTCTTTTCATTATTCCCCATATATTCTCGATTGGGCTTAGGTCCGGACTATTTGATGACCAATCTAAGACCCCAATTTCCTTAGACTGCAGCCATGATTTGGTTCGTTTGGCAGTATGAGATGATGCTCCATCCTGTTGAAACGTGTATTCACCACAGTCAGCCAGTTTTGGTATGGATGGCAGCAAACTTTCTTCTAGTATGTTAACGTATTTTTCAGCGTTGACCATCCCATCAATAAAGTGCAGTTGTCCTACCCCTTTGGCAGACATACAACCCCACACCATTATGCTTGCTGGGAACTTAACTGTCCTTTTAAGGCAGTCTTTATGGTACGCTTCAGTTTTGTTGCGGATAACTCTCCTTCGCGCATCACCGACACTCACATCAAATTTAGATTCATCGCTAAATATGATGGAGTTCCATTGCCTTTGAGTCCAAGGCATCCGTTCCCGACACCATTGTAAACGCTTCTTCTTTTGGCGAATCGTAAGCAATGGTTTTTCCTTAGCCTAGTAATTTAAGATATTGAGTATGTAACGTAGATAATCGCTATACATACCTTATTAAACTTATATCCAATATCACGCAATTGCAGGCGCGTCCACTCACGCTTAACACTTTTTCCGATTTTATCAGACCATTCTGATGCTAAATTTCTCAAACTTTGGCGACGATCAGCGTTCACAATCGTGGCCAGGGCTCTTTTATCACGAGCTGTTATTGCCGAAGTTCGGCCTCTATTTGCGATATTATTTTCAATATTGCCATTTTTCTTAAAATTGTTTACTATTCCTTGAATGGACGACTTAGCCAGATTTAATTGCTTGGCTATTTCACCAAAAGTGCTCCCAGATTTATAATAATCTAGAACTAAACTTCTTATTTCTTTGCAAATCGGCTTACCACGTGCCATGGTTGGTAAACTTTGAATAATTTGAAGCAATAACACACTTCTGACATTCTGCATTGCATAACTGTTTCTACTTTTGCGTTTGTTTTGATCTTGTTTCAATTCTAAGCTAAGCTAACGCACCGTACGAATTAATACTGGTCAAATTTTTCTTATCAGTTAAGCAAAGCATTCAAATAAATAAATTGGTTGTTGTTGTTGTTGAAGTACAACAAAAATTTGTTTTTCTAAAATTAAGAGAATAAAATGATCTTTCAGAAAAAATAGGTTTGCATGTGTTGTCTACTTTAGTATTGAAAATATCATCTGTTAAACAATGCATACGCGTAAAAATGCTTGCCGTACGAATTAATAGTGGTCGGGGCTCGTATAGACACTATGCTTTCCGAAGCGACTGTCTTTTGCGTATGCGAAGCGAGGGGTGATTGAGATTTTAATGGGGTTTGTAGAATTCTTTTCATTGCTTCGACAAATCGTAAAACGTATGTCATAACTCTCACTGCCTTATCCCATTTAGAGAAGCGATGGGGATGTCCTTGTCTCCTTCATCAGTGCTTAAATGAAAGATAGCTGCGTTTTGTCTTATTTCCAGAGAATGTTCTTTTAAGGTTATGGGCTTTGGCCATTCCTCGGGTGTTTTTTGAAGCCAGTGTGGCCCGTTCCACCATAGAGTACTTTCGAGTAGTGTAGCAGTGTCACAGCCTCGAGAGCCTAGATCTGCTGGGTTGTCACCTGACCTTACGTGTCGCCATGGAATATTTCCAACGTTCCTTATTATTTGTGCCGTGCGGTTGGCGATGTATGTTTTCCATACATTTGGGGGCTTTTCTAGCCATCCTATGACGATGGAGGAATCGGTCCATAGGAAGAGATCATAGTTGTGGAAAGGCATTGAGTTTAGAACTTGTTTAATGAGCTTAGATAGTAAAACTGCTCCACAGAGCTCTAAACGAGGGAGGCTCACTGGGTCAATGGGAGCTACTTTGGTTTTCGAAACGAGCAAGTGTGACACAATTGATGAGTCGGACTGAATTCTGACATATATTGCCGCACAGTAAGCCTTTTCCGATGCGTCACAAAATCCGTGGATCTGGATCAATCTAGAGGGAGCAACTCCAACCCATCGGGGCATCTTTAGAGTAGAGATTGCGGGGAGATTGTCAGTAAACTTATTCCATTTATCTAACGTGTGGGGTTTAACATTTTCATCCCAACCAGTGCCGTCCAACCAGAGCTGTTGAAGGATCATTTTTGCTTGAATGATGACGGGAGCTATCCATCCAGCTGGGTCGAACAACTTCGCTACGTTAGAGAGAATCTGTCTTTTAGTTATGCAGCTAGTTGAGGGGACTGTTTCAATCGAGTAAGAAAAATCATCACTCAGTGCGTTCCACTGAATTCCTAGCGTTTTTGTTGCACTTGTTTCCTGGAATTTGAGGAAATCAGCATCTAATACATCTTCTTTGGGAACAGATGTTAAAATTTCGGGAAAATTAGAGGTGATCTTCTTTAGGGGGAATCCGGCGGATTGCAATACGGAAATGACCTGAGATAAAGAGTCGATAGCGGATTGTTTATTGTGGGACCCTGATAATATATCATCGACATATGTTTCGTTTTTCAAAATATAAGCGGCTTGAGGATGCGTTTCTTCGGAATCACGGGACAGTTGAAGGAGTGTTCGTATAGCTAAATATGGGGCACAATTCACTCCGAAAGTCACAGTTTCCAACACATAATCTTGAAGGGGTTCATTGGGGCTCTGACGAAAGAGAATTCGTTGGAACTGTGTGTCTTCTTTCGCTACGAGAATCTGGCGGTACATTTTCTCTATATCGCCATTGCATACATATTTATATAATCTCCACTTCAAAATTAAGCTTGTTAAGTCAGCTTGTAGGGTAGGGCCGACATGGAGAATGTCATTGAGGGATAATCCGGAGTTCGTTTTTTTTGACGCATTAAAAACTACTCTCACTTTTGTGCTCTTGCTTTCGGGCTTCACTACCGCGTGATGGGGTAGATAAAATGATTGATAACCATGTGGAGACACATTTTCGGTTGATATTGTGCGTCTCATATGATTTAACGTTATGTATTCTTTTAATACGTTGGAATAAGTTTCAGCCAATTCGGGCTTCTTGTAAAGGGAACGTTCCATATTGAAATATTGTGCCTTTGCAACTGCGCGCGATGAACCGAGCGAAATTTCTTCTGGGAATTGGGATTTAAAAGGGAGCTTTACTACATAGCGACCGTCGGCATTACGGTACGTTGTGCGTTGAAACAACGTTTCACAAAATGCGTCTTCTTCAGAAACAGGGCGTTGAGCCGGGATTTCTTCTTGCTCCCAAAACTTCCTTAATTGATCTGCTAGAGGGTCGCACGTTAATTCTGTTACCCCAATCGAAAATACATTTAGGGACTGGGAATTCACAGAACCACTAATAACCCACCCAAAAACAGTGGCCTGCGCCATTAGAGATGGGGAAATGGTTTTAATCCCTTCGATAAAAACTTGTGGAAGTATGTTGCTGCCCAGCAACAGATCCACGTGATTAGGCAAGTAAAAATCAGGGTCGGCAAGCTCAATATCTTTAAAAGACGCAAATGGGAAATTTGATTGGGAGAGTGAGCAACTGGGCAGCATTTTTGTTATTTTGGGAACAACAATAGCCTGTACATCAATATAACGATTGCATCTGCATAGGGAATTAGAGTTACCGACCACATGACCACCCATTCCTTGGATTTGGTAAGATTTATTTTCCGTCGGGAGCATAAGTTGTTGTTGGAGCCTTTTAGAAATAAAAGTTCTTTCAGAACCTTGGTCCAAGAAGGCGCGCGCTTTGAAATTTTCTCCCTGATGGCTGATCTTCACTATGGCTGTTGGTAGAAGGGTGTTTTCACTGACATTTTTGTTTTCCACTGAAGCTATGTGAGAAATAGCTGAGGACGGCATTCTTGCTCTAGCTTGCGCTGATGTTTCGGGCTTCTGATTGTCAGCGGAATTAAAGGTGGGAGATTTTGAGAAATGCAGCAAAGAGTGGTGGTTTTTCCTACAGTGGGTACATGAAAATTTGCTGGGGCAATCATTTCGTAGATGGGAGTACGCCAAACAATTGAGACATATTTTATTATTGGACACAAATTGGTTTCTTGCCTGAGGATCAAGATTTAAGAATTGTGTGCAATTTTTCAACGAATGATTCGCGTGACAAATCTTACACGGAAATTGAGAGTTTTCTTGCTTATTAAAACTTTTTTTAGGGTGGATATAATTTTTTTTCCATGGGAATGAGAGTCTTGGCTTCGAGATTCTGTGCGTTCAACTACCTCACATCTATGGGAAAGAAACTTATCCATTTTTTCCCATTTAACTAAATTTTTATGGGATTCGAGAGATTGTTCCCACAATGACAAAGTTTCAATGGGAAGTTTACTGGCGCACAATATAATAATGAAGGGATCCCATTGATCTATTGGGACATCCTGGGCCTTTATTGCTGCCAGACAATCATTGACTGTACTTTGAATGCTCTGAAGGGCTTTACTACTCTCTTCTGTGATTGGTGATAGATTTAGCAGAATTTTGAGCTGATTTTCTACCAGAATTCGCTGATTCTCGTAGCGATCTTTTAGCGCATCCCAAGCCAAATAAAAATTTTCCGAGCATAATTTGTATTTCCTAATGATTGCACCTGCCTGTCCCTGAGCTTTTATTCTGAGGTGATATAATTTTTGTACTGGGGGAATTCTAGGGTTATCTATGTACACGGCTGTGAATATGTCACGGAAGGATGGCCATTCTTCATATCCACCGTAAAATAAATTTGTGTCACAGGGAGGTACGTTAAAGTGAGCAAAAGAGGTTTCGCTGAAAGATTCATTATGCTGAACTGGAGCGTTTACAATAAAAGACTTTTGCAGATCTAGAATTTTGGCTTTACATCTGTGAAAGTCCCGTGTACATGCCGAGTATTTTTGTTGAACAGATACTCTGAAATCGTTATCGGGTTTTACAGTGCTGTCGAGACAAAATCTTTTGTACGATTTTTGAATGTTGGTCCATCGCTCGTTCAGATCTTGAAGATTAACTTCAACGACGGAGTCATTGAGATCTTCATTTGGGGTATTCTCAAACTGAGCGCAGAATAGAACCAAATCGTCCGAAAAGAAAATGAACTCTTCTTCCATAGTTAGAGAAACTAATTAACGCTGGGACTTTGAATCAAAATTTCTATCTCTTTTAATAATATATTTAATGTTCGCTGGGAATAACAAGTTTAATATAGGGATTACGCGCTTGAATATTTGTTAATATTCGCGGGGATTTGCGGACTTAAGCTGGAGAATTTATATCGCTATTTAATTTCTTATATCAAACGTTCGCTGGGATTCACGAAGTTCAATTTGGGAAAGAACAAATTTTTTCCAATGGTTTGTAAATGTTGGCACGGATTTATGAATTTATTTTGAGATTTAATTTGTAATATTAAACGTTCGCTGGGATTAGCGTACTTTAAATTGATAGAAAAGTTCTTATAGTTGTGGTAATATTCGCGGGGATTTGCGAATTTATTTTGTACTTCAATTTTTAGTATTAAACGTTCGCTGGGATTCGCAACGTTTAATTTGGGAGAGAAATTCTTCAATTGTGTTAATATTCGCGGGGATTGGCGAATTTATTGTGTCTTAAAATTTTTTTAATATTAAACGTTCGCTGGGATTCGCGAAGTTCAATTTGGGAGAGAAATTCTTAAAGTTGTATTAATATTCGCGGGGATTTGCGAATTTAATGTGTATTAAATTTTTTTTAATATTAAACGTTCGCTGGGATTAGCGTAGTTTAAATTGGGAGAAAACTTTTTAAAGTTGTATTAATATTCGCGGGGATTTGCGAATTTAATGTGTATTAATATTTTTTAATATTAAACGTTCGCTGGGATTCGCGAAGTTTAATATGGGGGAGAAAATTTTTAACGTTGTATAAATATTCGCGGGGATTTGCGAATTTATTGTGTGGATTTAATATATGTTATCAGCTATTTGCAGGGCTTTAAATTTGGCATATTTCTGAATAATCCAATAATTTTAAAAATTTGTGTTTCCATTAGTCAGATTGATGAGAGGGAAATGAATAATAATTATTATATTTTCAGACACTTTCTTACATACCTTTCACAATGTTTCTTAAGTTATCATTTGTAGTTAATCCCATAAGTTTGTTCTGCTGACTATGTACGTATGTAAGAAGGCAGGAATAGCAATTTCCAATGAGACGAGTGTGGGTGAAATCTTGTTGCTTCGTTGATATTTTAACTTTTTATAGTTTTCCTGAAGTGTTATGTAATATTTTATTTTATTTAAATCAAACTCATTGCAATTTTTGTTTCACAGCGCCATTTATTTATGGGATGGTTTTAAAAAATTCTTTGGTTGCTTCCTTTGTTTATTTTAGCACAATATTTTGCTGTATTTTCTCTTATTTATATATTTATTTCACTCTACTTTTTCATTACTATATTTTTAATTGCTTTTTGTTTTTTACATTAATTTGGTATTTGAATTGGTTTTTCTTTACACATTAATTACTCCCCATCAACACTTTGTCATAACTATTTTCCTTTGCTACCCTTTCTACCGGCTCAATTTTTGTTTTGTTTTTTACATACATATAAAGGAATTTGCAATTCTTCCTCTTTTCACTGGTTAATTCTTATTGGGATTGCTTTTTTTAAAGATTTTATTTCTCTTTCTCTTTCTCTTTTATTCCAAATATTAAAGAGTAATCACTGATGGACACTTAAACAAGAGCACAGTTTACTAATTTTAAGAGGTGGTGGTTTCCTTATACCAACAAACTTTTTTAATTTACGGTACTTATTTTATTTGAACTTTGTTTTTATAATTTCGACCGAAATTCCGATTTTAACAAAAATTTTGTTGCATTTTCTTTTGCAAACTGTGTATATGTATGTATTTTTTTCCGTAAAATTTTATGTATGTATACTAACTTTTAACCGTTTGATTTTAGTGGGTTGCTATTGTAAAAAAAACACTATTTTTCCAATAAGACTGAAATGCCAATTTTACTCAATTTTTTTTTGTTCCGTATTCTTTTTAAATCGTATGTACTTATGTACTGGTATTCGTATTTTTATGTATAATAATTTTTAAACTGTTTAATTTTTACTGTTTCGTATGGTTTCAAACTTTTTGTATAGTTGTTTATTTGCTAAAATTTTATTGTTTCCAGGTGTAAGGTTTTCTTAAGATTTGCACTTTTACGTTTCCAATACTTGCTTTTTTCTACTGTTTAAATTTACATACATGTGTATATATGTATGTACCATTTGTTCACATTTAATATTTGCTCCACTTTTTATTTATACGTTTAACTTTTTACTCACTTTTTTCCCTTTGTTCGAGTTTTATGTGACATATATATGTACATATATGCAATTGTTGAAATTTAATTCTTTTCTTTAAGTTTTCGTTTAAATGTTCACCTTTTTATTTAACTATTCATTTGGTTTTTATTAGAGTTTTTCATGATATAATTGTATATATGTATGTATAATTGTTTAATGTTCTATTTACTTGTCCGTTTTACTTGTGGCTTGCTCAGCTTAATAACACTCAATGTATGAGGTGACGAATAATTGGCATAATAAGATTATCTGATTAACCTTTAATGTCTTTATGTAGAGTGAGAGTGGGAGATTTTGGACTGTAATCACAGGTTGACCTTGGTAAGATGAATTATAGACTCAAAAAAGGACCATGTTTAATTTTGCATTAGAAAATGGCACAAAATTAAAAGAAGTACATACCCATATACATATGTGCGTATATATATGTGTAAGTATATAGGGAAGTATATTAAACGGTAAGGACAATTCCGCAAGTTGGCTGACGAGCAAGTCTTAATACATACGTGAAGTAATGGTAGAGGACTTCTTATGCTGGATGCACTGTAGGGAGCAATGGGACACGCCAGGAGGGGGATACCTGAATCTAGGGGAAAGAAATAAAACACAAGAGAGTTTTCTTCAAACCAACTTACATTAATATGTATTGCTTTATTGAGCAAAATTCAAAATAAATGAACTTAAAATAAAAATTTCCAAAATACTTGAGATTGACTTGAACTTGATATGTCCAGTGTTGAAAGGTAAGTAAGTCTTTTTTATATGAAGGATATAGAAAAAAGCTACACAAAATTCGTTAAACTACAAAACGGGCAATCGTTATATTACCAAAATTCTTCGTTAACAATAATACAAAGTTGTTCATACAATAATTCACGATAATTCAATACAGCGAAGATATTTTAGTAGTAATTGACATCGTTAATTTCAATAAAAGTTCAAATTTTTCTTAAAGCTAGTTACGAAAGGATTACAATTCAATGATTAAGAATTTTATTAAATGGATTTTGAACACATGGTATTTTCTGGCTAAGGAACATACTTTGTTCAGCGACTTTGCAGAAAAAGTTGGGTAAGGGTGTGTTTTAACCCGGCAACTTAAGATGCCAGTGGGCAGTTAGCTAACAAATTGACATACATATAGCTTCATTAGTAACTTAAAATTGTATTCAAGTTTTGGAAAAATTTTAGAAAATGTTAAACAGTATTTATTTAAAGTAGTAATATATATATTTAATAATTTTTTTTATTATGAAATTCGCAAAACACTTGTTTGGGTGGAGAGAAACGTTGCATTTTTTGCATATGTATGTTGTGCGTCCGTTGCAGTGTTTGCATCGGCAGTATTTTGATTCTCCCTTTATAATTATGTGATCCTTTTTGTCTAGAAGACGGTGGATCTGCTTTAGATGCTAATGTTCCAAATGATTTTAAAAGAAACATAGCACATTGTCTTCTAAATTCTAAATAAGGCATATTGTGTCCCATCTTTCGAAACAACAACCATCCTTGAACAGAGCACATATCAATTGCCCACGCAAAAAATGGCCACCACCATTTCTTTGTTCGAATAGTGGTGCGATATATTGATATAAATTGATCACATAAATCAACACCACCCATAAATAATAAATAATTATATTGCGTGATGGGAAACGGGATTTTGACGTTTATCCGATTCTTTTGTTGGCGCGAATATCTTGATACTGTTCCAATAGGCTCCAAAGGGGTACAGTTCGTAAGAACAGTTACTACAGCATTATCTACCCATCTAACTGCGAGAAGATTTGTTGTGCAAGATATGTCATATGTGCCTCGAGGCTCCTTTGAAAACTGGGGCTTAGTTCGAAACTTGGAAACACGATTTTCGCGTAACGTACCAGTAGCTCCGATATTTTGTTCCAGCAATTCTTCGAGCAAGGTGAATAAATTGTCGAAAAATAATTGCGTTCCAGCTGCTATCTTGCAATGTGAAATTAGCCCTAGCACAACATCACCGCCTTGGCCAAATCCACGGGGCGTTATATTTGTAGATGATCCACAATAAGGCTCTGCGTGAATCATATATCAATTATGATCCGCCATGCACCATAGCTTAAAGCCAAATCTAATAGGTTTACCACGTATGTATTGTTTGGACCCATGACCATAATAATGTATCATACTTTCGTCGGTGCTCAAAAACCCGCTATGAGATATCCTCTTGAAATTTTTGTTTAGTACATCAAAGATTGGACGAACTTTGTACATACGATCACTTTCATTAATTTTTGAATTGTCTGCACAGTGTAAATTCCGTAATATGTCTTCAAATGTATTTCTCCTCATTGCGTTCGTTATAATTGGACAAATACAGTCATCCCTCTTCCAGTACATGCGAAGGCAAAACATGATAACCACTAAAAAGCAAAATACCGACAAAAGTTTTGAATTGATCCTGATCGAGTGAAAATGAATGGTTTCCCTTTTGATGCGCATACAAGTTGGTTTCTCTAACTATTTTATCTATAAACTCATCCGAAAGAAATAAAAGGAACGCGTCGATTGGGTGCAAAATTTCATCTTCCAAGTCAGCGTCCGAAATCCTTGAAAACGGTCTAAAATTTGGTATGTTAAATTTTGGTGGCGTCTTGGACCACTTTCGTGTTGTTGATTTTTGCTTTTTGGGTGGCGGCGCCATAATCTCCACACTATTGTCGACCTCTAAATCTTTGGAGTTTTCGGCTTCAGTCCTCATGATTCTACTTGGCAATCTCTCTAAGTCCCTATCCACTTCAATGTCAGACTTATCTGAATCAACATCTGTATCTTGTTGGGCAGATTCTATAGGTGGAATAATAACTATATCTGCAGATATTTCGTCATTTTCCGAAAGCTCCAGTTCATACAATATTTCATCAAAAGTCAATGCCCGTTTATGAGATGTCCTTAAATATAATTTTTTTTAGTTTCACATTACAAAGCTACATTTTAACAGATATACTGACGCAATCCACTTTCAAAATACATAAACAAAAAAATACCATGACATAAAAACAACAGCCATGCAAGTGCCCATTGGCATCTTAAGTGACCACGAATATAAAACGATTCATTTCTCCATATTAAAAACAAAAAGTTAATGAGATGAAGGTTAGGTTAGGTTAGGTTGAACAGGCTGCCGGTTTCTAACAACCGGCCCACTTGGGTCCTTTGGTCCCTTTGTGATGCCTGGGATGGATAGTAGGGAAGTTCAGAGAGGTGTCCCTCCTATCCCAGAGGTTGGGTCGGTGTTAAACCAACCCGAGTATCTTATGAAAGAATTTATTCCCCTAACGTCGCATTCCCCCAGGTCTGCTAGTTCGGGTAGTGACGGATTTCCCAAGTATGACGCCCTATTTCTATATAGTGCTGGACATCGACAGAGGAGGTGTTTAACAGTTTCTTCCTCCTCCTCATTCTGACAACTTCTACAGAAATCATTAAAAGGAAGATTTAATCTTCTGGCATGGACACCAATAAGACAGTGCCCTGTTATGACCGCTACGAGTATACGCAGCTGTTGACGAGGGAGCCCTAGTATGGTTGCAGATCTTGCGAAGTTATACTGGGGCCAGATGGATCTGGAAACCTCACAAGTGATTTCATTTGTCCATCTGGTTTGCGCCTCTCTAAATAGTTGGCGCTGAATTTGTATTTTACAGCTTTTTAGTGGGACACCTAGTAACCAGTCGATGTCAT
This sequence comes from Panzeria rudis, assembly GCA_956483635.1. Taxonomy (NCBI): domain Eukaryota; kingdom Metazoa; phylum Arthropoda; class Insecta; order Diptera; family Tachinidae; genus Panzeria; species Panzeria rudis. The sequence goes on along the minus strand of OY101448.1, from coordinate 111,763,908 downwards.
TTTCATGTAGGCGGGCACCGGCCTTGGCTAGACCGTCCGCAATAGTGTTACCGGGCACCCCCGCGTGACCCGGTACCCAGAAGAGCCATAGGTTCGCATGTCTCGCCATCTCATTCAGAGATGCCCGGCATTCCTTAACCAATTCCTATGTTGTGTAAAGACCAGATAGAGCATGTAGTGCCGCCTTACTGTCGGTACAAATTCGGATGTCCTGATCGAATATCCTGTAGTACCTTAACTAGTTGGCTGCCCTTTTGATTGCTGATATTTCAGCCTGAGTGATGCTACATTGGTTTGGTAGCCTAAAGTTTATCCTACGTTGCATTTGTGGGATGTAGAAACCCCCGCCCACTCCGATGCCCGACTTTGACCCATCAGTGTAGATCTCGAGCACATCCTCATATTGGTGTATGTGGTTTGCCTCAGAAGATGTGCCCGAGAAGTCCACCAGGAATCTTTTGTCGGGCATCAGAGTAGGCGAGCAGTAGTCAGTGTGGTCGGGAAGATCTGAGATTTGTCCTAATATCGTCGCATGGCCTACGTTACCCCGCTTCCATGCACCTGAGGCATCTAGTCTAACCGCCGAGTTCATGGCCAGTTGTTTGATCATGAGTTCAGCAGGAAGCCAATGCAGCATGGTGAACAGTGGTTTGGATGGAGTAGTGCGAGGTGCACCCGTAATCAACAAAGCAGATGTTCGAAGTACCTTTTATATTATTTTAGAGTATGTGGCTTTATTTAAGGAAGTCCACTAGACGACAGACCCATACATTAGTATGGGCTTAACCACCATTTCAAAAAGCCAATTGACGTTTTTGGGACTTATGCCCCACCTGTTGCCAATCGCCCTTTTGCAGGTGTATAGAGCAATAGCAGCCTTGGCTGCCCTAGCTTGAACGTTGGGGTACCATGAAAGCTTAGAGTCCAGTATAATACCGAGATACTTCACGCTGTCTGATAACCTAAGGGTGACTCCGTTGAGAGTCGGTAACGTGAAAGTCGGAGTCTTGTATTTTCTCGTAAAGAGAACAAGATCCGTCTTTTGAGGGTTAGCATTAAGACCACTTTCAACGCTCCATTTACTTATGATACCTAATGCCGATTGAAGACGTTGAGATAGAGTATCTAGAAATTTACCAGATATTGCTACTGCTACGTCATCCGCGTAGGCTACTGATTTAAACCTCATAGAGTCTAGTTCCACCAGTACCGATATTCCATAGGATAGGTGACAGAACACCTCCCTGGGGAGTACCTCGCCTAACCGTTTTTTGAATAGTCGTTTGCCCCATCGTGGAGGAAATTACCCTATTTGTTAAGAGTCCTCGTATGAAGCTAATTGTTGACCGATCAATGTTCAGTCTTTCTAGTTCCATAATGATGGATTCAGGTCGTACATTGTTAAAGGCACCCTCTATATCAAGAAAGGCCACGAATGTATATTCTTTGTTTGCCAGGGATTTTTCAATGAATCCTACAAGCGAGTGAAGTGCCGTCTCAACTGATTTTCCCTTCGTATAGGCATGTTGGGAGGTTGATAGGAGGTTCGGAGAAATTGTTGATCTAAGGTGTAGATCAATTATCCGTTCCAGAGTTTTAAGGAGAAAAGATGATAGGCTGATGGGTCTAAAATCTTTCGGGTTTACGTGTGTAGTTTTACCCCCTTTGGGAATAAAGACCACGGAACATTTGGTCCATGCTATCGGAATATAGGACCAAGTTAGACAGGCCGAGTATATCCGAATGAGCCATGGAGTGATAACGTCTGCATTACGCTGTAGGTCAGCTGGAATAATGCCATCGGGACCCAGTGATTTGAACGGGTCAAAGCTGTTGATGGCCCACATTATTTTTTCCCTATTTAGGGTGATCGTGGCCATGTTAGAATGTATTGAATGCATGGCTGCAATCTCTCCCGTGTAGGGAGTGCAACCGGGAAAGTGCGTGTTCATTAGTACCTCTAGGGTCTCCTGACTACTGGTGGTCCATCCGCCACCTGATTTCTTAATGAAACTGGGGACAGTTGGAAGAGTAGCCAGGATTTTGCGAAGGCGACTAGTCTCAGAGGCTCCCTCAACATTGCTGCAGAAGGACTTCCATGACGTTCGTTTCGCATCCCTGACGAGGTTTTTGAACCTGTTTACAGAGGCTTTGTAGGCTGACCAGTTACCTAGTCTTTTTGCCTCATTGAATAGTCTGCGACTCTCCTTGCGAGCGTTCGCTATTTCAAGACTCCACCATGGTGGCTTTTTCTTCCCACGCAGTATACTAGGTCTGCATGATTCGGCCGTCGCTAAGTTGAAAGCATTTGTTAAATTGTCAACCGCGATGTCAATGTCGTGCCTATCGTTTATGATTGGCGATTGTGTAAGAAAGTCAGAGAGAATAAGCTTTTGCTTTTCCCAATTTGTTTTCTTCCTATTTATTATGGGCGTAGCCCGATCAGTTAGAATCCCTATAGTGAATTCAATATAGCGATGATCAGAGAAAGAACAGTCATTTGATACCTTCCATTCCCTAATCATATCAGTATGCGTAGAACTAACTAGCGTGATATCTAGAACCTCCTTCCTATTTGATATGACGAAAGTGGGTTCTGACCCGACATTTGATATGTCTAAGTTGTTACAAAGTGTTGGATACTAGCTTATCTGGCAACTCTCTTCTTTATAATTAATCTTTGATATGAATTAAATAAAGACTCGCTCTTTTGAATTCAAGTGATAAACACGTGTCTATTTTTTGTCATCTAGTCATCTGAATACACAGCATATTAATGGCGACGAAGTAAAAATTAAAAATAATATTAATAATTTGTAAGTTTATAGTTGACCTATATTTTGGTAATTATAAAAATTGTTGATTCGGCTTGAGGTCATTAAAAACACAATATTTTCATGTATGTATGTATGTTTTAATAAATTTTATTTTTCGTTCCCAATATTTCGATCAACGTCGTTGATCATCTTCAGGGGTCTAAAATATAGCAAATTATTCGCTATATTTTAGACCCCTGAAGATGATCAACGACGTTGATCGAAATATTGGGAATGAAAAATAAAATTTATTAAAACATACATACATACATGAAAATATTGTGTTTTTAATGACCTCAAGCCGAATCAACAATTTTTATAATTATTAAAAATAATATAAATTAAATGTGTATCTATTTAAATAAATAGTATCAGACATTCTGTATGAAAATAACAATTGTGATAAAAAGTTAAAATGACGACAAACCCAGCAACTAATTCACCTATCACTATAGTACCAGCGCAGTCAGCTGCAGAGTTCATGCCATCTGTGGATAAATGGCTAATTTGGCAGGAACGTTTAGAAATACACTTTTGCGAAATAAAGTGTACGAACGACAACATCAAGAAGTCGATTTTATTAAAATCGATAGGCTCGGAAGCATATGGAGTTTTGCATAGTTTATGCAGCCCAGACTCACCTGTCTCAAAAACGTATAAAGCGTTATGCGAAATTTTAAAAGGCCATTACACACCACCTACTATTATTTTTGAAGAACGCAAACGTTTTCATTGTGCTACCATGGGTGAAGATGAAACTATTTCATCGTGGTTCGCCAAAGTAAAAAAGCTAGCATTAAATTGCAAATTTGGGGACCACCTAAATGCTTTTGTTTTAGACAAATTTGTTATGGAACTACCGTCTAAAATATTTGAACGATTATGCGAAGAGGACGAACATCTGACAATAGAGAATGCTTTAAGAAAATCCCTCATCTTGGAAACAAAATTAAAAAAGTCACATAACCCACAATATGATGACGTACATTATGTAAACCGTAACACATGGCGTGGCAATCAAAGACGTAATGGCGCAGTCGGCAGAGCCGACAAAAAACATAGCAGAGGCGAGAATTTTGATGACAGAAGCAGAATTAACAACAGCAACAACCTTTATAACGGTAACAAAAATTCCAAAGCACAAAGTACAAAATGCTCTCACTGTGGCTGGAATAATCATATCTCAACAGCATGCAAATACAAAGAGAGTAAATGTCATTCATGCGGGAAAAAAGGTCATTTGGCATCAATTTGCCGATCAAGAAAAGATGTTAAATATGTATCAGAAACTTCTAACCATAATTTATGTACATCTAATGAACTTCTTGATTATTCTATTTTTAGTGTTGAAAATAATGTCTTGACGAATCTTTACACACTGCAAGTCACCATTGACGGAATTGAAGTAAAGGCTACGTGCGATACAGGTGCATCATGCACGTTGCTGCCACTATCGTTTTTTGAAAAATATCATGATAAGAAATTGCTTAACCCACCGACATATTTATACCTAAATTATAACGGTGATCACATTCCACTAGTTGGTGAGTATCACGCAAATATTGAATATCAAGGTGTCAAAAAGAAAATAAAAGTTGTCGTCACTAACACAGATACACCTCCATTAGGTTATCAGGTCGCTGGTGAAAATTATAAGAAAGGGTTCCAGCCCACTTGGGTCCAATAATAATGGTCCCTTTGTGATTACACCTCCATTACTTGGGCGTACATTTTTAAGAAGTTTTAAATTTGAATTAGTGCAAATTAATAACGTAAAAGAAATACACAACTACGACAATGTCCGTAGCGAATTACAAAATGAATTTTCAGAAATTTTTAGTGGAAAACTCGGAGAATATAAAGGTGCTAAGGTTTCTTTAGACGTTGACGAAGGTGTCAAACCTATATTTATTAAGCCGCGGCCATTACCACTAGCGTGGAAATCAAAAATTGAGACTCAGCTACATGATTTGATAAACGAAGGTATTTTAGAGAGGGTCGATAATTCGGATTGGGGTACACCAATTGTTTCCATTCTCAAGCCAAACGGCGAAATAAGACTGTGCGGTGACTATAAGGTTACATTAAATAAAAATTTGATTGACTTTAAATATCCGCTCCCCCGAATAGACGAAATTTTTGCGTCACTTCAAGGTGGATATTTATTCACTAAATTAGACTTAGCAAGGGCACACAACCAATTAGTGCTAGATGATAAATCGCAACTTTTGTGTATTCTAAGCACACATATAGGATGTTTAAAAATGAAACGCTTGCCCTTTGGCATAAAAACGGCAGCGGGCATATTCCAAAAAACAATTGAAAACGTTTTAAGAGATATTCCTGGTGTAGCTGTATACCAAGACGATATTATTGTTACAGGTAAAAATTTTGCAGACCATATTAAAAATTTGAAAACTGTTTTAAATCGCTTAAAGTCAGTAGGCCTGAAAATAAGGGCAGACAAATGCAAGTTTTTTCAAGATCAAGTGTCTTATTTAGGTTTTACCATAAGTAGAAACGGTCTGAGTAAAAATGCTGATAGAGTGTCGTCTATTTTGGAAGCTCCAATACCAAAAAATGTATCCGAACTTAGGGCCTTAGTTGGCATGTTTAATTATTATTCCAAGTTCATTGATAGTTTTGCTGAGAAGATGCATCCATTTTATAACTTACTAAAAAAAGATTCCAAATTTGTTTGGTCTCGAAGATGTCAAGATGCATATGAGACCTTAAAACGAGATATTACATCAGACGAAGTATTGATGTACTTTGATCCTAGCTTACCAATAGTACTTACTACTGATGCGAGTAATCATGCAGTAGCAGGAATTTTATGCCACAGACTTCAAGACGGCTCCGTGCGGCCAGTATCGTACGTTTCCAGGGCGCTTTCAAGAAGTGAACTCAATTATAGTACGTTAGAGAAAGAAGCTTTGGCTATTATACATTGCATAACAAAACTTCGACAGTATTTGCTTGGCAATAAATTTATATTGCAGACAGACCACAAACCTTTAATTTCTATTTTTGGAGAAAATAAGGGTCTACCCATTATGGCATCGGCACGCATGCAAAGATGGGCATTTTTTTTGTCAGGTTTCAACTACACCGTTGAACACATTAAAGGAATCTCAAATAAAGCAGATCATCTTTCTAGAATGCCCCAAGCTAAAATCATAGATGATTGTCAGGAATGTAGTTACATCCAGTTCATTGAAAGCGACAACACGCTTAATTTAAGTTTTAAAGAGATAGCAAAAGAAACCAGAAGGGATCCGATTTTATCGAAAGTTGCCCACGCTATTAATATTGGCAAAATAAGCAACTTAAAAGGTGATGAATTCGCACCATATAGGGAAAAATGTTTAGAGCTTTCTGTAGAGCAAAACTGCATATTATGGGGCTACCGTACCATTATTCCAAGTAAATTTAGAGTGCATATACTTAGACAATTACATCAGTCTCATTTTGGTGTTGTAAAGACAAAGTCTATTGCTCGATCTTATGTATGGTGGCCAAACATTAATAAAGAAATTGAAGAACTAGTAAGAAATTGTAAACCATGTCAGGAATTACAGGCTAGTCCAAGCAAAAGCTACTTAATCCCATGGATGCCTACTAACTCGGTTTGGTCTAGAATACATGTTGATTTTGCTGGTCCTATTAACGGTCAGTATTTGTTCATTATTGTAGATTCCTTTTCAAAATGGGTGGAAATATTTCGAACAAAATATATTACTACTCATTTTACCATTTGCAAGTTGCGTGAACTTTTTTGTAGATACGGATTAACAGATACACTAGTAAGTGATAACGGACGGCAATTTACGTCAGATAAATTTAAAAGCTTTCTAAAAGAGAACAAAGTAAAACATATATTAACTCCCCCTGGACATCCTTCCACTAATGGGCAGGCTGAAAATGTTGTAAAAACTGTGAAGAAATCTAGAATTGCAAATTTAAAAGTTAAAAGAGATGTCGATCTTGACATAATTATAAATCGTTTTCTGATTGATTACCGAAACACAACACATTGCACAACAGGCGAAGCTCCGGCAAAACTTTTTCTCGGTAGAAAAACAAAGAATGAAATCAAATAAAGACTCACCCCTTGTATTTGTATTTACGACATGATGTGCATTTGCGTCTGCTCCAAGAAAGACTGGCAAGTTACGTTGGTTTGCCATTTTAATTGCATCGCGAACCTTTGCGGGCGGGGATTCGCATTCGTGCGCCATATAGCTCGAGACGACTATTATCGTGCCCATAGTCGTCTTCCAGGCTGCTGTGGTGGTATCTTCGTCACTGAAATCAGATAACAAAAAGATATTTAGGTTGCCCCTGGCTACTATGCATGCTCTGATCCTACCTGTCTCATTCGCATGCAATAGCCTGAAGCCTTTCGTACCTAGTCCGCAAACCCTGCCTTTATGAAGCCAGGGTTCTTGGACTAATGCGATCTCCTCATCTCTTTCTATGAGCCGGAGGAGCATTGTGGCGGATGCTGTTTTAGAGTGGTGAAGGTTCACCTGAGTGACCCTCACCGCCATGGTGTAACAGCTTGATGGTGACGTTGATGTCCTCCTGGTCAGAGTCCAGAAGGTCATCCTCGTCAACTGCCTCGTCTAGCTGGTCAAAGAATTCTCCAACCCAACCTGAGTTGGAGTTGGTGTCCCCCTGAGAAGCTAGACTAGCAGTGTCATCGACCGACATTGCGTCTGGATCCGGTTGATCACCTTCCTGAGCAACTTTGTCCCTTTTGTCGCCCTTGAAGATACTAAGGAAGATGGCCTCAAAACCATAGAACATCTTCCCTTGTTTCCGCTCGAGCGGCAAAATAGACTCGTTGTTCAGAAAGATGACAACCCGTCTGTATGCTCCTACAGGTTCTGAAACAGAGACAATCTTCCAATTTTTGGTCGGTATGTCACTGTTGCAGGCCTGTAGAAGCGCCAGTATATCCTCTGGTTTCGATGGTTCATCGGGGATTCGAGCAGTGGCTCTAGGTCGACGTGGAACCTCATCTAGAGGGACCACATCGAGTCTAGCTCCTTCCCATAGACCTTCCAGAAGAGCAACCGCCTGCTTGTATAGCAGAATCGATCGCTCATCCGAGAAGGCCATGAGCTTTATTCACCTCCCACGAGCCCATCCGGCTTCTTCGGCTTTAGGGGTAGGCCCCGGATTGTCTTTAAGGACTTTCCAGAACACCCCCATCACCTTCTTTCGTACCATGTCCCACTTGGCGTAGGTCATGGAGTAGTCTGCGTCACCTCTATCAATGACAGCTTGAACAAGGTGACCTTTGGCCACCTCGCTGAAGGTTCTGTGCACCGATCTGTGACGCTCAGCCAAGTGTTTTCTGGCCCAGGTGAGGGATGAAAGTTCATCCGCTGTGAGGGACTCAGCAGGCTTTTTGCCTAGCTTACCCAAAACTCTTTCGGCGGAGCGCCGTCTCGCGAAGGCCCTTCTGGCTGGTGTTGTGTGCCTTTGGGTCATAATGTTGCCTTGAGAGGCTGGAATCACAGCTCGGAGACCCGACTTCGTGGTCGCAGTCTCTTTACTGGAGGGGGATGTGGTACTGAGGAACCCGACTTCGAGGTCGCAGTTCCCTTTTTCACGATAGGCACTGAGGTGACTGCCGCTTGTTTTTTGACAGCACCCAAACAGGGTTTTTTAGCTACCGAGGTGGTAGCAAGGACCTTGGCAGTTTTTGAGGTGCTTGGTTTTGAATCCAGGGGCACCCCACTGCTGTTTGTTTTACATCCTTTGGATGGGTGTTTGAGGTTCTGCTTAGCAGATACCAGCAGTGCGCACTTGGAAGGCTCAGGTTTCCCCTTGCCCCCTCCTGCGTGAGTGTTGCAACCAGTAGCTTGCTGATTAGTCCGGCCTGGTGCATGCACCGTACTAATCCGGAACCCAGTAGCACTCGACTCCCCATGGCCTGAGGTCGCCACCAGGGGAGCACGGTCTCCGGAGATTATTAGGCCCTCAACTGGATACTCGGGGCACTTGTTTTTATTAGACATTTTTTTTTTGTGTGGGGGGGTTTGCATTTTATACTTGCTGCCAAGTGAGAAAACTGTCAAACAGACAGACCACCAAGCCGCCCAATATGGAACAGACGCTTGGTGGATTTTACCGGACACTTATGGTGGACGTAGATCCGAGAGGATCCAGCGGACGTATTCTGGTGAAGAGCCCAATCTCAATGAAAGGGGAAGCTCTCCACCAGAAACGATCTGAAGCCGCCCCTTCTAGGAGTAACAGACGCTTCAGACACTGGGATGGGTAGTTCTTAGTTCATGCTCGCCATGAGCCCCTCTGGCAAGGTTGCACCTACCATCACGGCCTACATGGGTCATCACACTTAAGCCCCCGCATCGCGACAAGGTGACTACCCGTTCGCAGGGAATAATGAGATGAAACATAAAACACAAAATTGATTATATTTTTAACTAAAACAACACATTTTGCGGTAAACAAATCAACTACATTTTTATAACTTACATTTTTAATCAGCAACCCTGGTCAAAAATTTTTCTCCAAATATGCACAATAATGAACTGCTTATAACATCCAATCAAAAAGAGCAAGTGAACAAAAGTGGAATAGAAAAAATATATTGTTTATAATATACTTAACGGTTGTTTTTTAATTTTGTATTCCTCACTTCTTTCTCAGAGTATTAAGAAGAGAAACAATTTTGTTGGCAACTTAAGTTGCCAATAGGCATTAATGGGTTAAGATATCGTTTATCCTTTGCTCTGTGTTGATCCCATTTTGTTTAATGATATTAATGGTTGAATCAGTTATTGATGTTTGATTCTTTAAAAGCATAACCATATGATTTTTTTCGTTTTTACATCGTTGATCGTTTTTAATATTTCTTCTGCGTAATCCGCATCAAGAACTCCAAACAGTGATCTGGCAACGTTTCCGACTATATTAAAGGGTGACCTTTTAATTCGTCTGTTGGTAAGCAACTCAGTTTCTTGCACCAATTCATTCCGGATTTGGTCTAAGTTGTTCACCAGAATATCGCACATTGGTTCTTAAAGGCATAGTTCCTGTGGAGTTTGCAAGCCTGAAGATAGCGCATGTATCTTTGACGAGAATGGAGTAAAATCGTAGTAAACCATCATTTTCCATTCTGCAGTGTTTAGCTTTGCTGTTCCAATTCCTTCGAAATACAGTCCCGGATTATCTTGAAACCTTGTTATTAATAGCTTGTTGCATAATACAGTAGGAACAAAAAGAAGCGCTATTAACTTAGCAAACATTAATGGACCTTTTGAGATCTTGGGTCTTTTTGATGGAATAAGATCATCATTTCTTGACCTCGGTTGTACCAATGACAGTCTGTGAATGGGTCGTTTAAACACTCCTGTTGCCGTTTTAACCTCAGCTACTCTCACAGCCCCGTCATCACCAGAATACACGTGAACAACTCTCCCTAATGGCCACTTCATTGTAGGTAGATTGTCTTCCTTGATAATAACCATGGCTCCCTTTTTGAGATTGCCAGATTTATTTTTCCATTTGAAACGCTGTTGCAGTTCAGTTAAGTATTCTGTTGACCATCTTTTCCAGAATTGGTGCTTTATATGCGAAATCAACTTCCAATGAGACAAACTTGACATATTACTAGTTTCGGCTCGACTGTATACTTGGGACGTAAGCGGCTCACCGATAAGAAAATGACCAGGTGTCAGTGCTTCAAGACTATCTGGATCATTCGAGATTGGCGTTAAGGGGCGCGAATTCAAAATGGCTTCGATTTCCACAATTATTGTTTCTAGTTCTTCGTGCGTTAACGATTCTGTTGATACACTGCGTTTCAAAATATGTTTTGCCGATTTGACAGCAGCCTCCCATAAGCCTCCAAAATGAGGTGCTCTCGGTGGAATGAAATTGAAGTTTATACCCTTAGTGCTGGAAACGGAGATTATTGTTTCTTGAGCCTTACCGGAATGTATGTTTTCAGATAATTCCGCTAATTGATTTTTTGCTCCGATGAAATTGGTAGCGTTGTCGGAGTAGATATTTTGGCAGTGTCCTCGACGAGCAATGAACCTTTTAAGGGCACCAATGAATGCCTCAGTTGTTAAGTCAGACACCAGTTCTAAATGAACCGCCTTTGTTGTAAAACAACAAAATACGGCTATGTAAGCCTTGGTTGGCCTTTTCCCCCTGATTCTGTGATATATCCAGAATGGACCACAGTAGTCTACGCCGGAATTTATGAATGGACGAGCAGGAACCACTCTTGTCTGTTGTAAGTTTCCCATTATCTGTTGATGTAATTGTGGTCGTGCTCTAGTGCATTTTATGCACCTTTGAACCACCGATCGAGCTGTTATCTTTCCCTTTATTGGCCAAAAACGCTGTCTCATTATATATAACAGTGATTGGGATCCGCAATGTTTGTTATCTTCATGTGCCATCGTAAATAATAAGTTTACAAGCGGATCATTGTATGGTAGAATTATTGGATGTTTCGCATCTGCTTGTAGGTTGGAATGTTCTAATCGTCCTCCTACTCTACGAATACCTCTTTCATCCAAGAATGGCGATTAGAGTTTTTCTTTACCCGGACTTTTTCATTTCCCGGGAAAGCGGGATTGATTTTTCAATTTTCCGGGAATTCCCGCCCAATACAAAACGATACAATATATCATTTAACTGAATTTATTTGAACAAAAAAAAAATAAGTTAATGAGATCTATTAAATAAATTTATTAATGCATTAAAAGTAAGTTAAAAAATATAATTTCAGTTCTTTACAGAGTAATTCCAACAAATATGTATGAAGGTGTGCCGTGTCGCATGCTTTTTAATTTTAATAAGAAAATTAAATATTTTATTGTATAACTTCTGATTAGTAGCCATCTAAAGTAAAAAATTTACCAATTTGAGACTTTTTTACAATTGCTCTAGCTTTATAACCAGAAAAGATTTATGCTTTATTTTATAGGCCAATAATGAGCAGTTCATATTGCTAAGCAAAATTGAACTGAAACAATGAATTGGTCCAAAAATTTAATTAGTTTTATTGAGAAATGATTTTTCAAAGCATGTAATAATTGAAAAAGACAAGGACAAATTCTTGACTTTGTATAAGGGTCGAACTTAACACCATCATATATTCGGGATCAACCACGATCCCATCATCATAGTTCTTCTTATACTCTAAACCCTCAAACTCAAGCAGATAAATATCCAGCTTTAGACCGATTTGCATAAAGCTCTTTACAAGTGAGGAGATTTTTTCCAAACTTAGATAAGCTTTTTTTTGGTATATTAAAAATTTCACCATATTTGTCTTAGCCAAACACTATTTGTGCTTTTTCTTTTTCTCATACCTAGTTTAAAAGCCTTTTGCTTTCGAAGTCTATGGTTCATACGTGTTTATTTTTCCTGATATATTGGAAATAATCAAACATATTTTAATGCTTCGTGCTGTAGTGTTAAGAATTGAAATTATGTTTTTAGTCGAACTGTATGGGTTTCGATCCAAAGAATATCAATTATGTGTATATTTTTAATTAAATTTTTCATATTTTTCTAAGAGCAGCACTAAAAATGTGTGCTTACAAAGTAAAGTTGACATAACAATATTACAAAAAAATCCCGGGAATTCCCGCACAAATTTCCCGGGATTTTTTTCCCGGAAAATGTGCGGGATCCCGGGAATTTTTTCCCGGGAAATCCCGAATGAAAAACACTAATGGCGATAGACTATTAATTGGGCTATTTTTACTAACCTCCTTGCCATATTGAAGTTGTTTTACTTCTGTAGACAAATCTGACAACTATATTGTTCGAATGATAACAGCGAGAGCGTCGTATAGTTCCTTTGGAGTTAGCGAAGTATGCTTTGCTGAATCATTCATGGCCTTCCTTGAGTTATTTATGAACCGAAGTACGCATGCCAAAATTCGCTGCAGGGGTCTAAATTAATTTTTGTGGGGTAGCATGTATATCATGTCGCTGTTAGTCGCTACCACCATTGCTGTAATCACTCTTTTCCTTTCAATGCTGCTTGTTTCGGAGAGCTTGGGTACAAATTTTGACGGCCATAAGTCTTCTTGTCCATGAAGGAAGATTGGTCCATGAAACCATAATCTACTTGTGGGCAGGTTGCTTGGTTGAAGTCCTCGCGATAAAATATCAGCAGGGTTGTCCGAAGATGTTACATGGCGCCATTGCTCAGCAAGTGTTAATGAGTGGATCGTTGAAACTCTATTAGCCACGAATGTTTTATAAGAGGATGATTGTGAATTTATCCAGGATAATACAATCTCAGAATCGGTCCACAAAAGCATAGGCTGATTCTGCAATTTCAAGTCAACTTTCACTCTTTGAGCAAGTTTAGCTGCTATAACTGCGGCACATAACTCTAATCGAGGAAGTCTTTGTTGTTTTAACGGAGCCACCTTTGATTTTGCGCACAGCAACAGCACGACTATTCGTCCATCACGAAGAACTGCACGGATATACGCGGCCGCACCGAAGGCCCTCTCAGATGCATCAGCAAATACGTGTAATAGTGTTGTTACAGGAATCTCGCCATTGAAAATGTCTTGGTATCTTGAAGTTGTTCAAAGTCGCCAAATCCTTTCTGAAGATTTCCCAGATCTTACGAAGATTTTCAGGTAATTGTTCATCCCAATCGAATGGGTGTTGCCACAATTGTTGAATAAATATTTTCGCCTTGACAACAACAGGAGCTAGGAGGCCAAGAGGATCAAACAATCTTGCCAGCTCAGAAGTTGCTGCACGTTTCGAAATCACTTGCTGCTCGTTAGATTTCACTTTGATGCAAAAATGATCGGTTTTGGGTACCCAAGATAAGCCCAAAGTTTTTATTGTTTTGCTATCATCGAAATCTAGGAAAACCTCTCTATCACTATGTGGTATATCCTTTAGTAGCTTTGGATGGTTTGAACACCATTTTCTTAAATTAGATCCGTGTTTTTTCAGAATAATTCTTAATTCTTTTTGAGTTTCAACAGCGAGATTCAGACTATCTGAACCTCCAAGACCATGATCCACATAAAAATGTTCTTTTAGCAGTTGTGCACCCAGTGGATACCTAGGTGTATTTCCTTCGGTAATTCGTTGTAGACATTTGGTGGCTAAGTATGGAGCTGTTCGTGTGCCGTATGTTACCGTATTAAGCCTATAATAAGTAATTGGTAGTACTGGGTTTTCTCTCCAAATGATCAATTGGTGGTGGTTGTCTGGGTTGATTAATATCTGCCTGTACATTTATTCAATGTCTGTTGTAAAGACAAACTTTGGCAGTCGGATACGAAGTAGAATAGAAAAAAGTTCACTCTGGACAGTTGGTCCAGTGTACATTAGGTCATTGAGAGAATGTCCTGTCGATGTTTTCGCAGATACGTCAAAGACCACTCTAAGTTTTGTGGTAGTACTGTCGGGTTTTATCACGCAGTGGTGCATGATGAAATATTTTGGACTCGGTAAATTATCAACCTGGACCCTTTGCATGTGTCCTAACTGTTCATATTCTTTCATGAATTGAATATATTGACTTCGAATGTCTTCGTTCTCTTGCAGTCGTTGCTCTAGACTGATAAATCTATTGCAAGCCATTTGATGTGAGTTACCCAATGCTGCTGGATTATCTCTGAATTGGAGACTAACAACAAACCGCCCATCTTTGTGATTGTGAACGTGCTGATTAAAGTGCGATTCGCATAATTGTTCTACTGGAGACATGATTTTTCGTTTGATTTTACATCATCGAGCTTCCACAGTTGTTCTATTGCTTGTTCCAATGAGTTTTCATTGTCAAATATTGCGCATGTCAGTGTTGAAGATGGACGAGAATCAGAGTACTCTTTGACTGTTTGAGGTTTATTGTCCCAGGTTGCATAAGACTGAAGTAAAATTGTTGAATTTGGGATCTGCTAGACGAATGTTGTTTGGAATTTTCCAAGTAGAAATATCAATGTTGCGATTTGGCTGCACTGGAGATAATAGTTGGTAGACCAAATGCTTCTAAGTTTGCTGAGAAGTCACTATTTATGGACATCATTTCCACATTTACACGATAAGATGTCCTTTTTTGAATCTTTCCAACTCCTTCAATGCACAGATAGGCTTCTGATGTTGAAAGGGATAACTTCTTGACGAATCGTTCCGTCACAATGTTTACTTGTGAACCTGAGTCTAGTACGTCCCTGAACTCCTCTGGCATGCCATTTGCGGCCTTGACTATGACCTTGGCTGTGGCTAACATGACGTAGTTCTGATCTTTTGTTAAAGTTGAAGAAACTGAACTCTATTAACGGGGGGTGCATCGTGCCTAGTGGTAGTAATTTGAACCGACGTGCTTGATGGGTTTTGTGCATCTCGCGGTGCCTTTGGTAAATGCAACAAATTGTGGTGTTTATTGTTACATTTTTTGCAGCAGCCACGAGTACAAGTTTTGGCCACATGATTGGCCTTAAGACAATTCACACATAACTTCTGTTGTTGTATGCATTTTAGTCTTTCAGATTCTGCCATTGCCAAGAACCGCTACATTGATAAATGAGGTGTTTACCATTATTATATACTTTACAATTGTTATTGCAATTTCCATTGATGCTACTGAGGACACAGCCCTTCTTGCATTTTGATGGATAGACGATTTTTCTTTGTATCCAATTGATTCCATTGATTCAAATTGCGCCTCTAAAAATGATAAGAATTCTTTAATCGATGGCACTTCTTTTGGTTTCGCTAAAGATTGTATAAACCGAACATAAAGAGTGTAGTCGAGGTTTTTCAATAATAATTGTATGAGCATGGCGTCCCAAGTCGAAGTGTCGACATCCAAGTTATTCAATGCCAACAAACATTCTCTTGTTGTGTCATGAAGAGCCTTGATTGCAGCTGTAGAAATTGTGCCCTTTGGTTGATTCAGGATTTTGTCAACCAACGTAGCTACTAACACTCTTTTGTTGTTATAACGCTCCTGAAGTAGCGTCCAAGCTGTTTGGTAATTTTCTTCTGTTAAGTTTAGGTGGCTTATGAGTCCTCCAGCTTCCCCTGACAGGTTATTTTTTAGGTACCACATTTTTTGCACCTTAGGGAGAGGTTGCTTATCCACCATCTCTAGGAAGAGTTCATAGAACTGACGCCATTTTAAGTAATATCCATTAAATTGAGGAATGCTTACTTTTGGCAGTGGTAACGAGTTGTGTACTTGCACATTTCCTCCCATCTGAGGTGCGGAGATTCCTGAATCTCTGTGCTTCTCTGCTGTTACTGCAAGTTGTATCAAATGTTGTTGCACTAAATCTTCCAGGTCGTCGTATCTAGTCTGGTCTAGACCTACCCTTGAGCGGTGCTCGGTCTTCTCCCACACTACATCGTATAACTCTTGTACTTGAGTCCATGGACTTCTTATCGTGTCAGATTTGATTTTATAGAATTCTGTGGGATGATGTTCTTTTTCTAGTGAAGATAAACCTTGTAGAAACCGAGTTAGTGCTGTCATACGGGCCCTTCTTTTTCTTGCTAATCCTTGAATCGCTTCATTATTATTACCATATTGGCTGAGTGAAGGGACGTCTAACGTTTTTTCTCTTGTTGTTGCTACAGGCTTCGGGTTCTCTTCTTTTTACATGTTGACTTTTCTTGCGCTGATTAAAAATTTTTTCGTCGCACTTGTTGATGATGGATGATGTCTTTGATGATTAGCAAGGTGTCCTTATCATGCACTATATGTCCTTGATGATGTCCCTGTCGCCTTCAAAAATGGCTGCGTGTTTTTAACTTTAGGGGTCACCAAAACGTTGGAGCCTGTTATCAGTGGTCCAATAAAGCTGCTGGAACTGCTGATGTTCGTCGCACCAATGGTATGATGCTTGTTATAGCCTCCGCTGAAGACAAGGACTCGCTGGGCAGATTTTGTGCTGCAAATCTCCACTGAAGACCCGTTTTACTGGGTAGGCTGCGTGTAGTTGTAAGTCACCAATAAATTTTTGAAGCTCCTTACAGCTGGTGGGGGAAGCTTAAAATTCAATGGTGGTTGGGGTCACCAATTGTATAATGTGGTTTAATTAGTGGTTAGTGGTCTAAACACATAAATTTAGGCCTTCACTAATTTGCATTTTGGTTCCTTGCAAGCACTTGGAAACTTGAAGGACAGTGTTGAACAATAAAACAATATAATTGCCGTATCATAAAACACTAAAGAAAACTTTATTTTACTTCTCTTTAAATATCATTAAGACATTAAAGAAAAATGCTTAGTTATACGGATGTGCAAAACTTACATATTGGATTAAACAAATACTTAACTACAATTTTAATAATTAATGATACATTATTTGTTGACCTAGATATTAAACTGAGTTAGTACATGATATGCAATTGATATTAATATGAATAGTCAATAAGTTGAGTAAGCAAATAAAATAAGATTGTAATTAAAGTTTATTGCCAGCTGACCTATATATTAATATAAAATTCTATAAGTAGAGTAAGCGAATTTATTAATTAAATAAATGAAAATAAAATTGCAATTAAAGGTTATTGCCAGCTGGCCTATATATTAATATAAAAAATATATAAGCAAAAATATATTAACAAAAATCCAAATAAAATAACGACCAAGGCAAATTCATACCAGGTGGCAGCACCCCGACAGCTGACTGTTTTTGCAATTTTTAGAAGTGCCGAATGGTTGCCAAAATTTTTGCTTTTTCTTGTTCTGGGTATTTCTAATAATTTCTAAGTTGAAGTATATTTTTTATGTCAATGCGGTACGTACGTTACAAAGTTCAAAAAAATTTTTAAAGCTAAATTTAAAAGAATAAATTGTTTAAACGTACCCAGTAAAAAATTGGAAGTCCTTTTTAAGGAACTACATTTTCATTGCTTCCAAAGAATCGATATTCAAAAATGCAGATAATTAGTAGAAAAGCAAGTCAAAATTTATTTTAGTCACACAAAAATTTGTAATTCTTTGATAGTTTTAAGAAATACCCACTATGCTTTTTAAAAATTCGATTTTTTTAAAGAAATTTATGAACCAATTTTCGTCTAAAAATTAACAGTTATTTACTGAAATTTACATAAAAACATCGTTTTGCGTTTAAATTCGTATAAAAAGAAACAAGTTGCGAAAATGTGTAACTTTGTACTCTTTTTCATAGAGAAAAATATTAATATACATCGCCAAAAAGGAAATATTTCTTAATTTGGCTTCCAATTCGGTGATTAGGAATCGAAAAAGAGAACTTCGTGCAACGACAACACTATGTAAAAATCATTAGAAATTATGCAAATTTACACTACCTCCGGATTTCTTTGGAGTGTCTTTTTTTACTGGGTATAAAAGTGAATGTAAAATTGATTTATATATTTCTTAATTTGGCTTCCAATTCGATGATTAGGAATCGAAAAAGAGAACTTCTTGCAACGACAACACTATGTAAAAATCATTAGAAATTATGCAAATTTACACTACCTCCGGATTTCTTTGGAGTCTCTTTTTTTACTGGGTATAAAAGTGAATGTAAAATTGTCTATTATTAAACAAAATAATTGCGCGTGTTTAAATTTTTGGTTTTAAGCCCGAACCCGAACCTGAACTTTTTATTTGGATTAACCCGAACCCGAACCTGAACCCATTTTTTCATGGTTTAAGTCCCTGGATGTCGTACAATAAGTATTATTAAACAAAATAATTGCGCGTGTTTAAATTTTTGGTTTTAAACCCGAACCCGAACCTGAACTTTTTATTTGAATTAACCCGAACCCGAACCTGAACCCATTTTTTCATGGTTTAAGTCCCTGGATGTCGTACAATAAGTAACATATTGTAGAAACAGGCAAATTTGACATGCAAAGCGAAGTTTTACGCAATTGGTAGCCTGTTTAAAACGAACATCAAAATAAACAACAAAACCAGCAAAAACAAAGCAGAACAGTGAGTTAGTTGTACCTTTCAACAAAGCATTAGCTCTTATTGTAAGCTAGCAATAAATTTGCACACGAAGTGTATATGAATGTGTGTTATAGTATGAAATATACGCACTAGGGACGGGCAAAAATATCGATATTTTCTCAAAAATATATCGATATGTATCGTCGATATTTTTAATTGCAATATATCGATATATAGATTTTTTTCAAAATATATCGATAGTACAAAATTCGATATTTTTAGCTTTGATTTTGTTTTTCGTTTAGTTTTATGGAAAATTTCGACACAATCTTCATTAAAATAAATATTCATAACAAAATCTTTTGTGCTATTTATAATCTTTTGTTTATTCGAAAAATTATCTTTTTTTGATTATGATTTTCTTGATGTACGTTAATTGACGTAGCTAGACATTTTTTTATAGGGGGGGCAAAAAAATTTTTTTTGAAATTTTTAATCCCGTTATGGATTTTCCTAACTAACAATACCACTAAAAAATCTATTGGTTTAAATAACACTGCTTTACAAACTTTTTTTTTAAGTTTTTAATTTTCTAAAGCATGTGTGCTAAACACAAAAAAGGAATAACAAATTCCATTTCGGTCATTGTGCATAATATAACGGTTCATTTTCGTTTTTCGGTGTATACTTCTTGTTAAAGCGTCATTCAGAATCAAAGGCTGGTTCGTTTAAAATGAATTATATATTATTTGAAAGGCTACTAAATTAATCGTCGAATAGTGGCTCTGATCGAATAAAAGGCGACCAAGTTAGAGTGGATAAAAGTTTGAATTCTATGAAATTTTTAAAGTTTATCACCAATTGTTAACTTTTCGGAAGCTGTTTTGTACCACAAATAATGAAAAAAATCCATAGTTTTATAATTTCATTGAATAGTCCATTCGATTATAAAAATTTTACGCCATAATGGACCTAAATCTGGTGAAAACAAAAAATCTTATATTCTGTGTTTTATTACGCAGAAAACGTTCCCATTCTCAAAATAAAATAACAGAAACTAGTTGAGAGTATCTACTAAATAGTTTTCAGCTATTTTATTTCTATGCTAGTAACGCTTTCAGCATATTTATAACGTAATTTCTTCTACTGAAAAGTTGTAAAAACCAGTTACGTGTTGTCAACTTATGACCATCGATATGAAAGTTTTTTGAAGGTCTAAAACTTTTAAAAATCATGTTGCAGATGGGCTATTGGGCTAACTTTATACACAACTGGACCCAATATCGAAAGGTTTTTAAAATGTTGTATGTACTACTTTTTATATTTTGTTAAGAGAAAATACAAAAATATATCAGCAGAATTAAATAAACTTACTCGTACGTTTTTGTTTAGGGTTTTTCGTAATAAACACAAATTTGGCAATTATTGGAAACTAAATTTTTATAAAAACTGTAATGATTTCTGTAAGTAAACGGGATACATTTACGATTTGAATACTAATATGTATGTCTTTCCAAACATAGAAAAGTTTTTAATAATTTTTATTAAATATTTCAGTAATTCTGCTGGGGGAGGTCAGTTAACACTTCATTTTATTGGAGATCATGTACCAGATTTTACTCAATTTCTTTTACCTGGTGCAACATCACATGTACGATTTATGTCAAAGTGTATTTATTGCTTGAAAATGTTTTTGTTTCGCGAGCAATTCAAAATGACAACAGCGGAGTTGAAAAGTCTTCGCAGTATTTGTTTATTCCTAATAATTATTTATGTTCCTTATTGGTTCCGATGTGTGAATGCTATTGAAGCGACGAAGCAAGACCTTGATTTTATACAAAACGTTGTTTCTTATTTCGACAAAGAAGTTTCCACCACATTATTGCAAAAACTAAGGAAACAAATAAATAAATAAATTTAGCAGAAGAAACAGTTGGCCTTTAATTTTTTATGAAAGTGTTCCGTAGGAAGTAAAAAAGAAAATGGTC
Organism: Panzeria rudis; assembly: GCA_956483635.1. NCBI lineage: Eukaryota > Metazoa > Arthropoda > Insecta > Diptera > Tachinidae > Panzeria > Panzeria rudis. The sequence goes on along the minus strand of OY101448.1, from coordinate 111,743,188 downwards.
AAAAAACGACATCGATAATGAAGACGAAGACGAAAATGATGGAGAAGTCTCGAAATGAAATGTTGTAACAATGGAAGAAATATTTTCTTACAGTGCAAAAGATATCTCGCATTTCGTTTCTACAAAGAGATTTTTTACTCTACTGTCTATTGATGTTTCATTTTTACAATTGGATCCCTCTGAATGGCAGCAAAGAGACGATTACGAGGGCGGTTCGGAAACTTCTTAGCCTAGCACAAAAAGCGCGGTATAAACAGAAAAAAGTTAAGTGTTTTGGAAACTTCCATCTCTGCTATGAACACATGTTAACTTTTGTTTCGATCTGGCAACTCCTTCATAAAAGACGCATCCGCGATTTTTTAACAATGGAAAAATTAGAAATGCGTGGTGTCATTAAATATTTACATAAAAAAGGTTTATCGGGACAAGAAATTCATAATGATATGGTGAATGTGTTAGGTGAAAGTGCTCCTTCATATGCAACAGAAAAAAATTGGGTTGCTGAATTTAAACGTGGTCGTACAAGCATTGAAGATGAACCATGTAGTGGACGTCCAAAAACAGCAACAACAACAGAAATTGTAGCCAAAGTGCGTGAAATAGCTAATATCATGGGCATCTCAAATGATCGAGTCCATTTAATTTTCCATGAAGAACTACTGATGAAAAAGCTTTCTGCAAGATGGGTGCCGCATTTGTTAACAGTCGACCAAAAACTCATAAGAATGAACATTTCTCAAGCTTGTTTGGATCGTTTTAAGCGAAATAAAATGGATTTTAAGCGTCGTTTAATAACTGTTGATGAGACATGGATCCACCACTATACTCCAGAGGCAAAAGACCAATGGACTGAAGCTGGAGGAAGTGCCCCAAAGAAGGCAAAAACAATTCGATCGGCTGGTAAGGTTATGGCAACGGTTTTTTGGGACTTCAAAGGTATTTTATTGATTGACTATCTGCAAAAGGGTAAAACAATAAATTCAGAGTACTATTGCAACCTTTTGGATCAATTAAATGTATGAATTCGAGAAAAACGTCCTGGCTTACCCAAAAAAAATAATATTTCATCAAGACAACGCACCAGCGCACAAGAGTGTTTTAACAATGGCTAAAATCAACGAATTAAAGTACGAGTTGCTTGACCACCCACCTTATTCTCCTGATTTGGCTCCCAGTGACTTTTACCTGTTCCCAAATCTAAAAAAATTCCTTGCTGGCAAGCGTTTTACCTCAAATGAAGATGCAATTACAGTTGTAAACCACTATTTTGAAGACCTTGAGGAAAACTATTTTAATCAAGGGATAGAATTGCTAGAAAAGCGTTGGACTAAGTGTATTGAAGTTTCAGGAGATTATATTGAAAAATAAAAATATTTTTGAAAAACTAACTATTCTCTTTCATTGATAGGCTAAGAAGTTTCCGAACCGCCTTCGTAAGGTCTAGTTAGTAAAAGCGTATCGCGTTCGTGAGGATCAGCTGGCAAAATCTGTAACATAAACAAAGCTTGTTGCTCTTTACTAAAAACGTATTGTAGCTTTTGTCACGTAGAAAATCTACATAAAGTAGATTTTTACGTAGCAAATGTCAAACAAATGCCATAGGCATTACAATCCAATACTAACAGCAGACAAAATTGCTTGGGGTTATACGTTTTCTGTAAGTAATACCAAATGTTGAGCGGTACTGAAACTTAACACGTTACGCGATACGTTTTTACTAAATAGACCTTTACTCTGCTGGCAAACGAGTCTGTCACCATTTGCACGTCGTGAACGATGCAGCAGAAAGAGCAATTAAACGTATAACGGACTTCAATCGCTCTTTGACCTACGATGAGGAAGATAAGCAGTTCCTACTTCAAGTAGTAAGAATTATTCGCAATTTTTATCGAATAAAAGTTATAACTATTAAGTCCTTGCTTAAAAGCCGATTTAGCTTCTTTTTTCTCCAGCTCCTGGCAACACTGATTGTGTCGTGCAAAGAAGCTATTATTTTACTTTACTTCATCACCACTTTTGTTGCGTTTTTATTGTTTTTAACAAGGACTTAGGCCCAAATTCACAGTCATTAGTTAGCTAATGACTAGTTCTAGTTTTTTGTTGTATTTTTTGAACCTGCATACTTATTACACCATGTTTTAGAAATTATTACTTGCATATAGCATACTTTTAGGTGCGACAAAAAATATTTACTCCATTAGCTTTGTGTGCTTAAAAATTTTTAATTGCCGCCTTAAGATCTGAAATATTCTTTATTTCTTTATTTTTGCTTGTTTATTTATATTTGATAGGGTTACAGTTCTTTACCCATATTACAAATTTTAGTTAAACAATACACTGTAAATCTGAAGTTTTAGTTAAACAATAGTTATCATTTTAGTTTACTAATAATTAACTAATGACTGTAAATTTTGGCCTTAATAGTTATAACTTTTAATTTTATAAATGTTTATTTTATGTATTAAGAATAATTATTATTTCCAACTTTTATTTTTAAAAATTGATGATAACTATTATGGGTATCAAATAAAATTATTTCTCAGGCATAACTATTAATATTCGATAGATATATATTACTTATGTTTAATAGTTATGAATAAGAAATAACATAACAGTTATAACTCATTTTATATTAGGGGTGTAACAATACGCCATTTTGCCGACCCGCTACCGATACTTAAAAATACATATCGCCGATACCGATTCCGATACGAATATTGAAATTGAGTTCAAGTTTATATTAAGAAAACTCAAGGGTAATTTTTTTATTATAAAAGATTACAGTGTAAAAGATTATTAATATTTAAAATTGCTATTAACCCAGTATAAAAAAATCGGAAGTAATTTTTAAGGAACTATATTTTCATTGCTTCTAAACAATCTATATTAAAAATATGTATGCAAATAATTAGTAGAAAAGCAAGTAAAAACTTATAATTCCTTTATAATTAAAAAAAAATACTCGCCATGCTTTTCAAAAAATCGATTTTTTAAAGGAAATTTATCACCTAATATTCTTCTAAATAACTTAATAGCTTAATTATTAAAATTCTTCTAAAAGTTTATATTTATTCACTTACATTTACATGAAAACACAGTTTTGTGTTTAAATTCCAATAAAAAGAAACAAGTTGTGAAAATGGGTAATTTTTCATCCTTTTTCCTTGAGGAAACATGATTATAATTCGGTGATTGGTAATCGAAAAAGAGAACTTCTTGCAATGACAAGGATATGTAAAACTAATTAGAAATGATCCAAATTTGCAAACTTCCGGATCGAGAATTCTACATTAGACATATCGCACCCTAAATACAAAAGGATCACAACTCAAAATTTTCCAAAACTGACTTTTTTCCATAAATTAATTCAGAGTACACATCTCTAACTACTGCAAAACTTTCTTTCACATCACTATCTTATTTAACTGGAAAAATACAGTTACGTCTATTTTTATGTTAAGTGTGTTGCTTCTGCACATAAACAGTTTTTTGTCTCTACTGAAAATTTTAATATTTTGAGTTGTGACCCTTTTGTATTTAGGGTGCGATATGCATGAAACTAAATAATGACGTTCATAAAAAGTTCGCTACAATTTTTTTTTCGTTTCATTCTATTTCATGCAGATGTTTAACTATGAAACAAGCACAATGAACACTCGATAGTTAAGAACCCAGTAAAATGAAGTTGGTTTGTTCACTAGTACAAGAGCATACTAAAATTTACACTACGTCTTGACGAGCAAATTTTTTGTTATAATAATGAACAAAACGTCGGCAGAGCTGTTAACAAAAATTTGTTAAGGTCTTTGTTGTGGAGAGTACGAACAATGTTTTTGTTAGGCCAACTCATATTATTTGAAGGTGGTGCGGCAGAGATAGCAAATTTCTTTTGCTTGCTGTCTCTTTTTTTTCATATTGAAAACAATGCTTGTTGTTAAGACATCGTTGTTATAACAATTGTTTTAACAACGATGTCATAATAATGACAAAACAGTAATAAAAGCGGTCCAGACGTGACATATTCTTGTGCTAACAATTGTTATAACAAGTAATTTGCTCGTAAAGACGCTATGTTACAAATATGAAACAAAACATGTGTTGAGTAAATCTCAAGGTTGGCAACCGTAACGAATAACGGTATCGGTAGCGGTATTGGTATTAAATTATTTTTATTTCGGTATCGGTATTCGAGTTATATCGGTATATACCGCTACCGAAACTCTACTACCGGTATTACAATTTAGCAGGGACCGAACCTGAACCCAAACGGGTTCAGGTTCGCCGCTTATAAAGACTGAACCCGAATCCGTTGAACCCAAAAATTCAGCAATGTTCGGGTTCAAAAAAAAATTATTTAATAGAAGAATAATAAAAAGCATTACATTTCTTGCATGCAAAAAAATTAAAAACAAAATCAAAATAATATAACGACCAAAGCAAATTCATACCAGGTAGCACCACCCCGAAAGCTGACTATTTTTTGCAATTTTTAAAAGTGCCGAATGGTTGCCAAAATTTTTTGCTTTTTCTTGTTCTGGGTATTTCTAATAATTTCTTATTTGAAGTATATTTCTTTATGTCAATGCAGTACGTACGCTACAAAGTTGAACAAAGTTTTTTTTGAAAGCTAAATAAGTTAAATATAATTAAATTAAAAAAAATATATGTATAATAAAAATAAATAATGCCCCCATTGATGTATTTTAAATCGTATATAGTAAATTAATTTCAGATATGATATTTTAAGCTCTAAAAAAATATGAAATTACAGAAAAGTATGAAAAAAGTTTGCTATTAGTGGATTTAATTTTTCTAAATCGAGCGTTTTTAAGACGACTCGATTTACAGATCAGGCAGGTAGTGTTTAAACTAGGGATGTAACGAATACCGATACCGATACCGATATATCGGCGATACTTCAGATTTTCCGATACATCGGTATCGGCGATATTAAACTGTCGATACGACGATACTTTTTTTTGCTGACAAATTATTTATGTTTTGTTGATTTTACCATGAACTAAACTCATTTCGTTACTTTTTAAATTTTATTAATATCAATTTTAAAAATTAATAATATTTTATACTAGTATTTTGTAAAAAAAACTACTTATTTTTTACCATGAAATCAAATTCAATTCGTTGTTTTTAAAATCTTATTCCAGCAAAAAAAGACACTCCAAAGAAGTCATGAAAATGTAGAATTCGCGATCCGGAAGTGTTGCAAATTTGGATCATTTCTAATTAGTTTTACATATCCTTGCCATTGCAAGAAGTTCTGTTTTTCGATTACCAATCACCGAATTGGAAGCGATGCTCGGACAAATTTATTTTTCGGTGTTCCATAATGATTTTTCCTCAAGAAAAAAGGATAAAAAATTACCCATTTTCCCAATTATTTTTATGAGAGTATGGCGAGTATTTTTTAAAATTATAAAGGAACCAAAATTATTTTCTTGCTTTTCTACTAATTACACTATGCGACAAATAAAGACTTTTGGAAAAACACAAGAACTGGACAGTACAGGTTCGATTGTCCTACAATGGGGTAGTAAAACTCTTTACTCAGTTTGGCGAATTTGGTGACCAATTTTTTTATGGAGGTCCAAAGTTTCTGAAAATCAGTGGGGCCTCAAAAAACGGTGTCATCAGTATTTGGCCAACAGCTAATTCAAACTGTATAATGCCGCTTAACTATATATGTCAATAATGTATCTAAGAGCCTGTTTATCAGATTTTTTTAACATATTATGGCAAAAAAAATTTTTCGTGAACTTTTTGTTGACAAAATTAAGGAAAAAATTGTTTTTTCACTTTTTTCAGAATAACTTACAGGGACTTGTAATTTTTAACTAACAATATTTGGCAAAGTTATAGTTACGGTAGATCTGAACAACTTTTGTGAACATATCAATACAATCTGCACGTATCTAGGCACTCTAATAGCTCACACAGACCACTTTTTACCTTAAAAATTGTAGTTTTTCACTATTTTTTTATGCTAAAAAAATTTTTTTTTGAAAATAGTATATTCAAGTGCAAACTTCTCTGTTGTGTTTCACTAACATTTTGTGCCCAGAAAAATAATATGTTCCTGTACTTTTTTTGGACAAAAAAAAATTTTTAATTATTTTATTCACTTTTTTGAGTATAACTTATAGGAACTTCAAATTTTTCATTACCATTATTTGGCAAAACAACAATAAACAATAAAAATAGTAAATACTAAAATCAGCAACATAAGAAGTGGAAAAATAACAAAGAAAGCAAAAAAATTCAATAAAAATATAGCCTAACTCGTAAAAAACGAAAACTTTTAAGGTAGAAATTAGTTTTTCTGGGCTGTTTAGGGTGCCCAGATACATTCAAATTGTATTGACATGTTCACAAAAGTTTAGCTTTACCGTAGCTACAACTTTGCCAAATATTGTTAATAAAAATTACGAGTCCCTGTAAGTTATTCTGGAAAAAGTGAAATAAATTTTTTTTCAAATAAAACTTTTTTTGGCATAAAATGGTAATAAAATCTGTTTAGCGAACTCTTAGCTACATTATTGCATATATAGTTAAGCGGTATCACCAAGTCTGAATTTTATGTTGGCCAAAAGTTGATGCCACCTTTTTTTGAGGGCCCGCTGATTTTCCAAAACTTTGGAGGTCCATAAAACGAAATTGGTCACCAAATTCGCCAAGCTAAATATAGGGTTTTACTACCCCGCGGTAGTACAATCGAATCTATACTGTCAAGTCCGTGTGTTTTTTGGACTGTTGCACTGTGTTATCTGCATATTTTTAATATAGATTTTTTGGAAGCAAAGAAAATGTAGCTCCTTAAAAAATACTTCCAATTTTTTATACTGGGTTAATATCAATTTTAAATATTAATAATCTCGTACACTGTAATTTTGAATAATAAAAAAATTGCACTTGAGTTTTGTTAATCTAAACTTGAACTCAATTTCAATATTCGTATCGGTATCGGAATCGGTATCGGCGATATTTATTTTTAAGTATCGGTATCGGATCGGCAAAACGGCGTATCGTTACATCCCTAGTTTAAACGTATAAACGTGAATGTAAAATTGATTTATGTATTTTATTATTAAGCAAAATAATTGCGCGTTTAAATTTTGGTTTTAAGCCCCAACCCGAACCTGAACCCTAAACCGAACCTGAACTTTTTATTTTGATTAACCCGTACCCGAACCTGAACCCATTTTTTCACGGTTTCAGTCCCTGCCATTAAGTATATGAAATCAAACAAATTGCTTAAGAACTAATTAGGTATTTTAATAATGCATCGTTTCTAATAGATTTAAACATGTCAACTCCAAACTTGCAGTTTTTGAGATATCATTGGACTTACTTTTATGATATTTAAGACATTCTTGGATTATATCGTTATACATACATGAACGTTTCGTCTCGCTATGTTCCTTCACGCTGATCCCCGAAACCGCTTCAAAAATTTCAAAGAAATTTCGAAAGTGTATACATATAATTAACTCTAGATTGGGATTCCTTTACGTTTGTAATGCATGACACAATAATTTGTTATAAACTCAAATCCGTTCTTGAATCAAGCGTTATGTACTTGGTTTAAGAAACGGATTTAATTACGGATTACTTGATTTTCCTTTTGAGGGTACCATTAATAATAAATTTTATTTGCACGAAACAAAAAATTTTTACAAAAAGTCTTTTACACATTTTTAAAAACTGATTACATATCACGACCTTGCTATTGTTTTGGCCCACCGACCATTTAAAAAAATGAGTTAAGTATGGGGCATATATATTTTGAATGCCCTCTTTCAGAATCCAAAAACTGTTTCGCGAAATCGTTCCTGGTTTCTGAGATATCAAGCATTCATTGTGCTCGATATCATCATTTTTGATAAATTTTTTGTAAAAAAATATATACTAAGGTCGCGATATGTTTCGCGAAATCGTTCCTGGTTTCTGAGATATCAAGCATTCATTGTGCTCGATATCATCATTTTTGATAAATTTTTTGTAAAAAAATATATTTTTTTTAAATAAAAAAATAAAAATCAGAAATCAACTAAAATACCAAGTTTCATCAATACGAACTTTTTGTTCCATGTAAATATCTTTTCTAATAACATTTATACGCTTATTTTCAATAAAAAGTAGAAAATTTCACCTCAATAACAAGTTACTCAATACACAGCAGTTAGTATACACATGGAGCAACAAAAGCTACTTTTTACAAATAAAATTAAAAAAAGTGGTTACTGGAGCACATAACAAGATATTTTACTTTCAGTGAAAAGATGTTAATTTCTAATCGGATTGATGAAAGTTCACACATATGTACATTTTTCTTCCAAACATATGCCGGAAGCAGTGGTGAGAATACAAAAAAATTCTATCGGATATATTTTGAGAAAACTGTATGTAAATCTTCTTTGTTGTTTTTCTCCATTCCGACTTTTTGGCATATGGGCCAAAACAATACTAAGGTCGCGATATGTTTCGCGAAATCGTTCCTGGTTTCTGAGATATCAAGCATTCATTGTGCTCGATATCATCATTTTTGATAAATTTTTTGTAAAAAAATATATTTTTTTTAAATAAAAAAATAAAAATCAGAAATCAACTAAAATACCAAGTTTCATCAATACGAACTTTTCGTTCCATGTAAATATCTTTTCTAATAACATTTATACGCTTATTTTCAATAAAAAGTAGAAAATTTCACCTCAATAACAAGTTACTCAATACACAGCAGTTAGTATACACATGGAGCAACAAAAGCTACTTTTTACAAATAAAATAAAAAAAGTGGTTACTGGAGCACATAACAAGATATTTTACTTTCAGTGAAAAGATGTTAATTTCTAATCGGATTGATGAAAGTTCACACATATGTACATTTTTCTTCCAAACATATGCCGGAAGCAGTGGTGAGAATACAAAAAAATTCTATCGGATATATTTTGAGAAAACTGTATGTAAATCTTCTTTGTTGTTTTTCTCCATTCCGACTTTTTGGCATATGGGCCAAAACAATACTAAGGTCGCGATATGTACATTGTTAAAAATTAGAATTAATTTACTAACCATAACAAATTTTTTTAAATTTAATTTTAAGTGCTTTCCCAAAGCCTTGAAAGATTTTCCATACCAAATAATGTAAAAATCCTAAAACTCATATACTTGGTCTCGATTTAATCTGAATAAAAAAATCTTCAAAAGTGCTAATAGTGACGAAAATGTAACTTTTACTGGTAAGTTGGTACGGGTCACTGAATTTGATTTTTACCTTAAATTCTTCTTTTTTTGCTGTTATCTCCCAAATAATCAACTGTGCCCTTAAACAAAGATGGGCTTAAGAGTTTTCTCCTCTGAGCTGTTTCCAAAACCTGCTTTCTTTACTGGAGATTTATGTATTCCTGGTGGTCCCGACCATAGATAAATACGTAGATTTCCAACTCTCGGCCTGTCTATAAAAAATTGACAACTCTCTTACACTTATAGGTCTTGTGTATTCAACAAAATTGAGAGAGGCAATTCAACACACATCACAGAGCGTAATTTTTGCACTTGAAAACGCGGTAAAATGTATCTTTTTTGCACACACAAACACTTTTTTCATTTTATTTTATTTTTTTATTTGTTTTTATATAAATTTTATGTTTATTCTTGCTGTAATTTTAAATTATTTTTTTAATTTTGTTGACATTTGTGTGTTGAAATTTATCGAAGTTTTCAACCCTTTTTTTCATTCAACAGTATTTTATTTTTGTTCCTATTTGAGATAAATATTTTTAGTACCAAATAGAAAAATTGCAAAAAATGTTTAGCAAATCTACATTTTTTGAGCTGAAATGTATTAAAAATGATTCTAAATTCATATTTTCATAAATTAATGTAAAATTAATTGTATATAATAACTAAAAATTCATGTTTAAAAAATTTCAATTTTGTAAAATACTTTTTGTACAACTAAGTATGGTTTGGTGCTGTGGGGAAATTTTTATTTAAACCAATACTAATAGAAAATGTTCTACTAATACATTGTAAGACTTAGGTTTTTTTGACAACCGACTTAGGTTTCTGACAACTATTTGCAACCAGTCAGGCTTCTACGTTATTCTATGTTCCCGACCTTCTGCCGGGCTTAAGGATTTTCTTCTCTGAGGTATTTCCAAAGGCGGCTTCGCTTACTGAGGGTTTTGCGCTGCCAGCCTTCGGCCGGGCGTAAGACTTTTCTCACTGAAGGTATTTCAAAAACCCCCTCTACTTGCTGACGGTTTTCTGCATTTCCGGCCTTCGGCCGGGCTTATCGATTTTCTCCTCTGAAGTATTTTCAAAGGCAGCTGCGCTTGTTGACGATTTTCTGCATTGCCGGTCTCTTAAAGACTTTTTTCTTGAGCTTTTTTCTCTGAGGTATTTGCAAAACCAACTTCGCTTACTGACGGTTTTCTGCCTTAGCGGCCTTCGGCTGGCCTTAAAAATTTTCTCCTCTGAGATGTGAAAATTTTTGCAACCGCAATGCCGGTAGCACAGAAAATCTTAAAGAAGCAAAGCCGGTCTTGTAAATACCTGAGAGGAAAATATTCTTAAGCCCGGCCAAAGGCCGGCAATGCAAGCAACCTTCATTAAGCGAAGCCGGTTTAGGAAATGCCTCGGAGGAAAAAATCATTAAGCCCGGCCGAAGGCAGGCAATGCAAAAGCCCTCAGTAAGAGAAGCCGCCTTTGGAAATACGTCAGAGAAAAAATCCGTAGGCCCGGCCAAACGCTGGCCATGCAGAAAACCTTCAGTAAGCGGAGCCGATTTAGGAAGTACCTTAGAGGAGAAAATTTTTAAGCCCGGCCGAAGACCGACAATGCCGAAATTCCTTTAGTAATCGCAAGGATTTTCTTCTTTGAAAACGAAAACACATTTACTATTCTTTCATGATGTGTGTTAATTATTCAATACAACCATTATTTAAGAAGTATGCAAGTAAATATTTTATATATTTACTTTATATTATTTGAAATTTATATTATTGAAAAAAAAAATTAAATAAATCCGGAAAAAAATTACATAAGTCCCAAATGTTTTCTCAATAAAATAAGACCCCAACATATTTTTTTTTGCTTTATTTCATTTGCAGTTTTTTCTATAAAATGAAATAATTGCCAAAAAAAAAGTGAAATTACTTCCAAAATAAAATGAAATAAATTCCGAAATTTGGTAATTATTTCATAATGCAATAACTCCCAAAATGTATGGAAATATTTTGGGATGTCTTTCATTATTTGTTTGGAAGTTATTTCGTTACAACCGTTATTTCATACAACTGAAATTTGGTATGGAGGTACTTTAGAGTCCTGATTCCAACATAGCGTTCTTTTTACCGCGATAAAATATCTTATTTGTAAGTTAAGATAAAAATAAAAAACGAAAATATACCCAATTTTACTAATATAAATGTTGTTGGAAATTAGAAAGATGTTTTTGTTTTTTTAACGGTGGTAGCATTGTTTATTTAGTATAACGGGAACTATAAAAAATATGTAAAAAAAGTTATATTTTTATGTTTAACATACATTTTATAGTCATAAAGCGATCTTTAAGCACGCGAAGCGAGAGGGCACATCTAGTATTTTATAAATTTCTTTTATTTTTCAAACAAATTTCTTTCTATGCGTTTGTTTGGTGAAGAATTTGTATGAAAAACAAAAACAAACTTTAAAAATTTTCTAATTTCTCGTCTCGACTAGCAATATTTATTGCGACTTCAGTCTTGTTTTGGCACACTGACCATTTTAAAAAAAATTGAGGTAAGTATAGGGTATATATATTTTGAATACCCTCTTTCAGAATCCAAAAACTGTTTCGCGAAATTGTTTCTGGTTTCTGAGATATCAAGTATTCATTGTGATCGATATCTACGGTGACCAACCGTACGAATGTAGCATCCTACAAGCAGAAATATCTGCCATCAAACGAGCAATATACTGGCTGAGGTTTTACCGGATATCAAATGCCGACGTTCAGATCATAACTGACAGTCAACCGGCGATTAAAGCACTCACTGGTGTGTACACCACATCCAGCCTAGTCCTGGAATGCCGCACAGCACTTAACACGATGGCGAGCAATCTAGGTATCACCCTCAGATGGGTAAGGGGACACGAGTCCGTTTCAGGCAACATCATTGCGGATGATCTGGCTGAGGGGAACCTTGCTTCGGGATGTCGATATTGACGATCTCTGCGGGCTCCCACTCTCATCTTGCTGGAGACGAATTGACGCTGCCTTCTTGCAGTTGGCTCAAACCAGATGGTACAATGAACCAACTTGCTCTACTGCGAGAACAATATGGCCTCGCCTTGACACAAACAGAACTAAACAACTTCTAGATTTCACGAAACCACACCTACGCAACCTCATGGACACGGTCACGGGGCACTGCACCTTTGGAACCCACGCTAGACGCATGGGTCTCCCATACAATGACTACTGCACAAGCTGTAATGACGTAGAAGAAGAAGATAATGTAATGCACCTTTTATGCCTTTGTCCAGCTCTGGAGGCCCACCGCCTTCGCCTACTGGGCAAAAGATTCTTCGGTAGCCTCTCCGAGTTCTCAGAAATAGAACTCAAGAACATAAGTTCCTTCATTAGGAGCAGCGGGTGGTTCACTCGCTGACTACCCAAATGGCGTTTCTAAAACACGAACGACCCTTCCTGCACGGAACTCCGTACGCCTTACCTCTTTCTCTCTTCTCTTTGAACTAATTTCTAATACCTCTATTAACTCCTCTCCTTTCACTCTATTTGATACACTGTCCTGTTCTCTCTTTCCTTTCCTTTACAGGTATCACAAAGGGACCATTATTATTGGACCCAAGTGGGCTGGAACCCTTTCTTTATAATTTTCACCAGCGACCTGATAACCTAACCTAACCTAACCTAACCGTACACTATTATAGTGAACAGTACACTATTATAGTGAACAGTACACTATTTTAGCCTCTTGTTCACTTTTTTTTTTGTACGCTATTTGTAAATTTTTTTTAATACATGCCCCTTATGTACATTATTTTTTCTCACAAATGTTCACTTTTTTCATTACTTCCAATATATTTAGCAAACAATTTGAAATCAGCTTAAATTACATAAGAACTCTAGCTGGAAACCTAAAGCATTTGATATTATTACATTCAATAGAGCCACCTGACAAGTGGTGATAAGTAAAATACACGTGAACACTGACGATGGAAGTGTAGCGGCTTCCGAAAGTGGCGCTACTCTGTTCTGCTGTGTACGTTGACAAATTAAGTTATTCATGTCCAATGCTTTCTGAATATAACTGGGGGTCTACATTAGCCATTTAGTTGGTATGAACATCATTTCGGACATCGCATATGGCTAATGTAGACCGCTCATGTCCATGTTTCGTCCATGCTCTGCCATCGATGCCCGAACATATGGCTGAGCATCAATGTTCGCCATGAGATTCGCTGTCAACAACCATTTTTAATAGAAAGAAAAGAGACAGAAAGAAATTGTTAAATATTCCATTTCTATTGCACTACCACCAAATACATTGATAAGGCAGAACATGGACATCGCACGAATAATGTGTTGATTAAAAACACCCGTTTTTACACTTTTAAGTGTTTTTTATTTGATTTGAATCTTAAGACTAACTACAATAATTTTTAATTCTAACTTAATGTGAGCAACGACAGTTTTTTATGCTGACGTTGCTGTCTGGCAAAATGTGGGAACGGAAATAAAATGTAACTTTAAACTTGTATGTACGTTTTCCCACAGTTTGCCAGCCGGTATAATTGGTGAGGTGGTTTTTATGTAACTCCTCCACCCCTTGTTTGGAATCCTCCTGGATTTCTTATACATGTATATATTTTTATATTTGTTTGTGTTTTTTGTTTTTCTGGAAGAAATTCTTATATCTTAGTATATATATGATGGTATTTTATATATAAGTATATTTTTCTTTTATTATGAAAATTGTTACGCTCTGTTCAATCACCATGAAAATCCATTATACATATATATTAATAAAAAGGAAAAACCTATAATCGCTAGAGAGGGTTCCTTCCCACATTCTTTTCTGAGCAAAAGATAGTTTTCAATGTCAAGGTTATTGTCGCAGTCTACTTACATTCCTATATTTATACAAACATGGGTACTCACATACTTATGTATGAAAGTGTGTGCACAATTATTTTGATCGCTCTTGCTATTTTTTCAATGTCAAGGTTTTTACTTGCATTTCTACAGGCATACGTCGCTCTCTATTTTTTTCAATGTCAAAGATTTTACTTACTTATGCACAGGCATACGTATGGATGAAAGTGTGTACAGAATTATTTTCGGTGGTTTTGTTAAAGAATTAACCCGATTACGACCAGCCTTGTCAATCAATTTGTCTTTTTTCTAGGTTCATATAAAAGGGAATCAGTTACACAAGAAAAATAAAGGATTTTAAAAAAATAATTTGAGTACATTATTAACTAGTGAGATTTAACGTATACACCTGCTAGAATGAGGTAATATTTTCATAATTTTATTCCTCGTAAAAGCTAGTATATCGTGGGCATAAACGTACAGAAAGGGTTAATCGGATGTAGTTGATCATCTCATTAACTGCCTCTCTTTGTTTTTTTAAATTGTTTTCCGCATACCTACCTAGAGAGTGATACATTGTTATTGTTGTAGCCCTTTAACAAGTAATATGGCTATGCACTATGTGTAGTGTAATATGCGCACACGATTATAATTTGTGGCCAAAACACATTCATAGTTTCATCTACGCAATAAAATGACAATTTAATGTATATTAATAAATGAATTTATACAGTTGAGTCAACAGTTTCGGTCAACTAAGATCAGTGGTTTTGGATATGGTCATATTATTTTGATGATTAAACGATATCTGATAATGTCTGGTGAATTAGTCTTTTGGGCCATTATGCCACAGATTTAAATCGTGTACTGATAATGTAGTACAACATGCTCAACAAATGTTTCCTTTTGCGCGAATACCCTTATTTTTGATACGGAAATCTGTATTCCATCTACATACAGTGGAGTTTGGTTAAAACAAACCAGGAATAAATTGGTTATGGTTAAGGGTGATCATTATGTAGGCGGTAAATGGTTGTTTTAATGAATAAACACAACTATACATTAGCTCGACTGACGCGGTTTCCTTTTCATGTATATACATACTGTTGAACTTAGTAGTAGGAAACGCCGGCAGATATACATATATGCAGTCATTTCAATTAAATCAAAATAATAATTCAGACCTACACTAGAAGGCAGAAAAGCATATGGGTTCCATTCGTTTTGTTCTAGTTTAAGGGAAATTGTACATAATTAATCTGTCCAATCGCAAGAGCAAGTGTATGTCATTCGCATACTCTACTGTATTTTTTTATGTGCGGAGACAACACCTGCTATGTATGATATTGTCGTTGAGAGAATTGTAGTTTTGCAGTCATAACGGGACTATATTTCTTTAAAGTTACTTCTTGCTGTAGGTTTTTTATAAATTGAAATCATTGATAGTTTGGACGTTAAGGAGTGAACCAGAAAAAAAAACAGTGCGCTTATTAGACAAGGTAATTTGTGAGGGGAAAAAAAGGAAAAATTTTATGATAGGAAGGACAGTTAATGACTCCAGATTGGAATCACTGTTCGGAAGAGGACAAATCCTGGAGCATCAAAGAAAATTAATAGCGATTAATAGCCAATTCCGTCCCCTTTCACGTGGAAGTTTTGGCAGTACTCATCATTTCTGTGCTATACCGCCAATCACGCATCCAAAATTATAATTTCATCCCCGAAAAGTTTGTAGCAAACGACATCAGGATCGTGGAATCAAGAAGATTACGTCTCTTGTATTTACACGTGTGCTTCGTTTTCGTCGCGGCTGAACCACGTGTGGATTACGTTTTACGAAACACATTTGTTTGTCAGCGGGAAAACCTGAACCACATGCGCACTACGTGCTGCGAAACAAGTTTGTTTTGTGAGCTCGAAAACCCTGTGCTGCAAAACACGTTTTTTTATTTTTGTTGCGAATCGTTAAACGCAGAACCACGTGTGAACACGTCTTAAAAACACGTTATAGAAATCTCATCAGAAGGTAAATTACATGTTTGAAATAAGTGGTGTTCATATTAAGTTCTAATCAACAAGGCTTAAATCTACAGTTGACTAATAAAAGGGCTAACCTTAAGTCATAACCTAAAAAAATTAATACTTACCTAGATTTGCTAAATTAAAAGGCTTAAATGTAACGGAAAACTAAATTTTTTTCTAATATAAATGCTTAAATCTAAAGTAAACCTAAATAAAAATACATAATTAATAATTAAAGGGCTAAAATCTAAAGTAACACTAAAATTTTCCTGTCATAAAGGCTTAAATCTAAAGTAGATCTAAATACAAAGACATACATACATAGTTTTGCTAAAATTAAAAGGCTTGGAGCTAAAGTGAATCTGAATATAAAAGTGAATACATACACAGTATTTCTAATCTAAGAACTGAGTTCTAAACAGAATTAACCATACCGTTTCTAAAATCTAAAAATTCTAACCTACAAGTAAATACCTACACAGATTGGCTAAATTAAGTCATAAAATATATCTACAAATTACCTAACACAAAGGGATTAAATCTAAAGTGAATCTACAAAAAGGGGTAAATCTAAAAGTAATTCTAACGATTTCTAATAAAAATACTAAATGTAAAAGGCTTAAAACTAAAACAAACTTAAAAACTAATTTATAAACGTGTAAAATTCTATAAGTTTAAACCAATTCCTGTTTAGAATGGAAAGATTAAACTACAAGTGTAAAATCTAAATGTATAAGCTTAAATATTAAAAACAAAATAAAATAAAATAAAAAGTTTTCTTTTTAAAACGCAAAAAAATATGGTAAAGTTTTGAAAAGAAAGAAAACTGAATTTGATTTAGGTAAAAAAACAAAAACAAAAAGCAAACAAGAGATAATTTTAAATTGAATTTTGTTAACCAAGGGCGAAGTGAAATTCAATAAAAATAATTAAAAACATGATTTAATTTGCTCACAAAAGCAATGTTTCGTTAATTATAACATAATTGTACTTGCTAAAACTTACTGAGTAAAACAAATTGGAATTGTAAAATTTATTGAATTTCAAACGCCAACCTAAAATAAAGAAATATTCGAATTGTTAAGGGAAATAACTCTAAATTATTATGTAGATTTGTACTAATTCCTTAATTAAAATTTTGCCATACAGGAAAATATACCTACATACATGAATCCATCAACATTTAAAATCTTCGTGCAGTGATTGCTGGGCCCACCAATTGATGCCGTCGATTAGTAAAATTTCGTAACCCTGTTGAAGCGTCGTACAAACCTACAAAAATTGTGAGTAACTTTCCAAAAATTTTTTTTTATTTATGTATAGTATGCACCTATTATATTAATGATTATCATTATAAGTAATTAAATTTTCATCTTTAGAATCATAATTTTGTCATTAGTAAAAAGAAACGGATTCATATTTTTTTTTCATAAAAAATTAATAAAGGTAAATCTGAATCGTGAAAATGATTAAAATGTTTACGTAATTCTTTAAAAGGAAAGGGGAATGATAGACTGCGGAAAGGATGAGATATAGTAAGTAATAATCGTGTCGTTTGTAGGGACAGGTGTAAAATTAGGGTACTCAATCTGTCATAGGTTTGGGGTGGGAATGTATACCCTACATGGCGAACCATCATGCCATGGTATATTGTAAGCAAACTCATTTGAAGGATATTTAAGCTTTAATTGAGATATTTGCTTCGGTTACTTTTCATTATTTGGTATTTTGTTTATTTTTTCGCATACTCTTTGGGTGTGGGAGTATGCGTATATGATTGCGCATCATAAACGGGTTGAGAACCAAAATTATATCGCAAGCTAGCCGGTTAACTTTTCATACCCTCTCTGCCTTAGTTTTGAGCGGTGAACGTTTTGCTCTGATGAAGATGTAACAATTTTTTATTATTCCTAATGTAGCCGGTGCGCAACATATATGGCGCCCAACGAAAAAGGCCAAAGGTCTAGAGATTAACTGAAGTAATAATGTCGTATTTTGTTGTTTAGATACAAAACAAGTAAATTTTAAAGTTCAAACTGTAATGAGTGTTTAGGGGATTAAATTTCGTGATCTTCATTTGCTACCTAAGTCTTAGAGTTCTTTGAGGATATTTATAGTCTGGGAATCTAATTGCGAGGTGGGGAAAAGTAGTTTTGGGAAATTTATTCTTACAAGGTCTATGGTTTATGATAAGAGGCTTATCACTGAGTATTAATAATCGGTTTTAATTGCATTATAATAAAGCAAGGCAGCTTTGATTTAAAGGTATTATTCGAGTCTACACATATTTGGTTACTTATACAAGTATGATGTAAATACATTTCTTTTGTATTTTGCAGGTACTATACTTTTTTTTCAATTCTTAGACGTATTACAACTTTGTTCGAGAAATTTCTTCTGTCTTTGCGCCCCAATAACATCTTGGGCACATAGTTAGGGGCCAATACTAGGTCCTCTTAAACTTCCTTTAAAATTGTTTGATTGCTTATGATATATATAGGAAACATTTTTTTTCTTATTGGGAAATAAGCTTTGATTAATTTATTGGTTTGAAATTATTTCTGTTACTGCATGTCACGTACCGCTGCATATAATTCCACCTGTCCTTATTCTGGATTTATTATTTGGTCTAAGTTGCAGTGGGATTGAATTAAATATTTACGAATATTTGTTTCACAGGATAATTCTACGAACCGCACGTAAGCAAAGTTTATTTATTTTTTTTGCTTATTTAATATTTGCTATCGAATAGCATCTTGACAGACACGCTCTCACTTGCAATAGCTAGTTTTTTTTTGTTTATCATTCCCTTTTTCCATGTATGTATTGAAAATTGTTTCTTCGATTTAAATAGAAACTCCTACAGCCAAAAATTTTATTTTATATTCACAGTATTTTTTTCTGTTAATTGCGAATACTTGGAGTATATGATAGGCGGGATAATTAATTCTGTTTCTCCCCATTTATAGCTTATAGTCGACCAATCTACTAAAAAAAAAAAAAAAAAAAAAAAAAACAAGTAAATAAATAAATAACTACATAAATAAATAAATACATAAGTAAATAAATAAATATATTAATAAATAAGTAAATAAATAAATAAATCAATACATAAATAAGATAAAATATTGTAATAATAAAACTTGATTTTGACGAAGTCTTATCAATAAACGCCATCGTAATGAACACTAGGAGTACTTCGAAGGGACCTCAAGGCAGTGTATCCAAACAAGACAGGGCAGCCTCCGCTTCGCGGAATAACATTTCCATTGAACTCCAGAGTGATACCGATATTCAAAGGTCAAGGGTGGTACACTCCCCTGTAGACAAGGCGGAAGCAACCACAGAAAGGCCACAAACCTCAACAAGACTACCTCCTACTAGTCTTTTTCAAGATATACAAGATATAACACTAATGGACAGTCAAGGGTTAGGTGCGCAGCCACCCCTAGGGGCAGGTGCTTCGGACATAGCTCCTAGGTCCTCACTGAATCCCAATGTTACTCCATTCGTCCATTCTTATATGGGCAACGGAATACCATTAGTTCCCGACACAAATCCTAATAACACATTTTCATTTGATTCCTTGTTAGCTCTAATGCAGCAAACGGTGAGAGACACTCAGGAAGAATTTCGAAGAGACTTAGTATCAATCAGGGAAAGTATATCACAAATCGGTAGTGCCCAAAATTCTACTTATAGTAGACAGTATGAACCTACACAAAATCGTTCGACTGCAGATGTTCGGAATATCAACCGGTTATTTGAACAAAGCAGAACAAGTGAAAACATAAAAATTGAAAAGTGGAAAATAAGCTTTGACGGCTCAGGCTCAGTAGCAGATTTCCTTTTCAAGGTCGAAACTCTGCGCGACCGCTCTAGATGCTCTCATGAACACTTATTGTCCAATTTTCATATTCTTCTGGAGGGCCGTGCTGAACAGTGGTACTGGCTCTTCGCAAAACAAAACCAAGGTATAACTTATTCAACACTTCGCCACGCCTTAACTAAGGAATTCGGGCATTTGGAATCCGATCACGAGATCCTATTAAAAATTTCGTCACGTAGACAACAATATAAAGAAAGCTATGACGACTTTCATACCGCGATAGTAACAATGAATACGAGGCTACGAAATCCTCTTCCAGATTCAGCTCTAATAGATATCATGAAGAAAAATTTAAATCAAAATTTGAAATTTTTATTATTCAATTCAGACCCGCGTGATACGAATGAACTACGTGATATTGCTCGTAAAGCAGAAGGAATGTTGCGGGATTCTAAGTTTCAAACCCCAAATATCGGGCCAGCTAGAAATATTAACGAAATCACAACTTCAGATGAAGTTTATAACACTGACGTCATAGACCCTCAACTTGAGGCTTTACAGATGCGAAACCGTCAAATCAAGCCAGATTACTCCGGCATAAAATGCTGGAACTGTTTGGAGTATGGCCACTCCTATATTTATTGCGAGGAGAAAATAAACGAACCTTTTTGCTTTAAATGTGGGCAGAAAGGCACTTTAACACCTAAATGTCCAAATACACATGGGTTTCAGGGAAACCGCAAAATGGGCGAGGTGACTACCGGGGCTGCTCGTCCAACATGTCAAAACCCGAGTTCCAATTAACCAGCACTAATGCAACAAATACGTGTATTTCGGGTTATCCAAATAAAACGAATGACAGAATTTGTAAAGACAACTTTACACAAACCCCTGATTTTCATTATGAACAACATTTTCTTACGTGCTTACCTAATCATTTTGAAACAATATTTCCAGCTAAAGACAGCGCTGCGCAAACAAACAGTAGATTTGTAAATAGCTCTGGTAGTAATAATATGAAAGTAACTAATGAACACCTCTCTAAAATATTGAAATGTAGACACCGCTTCAAAAAACGGAAACACTTTCGTAGACTTATTGAATCGACGATCATACATGGATCTGATGATCGTCCATTTGCTAAAGTTAAGGTGATGGAGGATACATTAGTAGGGTTACTCGATTCGGGGGCAAATGTATCGATACTAGGAAAGGGCTGTTTATCTTTTCTGGAGAGAAATAATATAAAGTTTACACCCCTTACCTCTTCAGTGCGTACAGCTAATGGCGCCAAACAACATGTTATAGGTTTTTGCGATATTCCAATATTCTTTAAGGGAGTTACTAGGCAAATTGTATTTTATTTAGTCCCTTCACTGAGCCAAAGTGCATACTTTGGAACAAATTTTTGGCGAGAGTTCGCGCTGGCTCCGGAAATAATTCCCGCCGATTCAATAAACGTTTCAGAAATCGCTGTGGAGGCGGATAACAATTTCCACGAACTGACACCTGAGCAGAGGTTGATTCTAGAAAGGACTGTTTTAGAATTTCCTTCTTATGAGAAATTGGGTCTAGGTAGCACAGATTTATTGCAACATCATATCGACACGGGTGACGCAGTTCCAATAAAATGTAAGCATTATCCCCTGTCACCTCCTAGGCAGGAAGAAGCTTACCTGGAGATCGACAGGCTATTAAGGTTGGGCGTTATTGAAGAGTCAAACTCTCCGTGGTGCTCGCCAGCTGTGTTGGTCCGGAAGCCTGGCAAAGTGCGCCTTTGTATCGATTCCAGAAAGTTAAACGAGGTCACAAAAAAGGATTCATATCCACTGCCTCATATAAATGGATTGTTGAGTAGGCTCAAGGACACATTTTACATAAGTGGAATTGACCTTAAGGACGCATTTTTACAAATTAAATTGACCGACTCCTCGAAAGAAAAAACAGCATTCGTAATACCAGGTAAACCATTATACCATTATAAATATATGCCATTCGGATTATGTAATGGTCCTCAAACCATGAGTCGTCTCATGGACAAAGTCATCCCTTCCAGAATTCGTGAAAATGTTTTTATATATCTAGATGATTTGTTGATCTGTAGTTCAGATTTTGAGTCCCACATCAGTCTTTTGTCTCAGGTCGCTTCTTGTTTAAGGTTAGCTAAGCTTACTATTAACGTTAGTAAGAGCAAATTTTGCCAAAAGGAGATCCGCTATTTAGGTTACATAGTAGGTCACGGATGTTTGAAAGTAGATCCGGCTAAGGTCGAATCTATAGTAGAATTCCCTATGCCCAAGTCTCCGAAACAGGTACGAAGATTTATAGGAATGGCAAATTGGTACCGTTCTTTCATAAGTAACTTCGCAGATATGGCCGGTCCCCTAACAGACTGCTTAAGAAAATCAAATGGGAAATTCTCACTAACAGAGGAAGCGATAATCTCCTTTGACAAACTTAAATATGCACTTTCCTCGGCCCCAGTACTAGCACAACCTGACTTTAAACGGGAATTTATTATCCAATGTGACGCTTCTAGAATAGGAGTCGGAGGGGTATTACTACAGTTCGATGATCAAGGCAAAGAACATCCTATAGCCTATGTATCACAAAAGCTCAACAAATCTCAGAAAAATTATACAGTAACCGAACTGGAATGCATGGCTGCGATTGTGAGCGTTAACCGGTTTCGGCCTTATATAGAGGGGCTACCTTTCCGAATAATAACGGACCACGCTTCCTTAAGGTGGCTCATGTCGCAGAAGGACCTGAGTGGTCGCTTGGCGCGATGGAGCTTGAAACTACAACGATATGACTTTAAAGTCGAACATAGAAAAGGAGCATTGAATATTGTACCTGACTGTTTATCGAGAATGGATGTTGATGATTTGACTCTCCCAATAGTACCTGCTGAACTGGATCTGTCTGCAACGGAATTCGAAGAGGAGGAATACCAGCAGCTAAAGAAAACCATATCTGAAAGTAAGGAAGAATTACCTGATCTCTATATATCCGGAAAACAAATTTTAAAACGCGTGAATTTTGGACTCGGCGTCAATGATGAAGAGGATACTCAGTGGCGAATATGGGTTCCTAAGTCGTTAGCAGAATCTGTCATTAGGTCAGCTCACGATTCTAATATGTCCGGTCATGGCGGCTTTGCCAAAACTCTATCCAGAATTCGACAAAAGTATTTCTGGCCGGCCATGGCTAACGACGTTAAGTCGTACATCAAAAACTGTGATGTATGTAAATGCGTAAAACCTTCAAATCAAATAGAAAGACCTCAAATGGGAGAGCAAATGGTCACGTACAGACCATTTGAGAGGTTATATTGCGATTTCCTTGGTCCGTATCCATACACCAAGATGAGAAATTCAATCATATTCATTTGTCTAGATCATATGACAAAATTTCTGTTTTTGAAGGCAATGAGAGCAGCAACATCGGCAAATATTATCTCGTTTTTTGAATCTGAGCTTTTTCCAACTTTCGGTGTTCCTAGATATATTCACAGTGACAATGGTAAACAGTTCCTCTCAAAGGAAATGACCGAATTTTGGAATAGAAACGAGATAACACACATTACAACTGGGTTCTACGCACCACATTCGAATGCGTCGGAACGAGCCAACCGCGAAATAGTAACGAAAATCAGATACTTTTTACAAAACCATAAGGAACATAAAGATTGGGACAAATATATTCCCCAAATTTTGTCAATATTACGAAGCGACTTTCACGCCTCCATAAAATGTTCTCCTTATTACGCCATGTTTGGCCAAAATATGATTCAACATGGTTCGACCTACAAAGTCCTTGAAAAGATCGGCTGCCTATGTGGCGCAGATATTAGTATTGCAAGCAATTCAGATAGATTGACAAAAATAAGGGAACAAATTTATCAAAATTTGGCGAAAGCGCACACCAAGTCTACCAAAGCCTATAACCTTCGGAGCAGGCCAATTAAGTACCAGAAAGGGCAAATTGTTTTTCGAAAGAATCACATATTGAGCAATAAGTCTAAACACATTAACAGGAAATTTATGCCAAAGTACATCAAATGTAGAATAAGAAGCCAAATTGGAAATAACTTGTATGAGATTGAGGATGAAAAGGGAAAATACATCGGAAAATATCACGCATCAGATCTTAAGTCATAGTTATAGCCCGGCTTTCGTGGGTCGAGCCACACTTATGTCCGGAATAATAAAAAATTGTAGCTGTAATATGTGTCATATGAATCACAACCGAAAATGTTTCCTGTTCAAACTTCAATTTAAAAAATTTTCAGTTAGAAGCAGGTTTGTTACGCTCTGTTCAATCACCATGAAAATCCATTATACATATATATTAATAAAAAGGAAAAACCTATAATCGCTAGAGAGGGTTCCTTCCCACATTCTTTTCTGAGCAAAAGATAGTTTTCAATGTCAAGGTTATTGTCGCAGTCTACTTACATTCCTATATTTATACAAACATGGGTACTCACATACTTATGTATGAAAGTGTGTGCACAATTATTTTGATCGCTCTTGCTATTTTTTCAATGTCAAGGTTTTTACTTGCATTTCTACAGGCATACGTCGCTCTCTATTTTTTTCAATGTCAAAGATTTTACTTACTTATGCACAGGCATACGTATGGATGAAAGTGTGTACAGAATTATTTTCGGTGGTTTTGTTAAAGAATTAACCCGATTACGACCAGCCTTGTCAATCAATTTGTCTTTTTTCTAGGTTCATATAAAAGGGAATCAGTTACACAAGAAAAATAAAGGATTTTAAAAAAATAATTTGAGTACATTATTAACTAGTGAGATTTAACGTATACACCTGCTAGAATGAGGTAATATTTTCATAATTTTATTCCTCGTAAAAGCTAGTATATCGTGGGCATAAACGTACAGAAAGGGTTAATCGGATGTAGTTGATCATCTCATTAACTGCCTCTCTTTGTTTTTTTAAATTGTTTTCCGCATACCTACCTAGAGAGTGATACATTGTTATTGTTGTAGCCCTTTAACAAGTAATATGGCTATGCACTATGTGTAGTGTAATATGCGCACACGATTATAATTTGTGGCCAAAACACATTCATAGTTTCATCTACGCAATAAAATGACAATTTAATGTATATTAATAAATGAATTTATACAGTTGAGTCAACAGTTTCGGTCAACTAAGATCAGTGGTTTTGGATATGGTCATATTATTTTGATGATTAAACGATATCTGATAATGTCTGGTGAATTAGTCTTTTGGGCCATTATGCCACAGATTTAAATCGTGTACTGATAATGTAGTACAACATGCTCAACAAATGTTTCCTTTTGCGCGAATACCCTTATTTTTGATACGGAAATCTGTATTCCATCTACATACAGTGGAGTTTGGTTAAAACAAACCAGGAATAAATTGGTTATGGTTAAGGGTGATCATTATGTAGGCGGTAAATGGTTGTTTTAATGAATAAACACAACTATACATTAGCTCGACTGACGCGGTTTCCTTTTCATGTATATACATACTGTTGAACTTAGTAGTAGGAAACGCCGGCAGATATACATATATGCAGTCATTTCAATTAAATCAAAATAATAATTCAGACCTACACTAGAAGGCAGAAAAGCATATGGGTTCCATTCGTTTTGTTCTAGTTTAAGGGAAATTGTACATAATTAATCTGTCCAATCGCAAGAGCAAGTGTATGTCATTCGCATACTCTACTGTATTTTTTTATGTGCGGAGACAACACCTGCTATGTATGATATTGTCGTTGAGAGAATTGTAGTTTTGCAGTCATAACGGGACTATATTTCTTTAAAGTTACTTCTTGCTGTAGGTTTTTTATAAATTGAAATCATTGATAGTTTGGACGTTAAGGAGTGAACCAGAAAAAAAAACAGTGCGCTTATTAGACAAGGTAATTTGTGAGGGGAAAAAAAGGAAAAATTTTATGATAGGAAGGACAGTTAATGACTCCAGATTGGAATCACTGTTCGGAAGAGGACAAATCCTGGAGCATCAAAGAAAATTAATAGCGATTAATAGCCAATTCCGTCCCCTTTCACGTGGAAGTTTTGGCAGTACTCATCATTTCTGTGCTATACCGCCAATCACGCATCCAAAATTATAATTTCATCCCCGAAAAGTTTGTAGCAAACGACATCAGGATCGTGGAATCAAGAAGATTACGTCTCTTGTATTTACACGTGTGCTTCGTTTTCGTCGCGGCTGAACCACGTGTGGATTACGTTTTACGAAACACATTTGTTTGTCAGCGGGAAAACCTGAACCACATGCGCACTACGTGCTGCGAAACAAGTTTGTTTTGTGAGCTCGAAAACCCTGTGCTGCAAAACACGTTTTTTTATTTTTGTTGCGAATCGTTAAACGCAGAACCACGTGTGAACACGTCTTAAAAACACGTTATAGAAATCTCATCAGAAGGTAAATTACATGTTTGAAATAAGTGGTGTTCATATTAAGTTCTAATCAACAAGGCTTAAATCTACAGTTGACTAATAAAAGGGCTAACCTTAAGTCATAACCTAAAAAAATTAATACTTACCTAGATTTGCTAAATTAAAAGGCTTAAATGTAACGGAAAACTAAATTTTTTTCTAATATAAATGCTTAAATCTAAAGTAAACCTAAATAAAAATACATAATTAATAATTAAAGGGCTAAAATCTAAAGTAACACTAAAATTTTCCTGTCATAAAGGCTTAAATCTAAAGTAGATCTAAATACAAAGACATACATACATAGTTTTGCTAAAATTAAAAGGCTTGGAGCTAAAGTGAATCTGAATATAAAAGTGAATACATACACAGTATTTCTAATCTAAGAACTGAGTTCTAAACAGAATTAACCATACCGTTTCTAAAATCTAAAAATTCTAACCTACAAGTAAATACCTACACAGATTGGCTAAATTAAGTCATAAAATATATCTACAAATTACCTAACACAAAGGGATTAAATCTAAAGTGAATCTACAAAAAGGGGTAAATCTAAAAGTAATTCTAACGATTTCTAATAAAAATACTAAATGTAAAAGGCTTAAAACTAAAACAAACTTAAAAACTAATTTATAAACGTGTAAAATTCTATAAGTTTAAACCAATTCCTGTTTAGAATGGAAAGATTAAACTACAAGTGTAAAATCTAAATGTATAAGCTTAAATATTAAAAACAAAATAAAATAAAATAAAAAGTTTTCTTTTTAAAACGCAAAAAAATATGGTAAAGTTTTGAAAAGAAAGAAAACTGAATTTGATTTAGGTAAAAAAACAAAAACAAAAAGCAAACAAGAGATAATTTTAAATTGAATTTTGTTAACCAAGGGCGAAGTGAAATTCAATAAAAATAATTAAAAACATGATTTAATTTGCTCACAAAAGCAATGTTTCGTTAATTATAACATAATTGTACTTGCTAAAACTTACTGAGTAAAACAAATTGGAATTGTAAAATTTATTGAATTTCAAACGCCAACCTAAAATAAAGAAATATTCGAATTGTTAAGGGAAATAACTCTAAATTATTATGTAGATTTGTACTAATTCCTTAATTAAAATTTTGCCATACAGGAAAATATACCTACATACATGAATCCATCAACATTTAAAATCTTCGTGCAGTGATTGCTGGGCCCACCAATTGATGCCGTCGATTAGTAAAATTTCGTAACCCTGTTGAAGCGTCGTACAAACCTACAAAAATTGTGAGTAACTTTCCAAAAATTTTTTTTTATTTATGTATAGTATGCACCTATTATATTAATGATTATCATTATAAGTAATTAAATTTTCATCTTTAGAATCATAATTTTGTCATTAGTAAAAAGAAACGGATTCATATTTTTTTTTCATAAAAAATTAATAAAGGTAAATCTGAATCGTGAAAATGATTAAAATGTTTACGTAATTCTTTAAAAGGAAAGGGGAATGATAGACTGCGGAAAGGATGAGATATAGTAAGTAATAATCGTGTCGTTTGTAGGGACAGGTGTAAAATTAGGGTACTCAATCTGTCATAGGTTTGGGGTGGGAATGTATACCCTACATGGCGAACCATCATGCCATGGTATATTGTAAGCAAACTCATTTGAAGGATATTTAAGCTTTAATTGAGATATTTGCTTCGGTTACTTTTCATTATTTGGTATTTTGTTTATTTTTTCGCATACTCTTTGGGTGTGGGAGTATGCGTATATGATTGCGCATCATAAACGGGTTGAGAACCAAAATTATATCGCAAGCTAGCCGGTTAACTTTTCATACCCTCTCTGCCTTAGTTTTGAGCGGTGAACGTTTTGCTCTGATGAAGATGTAACAATTTTTTATTATTCCTAATGTAGCCGGTGCGCAACAAAATTTATAAGATTAAATATAAATGACCGTTGTAACTTGGAGTTCATTTAAAAAAAAATTATTAATTATTCGGTCTATACTTATTTATGATATTCTCAATGTCAGAAGGACTCTGAGATATCGTTACGACTTGGGTTTTATTTACACCCGTCTTTTTCTTCTTTATTATAAAATAGATTAATACAAGTGCTATAGTTACAGCAATTATCAATGTTACGTTCAGTCCATATGAGACTTTACTATGAACTTTCAATTCTTTAATTTCTTCTACATTTTTTACATGTTGCAAAGTAATATTTTGAAATTCAAAATTAGGGTTTGTTACATTAATAATTGATGTTGGTGGAAAAAGGAATTTTTCATGTATTATATGTTGTTTGTTTTCAAAAATTTTATCATCGATTGTAATGCTACAATTGTTTATATTTATTAAATAATTTCCTGATAAGCTTAAGTTTCTATTGTCACAAGTTTGCTTAATTTTAATTTTTCTAGCATTTTTCAACAAAATAGTTGCTTCATCCAACTCTATTGTTTCTGTTTTATTATTAAATATGTACTTACAGTTATTTCTAATTGAACAATGGTTGCTTTTTTGGAGATGTTTAACGATTACATTTTCCTTATAGTGTAAAATAACGTTATTTATTTCAACAATATTTTCGTTAACTTCATCAATTTCCATAAAATTTGTGTTTGGTACAGCGGTAAGTAATCTCAATTGTGTAGTAATGAATTTATCAGGGATCTGTATGGCTATTATTAGAGAATTGTCCTTGAACGTCATCACTCCGATTTTAAGGAGTTTTAACTTATAAAAATCAATGTTGAAGTTTTCTATTTCTGTTTTAGTAAATATGCTAGGATGAATAAAACTGTTTTTGGCGGATGCGATATTATCCTGTATTTTCTCTATATTGTCTTCAAGCATATTTAATTTAGACAACTGGTCTAAGTAAAGGTAACGTCTCATTATTTCGTTATTACTTTTTCTGATTTGTTCAAAAGCAGATTTTATACTATTTCTATCCTGATCTATAGAGTTTTTTAAGCTAGTAAGTGATTTATTAAACGAATCATTGATAATAATTTGATTGTTTACTGTCCTAATGATATTCCTATTATTTTCTTCAACTGTGGAGATATGATCCATAATTTCTGTCCTATCGTCATCGTCCATTGTTCCGTATAGCCATTTTTGTGCTGTGCCGATGATATTTATTAAACCTCTCTTTTCCCTTTGTTGTTTTGGTTTTATTGTTAAAATTTTTTCATGTATACTCTGTATCTTTTGCAAAAGGATTTCCCTATTACTTATATCTACAGTTTTAATATTTTCTTCTAAGACATTAAGAATTTCCACTATTTCTAAAATATTTACGATGTGTACTACTGTGTTAGTAGTATTAACTATTTCCACTTCACCCATCTTTATATCAATATAGCCATTGTTCTCCGGTAGCTGGCTGATTTGTAAAAATCCCTCAGTCCGAACCACCAGTAGAAGGAATACCATGGCGGTTACCAGGGTCTGAAAATTTAAGAGGTCTTTTAATGTTGGTTTCGTGAACATTCCTTAAGAGATGCTTCCTATATTTCGGCTGTTCTTTGTGTCGTAAAGCCCTGTAATTTTTTATATAACCTTCCTCTCTATTTTCCCTATTTAGGTTTCTTTTTTCATTCAATTTGTCCTTATACTTCTCCATTCTTTCTTTTATTATTTCAAAATTTATTTTGTTATTAACCACATCAAAAGGGGTACATTTTATCGTACTGTGGTAGCTATTGTTATAAAAATTTATAGCTTTTATTATTTGTGTTTCTATTGGTAATTGTTCTTCGAGGTTTAATGCTCTTATTTTCTCAGTTATGGTATTATTTAATCTTTCTACGTCGGAATTCCCGGTATGATTATTAGGTTTTGTTATATGAAAGTCAATTCCTTCTGCATCTAAAAAATTTTTAACATTGTTGGAATTGAATTCGTTGTCAAATATGAATTTTTTCGTTTTACCTTTTATTGCCAAAAATTCTCTAAGTTTTTGTACTATAGTTGTACTATTTCTATCTGGCATGTGAAAACAGACAGCATGCTTTGAAAATTTATCAATGAAAATCATAAACGACTGCTTGCTATTCACATATGTATCTACATGTACTATTTCATTTACAGATGCAGGTGTTTCGGTTCTTTGGAATTTCTTTTTGATTGGATTTCTGTCATACTTTGCTGATGAACAAATGTGACAATTATTTATTACCTTATGTATTGCAAATTTTAAATTTGGATTATAAATTTTGTGCTTGATATTTTCATAAGTAGCCAATATTCCTGAATGTCCGCTTTCATATTTATGGAAGAGAGCTATATTTTTATTCAATTCATTCTCGTCCTCTATGTCTCTAGCAAAGTAAGAACATTTGACTATTTTGTATGTGTTTCTATCGGGGAATTCTCTTATCAAACATGATTGTACTTTATAGTACTCATGGTCGCTTAATTCAGAATATACTCCGATTTTTCCTTTGGGAATTTCTCTCCTCAAAATATTGGACACATTTTCCTGTTCAATGTCATTTCTATCTATAAAAATTCGCTTGTTGCCAAAAACTCTTTTAATATTAGTCTCTTTTTCAGCGACAACAATGATTTGAACTTTAAAGCGATTGACGACAGTATCCAAAATCCCTATACCATCATCGAAGTCTTCTTCCTGTGAGTGCCTCGTTTGCACTTCCAAAGATTCTGTTTCACTATTTGTTTCTCCACTATGTATAAAATCTTCTCGAATTGGCTTTAATGTATTTATTTCATTTGTATCGACATCAATTCTACTTAGGAAGTCGGCAATGTAATTGCACTTTCCTTTAATATACTCTATTTTAAATTGATATTCCCCTAAATCGATAAGATATCTTTGCAACCTCGGGCTTATATCTCTCCCAGAATATTTGCTCATGAGCCACTTTAAGGGCTGGTGGTCACTTTCTAAATCAAACTCTTTCCCATAGATATAAGGCCTAAAATATTTTACACCCCATACTATTGCTAACAATTCTTTCTCAATTGTTGCATAGTTGGTTTCGTGTCTATTTAACGTTCGCGATGCATATGCTACTGGGTGACCATCTTGTGTTAAGACAGCTCCAATTGCGTTGTTACTTGCATCTGTAACAATTTTGAAACGTTTATTGAAATTTGGGTATCTTAATATGGGTGAATTTGTAATAAGTTCTTTGAGTTTTTCAAAGGCTGTAATATAGCTGGGATCATTTGTTTCTATTTTTTCGTTTTTTCTTAGATATCTTGTCATTGGGTAAACAATTTTAGCTTAATTATGGATAAATTTTCGGTAAAAACCGGTCATTCCTAAAAATGATTTTATTTGTTTTTCGGTAGTTGGAAGCTTAAGCTTTTGTATAATTGAAATTTTACTCGGGTCTGGTTTGATTCCATTAGTCGTTAAGACATGACCCAAAAACTGAGTTTCCTTTCGTAGGAACTCGCATTTATCGATTTGTATCTTTAATTTTGCCTTTCTTAAAGTTTTAAATATGGCCCTGATATTGCTAATATGTTCTGTCAACGAAGTACCGAATATAAGGATATCATCCATATAAACGACGCAGGTTTTGTTAATATGGTTCCTTAGCACAGTGTTCATCAATCTCTGAAAGGTCGAAGGTGCATTCCGTAGACCAAAGGGCATTCTGACGAACTCGAAATGCCCAAATGGAGTAGAAAACGCAGTTTTCTTTCTATCCTCCTCCCTGACAAGTATCTGATGGAAACCTTTCGCCAAGTCTATAGTCGAAAAATATTGAGCTCTACCCAACCTATCTAGTAAGCTATTCAGATTTGGTATCGGATATTTATCCTCAATTGTATGCTCATTTAGCTTCCTGTAGTCTACAACTATACGCCATTTTTTCGTCCCCGAATTATCGGTTTTCTTGGGAACAATCCATAAGGGGCTGTTATATGCAGAGTTGCTCTCTCTGATAATATTTTCTTTTAGCATTTCATCTACCTGTCTTCTGATTTCATTTTCGTGGATCTGGGGGTAGCGGTATATCTTTGCATAAAGGGGCTTTTCAGTATCAGTAATAATTTGGTGTTCTATTTCGTTTGTTGCCGAAAGTTTATCACCTTCGATATAAAAAAGGTCCTTAAAATCATTCAAAAGATTTGCAATTTTTTCTGCCTCCTCGCTATTCAAGTGGCTAAAATTAAGCCTATCAAATATTGATTCTCGTGGAATTGGTTCGAGAGAACATATATTATTAGTATTAAAAGGGTAGTGCGTTTTTTCGAAATAAAATTTATTACCTAGGATTTCTACATATTCGAGTTGGTTATTTATTATCGCCTTAAGGGGTACCAGAAAATTTTGGCCTATTATTGCATCGTATCTATCATTTTGAAAATCAACAATCTTCCAACTGAGTGTTCCCAAACAACAAAATTCCTTGGGAAAAGGTGTAACCAATTGAGAACCTATTTCACCAAATCCATTCAAGGTTCGATATCGGATTGGTTTAACAAGTTTCTGCTCCGAGTAATTTTCAATTAATTTATTTCGTTTTATTACACTAGTTGTAGAACCCGTATCTATAAGGCTTCTAATTCTCTGTTTTCCTATTGATATTATTACTATAGGCAAGTTGGTATTTGAGGCGGTATCAGAAAATTTACTTCACTTTCCTGATGAAAGGTACCTATTTCCATTGGCTCCGGTCCTTCGCCATAATAATTCCTTCGGCGTTCTTGTCCACTGTTATAACAATTTCCATTCTGATCATTTTTCCTCTGGTTTGAAAAACCTGACTGCTGTGTATTATGATAATTTCTATTATGACTAGATCCCATCTGTAACCTATCATTGATGTTGTTTCTATTTTGGAATCCTCCATTACTTGATATTTGAGTATTATAATTGAAATTGTTTTTATTTTGAAATCTATTATTACTTGACGTGGGGAAATTATAATTGCTATTGTTTTTATTTTGAAATCTGCTAGTATTTGACGTTGTTAAATTATAATTGAAATTGTTTTTCTTTTGAAATTCGCTATTATGCGGCATGAAATCCTGCCAAATCTTCTTAGGTGTTTGCCTGTTCATTTTTGCAAAATCTTTATTTTTCGAGTCTGTTCTATGACCAAATGCTATTGCTCTAGTATCATATAGAAGCTTAAGTTTCGTATATTTTGACATTATACTAGTCAAAGTTTCATCTTCACCTATATGGGCCCTTATTGGTCCATCTATTTTTTCAATCATCAAGTCAACCAAGTCCCTGTCTACACAATTAGGATTATATATTGACGGTCTTCTTACATCTAATTCATATAATTCATTTATTTCATATTTAACCTTAGTAAATATATCGAAAAGTTCACTTAAGTTACTTACTTTAGCATTTCTAGCAAAATTAAAAATCTCTCCATAAGTTCTCCTCGGCTGCAAGCCTTTTAAAAGCTGATTTTTTATTTGTTCCCAAGTTGCTCCGTCTGTCAGCTCTCTAACCATTTTGCCCGCATCTCCTTCCAGTTTTTCGTTCGTCACTATCCTCAACCCATAAGCAATGAGGTCATCATTACCGCCTGCCAAAGCCAATGTCGATTCGACTGACATTATAAACTGCCTTAGATTATGATCTTTGTCTAACGGCCTTATTCTCCTAAATTCGGCTATTATGTGTTCTGGTTTCAGATAAAACCCTTGAACTTGATTCTGCTGAACCTGCTGTTGTTGATTTTGCGATTGCTGTTGTTGATGCTGCATTTGTATCTGCTGTTGTTGATGTTGCGATTGCTGTTGTTGATGCTGCATTTGTATCTGCTGTTGTTGCTCTAATTGTTGATGTTGTAATTGTATTTTCAGCTCCTGTTGTTTTAGAACCATTTCAAGTTCTACAATTCTTTGCTGCAATTCTTCTTCCATGTTTATATGGCGATTTTCGTCGAATTTTTGTTTTCTATTCATTAACGTTAGGTTTTTTTTGTATATCTTTTTTTTTTTATTATTTAAACTTTGTTTTTTTTTTCTTTTAACTTTTATTTAATTATTAGTTATGTTAGAGATTTTATTTGTTCTTTATTATTAATTTCTTTAGAAATTAAATCCGTTTCCGACTGCGCCAATAATGTGTTGATTAAAAACACCCGTTTTTACACTTTTAAGTGTTTTTTATTTGATTTGAATCTTAAGACTAACTACAATAATTTTTAATTCTAACTTAATGTGAGCAACGACAGTTTTTTATGCTGACGTTGCTGTCTGGCAAAATGTGGGAACGGAAATAAAATGTAACTTTAAACTTGTATGTACGTTTTCCCACAGTTTGCCAGCCGGTATAATTGGTGAGGTGGTTTGTATGTAACTCACGTATTCACCACGACAAAGAAGTAGATGAATTTTTTGCAGTTGCTCTGCCGGCGTCATGTTCATGTTATATTCAAGTCGATGGCTCGTGAAGACGTTGGGTAACGTTACGAACCTTAGTCTAATAATCAATTAGTTTTGTTATGTTTTTGAATCGATAAAATGTGTACACTATTTTTTCATGGAATTAATGGTCATCGTATCATCATTTTTGATAAATTTTTGTAAAAAAAATTTTTTTTAAATAAAAAACTAAAAATCAGAAATCAAGTAAAATACCAAGTTTCATCAATATTAACTTTTTATTCCATGTAAATATCTTTTCTAATAACGTTTATACGCTTATTTTCAATAAAAAGTAGAAAATTTCATCTCAATAACAAGTTACTCAATACACAGCAGTTAAGCTATGTACAGACGATTGTCAGTTCTTACAATATTGTAAGTAAAATGTGCTAAAAAATTCTTACAATCGTCTGAACTGAAAATTTTTGTCTTACAACGTTGGCAGAAAAGCATTGTCAGTCGATTTTAATACTACCTGCTGACAAAAAATTTTCACACATCTCACAATCGTGTGAACACTTCGCGTTACGATTGTCAGATTATTGGCAGACAATTGTAAGACATTTTTTAATTGTCAGATGTGCATCTGACAAAATGGCGTCATTGTTAGAGATTTTTTATATTGGCAGCACTTCACACATATTTTTTAGGGAAAAATTAAAATAAGAAAAATTATGCAGCTAAAATACATAGTTAAAATTGTTTCTTTTGCTATAAACACATTCGCCACAGCAGGCTACACGGCTACACGACTACAAATGCTGTTGGCAGCAATCGTCGTCGTGTAGTCAGCTACTTAATTATTTTGAACACGGCAGCTACATCGTAACCACCTGACATTTTGTTGTTGCACTATATATTTCAGTGGTGCCACTTTCAAAAGTTTTACTTGTATAAAAAATCGCTTATTCAAAATGTTTTTACATCTCGCAAAATGTAAAAACAAGTCAATTTATTTCTTTAAAACCTATTGATTGTTATGGCACTTTTAATACTTAAATTTTTTTATGTGTTTTTATTTTTAATAAAATAGAATATTGACTTAAGTCAATAATACCAGCATCGTTGAAAATTAAAAAAAAAACTCATGAGGCAGTAGCTTTTTTTTAACTTATAATTTTAGTGTAATTTTTTTTATCTCTTTTGGCTCCGGAGTTGGTTTTGAGTTGGTTCAAAACTTTTATTTTTTATTAGCCATAACTCCTAGAATATAGAACGGATATAACGATATGGATATCACTTCAAACTGCTCTAAAATACCTTTCTACTAGTATACAAATTTTTTAAAACAATTAACCCATTCCGAGTGAAATGCAATTTTAAAATTTTTTTATCTGACTTTTCACGCAGAAACTCCATTATCTTAAAAAATGGTCGATACAGCGGTACATATGCATGTGTATAGTTTTAAAGAGAACTTGCCATGCTTTTACTTGGTGTATACTTGAAAGCTGTCACCTATGAAATACGTAAGTTATAGTACTTTAAAGATGGGTTTAAGAGGTAAATGAATTAATTTAATTACGAAATCTCATTTTCAAAGTGCCATAACTTACGAATTTCATCTATGATAGCTTTTAAGTATACATCAAATGAAAGCTTGAAATGGTCTCCATTAAACTAAATACATGTTTAAGTACCATAGCAATGGCAATTTTTTAAGATAACGGTGGTTTTACGTGAGAAGTCATATAAAAAATGATTTAAATTCCATTTTGCTCGCAATGGGTTAATGGATTTCAAAATTGTATATACCAGTAAAAAGGTATTTTAGAGCATTTTGAAAATAAGTTAATTCATTGTTTATATGGCATAGCAAAATACAAAAACTTGGTAGCACTTCTATAGAAGACTTTTGTATTAAAAAAAAAAGTTGAAATGTATAAAAGAACAATTAATTATTTGTTTTAATTGTCATACTTTTCTTCTATTAATGTTTTTCTATTTATTGTTTTTTATTAACAAAGCTTGGCAGCACCAAACATTTCATTTGCAAATAGTGCGTTAATCGTGAATAGTTTTCGTGAGTTAATAAGTCGTTTTATTGCAAATAACCCGTGCGTATAAACGTAGTATATATCGTTTATATCCGTTCTCTATTGTAGGACTTATGATCAATAATATATTAAAGTTTCGAACCCCGTAACTCCGGAATCAAGAGAGCACCGAAAAAAATTACACTAAAAGTTTTAGGTTAAAAAGGGCTATTACCCTGTGATTTTTTTAATTTTGAATAATGTTGGTATTTCTGACTTAAGTCAATATTCTATATAACAACAAAACAAATAAATTCATTTATTTAAAAATTCTTGATGCATATATATTATAACATTTAAATTTTTTAATTTTCTTTTTTATTTTACAATAAAAAATATTTCTAATCACTAATTTGCTTTACATATTTTGATATATTGTTAACACTGTTTTTGTTTTGTAGCCAACAAAAATAGAAATTAGTTTAATTTGACTACACCACAGAAGTAGCATGGACAACAACCTGCAGTCGTGTAGCCGTGCAGTCGTGAAAATAATAATTTTCATATACACACATGTATTCTATTTTTGACAGGTTGTAGTCGGTAGCCTGCTGTGGCGAATGTGTTTAATGCATTTATGTTTAATAATAATTTATATTTTTACTTTTTAAAGTTAAAAGAAGCACAGATGATAAATAATTGATGATTTCTGTTATATGATATGCGTCTGGCAGCGCCAAACAAAAGATCTGACAATTTTTGCATCTGACAATCGTGTGAACTGCCAATTTCTTTACTGACAATATTGTCAGACAACTTTCTGCCAATAAATTGTAAGCTTTTCTAAGAACTTTGATACAGCCGTGTGAACTTACAATATATATTGTGCTGACAATTTTTTATTGTCAGTACATCGTCAGCACATAGGCAGATCTGACAATATTGTAAGACCTTACAACCGTCTGTAGAGGGCTTTAGTATACACATAAAGCAACAAAAGCTACTTTTTACAAATAAAATTAAAAAAGTGGCTACTGGAGCACAAAAC
This sequence comes from Panzeria rudis, assembly GCA_956483635.1. Classification (NCBI taxonomy): domain Eukaryota; kingdom Metazoa; phylum Arthropoda; class Insecta; order Diptera; family Tachinidae; genus Panzeria; species Panzeria rudis. The sequence continues at coordinate 111,705,360 of OY101448.1, read as the reverse complement.
AAGATATTTTACTTTCAGTAAAAAGATGTTAATTTCTAATCAATACAAAAAAATTCTATTGGATATATTTTGAGAAAACTTTATGTGAATCTTCTTTGTTGTTTTTCTCCATACCGACTTTTTGGCATATGGGCTAAACCAATACTAAGGTCGCGATATATTGCAGCTGTTGTCTTGAAGTTGTGAGGGAAGGAGATTACTTTTAGGCTGTGTTTATAGACCTAATAATCGTATTTGTATGGCGAAATTTATGCAAAGATGTTATTATAACAGGGGATTTTAATTCCAATATTTTGGTGAGCCCTTATCTTACAGACAGCATGCTTACACTTGGTCTTAATTCCCCTAACAGAATTAATGCTACATACCTTACAAGTACCAATAACACTCTTCGTGATCTTTTCTTTTCCAGTGAAATTTCGAAAGTGATGCTTTATGACCAACTGTCTACTTTCTGTTTTTCACGTCATGACCTAATTTTCATGACATATAATTTTCAGCCAAATGTGCCAGAACAATTTCTGCAATGCAATCTAGATTATTTATACAATCTTACCGTTTCCTTAAGAACAAAAATTGTAAATCGACATAATAAGCCATGGTTCTCTCACGACGTAAAACAAGCGATTAATCGCAGTGATTTCCTATATTCCCGATGGAAACGTTTTAAAACCACAGAATTGCATGAAGAATACCGAATGTCACGTATGAAAACCAACAGGCTAATTACAAAAGCCAAATATATGCTTCAAAGTTCTCCACTGCCATAGACTCGAAAAAAATGTGGCGAACAATACGCGAAATTGGCATTGGCAAACGTTGTAGCGAAGAGCACCGTGTGGTCGATGCAGACACGCTAAATGCACAATTTTTAAATACTCCAGATGTCCAACCAAATCCTGATTACTACGATTTCTCTAATGATATGTTAAATAACTTCAATTTTGCAAACATCCAGCCTGTTGTCTATAACATCCAATGCAGTGGATGGGATGGATCATAGGTCCTCATTCCAAAACTTCTTCCTTTTATAACATTTATTTTCAACAAGATTTTTACTACCAACTGCTATCCCAGAATTTGGAAAGATTATTCCCATTCCTAAATCTACTTCTGATTATAGGCCGATAGCAATTTTGCCTTTTTTATCTAAGGTCTTTCAAAGATTAATTCATAACCAACTTACGCAGTATCTTGAAACCAACAATATGCTCACTGACCGGCAATCTGGTTTTCGTAAAAATCCCAGTTGCATAACGGCCCTCATAGCTGTTACAGAAGATATAAGACAACAGGTAGACTGCGGTAACGTTACGTTTTTAGTTCTCCTGGATCATTCCAGAGCGTTTGATATGGGTGATCATAACATTTTGTGTCTTTAGCTTAAATATATGTTGAAATTTTCACCAACTGCCACTGGTCTGATATATTCATATCTAATCGATAGATATCAATATGTTGAAACACCTACCTCAACCTCATTTAGTTGCAGTAGAACCGCGGTTGATGAATGTGTGAGAACATTAAACCAGGAGTTAGGTCGTGTTTACGAGTGGGCCACCGCTAATGGTCTGGCAATTAATCCGACTAAGTCCAAGTGCTTGGTTATTAAAAAGAGGTTATTAAAATTTGATTTCAATCCTTTAAACTTTAAACAACCAGTCCATAGTTATTGTTGACTCTGCCAAAAATCTTGGTATTTACTTTAACAACGCCCTCACTTGGTCTAACCACCTTAATTTTGTATACGGTCGAACGTTTTCAATGTTAAGAAATCTATGGCTAACCCAGTATTGTACTCCAATCAAAATTAGAATACTGCTTGCCAAATCTTATTGTATGGCTGTGAACTTTTTGCTAGCTGCGATAGTGAAAGCAAAAGAAAACTTAATGTGGCGTTTAATAACATTATTCGGTATGTCTATGGTAGTGGTCTGAAACTATCGATAGTCTACACTATCGATAGCATGCGATAGTTTTTGAAAAAACATCGATAACTATCGATAGTCTTAAAACCACAATTTGCCTAAAGCAAAAGGACTGGTTTTAGACTTCAGTAGCTTATTTTTCCCAATAAACTAAAAATGAACGGGGAGCGGAAAAAAATTTGGACATGGTACTAGAGTTTCACGGGAATTCCCGGTAATTCCGCTAAATTTTCAATCCCAATTTCCCGCGAAATTAGTGCGGGAATTTCCGGAAAATTTTCGCCTTAATATATTGTACTTCATTCTTCTAACAAGTTGTTGTCTGTGAAGTTTCCAACAGCATTTACCTTACCCACTTTTTTCAAAACAAAATAAACAGCAATATCGAAAAAAGCACATAACAATTGAAATTTCAAAATGCTTACACTAATTTACAAGTTACGGTCAATTTTGTCGTTCCTTAGAAATGAAAGTGGAACAAATCCAGTTTTGTGACACAGCTCCAAACAAAAAAAATTACATCGGATAGAAAATGCAAAAATAAGAAGAAAATGTGAAATAAAATATTAGGGGAAACGCATAGTTTTCTAGTTATGGGCCTCTGAAGTTTTCATATATATGTATAGTATATGTAATTTTCTACTTTATTTCTGAATGTATATGACCAATATTGGTATCATTTTAAAGCTTTTGAATAAATCTTTAGCTCTTAATACAGTTTATACAAAATTTTACACGAAAATGCTAAGCAAGTGCACTAGGTAAGTATGCCATTTATTCAAATGAAAGGATTTTCTCTTCTATGATATAACAAACACCGGCTACGCTAACTATATCCATTTTGCATAGCCGTCCTTCGGCCATACACAAGGATTTTCTCCTCTATAGTATAACAAACACCGTCTACGCTAACTAAAGCCTTTTTGCATAGCCGGCCTTCGGCCGGACGCAAGAATTTTCTCCTCTATGATATAACAAACACCGGCTACGCTAACTAGATCCATTTTGTATAGCCGGCCTTCGGCCAGACACAAGACTTTTCTCCTCTATGGTGTAACAAACACCGGCTACGCTAACTAAAGTCTTTTTGAATAGCCGGCATTCGGCCGGACGCAAGGATATTCTCTTTTATGGCATAACATACACCGGCTACGCTAACTAAAGCCTTTTTGTATAGCCGGCCTTCGGCCGGGCGCAAGGTTTTCTACTCTATGGTATAACAAACACCGGCCACGCTAACTAAAGCCGTTTTGCATAGCCGGCCTCTGGCCGGACGCAAAGATTTTCTCCTCTACGGTATGACAAACGCCGGCTACGCTAACTAAAGCCCTTAGGCATAGCCGGTCTTCGGCCGGACGCAAGGATTTTCTCCTCTATGGTATAACAGACACTGGCTACGCTAACTAAAGCCTTTTTGCATAGCTGGCCTTCGGCTGGGCACAAAAGTTTTCTTCTCTGCGGTATAACAAACACCGACTATGCTAACTAAAGTCTTTTGTACAGTAATAATTTCATAAATATTAATAAATGTACACAAATAATGAAAAAATAAATTAGTTCACCTGTTTATTAATTTGCTTTCTAAAAACTTTTGTTTTTCGTAGACTCATCCCCGCTTCGTAATGGGTTAAGAAGTTTTAAAAATGTTTGAATATTCAGAAAGATCTATTCAAAAGCTTTAAAATGATACCAAAATTGGCAATATACGTTCAGAAATAAAGTAGAAAGTTACATATACTATACATATATATGAAAACTTCAGAGGCCCATAACTCGAAAACTATGCGTTTCCCCTAATGTTTTAATTTACATTTTCTTCTTATTTTTGCATTTTCTACCCCCCTATGTACTTTTTTTTATTTTTAGCTGTCACTAAACTGGATTTAAGCCCTGAAAGTTGTTTTTGCTGTTCCCGTACTTTTGAACATATTTTGTGTTTAGTGGGATTAATTCTTGGTTACTCACATTTTACCAAATTTTACCCAAAAGATACGATATCGGACCTAATAATTCAAAATAGGTGCCCCTGTGGCTGAGTGGTAGCGATGCTAGCCTGTCAGTCCAGAGGTCGTGGGTTGGATGACCGACATTGGCCCTGGGTGTTTCCGCAGACAAGCTTATCGCTTCGCGGGTTGTGTTTGTTAAAAAATAAAAAAAAACTATCATTAACTATCGATAGTATTGAAAACTATCGATAGTGTTTCGATAGTCAAAAGCCATCGATAGTACCGATAGTACCAGACCACTAGTCTATGGTCTAAAAAGATACGATCATGTTTCCCTCTACGTAACCTTGCTTTACGGCATTAGATTTGATGATTACTTAAGTGTGCGTATCTTACTATTCATGCATAAAATTATATATACCACTCAGCCAAAACATCTCTATGAACGTGTAAACTTTTCAACACTTGATAGAGGTAAAAGAATTCTAGCATTTGGTCATCGAACACTGATTTCTAAATACCAATTCTTTATTCATGCTATCAGTCTCTGGAACAGAATCCCCTATAGATTACAGACCATACGCACGTCAATTCATGAAATATATGTTTTGCAATTTTTCACGTTGAATATATGTATATTATTTTTTTGAGAAATTCTGATTGTATAACATTGTATGTTTTCAAATTTTCTGGTTATATATTTATTTAATTTTTTTTAATATGTTAGTTTATTTTATTAAATTTTATCAACTTTATGATTTTTTTAAATTTTAAATTTTACTAAATTTGAAATTTAATTTTATATTTTAAAACTATTTAAATTAATCTAACACAATTAATTATGGTACTGTCATCTGATTTATTGTATTTGCATATGCTCAGTTCCAAACTGCAATATAAGACCATAGTCTTGTGTATGGGACATCGAAAATAATAAATAAAAAAAATTATGTTATTTCTAGTGGAGACAGCTCATTGCCGGTGTTTGCAATATATGGTACAATAGTTGTCAACGAATTTTGACGTTTTGATAAAATGAATAAAATTAATAAATATGTATATTGAGATAATAAATAATATTGCTAAAAAATTGTGTAGAAAAACATTTTTCATATTCAATATTACTTTTTATGTTCATAAAAGACAAAAATACACTGATTTGTTAAAAATGCATTGTATTTAGGGTTTTTTGTTTCCCGGGAGAGCGGGAAATAAAAAAATAGATTCCTGGGATCCCGGGAACTCCCGGGATTTTAGTTTCCAAAGGCCATTGATGTTAATATGAGCAAAATGAATCAATGAATCATTCTTTATTTTAAACTGAGCTTTATTTTAAAAGTATTTCGCAAACAAAACAGTTTCTAAAGAAATTAAATAAGAAAAGCAAAAAACTTAACAAATCACAAAAACAAAAAGATTTAAAGTAAATTAGGTAATAAAGAATAATACTTTTTTTGACATTTTAAGGAAACTTCGTATTTAAAAACTATTTTTAGACCAAGAGAGCATACAAATCATAAGTAAAATCACTGATGAACTGAAATCAAAGTAGTTTTATTTCTGATCATTAATCAATGATTTTAACACGTGGTTGTCAGAGGGCGGAAGTGATCAAAAGAGCGATTAAAAAGCTATCTAGGATAAATGTAGCAGTCTTAGAATATTAAATTCAGTTCTTTACTTCTTGGTATGCAATGAAAATTCTATGCCCTTATAAAATTTGTACTTTTATATTCTTTTTTGCAAATGGTTTTTAAAACAGTCAATAGCGGATTTCAGTGTGTGTATCTCGGCAACTTCTGTAGAGGACGGAAGTCTTTTCTAAACGACAGAAAATTGTGTTACTTGAATAAGAAACCGTTGAGATGAAATAGTTAATACATTAGCGAAGTTCAGTATTTGATGCAAGTGGTCTTGCGAAAGTGCAAATGCAAAATATTGCAGCTTTTTATATGAAATTTTTTTACTTTTGTTGTTGGATTTCATAAAAAATCTACAATATTTTGCACTTGCACAAGACGATTTGCAACAAATACTGAACTTCGCTAATGTATTAACTATTTCATCTCAATATCGGTTTCTTATTCAAGTAACACAATTTTCTGTCGTTAAGAAAAGACTTCCGTCCTCTACAGAAGTTGCCGAGATAGTTAAGAGGAGGTTTTATAAATTATCAATATTTTTCGTCCTTTTCTGCTATCTCCAAATAATTTCAGCTGCTTTGTTAACAGCAGCATTTAAAGTTTGCTCGAAAGTCCTATCTTCTTGCATCACCGTCATCTGAAGTATCTGTTTCCCCATTTTCTTCGTCAATAAATGCATCAAAAAACGTGCTTAAAGGTTTTCTGAATATATAATTACCGTGCCTTTTGGTGCATATTGAAAACATTGCAGTTGCTTTTACTAAACAAATTTGGTTAATTTAAATAATTAATTAAAGAGACATTTTTTCTCTTCGCTCTTCAATCCATTTAATTTAATATTTGACTTAGCTGCACAATCAACTTTTCACGATTTTTTGTGCAGATAAGTAAAAAATTATGTTATGTTAAATCTACTTATCTGCCTTAATGTGCAAGTACGCACAATTATTTAGTGTGTGCAGCTTACTTTGATTTTTTATATGAAAATAGTTTAAAGCTGCCAAAATACATGTTAAATGTACAGATATACAAAGTGCACTCAAAAATGGATTTTGAAGAATAACCACAGAAAACAAATATTTTGTGCAGTTAAGTCAAAATGCAGCTAAGATTGAAATTAAAGGCATTTATCCTAAAGTGCAGGTGTAGAACGTGCACTTAAAACACGAAATTGTATGGAATTTTAAAGAATAGTGACACAAATTAATATTTTGTGGAGTTAAGTCAAATGTGCGATTCAAAAAGGCAGTTAAATCGAAACTACTGTACACTTTGGGCCATCGGTAGTTTCTTTCCCCTTACTTATATTATTTCATGATGAACGATAACAATTAAAGAAAAAAAAAAAAGATTTTTGGGCGCCAAAATAAGTACTTTTTTATGCATATAAATACATTTTTAATCCCAGGAATTCTCGGGATAGCGGGAAACGAAAATAAGCGGGAGTTCCCGGGATGGGAAATCCCGGGAAAACTCCTAATTGTACTGCATTGTGCTACGTTTTATCATATGGTTAACATAATAAAGCAATATTGCTATGGATTTTCTGTCGACGTTATTGCACTATTGCTGAGATATTTATCGCTAGTCGAGTCGGGGTAAAATTCACTTCAGTGATGTGATTTACACAATTAATCCAACGTTTTATTAGCATTTATGTTCATATATTGAAATAAAGACTTGAAGAAAGTTTCAGTCTGCAATATTTAGCGATTTATCGCTAAAATTTTAGTCTTGCCCATAATCTAGCGATTTCTAACCCACATTTGGCGAGTTTTGAAGAAAAAAAGTTCCTATCACTGCAAAAAACTACCAGAGAAAAAAATTAGTAGCAGACGTAACGCTGCCACCTGTACACTTCATTATGCCGCTTTTTAGTGATGCCACTATATTTATCGGATGATAGTGGGTGGAAAAAATTGAGATAGGAACATTTTATAATGATGTTGAAATATGTTGGCCGTTCAGCACTGTATAATTCTTATGGGAAAATTCGCAAATTGATGGTAGATGTTAGATGTTGTTGAGTGTGAAAAGCCTATAACATATTAGGGGAAATCACTCTTCGTAGGAAACTGCTATTGCAAACCTTGCAGCTCTTGCATGTCTAGGATATATGCTACCATACGCAACATAACAAGAACAAAATATAAGAAACTTGCATTTCCTACACAGTAGCAGATATGCAATACTAAAAACTGTAGGAAACTTGTCTAGCATATAAGTTAGCACAACTCAGAATTTCAATACGGATGTTGAAATACATAAAAGTCAACAACCATCTGCGTCAGCTATTTATTCTACAATTGCAAAAGAATGATAAGAAACTTAAAAACAAAGAAAACACTAGACGCAAACTCAGCGTTTTTTGGGTACAATGTTGGTTGAAATGAATTGTGGTTTTTTGAAGCCAAGGCAGATCATATTTGGAAGTGAAAGAATAAAGTTCATTTTTATAACTTTATTTTAATTTCATTTATATTTTAATAAAAACTTTACAAAAAACTAAGACCCTGTTTTTCGTTAACTGGCGCCCAACGAGTGTTGAAACTAGAGGAACCCATCGATTGAATATAAAGGAGTGCTAAATCTCATATAAAAACACAATAGCTAAACTACAACAAAATAGGAGAAGCAGCTATCTATCAACAGTTGAGGAAACCACATCAATTGGACTAAAATTAAAAGCAACTGCAACCAACAAAGGAATCAACTATCTATATTGAAGAAAACTCATCTATCAATTAAGTTTTTTCATTTCAATGTAAGTAGAGTGCTTATGAAATATTTAAGAGTGAAATAAATATTGAATTGCGATTGAAATTCTGTTTTTGAAAAAAAGTGAAGCATACTCTCGTATGAATGAAGATATTGAGTCATTATTAAAGAAATTTAAAAGCTTAGAACTTATAGAAGACTTAGAAATGGCAATTACTCCAGATCAGTTAAAAACTATTGTGGAGAGTGCAGTTAGCAGTGCTCTCGTAGTACAGGAGAAACAATTTGAAGAAAAATTAAAGGAATTAGGAAAAAGGGTGACCGAGTTGTCTGTAAATGTACCGGAAGTAGAAAGATATGAGAACCTACTATTGAAGATAACGTGTTGTGCAGGGAAACTTTAGATATAGCAAAATCTTTCCCAGAGTTTGAAGGAAAGCATGAAACTTATGTTTCATGGAGAAAGGCAGCACACACCGCTTATAGAGTTTATGAAAAATATAATGGGAGTTCCACCCACTTTCAGGCTTTGGGAATCATTAGAAATAAAATTAGGGGTACAGCCGATATAATTTTGGCTTCTTTTGACACCCCTCTAAATTTTAAGGCCATTATTAATAGACTCGATTTCACCTATGCGGACAAGAGACCTATTTATTTAATAGAACAAGAAATGTCTACCCTTCGACAGGGAAATCTAACTCTTTTAGAGTATTATGATGAAGTGGAGCGGAAGCTCACACTTCTAACAAATAAAACAATAATGAATTATGATGGTGATCTGGCTGCATCATTAAATGAAAAATATCGAATGGATGCATTACGAGTCTTTATTTCAGGCGCAAAAAAATCTTTAAGTGACATTCTTTTTTCGGCAAAGCCAAAGGATCTTCCATCAGCGCTGGCATTGGCTCAAGAGGTTGAATCAAACCATGTGCGCAATAATTTTGCTAGCAATTATGCTAAAAGTATGGAGGAAAAAACACAACAGAAATTTTTTACGAAAAACGCTAGGTTTGTTAATAATAATACCACACAAGGAAAAAATCCTTGTTATGACAGACGACAGGATAGCTCAAAAGAACAAAAGCAGGAGGTGGAACCGATGGATATCGATTCATCATCAAGGTTCAAACAGCCCCAAAAAATTAATAATCAATGGCGAGTCCAACCGAACATAAACGTGAGCCCGGCAATAAAAAGACCAAATAGTGGTGCCACCGGGTTCACAGGCTTGAAGCAACAGCGTGTCAATCATATGGCGCATGAAGGAAATGATCATGTAGATCAAAATTACCAGTATGAAGCTGATGCGGAAGTGTCTAATATAGAAAATGAAATTTCGGAATATGACCAAATTAAGTTTTTAGTCATGACTCCCTGCTCCCCTACATAGAAAGGATGATAGCAGGGAGGAAAATTAAATTATTAATAGACACAGGCGCATCAAAAAACTATATAAAACCATTACAGGAATTAAAACATGTAAGGAATGTTGATGAGACATTTATGGTGAGGTCACTTCATGGCTTCAATTCCATAAAACATAAATGCACTATTAATCTTTTCAATATAAATACTACCTTTTTCATTATTCCAAACCTGACGTCGTTTGACGGAATTATAGGACTTGATTTATTAAAAATCGCAGATTCTAAGCTCGATTTAAAAAATAAAAAACTGGAATATAAGACTGGATCAGAGCCCATTCAGTTTTTTAAATGTATGAGTGTAAATTTTACAAGTGTGGAAAAAATTGAGGTACCTCAAGAGGTATCCGAGAGATTTCGAAAAATGATAGAAAAAAGAAAGAGTGTCTTCGCTGAACCTGATGAAGCGTTACCCTTTAACACAAATATTATTGCGACTATTCGCACTGAGGATGAGAATCCAATATATTCAAAGTTATACCCATATCCAATGGGAGTAGCAGATTTTGTAAACACAGAAGTTCGTAACCTTTTAAAGGATGGCATCATCCGCCCATCCAGATCACCCTACAATAACCCTGTTTGGGTGGTAGATAAAAAAGGGACTGATGAATATGGAAACATTAAAAAACGACTTGTTATGGATTTCAGAAAACTGAATTCGAAAACAGTGTCTGATAGGTATCCCATTCCGAATGTAAGTGTTATATTATCAAATTTGGGTGAGGCTAGATATTTTACTACTCTAGACCTTAAATCGGGATTTCATCAAATATTATTGGCAGAAAAGGACCGTGAAAAAACTGCCTTTTCAGTGGGAAACGGGAAATATGAATTTTGTAGACTACCGTTTGGGCATAAAAATGGACCGAGCATTTTTCAGAGAGCTATCGACGATGTTCTTAGGAACAAATAGGAAAGTCGTGCCACGTTTACGTTGACGACGTTATAATTTTTTCAAAAGATATGGAAACTCATGTCGACCACATCGCTTGGGTCTTGGATAAGCTCTGTGATGCCAATATGAGAGTTTCTCGCGAGAAATCGAACTTCTTCAAGGAAAGGGTTGAGTTTTTGGGATTCGTGGTATCGCAAGGTGGTATCACAACGAGCCCTAGTAAGATAGATGCAATAAAAAATTATAAACAACCCAGTACGGTTTTTGATTTAAGATCCTTCTTGGGACTGGCAAGTTATTATAGTTGCTTCATTAGGAACTTTGCATCGATTGCAGGGCCTTTGCCCGATATACTGAAAGGTGAAAATGGCAAGGTTAGTGCCACTCAGTCTAAAAAAATAGTTGTGAATTTTGACGAAAGGCAACTTCAGGCTTTTAATAAACTTAAAGAGGTCTTAGCATCCGACGATGTTATGTTACTTTACCCGGATTACGGAAAACCGTTTGACCTAACGACTGACGCTTCGGCCTATGGACTTGGTGCGGTTTTGTCTCAAAATGGCAAACCAATAACCATGATTTCAAGAACTCTGAAGGGTGGGGAGTTAAATTTTGCCACCAATGAACGGGAGTTACTGGCGATTGTATGGGCTTTGAAAAGCCTTAGAAATCATTTATATGGCGTTAGGAATCTGAATATCTTTACAGACCACCAACCGCTTACTTTTGCTGTTTCGGATCGTAACCCTAACTCGAAAATAAAAAGGTGGAAAGCATTCATCGATGAGCACAACGCTCAAATTTATTATAAACCGGGAAAGGAAAATCACGTCGCCGACGCTTTATCGCGACAAAACCTTCTTGCTTTACAGGGTGTTCATACCCTACAAAATAATAACACTTTTGGTAAGAGTTCAAGCTCTGATATTGCAACAATACATAGCGAAGTCTCTTTATCTTATACTATTGAATCAACTGATAAACCGATTAATTGTTTTAGAAATCAGATAGTGATTGAGGAGGGTACAGAGCTACCAACAAGAACATTTGTTTTGTTTGGAACAAAAACGAGACACATAATAAACTTTTCAGATAGAGCACTTTTGATGGCTAAAATTTGTGATACTGTAAAGGAAGATGTGGTAAATGCAATTCATTGCGAGCTACCAATTTTGGCTTTAATACAACATAGACTAATTGAGACATTTCCCTCAACAACATTTCGTTATGCAAAAAATTTAGTTGTGGATATCACAAATAAAGACGAACAAAGAGAAATTGTCGTAACTGAACATAACAGAGCTCATAGAGCAGCTCAAGAAAATACCAAACAAATTTTGGAAGACTATTTCTTTCCAAAAATGACACAGTTGGCAAATGAGGTTGTCATAAATTGTAAGGTTTGCAAAAAAGCGAAATACGATCGCCACCCGCAAAAACAAGTCATTGGTGCGACACCAATTCCATCATATGTGGGGGAAATTTTACATATTGATATATTCTCAACAGATAAAAAATATTTTTTAACTTGTGCAGACAAACTCTCCAAGTTTGCAATAGTTCAACCTATAGACTCGAGAACTATAATAGATGTAGAATCACCGATTCTACAGCTGATGAATTTCTTCCCTCGTACGAAAGTAATATTTTGTGACAATGAACCGTCATTGAATTCTGAAACAATAAAGTCAATGCTGAGCAACAATTTTGGTGTGGAAATTGTCAATGCACCACCGCTTCATAGTACTTCGAATGGACAGGTCGAGAGATTACATAGTACTATTTTAGAAATTGCTAGATGCCTTAAACTAGAAAAATCCATTCGTGATACAGTACAGTTAATATTACTAGCAACCATAGAATATAATAGAACGATTCATACGGTCACAAACAAAAGGCCTATTGATGTAATTCATTCTGATTCATTGGAGCTTGAGGTTGATGTGAGAAACAGAGTACAGAAAGCCCAAGAGTCTCAGATGAGACGATTAAATGAAACAAGACAGAATCGAACATTTGAAGTGGGTGAAAGGGTTCTTGTTAAAACAAATAGAGGAAACTGTAGAAGCCGATTTGGGGACAACCGTTCTCATTAAAGGGAGGGTGGTCCATAAGGACAATTTGAGATAAGTCAAATTTTATTGATTTCTTTTTAACCGTAGGATTCTTGTGGTGGTCCTTCTTGTCGCGGTGGTGACCGCAAAACTAACAGACTATTCCAATTCAAACTACATCCCTGTATCAGATGGTTACGTGACAATTTGGCAGGATTTTGAGTATTTGCGGCATACAACGAACCTTACATTGTATTCTGAAGTGGCTGATGATACAGAGAGACTACAAGAACATTTTCCCCAATCACACATGAAAAAAATATTAGACTCGGACATAGGACATGTAAGAACATTAATAACAACAATAGATGTTCATCGTAGGCATACAAGAAGTATAAAATGTTTGGGCACGGCACTTAAGGTGGTTGCTGGGACACCTGACTACGATGACTTCGAGGATGTGAAATTTAATCAAAGGGAATTGATTCAGGCAGAAAATAGACAGATTCTCATAAATACAAGAACACAGGAGAAAATCAGTAATTTGACAGATACAGTCAATATTGTAATAAAAAATACCAAGGCTAAAATGGTGGATACAGAATATTTGTACGAGACCTTGCTTGCTAGAAACAGAATTGTTGTCGCGGAGCTTGAAAGCTTGATGTTGTCAATAACTCTTTCAAAAATCGGTATAGTAAATCCACAGATTTTGGATTCTAACGATTTGCTTTGTATAAATAGTAAGCACTCTACAAATGTAACTGTACAGGATTTAATGGAAGTTGCTAGTATAAGAGTCCTATTAGATGATAAGTTTTTACATTTTTTAATTAAGTATCCAAGACCAGATATGGTTTGCAAGAAAGTAACATTGTACCCTGTTCAACACAACTACACAATTCTTAATTTTAATGGCGAAAACAGCGTGGCAGATTGTGAAAATCAAACGTTACCGATTGGAAACTGTAATGCAACCCTAACAACATCATTCTGCAGGAAGCTGGTACATTCAACATGCGCACAGCAACTCCATTCGGGTGGTCATGCATATTGTACTTCTCGGCCTTCCCATCTTGAGTCGGTGACAATAGTTGATGAGGGTGTTGTAATTGTAAATGATGACACCTTTACTGTAAAAACAAATGATGACGTAGAAACCACCATCACGGGCACATTTCTACTGACTTTCAGTGGAGAAGCAAAAATTAATGAAACCCTATACAGAAATCACAGAAGTATAATAGCAAAATTACCAGAGTCACCGATAATTGCCCTACTTAATGTTACAAGTCATGAAAACATACTGAGTCTACCATACCTTCAGAGATTAAGTGCTGAAAACTTGCGACATATAGAGGGCCTAAAAAACCAAGTGATTTCTGGTCCTTTGTTGTCTGCTGCTACTCTTCTTGTATTGCTGGCTTTGGCATTCTGTTGCTTCAGGTTTCACTATAGGCTTAGAAAACACCGTCAGCAACGTGCTCTGGAATCTGCGGTTGAGGGATTGAAGAAGTCCGGGGACGTCCTTCATTTAGGCGAGGGAGGAGTTAGCACAACTCAGAATTTCAATACGGATGTTGAAATACATAAAAGTCAACAACCATCTGCGTCAGCTATTTATTCTACAATTGCAAAAGAATGATAAGAAACTTAAAAACAAAGAAAACACTAGACGCAAACTCAGCGTTTTTTTGGTACAATGTTGGTTGAAATGAATTGTGGTTTTTTGAAGCCAAGGCAGATCATATTTGGAAGTGAAAGAATAAAGTTCATTTTTATAATTTTATTTTAATTTCATTTATATTTTAATAAAAACTTTACAAAAAACTAAGACCCTGTTTTTTGTTAACTTATATGCAATTAGCAAAATTATTCAGAGAGACTCTCTGAGAGTGTATAAAACATACACATGAAAATAAAATACAAACTAATAGTAGGCCTGCTTGTTTACTTTTTCAATAGATCCAGTGAATAATAGTAAAAGCTCTTGTGTAGTATGTATTTCCTACATGTTTCAAGAAGACACTCATTCTTTGTAGCAGAAAATGATAGTTTATATCCTAGAGGTGGAAATATGCTACCAAGAGTGATTTCCGCTATTAATTTGTATTAATATGCATTAAAACCCCATACAAATTCCTTTTTTAAGTGCACTTTTTACCTGCACTTTTAAGATGAGTGCCTTAAATTTTTAGCGTTTTAAAACTATTTCCATAGAAAAAATCAATCTTAGCTGCATTTTGACCATAATGAAAATAATTTTGAAAAAACATTTTGAAAATAATTTTTTTGTGTGATTATTCCTCAAAATCCTTTTTAAGTACACTTTGAATTTGGCCGAAAAACTTTAAAATTAATCTTAAAATATAGAAAAACATGCCTTAATTTTCAAATATTTATTTTAGTTCTCACAATTTTTAGTTTATAATAAATGTATAATATGCACATATGCATGTGTTTTGCATACATATGTACATATGTATGTATTACGTATTTTGCTTTCACAATTGAAATAAATATCAAAATAAAAATGATTAATGTACACACATATATTTAAATAGTCGAACTCAAGGCGAATTTATATCGGGTGACCTCGACAGCTCAAGTGATTATTTCCGTCCCTTGTTTTTGTATTTCCCTCGGGTTTCAAAGCTTTTTTGACATCCCATGAAGGCATTTCAATGCTAATTGAGGCGAGTATACCTGGTATAAATATGCCTTGACCGTACTTATAGAAAATTTAATTAATAGCAAATACAATTAAATTTATAGGTGTAAAAAACTAAGCGCTACACATAAATGTGAGTATAGAGTACATACATACACACTTAAGTTGATAATAATTAAAATAATAAAATATTTTTAAACATATACATAATGGTTCTCACTGAAATTAGCACTCCTAAAAGGCTACGCTTTATTTTACCAACCAACATGTCATCAAATGATATCTATTATTTTACCCAATGCAAAATATAATTTTCATTAATTTTCATAAATTTTTAGTTGAATAAATAACAAATGTTCGCTTTTAATGTACATTTGCATACAGATATATACATATGTCCATGTAGTCTTCAGATAGTGTTTTGGAGCCGCCGGTATGTAAATTTTACTACTCCCATATTAAATGGACTGCTAACAACCATTGAAGGAAAATTGATGTTGGTTTTTAACTTGCTTGCTGGTTAAAAATTGCTGATGGATTGGTTAATCTAAAATTTCCTATAATTGATCTTTTTTAGTATTTATACTGTTGCTTGGGCCATGTAAATATGTAATGTAAGCTGTAATGGAAATATAAAAAAATTTTATTGATTATAAAAAATATGTAAGTTGTTAATAGTTGGTTTATAATAAAATAAAATCAGTAACGTGCTACTTTGGATCGCACACAAAAGGTTCCGTACGAATAATACCAGAGTGATCGTATACTGGGGTGGTCATTAAATGTAAGACTGCACTTGGCGACACTACAATACAGCGGAACTGCGCGCAATTTCCAGTATATCGCAATGGAACTACAGCAACGCGACACTTATTACTTATGTTTCAACATTCAAACAACATGGATGTAAGTGAAATTGATGCGTTAATAGTTTCAGTGTTACGCGACGAAGAATAAAAATTTTCACAAGATTTAGCCAGAAAAAGGCAAAAATTATGACGATGTTTTGTATAAATTCAAGACAATTGCTTTTCCCATCAAAAATACCAAACTTACCTTTTTCGTTAATATCTCCTAAATAATTTTTATTCCTTATTGTAAATATACATGTAATTTTCATTTGTTAAATCATATACATAATTCCGCATATTCACTTATGTGCATCTCACGTCTTTCAAAGATGAGGGAATCAGGAGAAATTAGAAATCTGAATGATTGGAGATATCTTAATCTCTGAGCCCAAAACCAAATTTTGTTACTCAGAAAAATAAACAATTTATTTCCACACGAAATGAAATAAAAGAAAAGAACAAAATACTTATCTTACTTATCTTACCAGTTTGAAGGTTGAAAATACAAGAAGGAAAAAACTTTCTTGGTCAGATTGCGGAAATAAGTATCTACGACGAGGTTTGTAACTTAACGAAAATTTAATATCGTATCTCAAAGAAAAGAGATAGATAATAGTACTGCATCCACAACATGCAGTACAAATATATATTATGGGGAAAACTCTAAGGGGAACTAAAGTAATAATTTTCGGGATTGATGTAAAATGATGGGATTAAATTTAGACCTTAACATTACCGCCCGCCTTGCATTATTCACGCAAAAAAAAAGGTTGAACTAATCGGTTTTTAGATTTGTGTCGTAGGTACTTATTTGGCAAACAATTTAACACAATTATTTTTAATTCAAATATTTAGTATATAGAAATTTGTAACAAATGTAGAAAGGGGGGTTTTTTTTTTAAATAATTCAAAATATTAAATTATGATAAGCATACATTATAATATAAGGTTTTTATAATTAATTTTTTTTATATAATAAAAGTTACGAATCTATTTTGCATTTAATTCAGTAGTGCATGGAAAGATTATGGTTATTAATTTCTTAATCATTAACGTGTTTAATTTGAGCATGTTCCATATATGGTCCACCCAAATAGTGTACTTTGTGCCGTTGGTAAGCCTACCTTAGCAATAACACCCTCACGTATAACTTTTGGATAAATGTCCACTCCGATAATCATATCAATACCATCTGATTCAAAAAACTTGGGGTCTGCTAAGAACAGATCTCGAAAATTTTTCTTAAAACTTTCCGGAAGAGATTGAGTGGGTGTCTTAAGGAGCAGACGGTTATCAACCCTAAATATTGCCTCAATTTTCGATTCAGGGTCAAATCGAGACTTAAGTACAATAGGACCCAAAGTCTCGTACTCCATAGTTAACGTCGTTAAATTTAATTTTTCAATAAGTTTTTTGGAAACTAGGCTTACAGAAGAGCCAGAGTCAAGAAGACAACCAGCATAGGAAGTAGTCGAAACAATTTTAACTAACACTGTAGGGAGTATAACGCTGTTTTGCCGAATTAAAGATGTCAAAGTTGTTAGATTTTTAGTTGCAAGGCCTTGCGTTCCAGTTGGTTTCTTCGCTTCCGATGATGTGGATGGTTGATGAGTTGTAGAAAACGAAGGACTAGGAGATGACTGCGATTTTTTCAGAAGACGCGGGTGCATATGGAGCAGCGTATGGTGAAACTTCCTGCAATATTTGCAACCATTTTTGAGAAGCAAGTGCCCTTAGAGTGATTATGAGCGAGGCAGTTGTGACAGTACTTATGAATTTTAACCATATGGATGCGCTCATCGGTATTCATCGCCAGAAATTTGTGACATTTTCGGAGAGGATGAGGATGAGCGCAAATGCGACAGAAGAACGTATTGTACCCCTTTGGAAGTCGTCGACGAATATCAGTTTTGTTCTTCTCTTGGGCGTTGTTCTTAGGCATCGTAATCTGGAATAAATATGAAAGGGAAGTCTGAAATTCGGAAACGTGAGGAAATCTGAAGATGAGAGTTTTCCACTATTGAGGTGGCAAGATCTTTCCGAAATAAAATTCTTTGAAAGGGTGAATGCTTCGAATGGACTAGAATTTGCCTGTACATCTTCTGGATGTCGGCATTGAAAACGAATTTATAAAATCTCCATTTAAGGATGAGGATTGTCAAATCGTTTTGCAAAATGGGACCAGTGTGAAGTATATCATTTAGACTAAGGCTATTTGAGGATGGAGACGAAGCATTGAATACGACGCGCACCTTTGTAGTTGTGCTGTCTGGCTTCAGAACCGCGTGGTGTAGCAAATAATAATGCTTTGGAAATTTAAAATTCTGTGGGGGATCTACTTTCTCCATATGCCTAAGTTCAAGGTATTCCTGAACCACCTGATCATATTCTTTTTTAAATTCTGGAGTTTGAAATAATCGAGCCTCATTGCGAAGGAACTGAGCCATTGCACTTGTCCTGGACTGGCCCAATGTGAGATAATCTGGATATCCGTCTTTAAAAGGAAGACATACAATATATTTTCCTTCTTGATTTCTTTTTGTTGTTGTTTTGTACAAATTTTCACAGAATTCATCTGCTGGAGATATGACGGTCTTCTGAGGAAGGTTCTCCACCTCCCAAAATCGAGAAATCTCTTTATATAAAGAGATTTCACAAAATAAGGATGTTATTTTGGTGCAAGGACTAAGAGAGTTATGTGAAACCGGTCCAGTAAGGATCCATCCAAAGATGGTTTCTTGTGCTATTAGAGAATCACAAACTTCATGTTTGACGCCGGAGAGCATTATCAACGGAAAGATATCACCGCCAATTAGAATATCGATATTCGAGCTATTAAAAAAATTAGGGTCAGCAAGTGGTAAATTTGCAAGATTGGCAAATGATGATGGCTGAAAGTTATTAGATGGAAGCTTTCCTGATAAATGTGGAACAACTAGAGCCTTAACGGACACCTCCACATTAGTATTATATCGCGATCCTAAAATAAAGGAAGCTTCTTTGTGAACGTTGGCAGAGACGGAATTATTTAGCCCGAAACTTGGGCATTGACACGATTATAAGGAAGTCTTAACAGATTAAACAGTTTATCTGATATGAATGACCCTTCTGATCCAGAGTCAATCACGGCCCTGGCTTGGTATCTCATGGTCGCACAACCGATTTCAACCCATGCAGTGCCAAGTAAAACACCCTTGGAGTTAGTAAAAAAGCATGATTGTACCACATCAGTTCCCGCATTATAAGTGGACTGTTTTGTTAGCGATTTGGAGAATGTGGATTGAGTGGTGTACTACCAGTATGTTGAGAATCCTGAAAACTTGTGGGATTTTCCACGTTTTTATGCAACAGCGTATTATGCCGCTTATTGCATTTGTAACAATTGATCTTGCTGGAACAATTTTTTAGCAAATGTGTTTTTGAAAAGCAGTTTAAGCAAAGGCTTTGCTTTTTGATCTGTTCAATGCGCTTGGCATAATTAAAGCTTAGAAAACGAGGACATTTGCGAATGGGATGTGTCTCATTTGGACACAAATGACATTTCGGGGCTGAAACATTGTTCTGGAATGCTTTCACTTTCCGAGACGAATTACTGCACCCTTTTGTCTTAGAATCCGTAGATTTTGAAGCTGTGGAATGTCGAATATCCGAAACTGACTCTAGCGTTCTAAAGCGGCTCGACAAAAATGAGTCCAATTCTGACCATTTTGGAATTGAAGTCTTGTCAACCAAGCTCTGTTCCCACAGCGTTAGTGTTAAATTAGGCAATCGATTTGAACAAATATATACAAATATTGGATCCCAACTCTCAACATTTATCTTGTAGAGTTGGAGAATTGAAATACAGGAATTAATGTCGCGCTGCAATTTTTTAATTGCGTTACCCGACTCTGAGGTGATCACCTCCAAGTTAAAAAGATTTCGCGATTGCCCATTAATAAGAACTCTTCGATTTTCAAATCGGTTGCACAAGTTAGACCATGCCAGATCGAATCCTTCGTTAGTGAGTGGACTTTTTTGAACGATTTCTCGAGCTTCGCCCTTGGTTCGTTGAGTTAGGTGAAACAATTTTTCGACGGGACTTAGTTTGGTGTTTTTCACATACATAGCCGTGAATAAGTCGCGAAAAGTGGGCCATAGCATATAGTCACCATGAAAGGCTTCAATTTCACAAGGAGGTACATGAAAACTATGGGTATGATCAGAACCCTCGGTAGGAGAGGAGAGAACATTCCGCGATTCGACCTTATCGGCCTTACTTTGAGACTGCAAACCGGCAGAAATTTCTAACAATTTGGCCATACAATTGCTATATGTAATGTAAGTGCTTTTGTATTTCACTTTTAGTGATTGCACACTTGTAGCGTCGCTATCGTCCTTTGCATCCTGTTCCTCCTCGTTATCTCTATCTAGCATGAACTTTTCATAGGCATTTTTAGTTTTAATCCATATACCCCTTAATTCGCTTTTGTGAACTTCGATCTTGTGGATGGAGTTAAATGGATAGTTGTTAGCATTAACATCGGAATCAAATTCCGATGTTAATGCTATGAATTCGTCAAGCGACATATTTACCATATAATTATATAATGTATGTAATCGAAAAGAAAACAACCAAACCCAGTAATTAACAAAGAATTATGGTATATTAATTTATTTCAAACGATTAGTTTTGTAAACTTTCGATAGGAGGAATAATTGCTGGTGAGTTTGAAATAGAAGAATAAACACTTTTAATACTCTGGATGGATACAAACGAACAGCAGATCATGTATCGCAAAAATTTAATTTCAAGTTCAACTCTTTCCAGTGTAACAGTTATTCCCACAGATACTGAAAGTTGTTCTCAATTTTACTAGATAATAATAATGAGGATAATTATCTTTAAAACATTCAGGGGAAACAAATTTTAATCACTTCCAGAATGAGCTAAATTGTTTCTTTAAAGAGAATTTGTAGATTATATTCTGTATGTAGAGTTTGTAAATGAGAATGTATGTATGTAAATATGTTTGTTATCTTACAAACCATAAATAGTAGACGTGTTCGTTCCTAACCGTGAGTTAAAAAGTTTTAGTTTTGATGTACATACATATGTATGTATGTACTAAGTATTTATATTTAGTTACATATGTATATACATGTGTAGATATGTATGTATTTTTTCTCACTGTGGGATAAAATAATATAGCTGTCAAATTTTGTTTTGATTAAAACGGCTGTTAACAAACGGCACGTATTTTACGAAATTAAATATACTACAGCAAAGCAACAGAATTATTCTGTATGTATGTACCAATGTATGTACATATGTATATGATAATGTAAGTATGTAATTATTGAGCGGAACTGCGAAAGCACATTCCAATTAACACCACATTAATGTTAAGGGATAATGAAAGAGATTTTTTTGTAAGCTGAGTAAGAAATATTCTGTTATGTTTACCAGGAATGAAATTAATGAGAAATGTAATAATGAGGACGATGGCTTAATAAGCGTTTTCTCTTATAATAAGCTCACAAAAAAAGGGGGTGCCAGCGATTATTTAATAAGAAAAGTCCAATGATTTTGACCTTTTTATTTGGCTTTATCTGATTTTCACAGTTGTTGAATTATTTGATAAAGATTTTTATATGAATTGAAAAATAAAAATTTAGCACTTTTGTATTTGATTTTCGCAATATTTCGTTTGAACACGAGCAAAACTAATTTGAGAAAGGTAATGACCAAAATTATAAAAATGCAAAGGAGAAATTATTAGGTTATTTTAAAGCGGGGAAGTACGGAGAAAGAGTAAAGCTTTATATGGGAACAAAATAAAATATTATCGAGAGAGCTACTTATGGAATTTCTGACATGGAATACCTAATTTTTCTTAGAGCTTTTGAAATATGACGAGTTAATAAAACGTTGTTTTCAGTGAATAAAATTGTAACGAGAGGAACATTGGGAATGAAACAACATGGGTACCCTATACAAGGCAATCGGGAAAAGATTGATCCTTTGGATTTAAATGGATGACATAAAAATTTTGTTTATATTTTCAGACACCTACATATATTCTATTAATATTTTCCTTTCTTTTTTTTGGTAAATACCTTTCCTGTGCAGCATGTATTTCAGGAGCCTCTCCAACTCTTAGCGGTGCATTTTCTCAAGTACACATGTATATTGCATAAGCCTTGTTGGTATACGTCACACAATTCGTTGCGGGCTAATGATTTATGTTGAATTATTCCTTTTAGTTTTTTGATAAATATATATACATATATATGTATATATATACATATATTTTTTAATATTTTTCCAATGTTTTTTTTCCTAAACCGCACTTGACTTATTATATTTTATTTATTTTTTAATTTAATAAATTATGCAAATTTTTTATGTAGCCTTTTTTCCATATGTCCTTACATTAATGCACTTTCAACTAAATTAAATTAAAACTTGGAGCAAAATAGAAATGAACCTGTTTTTTGGGTTGAATAAATGTTCCAGTTTGTATGTATGTTGGTGTATATGTATACAGTGTCCCCAGTGAATGAGTAGAATTGTCAGAGAGCGATATATTTCCAATATATTAGTCCGGTTCGATGGATCAAATGTGCATCTCACGTCTTTCAAAGATGAGGGAATCAGGAGAAATTGGAAATCTGAATGATTGGAGATATCTTAATCTCTGAGCACAAAACCAAATTTTGTTACTCAGAAAAATAAACAATTTATTTCCACACGAAATGAAATAAAAGAAAAGAACAAAATACTTTGTGTAAGAAATTGGAAACAATTATTTATTTACATAAATTCTGGGGAATGGAATGTCTTACCAGTTTGAATGTTGAAAATACAAGAAGGAAAAAACTTTCTTGGTCAGATTGCGGAAATAAGTATCTACGACGAGGTTTGTAACTTAACGAAAATTTAATATCGTATCTCAAAGAAAAGAGATAGATAATTGTACTGCATCCACAACATGCAGTACAAATATATGTTATGGGGAAAACTCTAAGGGGAACTAAAGTAATAATTTTCGGAATTGATGTCAAATTATGGGATTAAATTTAGACCTTAACAACTTAATAAAATAATTAATTTTTCTTCGTCAAACGAAATTTTTGCAATTACTTAAATTAAATACTGGATAGGTATTGTAACATGTCGCTGGCTATATCGCTCAACTTTGTCGTGTAGTGTCGCGTCGCTTAATTCAGTTGCCACTTAGTGCGATATGCTCCATAAGAATTAATGAAAATAATATTTTGTCGTGCTGTGTCGCGTCGCGTTACCTTAAAAATTTAATTTTTTGGATGCCCCAAAAAAACTTTCCTATTAATGAAAAAATAACATTTATTAGTTAATAGATTATTTTAATTTTTCAACCTTTTTTTATATACGAATGTTTTATTAAAAATCTTCAATTAACCATATAACAAAAATTTTATTTTCCGATATTTCGCTTTCTCTATGGAAAGCTTCTTCAAGGATATTTGAGGAATAGTGCTCAATATTCATCAAATTTTTTTAATCGAATTTTACTTTTAGTCCCCGGTTTGTCTGAGCCATCGTAGAACCTAAGCGGCTGGACCGATATTGATTTCACTATGCGACAGTCAAAATCGGGATGGGATGAAACCAACGGGAAATGTTATACCGGTAAAAAAGAAGTTATACGTGTCCCGGCGTTTCGCTGGGTCACGTCTAGGAATCGAGATATATCGATTTGAAGTTAGTAACTATCATATAGGGGAAATTGACGCCTTTGGTGGTCTTTTTTGACATAACTCGAGAACCACTAGTCCGATTTAGCTGAAACAAATTTAAAAAAATTAGGAATTACAATTCCTTTAATCTGTTCATACAACGTTTCGCTACATAAGCAATAGTTTCGCAGTTATAAATAAATGTATGAAGAAAAAAACTATTTTTGCCTAAAAAATTGAATTTTTTTATTTTTAATTCATAAAAAATCCAAAACGGTAAAAAAAGTGTCAAGTCCTATTACTTTCACGTAGTCACAAAACCTTTAAACAAAATGAGACATAGATCATAAAATCGATGGACGCGTTTCGCTTTTCACAATTAAGTGAAGGTATCTCATTTTGACAAGAATATTGATTTCATGTTTCAATGAATTTGGATAATATTTATTATATATTATTTATTATAATTATTAACACGTAAAATTAAAAATTATTACAGGTAATTATTAGGTTATTACGTAGATAGGTTATAAAAATCGATGAACGCAAAACTTATTTTCGTTTGTTTGCGCCCTTTACTTTCTTGCGTGGTGGTTCGCCTACTTGTTCAGAGTCTGTATCGGATGAGGATCTGTCTTCATCTGGAAAAAATCAATTGTTTTTAATCAGTCAGTTAACTTCATTTTTGTGACTTACCTTCGGAGGAAACTCCCATTGTATATTCTTCTTCTTCATTGTCGGGATCGTACGTCTTTTGCGACCACCAACAAATTTCAGCCACCAGAGAATCGAGCCTTTTGCCTTTATGTCGCGTTTCCATTGGCATTGCCACTTGATGGGAGCGCTCGCCATGTTCATCCGACTCTGAGGCTAGCTGCTTGCTGAAGTATTCGAGATGGTGATGCAAGAAGTGAATTTTGAGGGACATATTCACTCCGATTTTCTGGAAATAGTGCAACATCTTGGTCACAAGAGCGGGGTAATTGTGTGCTCGCGTACTTCCCAAAAAATATCGTATGACTTTCTTCACTGCCCTCCACGCAAAGTAATCATTACCGTCTAAAGCACCTTTAGATTCGTTTGATTTCATGAGCTTTCGTATATCCGGCCCATTCAGAACACCTTCCTTCAATTTTGCTTCGCTGATTCGTGGGAAAATATTTTTCAAACAATCAAGAATTTTCGGTTGCTTCACAATGGCCTTGATGAAATTTTTTACGATTCCCAGTTTGATATGGAGAGGGGGCATGAGGACGTTCTCCATTGGCACCAGTGGATCATTTACGCAGTTGTGTCCTTTCTCCGTTGGATCTCGAGCAAGCCAGTCATGCGTTTCTCATTGGTTTCCTTTAAATCGGGTATCCCAAAGACACAAGAAACACATGTTTTTCGTATAGCCTCCTTGGAGACCTCTTAGCATCGCCACGACTTTCAGATCACAACTGATCCGCCACATGTGATCAGTGTAGCAAACTTTATCCAAAATTATTTTCATGGAATCGTATGTTTCGCTCATGTCTGTGCTGTAGCCAATGGGAATGCTTGGTTTTTTATTATATATATGTAGCAAAACGACTTTCAGGCTTGATTTCGAAGAATCGATGAACATTCGCCAATCAGCTGCGACATAATTAATGGCCATCGCCTCCATCAGTCCCTTTATATCGTGGCAGTAAACAAATGTGTTCCCTTCGTTGAGTGTGTAGTACCGTTGGAATACCAATTGTCGTCTTCGATATCCGGTGACTTTGACATTAGGCTCCAAATTGTTGCCTTCTTTCAAAAGCTGGGCAAGTTTTTCTGCTTCACGTTGAGAAAGGTTTAATTCTGCAACAATCTTGTCCATTCTTGCTTGTGATATTGGAATTATTTTGTTCGATGGGCCGCCTTCTGGTGTTGGTTTATAGGTGAAATCCGATTGATCCATTGTTTCAATAGAAAAAGAAGTTTCTCTGTCAGGACTTGGAAGCGGTGGAATTGGTATTTCATCCGAATGCGGTAGAGGTATTTGTGCACTTTAAACAGATATGTAAACTCTTCGTTTAAGGCCTTTACGATTTACTCCACATATTTTGTTTGCGCAAGCGTAACAGTTATCGGAATTGTGCTCTCCTGGATCAGTCCAAATCATTGGTACACCAAAACGAAGTGAACTGCGTTTCCCTTGGATCCACATGTTAAGACCATTGTAGCACGTTTTACAAATTTTGTCTGGGACCCACGAAACCCCGCGAATTATTTCGCAATCAAAATAAAGTTTAAAAGCGCGCTCCACTTGCTCTGTGAGTAATGCAGCATTTGTTGAAAAACCTCTTTTGCCACAAACGTAACAAAATAAATTGATATTTTCTGGACAATTTCCACTCATTTCGGTTTTATACTTTTATTACTTTTTCGTCACTTTAAAAAAACCGTACTTTACGCGTTCGGAGACACTTGTTGAATGACAAAAATCGATCAGTGAATACCTATAAATACTACGTAAGTTTCCATATTTTACTGAGAGGTACTTATGAATTCGCGCATCTTGTAAGGGTGGCTATATACCTGATTCGTGTGCGTTTTAATTTTTTCGAAACGTTCTAAAACATGACCACTCATAAATGTGGGTGCAATTTGTGTAAAAAAATCATGAAGGTAGCCAACGGAAAAACCCAAATAATTAAAAAAGTGCACTTTCCTTTTAATTGTCCACGCACATTTATGACCGTTTTCTAGTTTGTTACCGCTACCATAAAAATCAAATAACCTTTTGTTTATTACTTTTTTTAATTCTGACAATCATAAAAAAAGTCATCAATTTTTTTCCAAGGAATTTTGAGCATATCTCAAGAAAATTTTTCAATTCATACCTTCACTTACTTGTACATAAAGGCGAAACGCGTTCATCGATTTTCACGATTTATGTCTCATTTTGTTCATAGGTTATGTGACTTTACGTGAAAGTAATAGGACTAGACACTTTTTTTTACCGTTTTGGATTTTTTATGAATTAAAAATAAAAAAATTCAATTTGTTAGGCAAAAAATAGTTTTTTTCTTCATACACCGAAGCTCCCTAATGGCTGGATTAATTTTAATTTAATTATTTTTGTTTGAGAGTTGACTTGATATAAAATCTTGACTTGAGGAAAATCAAGCTAGCCGTTTTGAAGTTATCATAAATTTTGTTTTTACAATTTTTAATTCAACGTTACACCCCGTCTTCACGAGACATAATTTTGTTCTAACATACTTAAAAACATCAGAAAAATTTTAGTGCTATTTTTTCATATCGACTTTGACTTTTGTCAACACAAAACAATGGCTCGTGAAGACGCTATGTTACTTGTACTAGATACAAATAAAAATCAGAATTCAATTCTTTTTTTTTTTTCGTTCATAAAACTATTCATTGACAACCGCAACAATCTTTGATGATTCTATTATTGAAATTTTGAATGTTAACTTTAATAAAGAATTGGTTTTACTAATATGATTATTTCGAACGTATTTGCTTTGTGAGTCCAAATTGATTATTACGCTAAGGTTCGTAACGTTATATTCAGAAAAAATCGGACATGATTAATATTCCAAGGAACAAGGGAAAAATTAACATCAACTTAATTTTTCAACGTACACAGCAGAACAGAGTAGCGCCACTTTCGGAAGCCGCAACACTTCCATCGTCAGTGCTCACGTGTATTTGCTTATCACCACTTGTCAGGTGGCTCTGTTGAATGTGATTTTAATTCTTATATATACAACTTTTTCGTGAAAATTGAATACGAAAATTAAGCTGATATTAAAGTGCACTTTCCCAGCGTTGCCGTCGGTTTATTTTTCTTCATTCCCATTTTTCTGATTTTTGTTCTACTCAAGACAAACTTTTTTGGTTTGATTTTATACTTAAGTATATATGAACATGTAAACATGTGAAAAGCTCAAGCCAGTAGCTAATTGTTTATTAATATGATTATGTCGAACGTATGTGCTTTGTGAATCCAAATTGATTATTAGCCTAAGGTTCGAAACGTTATATTCAGAAAGAATTGGGCATGATTAATATTCCAAGGAACAAGGGAAAAATTAACATCAACTTAACTTTTCCCTTGTTCCTTGGAATATTAATCATGCTCAATTCTTTCTGAATATAACGTTACGTTTTGTTAAAAGCACCATGCAGTATATAAATATATAAATAAAATTATACGGAAGTTCCTATCCCTCCTTTGAAAGTTTTAGATAGTTTAAGGGGTGATGCTCAAGCAATTAAAATTGCCAAATAAGCTTCGTAAATCTAAAACAGAAGCAGATTAAGTTTTTATTGAGTCGAATTATGGATCTATTGCCAATAATATCAGACATTTCAAACTGCTGGTAATTCCCTAAATGGACAAATAAATATACTGAGCTACGCACTTAAAAATATCGACAATATAACTGACTGCGATTCTAAGCATATTGTTAAAAATTAATTAAAACGAATTATGTATAAAAACTATTAAATCGTACACACGTTGTTTAAAATTCAAGTAATTTTATTCAAGTTCAAAAGTGGAATGAATGTACAAAAGAAATATGAAGTAATAAAAAGCAAAAACAAAATATTTGACAGTTCTTTACACAGCGTCTTCAGGAGACATTAACTTTGAGGTAACGTCGGCGAGTAATAAAAACAAAATGTCGAATTTTCTCTTAATCTCATACTAGGGGAAGACGTAATTTTACTTTTCCGATAAGATTTCATTTTATGCAAATGCTCATCGAGTTAACATGTACTACTTTTGCATAATTAGTTATTTTATTTTTAACTTTTCACACAAATTTAAATTTATAAACACATTTATTAATATTTTTAATACAGAAATTTTATCAAAAACATCGCTTTCCATTTATTTTAATAAACACTCACACATGCACACTTTTTTATTTTAATGTAAGTACATGTGTTTTTTGACAGTTCATTTCATACGATTGTTGTTATAAGAATTCTTATAACAACGCTCTCATAAAAATTCTTATAACATTGAGATAACACTAATTTGAATTCTACACGTAAAATAATTCTCTCTGCGATTGAATTTGACAAACTCATCTTACATATTATGTTACGAATAGACCTCAACTTAGTTACACGGAATACAAAAATGCAGGGTTTGTAGTTGTTCTTCGCTGCTCTAACAAAAAAAAGGTCTGGCAACAATGCAGAATATTTGTAGCTGTCTGGTTTTACAGGTTAATGGGTTTAAAGTAAGACCAAATTAAGAAGATAATGTGGGCGAAGTTTTCTCGTTTAAATATGTATGTATGTATGTATCTCCGATACATTCAGCGCACGTAGAAAGAATTTTTCTTTTTTGAAAAGTGTTTTTAGAAGTAACAAGCAGATTTTTTTAGTAAAACATGAATTAACCTAAAATATTTTACAGACTTATTTTTGTAAAAATTTGCTTACAAAGTAAATGTTAATTCATATTTTATCTTACATAAATTAGTATGTACTTACATATATGTATGCTGTATACTAAAGGGCGAAAGAGAAACAAAAGCCACTTCAACCGAAATGAAAAAAATACTACATTACTCAAATAAACATAACAGAGTGAAATGTGTTACAACAAAACTACAACTCGAGTATAAAATTATTTGAATGTTTTCTCAAATAAGTGGGTTAATTCAACTGCTGCTAGTAATTTCTCTGTTTGCTTTTGTTTGTAGTTTTGCAAATTTACACAAGAAGTTCGTGCTTTTTAGTGTATGTGTGTGTGCCGATATGTATACATACCCGCAGCTAAATTTTTAACTAGTTTTTTGGACGGTCATACTACTAGTTGTAACGTTACTAGTCAACAAAGGACTGTCATCTTACTAGTTGCAATGAGGCTAGTAGCGATACTAGTCAAAAAACAACGTTTTGGAACAGTCATGTAACTAGTTGAAATGATACTAGTAATTTAAATATTTTTTATAAATTGACATATTTTCTGGTGTAAACACATAAAATAAAATTTTAGCTCTATATATTAAGTAGAAAGTGGCTTAGTGGATGGAATACATACCTTGATATATGAGGACTGTGTGCTCATATCCCGGTTGAGCCAAATGTTTTTTTAATATTTAAAAAATATAAATAAAGAAACTAGTAAGCACACTAGTCTGCAATAACTGGTATTTCAACTAGCATACAACTATTTATGTACAAATGAACTAATTTGGCTCCTATGGCAACCTAATGTTGAAATCGATAGTTCGATATATGGAAAAAGGAGTGTTAAGCTGGATTCACCCATTGTTTCCGAACAAAATTTTTGTCCGGACAAAATTTTTCTTATATGTAGTTTGACGTCTCTCTTTGTGAGAAAGAGAAAAGAAAATAAATCATTTTGTTCGGAACATTCTCAGCTTTAATTGGTTTATTTTTATTTTTTTTTTTTTGAGTTGCCACATGAAATAATGTTTTTATAGCAATTCTTTCATTTCTTGTTTTATTTCTATAAATGAGCCATTCAAGTAATATCATAGTATTTAGTTTAATAGTTAATAACATAAACACTTATATTTTATCCAATTGCTAAAAAAAAAATTTGTCCGAGATATTTATTTGTTATATTTACATATAACATATGGTAGCTTTGATTTTCCAGACAAATTGTTCGAAATGGATGAATCGTGTTGCAAAACACTCTCAGTAAAAAAATTTTGTCCGGACAAAAATTTTGTTCGGAAACAATGGGTGAATCCACCTTTAGGAAACTAGTCTGAAAAAAATCAACTAAAATATGTTTAACCACATACCAGCTATTTTGTCTGCACGGTATTGGCACATATGTATGAACATATGTATGTGTGTATGCATGTGTGCTTTTGTAGCAGTGATGCCAATGAAGCATTTGGAAATTACACATGACCGAGTCCCAAATTACACATACGAAGATATATTACACATGATATTTTTTTCCATAATTTAAATAAGAAACATCAATATATTTTTAACTTCTTCTTTCGGTTTATAAAAAAAAGGTTTTTAGGATGAAAAAGTCCGTTAAATACTCAAAGCATTTGACAAAATAACCAAAGCATATGACAAAATCTCAATTGGATTTTAGGTTTCATTTCATCTATGCTTCTAGCATTGATGTGCTGTTTCCACAATGCAAGCAAGCACTGCTTGTCTAAAATTTATATGGAAATCACTCAAAAACCTGAGTGCTTCTAATATAAATTTTAGACAAGCAGTGCTTGTTTGATTTGTGGAAACAACACATGAATCTCCGATTTTTGAAGGATCTTCAAAAACTGCATCTTAAAAAAGTTTTTAGATTCATCCTGCTCTAAAACTCGAATGGCACATGAATGAATTAAAAGCCATCTAGCAATACTATTTGTGATTACATTTTGTTACCCCCAGTCTTGAAGCACTTTTGTAATTCCTACGACTTTAAAAGCTACTAGGTATATCAAGTGACGAGAACAGTTAATCAAAGCAATATCTAACTTTTCATTTTTCAAAAAAGTATTAGTTGAATAGACTATATTTCAACTCTCGCTATAAATTTTCTATGAATCCAAAAAACAATCCATCTTCTATACCATAAGAGCATTCATGTAATAAAAATATGATTCTGACAATTCTTAAATTGATTAGATCGGCCGACAAATTAACGAATATGATGAGCACAACCGTATAAAATATGAATTGGATTTGAGTACCAATTATTGGTATTTGTCTTTCTAAATTTACTTTACTGTTTATCGGTTGTTGCAACTAATTAGTGGTTAGCTTTACTATCATTGATACACACTGAAAGGAAAAGCTTCATATATATAATGATTTTTTACGTTACAGCAATGATTTTGTCATTGTTTTTCAACCAACGTAACGATTCATTCCTGGTATGAAAATTGCTTCACTAATTATAAAATTTTCATAATTAAAATGAAACTTTTTCGTTCACATATGTATATAGCCAAGCGCCACCAGACGGCTTTTTATATTTATTTAATCCTGTCAGAGACTTAATTTAATATATTTAACACTTGAAAATTACTTAACTTAATTTTACTTCCTATAAATAAATTTGTAAATGTTAGTCTTGAACCCTTCATCTCATGTTTGTAAGCCAACACCTTTACTGCTTCAGCCAAGTCACCATTTAAAATCAATAGTACAAAATCAATATAAAAGAAAAAAGAAATTATACAATAAAACTATTTCGTTTCCGATATTTGTATTTGAACTTCAGTCATATTTCTATTTGCTACTTTTTCATTTTCCGAATGAAAAAATGTCATATTATTAATGACAAAACAAAATGTATAAAATGTACCTGTTTCATACCGTTTATGTCATTTTTCATTGCTGATATGCACTGTTTCATGCCATTAATCACATTTTCCGTTGTATTAATGTAAGAGGTTAGCGTATTGGTTTCATTCCCATTACGAACTGTTTTCCTTTCAGTGTACCTAACCATTTAAACGGTTAGCATTAGCAATTATTTATTATTGTACAATAACTTCAATAAAAATTCTATGATAGTAATTTGCCCCCTATTTTCTCTGCGTAATAATGCTGTAAAAACCGACATCACTACAAAGAGAAAATCCAAATCTTTCACTCCTTTCAAATAAAAAATTTTGCTAATTAAACCATAAATCAGTATTTCAGATGACCACTTTAACCCTCCGATTTCCACTTAAAGTTGTATGGGACCAAGCCGCAAGCATACACTTTCAGTTAGAGTGTATAAAAAATACACACGAATTGATACTTCCCCCTTTTTTGAAGTCGGCTACAAAAAGAGAATTCTGAGTAGTGGACGTTTTCTCATTATAACAAAATCTTTTTTAGTTTGTCGCACAACTCCTACGCAAAACTTAACCAAAAAAATTGTTCATTAATGTCGTTGCTTTTGTCGTATTAAGACGGGCAATTGAGTCCGATTTTTGAAAAAAAAACTGTGGGACAAACTGTAAGCAAGCCCTTTCAAATAAAATATAGTTTTTAAAATCGGTACACAAAGTTGATAACCTCCTCCTTTTTATAAGTCGGTTAGAAAACTGGTGTTCAAAAAAAGAAAACTTAACCGTTAGAAAGTAATAAGGAAATAGAGCACAAAGAGAAATTACACACAGATTACACATAAAACTAATTACACATGAGCTACACACGCAAGTAGAAATTACACACAATGGGTAGTATGAATAAAAAAAAGTATTTGCTTTTTACTTAAACATTTGTTTTAAGACCGAAAAATTTTTAATTTTATATTGAATAATCTCCGGAATTTTGTATTTTAAACAAATTTTTAATTAAAAAGCAAATACTTTTTTTATTTATACTACCCAATATGTGTAATTACACACGGACTGGCAACACTGTTTTGTATGATATTAACAAAATAACCACGTCTGCCAGATTTGACGATTTATCATTTTGACGATTTTGTGCTCCAAAAACAGCAGTGATTTGAAGATTTTTTTATAAAAAATTACGAGTTTATGCAGTGCTAAAAATATAGAAATTTCGTTTAATGAAGCCGAATTCATCAATTTCGTTGGTACAAAAGTTTTTTCCAAACAAAACTTATATTATATAAAGTTTGACATCTGTCTCAAGAAGAGAACGTCAAGCTAAATAGGTATTCAAAAAATTTGTCCGAAGAACATTAGTGAATTCAGCTTAAATATTTTGCAGCACAAAAAATATATTTTTTTAAACGAGACCGTTTGATAATCCCCGTGTTATATGTATGTGCATGAATAAGACTTACATATACGAGAGCGCGTCAATAAGTCCGTTACTTTTTAAATTTCCCGCCTTTTAACTGAAAGGGCAGCACTGCTCTTGTCAGCAGGCATCTCTCTCTCTCTTTACTCCTGTCCATGAAACAATCCAACAGGTACATGCATTAGAAAATGTTGCTCATCTAGGTTGTCAAATTTTCATTTGAGTTGTCAAAAATTACATACAGAGCAACAACAAAATTCGTTGTACACACAAACAAACAGGTGCATACAAAACACAGCTGTACCTGTATCATTGTACCATGCTCCTGTCAAAATGTTATCAATCAACCCTGAAGAAAGCCAGGGGCCAAGTGTCTCCAAGTCACCACTTTTGTCGACAAGTTTGGTGACTTTTTGCTGACCTTGTCAACGAATCATCTACACTTTTTATTTTAGCTTTAATGAGAAGAGAAGTTTTTAACAGCTAGAAAACAATTTTTTATGGTCTCATTTTGATGTGTTGAAAATATATGCGGATGAACGGAAAACTATAAATTTTCGTAAAAAATCTAATTTGTTTGTCTTAGCTGGTAAAAAATTTCATATGTGTTGACTAGAATCATTAAAATGAACTAGTGAATCTCTGGTACTAGTGTCTCCATATGGTCCCATAAGAACCAGCTAGTCTATAGTAAGTACAAATTTCAAAAAATTACCAAGGACCTGTCCGCTCATTTTATTATGATGCTTTTGAAATTTTATGTCTACTAGAGGGCTGCAAAGTGTACTCAAATGTATTCCTAGAATGTACTCGTATGAATTTCGTGTGTGCGTAGATGTATGTTCTTATTTATATTCTTATGTACAAATGCATGTGTATGTGTGTACATACATAGCCACGACCAAATATACACCTAAACATACATATATACATACATATACAGAAAAAACATACATGCATACACACACAAACATACATACGAGTACTTGAGAGTATATTCGTGCAGCCCTCTAATGTCTACCTTACTTAGATTTGGAGTATAAGATTACCGATTTCACCCGTTTGTACCCCTTTTAATCCCCTTAGAATTCAAATTTTCCAAAATCCCTTCTTAGTGAATATATACAATCATATGCATTCAATATGTATATCAATGTGCATAAAAAATAGTTGTATGGAAAAATGTACCAAAAAGAGCTACCAATTTTACCCTTTATGCATTCGAATTTAAAAAAAAGTACCAAAATGTGTTTGAGGGCTTCGTAAGCAGAGAAGAATGCATTTCAAATTTAATGTCTATCTTCATTACTTTAGGAGATAAACGGTTAAATGTACAAATTTCATAAAAGAACCAAACACCTGTCCGCTTATATTTCTATCTTGTTATAATGCTTTTGGAATTTTATGTCTACCTTACTTAGATTCGAAGAAATAAAGTTACCGATTTTACGGATGTCATTTTGTTGATATTTGTATGGGAATATATAGGAAAATCTAAATGCCATATCTCCGGAACCACTGCGCCGATTTCGTGCAAACTTCACATAAAAGATCTACAGACCATCCCCAACGTACCCCATCGCTCGACCCGTTTCCGCAGTTAGTGGTGACACCAAAGTGTACACTTCTTTTTATATATATATAGATTAGTCAATACATTTGACCAGACCCACCTATCTACAAGTATTTCGATGCGCTGAATCCGAATCTAAAGTCCATTTGACTCGCTGCTCCGCAAATTTCGAGTGAATGGCGAAAAACAGAAGTTTTTCGAAATTTATTCGAAATTTGCGGGGTAGCGAGCTGCAAACATATTGGCATGTTTTAGTTTGATTGTTGTTTGACAAAACTGTTAATAAATGAATTGAATTTTCTGGTGTCCGATTTTTTGACGATTTTTAATAGTTGAAATTACGATATTTCTCTTTTTTATCGTCAAGCTGACGATTTTTCTTCAAATTTATCTGGCAGCCCTGAACATATAAAAACATATTTGCTTCCACTGAAAGTATGGAATTACCGGTTCATTCATTCACTCACTCAAATAATATTTGAATTTTTTGTGTTTGAATATAACTGCGACCGAACATTTTTGAAATGCATATGCGAAGCAGGCATGCTATACAGGCATTTCATTCACTCTGGTGTCTTGATAGCATTTACTCTATCCGTTCTCATTGAGCGTTTAATATTTGAATGAATGTTGTTTTTTTTTGTGTGCAGCCAAGCAAATGAATGTAGTCTTGCTGGGCTTTACTGTATACCTAACGTAACCAGAAGTTTTTTGTCAAAAGCGGGATAAGAGCGGTTGAAAAGCGGGATTCTGAAGAAAATAATATCAAAAAAAGCGGGAATATAAAAAAAGCTGGTGTCTAAAAAAGAAAACTAAAATAGGCGAATTTGTCAGGTGTGTCCAGACTGTTGGCGGCGCTGGTATGTTGGGGTATACTCCGGCTAGGGCTCGACATCTTGTGGTGGATTGAATTCCATTTCCGAACGGAATTGCACTGTGACATGGCCGAATATGATTTTTTTTAAATGTATGCAACTACACAGTTCCACATCGTTAGCTGAAATGCGAAATAGTAACTAACAAAAAATTTAAAGTCGCATTTCCAATTATCAATTGTTACATCGAAGCGATTGTCCCTACAAAATTTCAAACTGTGATCATAAAAATCAATTGCATTAAAAACGAAAATGAGAATTTTTACTTCAGTCACTTAAAGTATTTTATTTAGTCTTTTTTCTCTCCTATAAAATTAAAAACGGTGTAGTTATGTAATTTTGCATTTCAGCTAACGATATGTTCTTAGAAAATTCATTGAGTTACAGGCCTTAAAATTTAAAAAAATGCTTTTTTAGATAATTTTGTCTTTAACACATGAAACATGAAATCGTTAAGACCCGGCAAAAAAAAGAAAAGAAAGTTGTTAGTCAGTGAGTGAAAAAATCCGAAGTCATCTTTTATAAAGTTCAGTTTATAGTCTAAAGAATATTTTTTTATCAAAAGTTCTGTTTATTTCACTTAATGTCTTGTAAATTGTTCTATTTTGTCGGTTCTTAAGCATTTTATGTATCATATGTTCTTCACCAAATTAGTTTCAACTTTAGGCTTTGAAGGCTATTTCGGGATTTTCGTTTCATTTTAATGGAGAAATAATTAAATTGGGGGTATCAATGTTAGTCGAACTCTATGGTTTTTATAGATCGTTCAATTTAATTTTTGCAATAATCAATAATTTTTAATACTACGTGCCTTATGCCGATTTCTTTTCTGGAAATATATGTTACATTGTATATAAGTAACAGTTTTAGATGTTACCCATAACTCTTTCGACCCGAATGGTACATATGTGTACCACTTACAGTTTAAACGTCTCTAAAAGCTTTAAATTAAATGTTGCTGGGTTGTGAAACATACCACATCATCTTCAAATTTTGCTGAATACATTCTAAAAAGTGCCGTTAGTTTATTTTGTTTTTTATGTTTGCTATGCCAATTTTTGTGAGTTACGGCGCAGCTAAAGTGAAGTGCGTAGTTAGTTTTTGTCAGGTTTTTGTGTGAAGTTAACCGTGAAAGTTCAAAAATATTCTAAATAAAGTTGAAGTGAAGTTTTTACAAGTATTTATAACTGCAGCATGTAAGTATTTATAAAAAATATATGTGTTTTATGGTTATTTTAGATTATGGTACATATGTGTACCGTTCGTCCGGTATGGTGGTACATATTTTACCATCAGTCCGATGTGCAATAAATAATGTAATTCTACATTTTGGAAAAAAAATTTCTGTTTTCTTAGAAATGGAACCAGAAGATATACGAAAATTTTTGGAAGATGAAGCTGATACAATTAGCGACTTAGGAGACTTTTCTGGAGGAAGCTCTGAAGAATTTTTTCCAACTGGTGTGTCTAGCTCCAGCGGAAGCGAGTGTGATACAGACGACGACAATTTTGTACCTGGTGGTATCTCTAGCTCCAGCGATAAGGAAAATATAGCAGACGACATAGTAGATGAAAAGAATGAGGCTGCCGATGA
Organism: Panzeria rudis; assembly: GCA_956483635.1. Classification (NCBI taxonomy): domain Eukaryota; kingdom Metazoa; phylum Arthropoda; class Insecta; order Diptera; family Tachinidae; genus Panzeria; species Panzeria rudis. Next base: position 111,667,767 of record OY101448.1, on the reverse strand, counting down.
AGTCCTAGTCTGTAATGAGCCAGCTAGCATTGGTTTTGTTTCTCAAGCTGGCACATTTGATACCAATTTTATTTGGAGTACTCCTGACGAATACTTTGTACCTAAAAAAAATACTTTTTATCCTCGTAGCTGCAAAATAACAGATAATATAGCTCGCCATTCATCTATAATTGATGTGTTCAATAAATTATTGCCTAGATCAGCCTATATATACATAGCCCAATGTACAAATGAACGTATCAAAATTTTCGAAAGCGAACAACCCAAAACCAAAAAAGTAAAAATAACTGAAACCAATGCTCGCGAAATAAAAACAATTGTCGGATGCATGTTTGTAATGTGCTACAATCGACTTCCATCCCTAAAAGATTATTGGTCGTGCCATAACTCAATGGGAAATCAATCATTGAAAGAAGCAATAACACGAGATCGATTCACATTCATTACTTCTAAAATGTATTTTGCACAGCCAGATAAGCCACATAATAGTAGCAAAACTTACTATATTGATGACATAGTAGAATGTTTGAAGAACACATATCAGAAATGCAGACAGGATAGCGTGTACCAAAGCATTGATGAATCAATGACGAAGGTCAAGGGCCGTAGCACATTGAAACAATACATGCCTCTAAAGCCTGTCAAACGTGGTATAAAAATGTGGCTTCGGTGTGACGCTGTTACAGGCTATACATACGACTTCAACATATATCAAGGAAAAGAAATAGATCAATCTTCTGGAACGCTGGGAGAGCGCGTTGTGACCAAATTAGCCAGTTCAATCGCAGACTGATGTCGTCCTCTGCTTCGATCGTTTTTTTACTTCCGTGCATTTATTGGACACTATTTCCTTTCCAGCCGTTGGCACCGTTATGGCAAATAGAAAAAATTTGCCAAAATTTTCTGGGAACAAGTTGAAAAGGGGTGAAGCGGAGTTCAAGAGCACTTCATCTGGACTTCTGTGCGCAAAATGGCAAGACACCAAAGAAGTTTTGGTACTAAGTAATTGTCACGACCCAACAGTAACAACTGTTACAAAAACACTGAAAACAGGCGAAAAGATTGAAGTCCCATGTCCGAACCAAATAAAATTCTATCGCGAGATCATGGGAGGCGTCGACTTGGCTGATCAAATGTCTGGCCTTTACGAATATGATCGAAAATCGGATAAGTGGTGGAAGAAAACTTTTTATCGATTGATAATGATGACAGCCGTGAATGCCTGGGTCATTTATAATGATCTCAATCGAAAAAAATGCCATTCAAGTCGTTTTTAGTTACGTTAGCCGAGACATTGATCCACGAAGGCCTAAAAACTACAGCCGTTCGTCGATCAGTAAAACCAGGCCGAGCACAACAAACTGCCAATCGCAAGCCAATGCATCTTCCTGTTGAAGGAACCTCCCGACGTCGTTGTACCAACTGCAGTGCTCAGCGAGCCATATGCAGTCGTGAAAAATCTTCACTTTTAATGATTGAATATTGTAAAACAAAAAAATATCAATACAAGTTCGATATTTTTCTTTATTTATTATTAGTTTCGGAGAAAAGTCATTTTTGGAATGCAGCGAGTATTATGTAGTCGTGAAATTAAACTCCGAGTATTTTGCGTTCGCGACTGCGGAGTACATATTATATAATCACAATTTTTTGTTGCCAGACATATCATATATTTCCCTTTTCCCTGTTTTTTACTGCCGTCGGCATGTTTTATATTCTGGGCAAAGAACTTTGCCCATATAAATAAATAAAGGTGCCCACACACGAGTGATTTGTGCGTGTGATTGTTCGCGCTCGACGTCGTGTTACTTGTTAATGGGGCTGTGCGCGCACAAATCACAAGTAATTGAAAAATTTCAATTTCTTCTGATTTGTGCGATGTGTTAGTGGGCTTTTGCGCGAACACTTGAATGTTTTTTTTTTATTTTTGTATACTACGAACGCAATTTTTCATAGAATTTAGAAAATAAAATGCAATTTCACAAAGTAAAAGCGATATATATATAAAAAAACGTAAATAGATAATAATAATATACTAAAATAAATAAAAAACCAAAAGAACAAATGCAGCACCCGCTTTGCAATTCATGTGTACCTGTTGACGTTTAAGTTTATTGTGATTTGTTTGTCGTTAGTGGAGATTTGGTACACGAACAAAGCACACCCAAAAATCATTCGTGTGTGGGCTGCTTAAAGTAACTATGTATTTCTCTTAATATTGCATTACGTTCTTTATTTTTTGCTTCCAAAACAAATGTAAAAGGAGAAACATATTGGTTAGCTCCTGAAATAAAAAAAAATTCTGCTAAACCAGTGCTTTTCCAACGGATATTACTTCCACATGAAAATGGAAATAATGCCCATTGATATTTTTTCTTTTTTATATGTAAATTATGTGCATGGACTTTATTGCATGCCAACATATTGCGAGTTACAATCGGTGGTACAGAACATGAATTGCAAGAGTTGGCTCGCGTAAAAACCAGTGCTTTTTTATCGGACATTATTTCCACTTGGAAATGGAAATAATATACTATATTGACATTATTTCCTTTTTTATATGTAAATAATGTCCATGGACGTTATTGCATGCCACCACACTACGAGTTATAATCGGTGGTACAGAACATGAATTGCAAGAATTAAGGGCCAACTAAACTACGCAAGCGGCTTGGCAAACATACTTTTGTCATTTGCAAACAGACTACGCAAAACTAGCTCGTACAAGCAAAGATTTTTCACATTAATCACTGATTTAATTTTAAATTTTCCACGATAACCTCACTCTATGGAAATTTTGTTGCAAATGAGCTAATTTTACAACAGACTATACAATCAGTTTGCCACAAATTCAATATGGCAGTCAAAATATCTAAATTTTTTGATTTTTCTGCAAGCAGCTTGTCAAGCCGCTTGCCAAGCGTAAAAACACCGCCATATATAACACAACAGGCTTGTACAAACGCAAATTTCTGTCATGTTTGGCAAGCCGCTTGCGTAGTTTATTTGGCCCTTTAATATCAAGTGGCGTTATCAGTAAAACAATACACAATGAAATTGTAGTAGTACTATTTTTATTTGTACGTTAACAGTTCGGGTCAGTTTTTCTCTTTTTATATGGAGTTTGACTGATTGGATGTAATCAGCTGACGATCAGCTGTGCTGATAAGGCTACCTTGTACTGAATTCGCTTTGGACCGAGGCGCCGTGCGCTAAACAGCCGCACTTTTATGTGATTAAACCTCGTCTAAGCTAGCAATAAATATATGAATACGTATTACAGAAAATCGTCACCTTATTATTGGTTTTAGCCATAAACATTGGAAAAAGCATTGATAAGCAGCAAACCAATAGTAAGGTAACGAAATGTCAAAACTATGTTATCTCTAACTTGAGGTCTACACGTAACATAATATGTAAGATGAGGTTGTTAAATTCAATCGCAGAGAGAATGATGTTACGTGTAGACTTCAAATTAGTGTTATCTCAATGTTATAAAAACTTTTATGAGAGCGTTGTTATAAGAATTCTTATAACAACAATCTTATAACATGAACTGTCAAAAACCACACGTACAGGAAAATAACTTAGTGTGCATGTGTGAGTGCTTATTAAAATAAATTAAAAGCAATGTTTTTGATAAAATTTCTGTGTTAAATAAATAAATAAATGTGTTTAATTGATTTATAAATTAAAAGTTGTGTGAAAATTTAAAAATAAAATAACTAATTATGCAAAAGTACTGCATGTTAACTCGATAAGCATTTGCATAAAATGAAATCTTATAGGAAAAAAAATATTACGTCTTCTTCTAGTATAAGATTAAGAGAAAAATCGACATTTTGTTTTTATTATTCTGCCGACGTTTTCTCTCATGTTTTCTCAAAGTTAATGTCTCGTGAAGACGCTGTGTAAAGCGGTCCATCGATTATAAAATATACTATGCGATAAATGGCACAATACTTTCAAACAAAATAATGCCTATCTACCACGGCATTTTGTAATTTTTTTATATATTTGACTTTATTATTTGTCTGTTTGTAAAAATTTTATGAATATGAAGATAAATAATGTACAAATAATTAAAAAACATCTAAAACATTTATTTATTAACTTTCTTTATTCTTTTTTTCCATAAAATCAAAAAAATTATAAAAAAAACGTATATTAAATTTGATAGCTTGTGTTCTAACATATTTCTTCGGCCTGGTTTTTTAACATTGATTTCCAAACATGTGTTATAAAAGAAACCCATTCAGTCCACACGTCAATTTCTTGTGTTAGGGCAGAATTTTGACAATTACTAACACAACAATTTTCAAACTTATGTCTCACACCGGGTCTTGACGAGACATAAGTTTGGACATTTTTGTGTTTGCAATTGTCAAAACCTGTTGCTAACACAAAAAATGACTGTGTGGTCAGTAATTGTTAGTGTTTGGACACATGTTTGGAAATCAATGTTCAAACACATGCCAGAGCAATTATGTTGGGACACAAGCTGTCAAATTTAGTATGCATGTAGTGGTTTCTGCATAATTTGCTTGTTTTTATAGAACAAAAGAAGAAAGAAAGCAAGTAAGCAAAATATTAAATTGTTCTTTAATTATTTGTTCTTTAATTATTTGCACATTATTTATGTTCATATCTATAAAATTTTTATAAATACAAAAACAATTAAGTAAAATATATGAAAAATGTATAAAATGCCGTGCAAATTTACTACACGAATATATACAAATTGTGGCTAAACGTCACTATGTTTACCCAGCCCCTAACAGAACTTTGAACACAGAAATTTTTTGTGACCCCATTCTGCCGACGTTATTTCTTATGTTCAAAAATAAAAATTGCACGTCTGGTCGCAGTGTCATGAAGACGGGTTGTAAGTTTGCAAATTATTGTGTTCGCAATTGTCAAAATCTGTTGCTAACACAAAAAATTACTGAGTGGACTGTAAATGTTACGTGTTCTGGCACATGTTTGGAAATTGATGTTTAAACACAAGACAGAGCAATTATCTTAGGACACCATCTGTCAAATTTAGTATGTATGTAGTGGTTTCTATATAATTTGCTTGTTTTTATAGAAAAAAAGAAGAAAGAAAGCAAGTAAACAAAATATTTAAATTGTTCTTTAATTATTTCCACATTTATTATGTTCATATCTAAAAAATGTATAAAATGCCGTGCAAGTTTACTACACGAATATATACAAATTGTGGCCAAATGTCACTACGTTTACCCAGCCCTTAACAGAACTTTAAACACAGACATATTTTGTCACGTCATTCTGCCGACGTTATTCCTTATGTTAAGACGGGTTGTAAGTTTGGAAATTATTGTGTTCGCAATTGTCAAAATCTGTTGCTAACACAAAAAATTACAATGTGGACGGTAAATGTTAGTGTTCTGGGACATGTTTGCAAATTGATGTTTAAATACAAGACTGTACAATTATGTTAGGAAAAAAACTGTCAAATTTAGTATGTATGTAGTGGTTTCTGTATAATTTGTTAGTTTTTATGGGAAAAGAAGAAAAAGGAAATTTGTTGAGGTTCGTGGCCTCATCTTTGGCTTGTATATGTAAGTGCTGCGATACTTGAAAGATTTATTAGCATGTGTAAAAGCATAAGTAAGTATTTTGCGCTAGATAGAATCATGACACAATAATATGTATTATTAATGTATATTAATATTATTAATATTGATTTATATTAAATTATATTAATATTATTAATAAGTATTAAGCTGAAAGTCCATAACACGCGTTACACACGGTAACGCGTTATAAGCGGCTGTCAAAAAAGTAGAATCAGTGTAAATGTATGTGACGAGTTACATAGCACTAAGCGTAAAACGCTTGACGCGAAAAGTAGGTTTACTTTCCACTTTTGTATGCGTCGCATGCGCCATGAAAAAATTACAGCTGTTTTTGATAGCCAGGGATGACAAATTGTATTATATTTTCAATGTTATCGATAAATATGTTTCTATGGTGGATTATTTTTTAAATTTGTTTACAAAAAAGAAGTCTTTAATAAAAAAAACCCTATCGCTATAGAGTTTACAAATGTTTTCAAGAATAAAATATACTTAAACTAATTTTTTAACACAGTTCTCTCATGAACATAATTTCAATTTTATTTATCGATTAATTTTATTTAATAAGTTTCATCTCTGTTATCTTTATTAATTTTATCAATTTATCTTTATACTTTATTCAATATTGTACTGACACAATTAAATTTACATTAAAGTCAAGAAGAGCCGACAATCTGTTGGAATAGCTCTCGCTGAGTTCAAAAAACCACTCACTTCCCGTTCCAAATACAAGGGACGCACCCAAAACCGTCTCGTTTTATTTTGGAGCTTTGAGTATGCCCTTGTTGCACAAAATATTATACTTATACTCAATAATTTCCACAAACTCTTTTAACATTTCAATTAACATTTTTGCTAAAATTATTTTTATTTGATAAAAATATTTACACTACAGCTGATCAAAACATATACATTGGCGCACAAAAAGCGTTGCATGTAACTTGAATTTAGAAAGGCGTCTAAAGTATGAAACACACAAAACGCGCAACGCACGAAACGCGTGTTATGGACCTTCAGCTTTATTGTATCATGGATAGAACAAAGCGAATTAATATCAAGTGGCCTTATCATTAAAACTACACACATACAAAGTAGGTGTAGGACTATTTTTATTTGCACTTTGACAGTTCGGGTTAACATTTTTCTCTTTTTTTTATATAGAGTTTGACTGATGGGGTGTAATAAGCTGATGATCATCTGTGATGATAAGGTTACGAGGTACTGAATTCGCCTTGGGATAGAATTGGTGGCCAGTGAACCAAGCCGATCGGCTCAAAATCAGCGGCTAGCCGCCGCCGCTTGATTTCTCCTAGCCGCGCCGCCGCAGACTTAAATCGGCTTAAAAGCTAAGCAGGCTCTATCAAAGCCGCCGGATTTATCAGCTCACCCGCGAAATTTCATCAATTATGCGGTAATGTTCTATTTGCAGATGTGTTTTTAATAGTATGTAAAATTTTTAACAACACTTTGTCTGCTTTTACACAGATCAGTTTTTCTTAAAGCATGATACAATAATACACATGCCAGAGCAATTATGTTGGGACACAAGCTGTCAAATTTAGTATGTATGTAGTGGTTTCTGTGTAATTTGCTTGTTTTTATAGAAAAAAAGAAGAAAGAAAGCAAGTAAACAAAATATTTAAATTGTTCTTTAATTATTTGCACATTATTTATGTTCATATCTATAAAATTTTTATAAATACAAAAACAATTAAGTAAAATATATGAAAAATTTATAAAATGCCGTGCAAATTTACTACACGAATATATACAAATTGTCGCCAAACGTCACTATGTTTACTCAGCCCTTAACAGAACTTTAAACACAGACATATTTTGTGACGTCATTCTGCCGACGTTATTTCTTATGCTCAAAAATAAAAATTGCACGTCTGGTTGCAGTGTTATGAAGACGGGTTGTAAGTTTGGAAATTATTGTGTTCGCAATTGTCAAAATCTGTTGCTAACACAAAAAATTACTGAGTGGACTGTAAATGTTAGTATTCTGGCACATGTTTGGAAATTGATGTTTAAGCACAAGACAGAGAAATTATGTTAGGACACCAGCTGTTAAATTTAGTATGTATGTAGTGGTTTCTATATAATTTGCTTGTTTTTATAGAAAAATAGAAGAAAGAAAGCAAGTAAACAAAATATTTAAATTGTTCTTTAATTATTTCCACATTATTTATGTTCATATTTAAAAAATGTATAAAATGCCGTGCAAGTTTACTACAGGAATATATACAAATTGTGGCCAAATGTCACTACGTTTACCCAGCCCTTAACAGAACTTTGAATACAGACATATTTTGTGACGTCATTCTGCCGACGTTATTTCTTATGTTAAGAAATAAAAATTGCACGTCTGGTCGCAGTTTCATGAAGACGGGTTGTAAGTTTGGAAATTATTGTGTTCGCAATTGTCAAAATCTGTTGCTAACACAAAAAATTACTGTGTGGACAGTAAATGTTAGTGTTCTGGGACATGTTTGCAAATTGATGTTTATATACAACACAGTACAATTATGTTAGGAAAAAAGCTGTCAAATTTAGTATGTAGTGGTTTCTGTATAATTTGTTTGTTTTTATGGGAAAAGAAGAAAAAGGAAATTTGTTGAGGTTCGTGGCCTCATCTTTGGCTTGCATATGTAAATGCTGCGATACTTGAAAGATTTATTAGCATGTGTAAAAGCATAATTAACTATTTTGCGCTAGATAGAACCATGACACAATAATAAGTATTATTAATATTATTAATGTATATTAGTATTATTAATATTGTATCATGGATAGAACAAAGCGAATTAATATCAAGTGGCCTTATCATTAAAACTACACACATACAAAGGAGGTGTAGGACTATTTTTATTTGCACTTTGACAGTTCGGGTTAATTTTTTTTTATATAGAGTTTGACTGATAGGTTACCTGTTACTGAATTCGCCTTGGGATAGAATTGGTGGCCAGTAAACCAAGCCGATCGGCTCAAAATCAGCGGCTAGCCGCCGCCGTTTGATTTCTCCTAGCCGTGCCGCCGCCGACTTAAATCGGCTTAAAAGCTAAGCCGGCTCTATCAAAGATTCAAGATCTGGTTTCGGATTGTTATGAATGCCATTAAACTACATGTCTGGACATGCTTCTCCTGTAAAGTTTTTTTGTTAGTTACGCTTTTTTTGCATTTTAGCTAACAATATGTAACAAAAAGACTTGAAGTAATCAAATTACTATTCCAACGTGTACAAAATACTGTATAAGATTATAATAAGCAGGAACACTTAAAACAATAAAATGTTTAATGCTATCATTGAAACTGAATTTATAGTACAAACAAACTTGACTTCTTATTCTTCTCCAGGTAAAGTATAATTTAAGAACAACAATAAAATTTAAAGGTATGTTTTCATTGTATAAGAGTTGGGAGGGCGGCCGACGTACTTTCAAATTACATAACAAATAGATGTACAGAAGAAAGTACCAAAAAGAACTCCCAATGTTACCATTTATACATTCGAATTTCTAAAGAGTACCAAGGCACATTTGAGGGCTTCTTAAGTATAGAAGAATACATTTTAAGTTTCATTTCTATCTGTAGTATTTTAGGAGATAACGGGTTAACAAAAAGGTACCAAAATTATATTTTCACCCTTTTTGGGCTCCTAAACATACTCATTTCCAAAAAGTGCCAAACACTTGTCTGCTTATTTTTTAATATTTTGCTGTTTTTGGAATTTTATGCCTGCCTTAGTTAGATCCGGAGATATCAAATTACCTAATTTACCCATTTTGACCCCTTTTTGTCCCCTTTGCATTTGAATTTCCAAAAATCCCTTCTTAGTGGATCTACACATTGGGAGGGCGGCCGACGTACATTCAAAGTACGTAACAAATAGCTGTGCAGGAAAAAGTACCAAAAATAACTCCCAAAATGACCTCTAATATATTCGAATTTCTAAAAAGTACCAAAGCACATTTGAGGGCTTCTTAAGGAGTGAAGAATACATATTAAATTTCATTTCTAAGTTTATTATTTTAGGAGATAACGGGTTAACAAAAAGGTACCAGAATTATATTTTTACCCTTTTTCGGCTTCTAAATATACAAATTTCAAAAAAGAATCAAACACTTGTCCGCGTATTTTTTAATCTTATTATGCTGTTTTTGGAATTTTAGGTCTGCCTAAGTTAGATCCGGAGATATAAAATTACAGAATTTACCCATTTTTACCCCATTTTGCCCCCTTTGCATTTGAATTTCCAAAAATCCCTTCTTAGTGGATCTATACATCGGAAGGGTGACCGACGCATATTCAAAGTACATAACAAATACCTGTACGGGAAAAAGTACGAAACAGAACTCCCAATTTTACCCTTTATATATTCGAATGTCGAAAGAGGAACAAATCACATTTGGGGCCTTCTTAAGGGAGAAGAATACATTATAAATTTCATTTCTATCTTTAGTATTTAAGGAAACAACGGGATTTACCGAATTTTCCCATTTTTACCCCCTTAGTATTTGAATTTACAAAAATCCCTTTTTAGTGGATCTGTACATCGCGAGGGCGGCCGACGCACTTCCAAATTACATAACAAATAGATGTCCAAGAGAAATTACCAAAAAAAAAACTCCCAATGTTACCCTTTATCCATTCGAATTTCTAAAAAGTGCCAAGGCACATTTGAGGACTTCTTAAGGAGAGAAGAATACATTTTAAGTTTCATTTCTATCTGTAGTATTTTAGGATATAACGGGTTAACAAAAGGTACCAAATTATATTTTTACCCCTTTTCGGCCCCTAAATGGACAAATTTCAAAATAGTACCAGACACCTGTCCGCTAATTTTTTTATCTTATTATGCTGTTTATGGAATTTTTTGTCAACCTTAGTTAGATCCAGACATATAAAGTTACCGAATTTACCCCTTTTTGCCCCTTTAGCATTTGAATTCTTAAAAATCCCTTCTGGGATCTATTTATTGGGAGGGCGGCCGACACACATTCAAATTACATAACAAATTGATGTACAGGAAAAAGTACCAAAAAGAACTCCCAATTTTACCATCTATATATTCGAATTTCTAAAAAGGAACGAATCACATTTGGGGGCTTGTTAAGGAGAGAAGAATGCCACTTAAATTTCATTTCTATCTTTAGTATTTTAGGAGATAAAGGGTTAACAAAAAGGTACCAAAATTATATTTTTACCCTTTTTCGGCCCTTAAATGTACAAATTTCAAAGAAGTACTAAGCATCTTTCCGTTTATTATTTTCTTATTATGCTGTTTTGGGAATTTTATGTGTGCCTTAGTTAAATCCGGAGATATAAAGTTACCGAATTTTCCTGTTTTTACCCCTTTTTGCCCCCGTAGCATGTGAATTTCCCTCTTTTATATTCGAATTTCTTAAAAGTACCAAAGCACATTTTCAAGGAGAGAAGAATGCATATAAATTTTATTTTTACTTTTAGTATTTTAGGAGATCCCGGGTTAACAAAATGGTACCAAAATTATATGTTTACCCTTTTTCGGCCCCTACATGTACAAATTTCAAAAAAGTAGCGAACACATTACGATTATTTTTTGATCTTATTATGCTTTTTTTTTGGAATTTTATGTCTGCCTTAGTTAGAACCGGATATATAAAACTACCGAATCTACCCGTTCTTACCCCTTTTTGCCCCCTTAGTATTTGAATTTCCAAAAATGTTCACTTGCTACCATAATATGAAAGAGATAGTTCAGATAGATTCAAAACAATAAAACCTGCTGCTTCTTTCATGTAATACTCTTTTTAATGTTGTAACCTGTCAGGCTACGTACAAAAATTCATCCAAAGTGTATTAATACCAAGTGGCCTTATTAGTGCAACAACAACTGGACTTGTTAAATGCATGCATAAAATGTTGTTGTTTAGTTTTTTTTACATAGAGTTTGACACTTTGGTAAAGTCAGCTGTTGTTAATATTTCCACCTTGTATCAATACGCCTTGAATTCATCAGAGTACCCCATTAGATACTTTTGAACGCCGTTAAGACCAACAAAGTACAAAGCGGCCAATCACCATAATTTGCTAACGCCGTAAAAAACGCGAACTTATTAGGTTAAGTATGGTAGCGCCACAAGCACAATATTGATTTTAAAATCGATTTATATAATAGTTAAAGCTTATATATCGAGAAAAGGTTATTATTGTATTAATAAATATATATAGAGGTATAGAAAAAACTTTAAAAAAATTGTAAAATACGACTGCGAACGAAAGCGACCTTAAACTAACTGCAAGGCTGGTTTAAATAACGCGGTACGACCGTGAGTTGTACAAATTACCCCGTACTACCTACTATATTACAACCCCAACTGCAAAAAAATCGCTGTGCATATATATTGTATATATATATATATATATATATATATATATATATATATATATATATATATATATATATATATATATATATATATATATATATATATATATATATATATATATATATATATATATATATATATATATATATATATATATATATATATATATATATATATATATATATATATATATATATATATATATATATATATATATATATATATATATATATATATATATATATATATATATATATATATATATATATATATATATATATATATATATATATATATATATATATATATATATATATATATATATATATATATATATATATATATATATATATATATATATATATATATATATATATATATATATATATATATATATATATATATATATATATATATATATATATATATATATATATATATATATATATATATATATATATATATATATATATATATATATATATATATATATATATATATATATATATATATATATATATATATATATATATATATATATATATATATATATATATATATATATATATATATATATATATATATATATATATATATATATATATATATATATATATATATATATATATATATATATATATATATATATATATTAAGTTTTCTAATTAAAAATATAATAGATATATAAAAAATATTCTATTTAACTAAACTATTTTTTTATAAAGTTACACAAAAATCATAAAATTTGTATTTATGAGGGTCAGGGGGATAGGTTCCAAAGGAAAAATGTTCCTCTCAAAAAAATAATAAGGGTTGGTCATATATATTAACCCTCTCCGACAGTGGTGGGTTAGGACTTTCTGTAGCACAAAAACCTGACGTGACCCGAAAAAAATAACTTCAGATTCGGATTCAACGACCTCGAAAACATTAAAAACCAACATGAAACCCTACGAAGTGAGTGAAGATAAATATGCCGAGTTAAATATGTTTTGACGTAAACCCTTACGTCATTGCATATTTAAGCATATTTACCAAATATGTTTTCGCTTTCCAAATATGTTTTCGCTTTTCTAATATGTTTTCGTTTTCTAAATATGTTTCTGTTTCCTTAATATGTTTTTTCAATTTTTCAGCAGCAGCACTTCTTTTGTTTACATTTTTTATCAACATAGTACCATTTCTTTGGAGTATTTTCCGATTTCAGAAAAACTAAGATAGATGACGGCATGAGACATACCGCGTTTAGAAGGTATTCCATCCAGTTCTTCTTCGATATTAATAGGAATCTTTAGAAATAATTTTATCTATTTTTAAAAAATTCTTTAATTTTTTATCAACATCAACTGGAGGATTTTCCGATTTCTGGAAAACTAAAATATATGACAGGATTAGACACGAAACATTTTGAAGGTATTCCATCCTGTTATTCTTCGATATTAATAGGAATCCTGAGAAATAATGTAATCTATTTTTTTTTAGTTTCTTAATTTTTAATCAATATAGTATCATTTCTCTGGAGGATTTTCCTATTTCTGGAAAAACTAAGATAGATGACAGGATGAGACATACCGCGTTTTGAAGGTATTCCATCCTGCTATTCTTCGATATTAATAGGAATCCTGAGAAATAATTTTATCTATTTTTAAAAATTTTTTAAATTTTTTACCAACTTTTTTACCGCGTTTTGAAGGTATTCCATCCTGTTATTCTTCGAAATTAATAGGAATCCTGAGAAATAATTTGATCTATTTTTAAAAGTTTTTTTAATTTTTTATCAACATAGTACCACTTCTCTGGAGGATTTTCCGATTTCTGAAAAAAACTAAGATATGTGACAGGGTGAGACATACCGCGTTTTGAAGGTATTCCATCCAGTTATTTTTCGATATTAATATAAAATAAAATAATTACATAGAGATGGTACTAAGTTGATAAAAAATTAAAACATTGTTTAAAAATAGATAAAATTATTTCTCAGGCTTCCTATTAATTTCGAAGAATAGCAGGATGGAATACCTTCAAAACTCGGTATGTCTCATCCTGTTATCTATCTTAGTTCTTCCAGAAATCAGAAAATCCTCCAGATAAATGGTATTATGTTGATAAAAAATAAAAAAATTTGTAACAAATAGATAAAATTATTTCTCAGGATTCCTATTAATATCGAAAAATAACTGGATGGAATACCTTCAAAACTTGGTATGTCTCATCCTGTCATCTATCTTAGTTTTTTCAGAAATCGGAAAATCCTCCAGAGAAATGGTACTATGTTGATAAAAAATTAAAAAATTAAAAAAAAATAGATACAATTATTTCTCAGCGTTCCTATTCATATCGACGAATAACAGGATGAAATACCTTCAAAACGCGGTTTGTATCATCTTGTCATCTATCTTAGTTTTTCGAGAAATCGGGAAATCCTCCAGAGAAATGGTACTAAGTTGATAAAGAATTAAAAAATTTTTTAAAAATAGATAAAATTATTTCTCAGGATTCCTATTACTAACCAATAATAACAGGATGGAATACCTTCAAAACGCGGTATGTTTTATCCTGTCATCTATCTTAGTTTTTCAGATATCGGAAAATCCTCCAGAGAAATGGTACTATGTTGATAAAAAATTAAAAAAATATTTAAAAAATAGATAAAATTATTTCTCAGGATTCCTATTAATATCGAAGAATAACAGGATGGAATACCTTCAAAACGCGGTATGTCTCATCCTGTCATCTATCTTAGTTTTTTCAGAAATCGGAAAATCCTCCAGAGAAATGGTACTAAGTTGGTAAAAAAATTAAAAAAAATTTTTAAAAATTGATAAAATTATTTCTCTGGATTCCTATTAATATCGAAGAATAGCAGGATGGAATACCTTCAAAACGCGGTATGTCTCATCCTGTCATCTATCTTAGTTTTTCCAGAAATAGGAAAATCCTCCAGAGAAATGATACTATATTGATTAAAAATTAAGAAACTAAAAAAAAAATAGATTAAATTATTTCTCAGGATTCCTATTAATATCGAAGAGTAACAGGATGGAATACCTTCAAAACACGGTATGTCTCATCCTGTCATCTATCTTAGTTTTTCCAGAAATCGGAAAATCCTCCAGAGAAATGGTACTATGTTGATAAAAATATTAAAGAATTTTTTAAAAATAGATAAAACTATTTCTCATGATTCCTATTAATATCGAAGAATAACAGGATGGAATACCTTCAAAACGCGGTATGTCTCATCCTGTCATCTATCTTAGTTTTTCCAGAAATCGGAAAATCCTCCGAAGAAATGGTACCATGTTGATAAAAAATTTTTAAATATAGATAAAATTATTTCTCAGGATTCCTATTAATATCGACGAATAACAGGATAGAATACCTTCAAAATGCGGTATGTCTCATCCTGTCATCTATCTTAGTTTTTTTCTGAAATCGGAAAATCCTCCAAAGAAATGGTACTATGTTGATAAAAATAGAGATGTGCAAATGTCGTGAATTTTTCGTGTCAGGCGTGATTCACGCGTGACTCACGCGTGATCGTGATTAAATTAAAAAATAATCACGCAATCGTGCGTGAGCGTGATTTACAAATTAAATATTGTGCGTGATCGTGCGTGATTTTAAAAATGTAGTTTCCACGCACTCACGAAATTACATTTCGTAGTTTGCTGAAAAAAATTTCCTCTTTACTCCTACAATATTTTGATTTAATTTGCGAATTTTATACGACATTTCTGATAAGTTTCTAATTTTAGATCCGAGTTTTCTGCGACATGTCGAAAATTCCTTAAAAGATTCGTCAGAACTCGTAGAGAGTTTCGGCAAAGTTTTTAGAATTTTCTCAGACGAAGAGGTTTGTTTTCTTGTTAACCACTCATATGGACCGTCTTCGAATATGAATTCGGCATCTTGTGCAGACTTTCTGCCCTACTTCGGACCGAAAGTACGTGTGTCGACAGCAAAAGAAACCCAGTGAACCTCTTATGCCGCAATGTCTGACATTAGGAAAAATATCCCTGCGGAAAATTTGGTGACAAATGATCCAAAAGTACTCGTCCTATGACTTGAGAAAATGAGACTGGTACCAAAAATAAGGAGTAGTGAATGGTGAAAAAAGGCATTTGTGTAAATGATCACATATTAACAATTTTCAGTCAATTTAATTGGTGCTCCGGCTAATATTGTAGTAAACGGCACCGAACAAATTCGATGCAGCTGGATCTAAGGCCTATCACATAGTTTTATATAATATTAACTGTCTCCCTTCAATGAGACTGCCATGCCACTCAGGAACCTGTTCCGTAACTATATTCAGATACTAACTCCAGCTTAACTGGTATTTATAATATTGAAATATAAGTGCCCCTGTGGTCGAGTGGGTAATGTACTAGCATGTCATACCGGAGGTTGTCGGTTCGAATCCTATCAAAGACACCGCATAAAAGTAAAATGCAATTTCTACTTGGATTTGTAACAATAAAAATATATATTAATCGATAATTACAGCTGAATTTTGGAACAATATTTATATCTACACCGATTAGGACTCCATAAGATAGTTCAGAGACAAGTTACAAGGTGCATACAAAGTATCAATTAATCCTATCCTAGGCCATCCCCACGTAAAAGTGGCTGGTCCGCTTCATAGGAAGTGTTAGAACTCGAACTGGTCCCTACCACTTAGGGACCGGTCACGTGACTTGTTTTGTGTCAGTTCCATTTACCGTAGGGATGTTTGTAAGCTGAAGACAACCCAGCACACAAAAAGTCACAACGTTTGAAATACGATATATCGCTTATTTACTGAAACAGCGGACACAAAGACTTCGTCTTCTATGATATTTCGCACCACGGCGTCACTTACTAAAGATTCTGTGTAATACGAATTTTTAAGAAATATTTTGCAAATACATAAACTAATATTAGAAGTTACATAACTTTTATATTTAATAAATGACAGCTTACAAATATACACCAAATGAAAGCTTGGAAGGTTCCCTATAAAATAAAATATTGAGTACCGCTATATTGTCCAGTCTTTAAGATACCGATATTTTTACGTAAAAAGCCAGGCGAAAAATGCTTAAAATTCCATTTCACCCATAATGGGTTAATGGCTTTGAAAATATTGAAAGTATTTCATACATGAAACGCATACATTTTAAAATAAAATCTACTCCAGCATGATTTAATATATTATTTAATTTTTTAATGTAACACTGATGATTAGGTGTTAAAAATAAAGAACGAAAATACTGTTTATACTCTCTTCATACAAACTGATGTATCGGAATTGTATGGTGTTTTACATCAAATATTTGAAAAACAATAGGAACTATAACTTTTTTAAGAAATTGTTGCAGTTCGCAGTTATGTGTATTGAGCGTTACAGTTTAATTAATAAAATAACAGCGTTTCAGGGTTGCACTTCTAAATATTTAAAAGTTTTGCGAACTTTGTTAAATAGTTTAAATTGCTAAAAGTTTCATCAATCAATAATAATGTATTGTAGTTTTTTAATTTAATTGAAATTTTTTAGTGTGTAAATAAGGATTTTATGTTAAAACTTATCGAAGATTATACATCTGAATTGTTTTAAATTCAAAATATAGTGGGTTCTAAGAGATATTAAATTCGTAAGAAAATATATTGAGCATTACGTTAACAAAATTCTTATATATAATTATCTATAAATTTTAGGGTGGTAAAAAAAGTTAACAGCAGCGGAAGGGCAGAAACGATATGGAGAGCATTATCCGTTCAGAAATTTCTGATTTCTTTCAAAAAGTCATTCCCAGAACAACCGTGAAAGCAAATGTAACGCTCAATCCACAAAAATTAAAAAAAAATAGAAAAATTTTATTTTATATTAGGATCCATTGAATGAGGCGAAAACTATAACACCTTCTCATATTTCTATTAATTAAATTAGTAAAGTTAAAAAAAGGAAAATGAAAAACCCAAAATTTACACTCACAATGAGAATCCGCATGGATATTATTTCAAAAACTCGTTTTCATATGAACACTAAAAATTATTAAAACTTTAATGTTCGATTTGTGTTTTTGTGGGATATAAAATAAATAAATATTCGGCCATGTTCTGTATTTCATGTGGAATTAAAATGTGTGGAATTATGAAAGCATTGTTGTTATAAATATTAATTTCCAACAATAATGCTTTGATAATTCCGCACATTTTAATTCCACATGAAATACAGAACATGGCCGATTGTGAAAGCTTAAGCTTTTGTCGTGCGTGAGCGCGCGTGATAAAATCAAATTTGATCGTGAGCGTGCGTGATCGTGAGAATCTTAAAATTTGCTGTGCGTGAGCGTGCGTGAAAAAAATATTTTTTTCGTAATCGTGCGTGATCGTGAGCGAAGACTCACTCACACGCACATCTCTAGATAAAAAATTAAAAAATTTTTTAAAAATAGATAAAATTATTTCTCAGGATTCCTATTAATATCGTAGAATAACAGGATGGAATTACCTTCAAAATTCGGTATGTTTCATCCTGTCATCTATCTTAGTTTTTCCAGAAATCGGAAAATCCTCCAGAGAAATAGTACTAAGTTGATAAAAAATTTAATCTGCTTTTGAATGCTGCTGAAAAATTAAAAAAAAACATATTTAGGAAAAAGAAACATATTTAGAAAACGAAAACATATTTGAAAAGCGAAAACATATTTGAAAAGCGAAAACATATTTAGAAAGCGAAAACATATTTAGAACAAAAACATTTTTGAAAAGAGAAAACATATTTGAAAAGCGAAAACATATTTAGAAAACGAAAACATATTTGGAACAAAAACACATTTGAAAACATATTTGAAAAGCGAAAACATATTTGGAAAGCAAAAATATATTTGGTAAATATTCCCAAATATGCAATGACGTAAGGGTTTACGTCAAAACATATTTTACTCGGTATATTTATCTTCACTCAGTTACCCTACGGGATTTTTAATTTTTTGAAAATTGTTGTACAGTGTTATCTATGCAATAAATGGCAATAAATTCATATTTTTGGAGTAATAAACATTTTTTAATGAATATTTCTCAATTTTTAAAAAAATATTAATATTTGGTTGCCAGCTGCTGATACTACTGATGGCAATTGGAAATTGAGAGCTGTCAATTTCAGTTGCTATTTAGTGCCTTTCTCGCAACCATTAATTTTCAGTTGTCGACTGACAACGCAACTATAGTTCGGTTGCATTAAATAAAATACCTAATTATGTTTGTTTTACTTTTTTTTTCTCTAATAATAATACAAAATTAAGAAAATATTTTCATATTATTTTAGATTTGATATTTTCCATTTTTAGGTGCATTTGTTAAGCGCTTAAAATCATATTTTATTTGCATGGAAGTCCGAGCCCTGCTTATTACTATTACAATGTTAAGTTAGGGTTTTACTAATTAAGGGTCAACAAATTCATACTAACACAATGAGAAACACGCAAACCATCTAAAACAACAATTACACATGTTTACAAATGGCAATAAACTTTTGCGTGCGAATAAATTTTTTTTGGGTTATATTCAGGGATCCCAGAATTCCTTCACCAATAATGGCTAAATGAAGACAAAAAATGGCTAAAATGGCTAAAAACTAATTTAAAAAAATGGAAGTGAGATCGAATGCAAATATCATGAGTATTAAGAAAAAGTATAGAAGTAATTCATATATTGTGGCGTGTGATGGAAATCGTTCGATTTGAAATCGGCGCCGATTTCAAAACAAATTTATTATCCATTTCAAATTATTTTGTGCTTTTACGGCCCTTTTTACAATGTATGATTAAAAGTTAGCTCGACATACAAAACTTATCGTTAAAGTTCACGATAACTCTTAATCGTACATTGTGAAAAGGGCCGTTAATGTTTTCAACGCTTAGAATATTTTATTCGAATATTTTTATCGATAAAAAACAATAAATAACGTAAATAAGCTATCTTTCAGCAGAATCGGCGCCGATTTAAATCGATCACTTCCATCACATACAAGATTATCTTTTACATCAAATTGGAAAGATTTTTTTAAGTAAATAGAATAATTTGTTCAGCTATTTTTGTCAATATTAAAAAAGTTTATTGGGTACAGCTTATTAATGCAAGTATTTCAAATGGTGACAAACCCTGATCTGAATTGTATTTTTGCCGCCTATCGATTGCCATTAGCCATTATTGCGCTCACAGATGATTTTTGTAAACGAAACACTTTTCGGTGATGTTTGCCAATTTTGAAATGTTTGCTGGGTATAACTTCTGAATGCAAATACATATTTCAGAAAGCGACAACCCCTGTTTTTCGATTGTATTTTTGCCCCTTATCGATTGCCATTAGCTCACCGATTTTTTAAAATTTTTAAAAAGCTTGCTGGGTATATCTTCTGAATGCAAGTATTTCAGAAACCCCCCTTCATGAATTCTATTTCTGCCTCCTATCGATTGCCATTAGATATTATTACGATCAACAAAGATTTTTATTTTTATAAACGAAACACTTTTCGGTGATTTTTTGTCAATTTTTAAAAAGTTTGCTGTGTATAACTTCTGAATGGATGTACGAATATGAATGTAAACAAAACCAAATACCTTGTTTTCATCTCTGAAAAATGGTTTGAGGTTTTACCAAAGTTTGTTTTCTTCCCATGCGTGCGAAAATAATAACATATTGCTCTGTCGTATTATTTGGTAATAAATAAGTGTTCCTTTGTTGTGAGTTTAAATTTTTTAATGAAAATCTGCAAAAATTTCGTGTATGAAAAAATGGCTAAGAAATTGCTAGATTAAAATAAGTGGCTAAAAAAATAGCTAATGGCTAAATTAACTTTTCTTCTGGCTAAACCGGATGAAAAATGGCTAAGTTTAGCCAGAAAATGGCTAAATAATTTAAAACTTAAAATCCTCGTGTTGATTTTGATTAATATTGTCCTCGTACTTTACATAAGGTATACTCCCTGCAATCTCATTTACACTTTTTATACGACATATTAAGCTCTTCTGCTTCTTCCAAGTCATCTGTGATAACTTTTCCATTTATATCAATCTCGTGTACTTGCGAATTCTCCCGCTTCAGCACTAATTTTTTTTATATTTCTCCACGTCTTTCTGCTTAGAACATTCATTAATATTGTTTGTTACATAATTTGCTTCACATTTGCTTGATTCAGATTTGTATTTATTTCTTATTAACTTGTATTTTCTCCAATAGAATTCATTATTGTGCCATACAGCTAACCTATGAGATTGTATTTTCCTTTCCTTCATTGATCTCAGATAACTGTTAAACCAATAGTTTGTATCATAACTATTTCTCGCCTTTTTCTCTTATTATTGAATCTAGTGCTTTGTTTATTACAGACGTTAATATTTTTGGAAAGTTATCAACCGATATATTTACTTCGATCCGATTATTTTTTCCAGTCATATATAGCTTCTCAAACCTGAATTGTTGTATCGAAAATATCGAACAGTTTGCGTTTTATTGCGTTTCGGATTCGACTAAAATTGTGGTTTCGGCTGATATTCGATTTAGGCCAACTTTTTGGTCGAATACCGAAACCGAAACTTTTTATTCTCTATAAATAAGGAAGTTAATCGAAATAGTATTTTACAAATTTAAAATATGTCACAGCCATGAATCTGTTTTTTCCCGTCCCATATCTTTTCAAATTGAATGAAAATTTTACTTAGTTTTATAAAGCGCAACCAAAAGATTTACATAGTAACATAAAGTATTCAACTGTTTGTTGACAAAATAAATAGCATAAACTAGGGCAACGGTTCTCAAATGGTGGTCCGTGGACCCTTAGCAACCATCCAAGGGGTCCGCGTGAAGAGCCGAAAAACAGTGTTTTCAAAAATAATAAAAGTTTTTATTTTCGATCTACATACTTCTTTTTATGTTTTATTTATTTTTATTTTATATACGTACATAAATACATATGTATTTATGTTTTGAAATCTTCAAACACGAACAACAAAATATTATTCGATCTTTTATTCTTCACTGCTTAATATAAAGTGCCCCAGACTATGTACTGATTGCTATTGCCATCACTATCAAATCAGAAACAAGCCCTAAAATTGACTAGATATCGTCAAAACTTTTAAAAATAAAAAATGTGAAAGAATGCGAAAAAATCGCAAATCCGCGAAAATTTATGAAACGTAATGAAGAGATTACTACTGTAATGTCTCGTAATCGTTCTTGTTGTTTAGCTTTCATATTGTAATAAGCCCCCATCACGGCAATTTAAATTTGTGGATGTTTTCTTGTGAATTGAACGTTAGAAACAAAATGTACAAAAGAAACTATATAGAACTTGAGCGATATTTATTTTAAATATTTTTTTGTTTTCTGTACAGTTTAATATATTTGTTCAACTTCAATTATAAATATTTTAGAAACAAAGAAAATAAAAAACTTTTTTCGGCGATTGGTTTAAACATATTTATGAGTTTTTAATTCAACCTAAAAAACAAAATACTACCTGGGCTTCAGGGGGGCACAAGGGGTCCGTGAATAGGAGAACCCCTGAACTAGGGAATGGTAAACCGATTTCGATTCCAATCGAAAATCTATTTTATGTTATATTAAATCGATTTTTCGCAATCGAATTTACTTCTGCAATTTTGTACTGAAATTGAATATTTGTTTTTTGAAATGAATTTTTTTAAATAATTTCAAAATATGAAAAAACTTATTTTCAATCTTTACGATAAATTCAATACCGTCGAGAAAAATTCTTTATTGTGTATATCATTGATGAAACGCAGGCGTAAACAAAAAAACTTGACTTTAGTAAAAATGAATGCAATCGTATAAATTTAGTGTCAAAAATAGGTAAATATTTCACTTTATAACTTTTTAGTTATTCCGATTCAACTTTTTGATTGGTGCTCTTGTAACGATGGAATGAATTATATTCAATTTTTACTATTATTTTGACTGACACTGTATGTATGTAGAAATACTCTCACGCCCTTTTTCACAGTGCGCAGTGAAAAGTTAACGTATACTTTAACGGAGAGTTTTGTATGCCGAATTTGCCGTTAAATACCACGTTAACTTTTAATCCTATTGTGAAAAGGGCCGTTAATAAAATAAATGACTTTTCAGTTTTATTAAGTTTTTAAACTGTCAATATCAGTTAATGCTAAGAACTTTAGGAAAGTTTCGGATTCGGCCGAATATTCGGTCTTTTTGTCGAATATTAGTTTCGGTTCGGGTTCGGCCGCAAAAAACTGGTTTCGGTCGGACTCTAGTATTTTAATTTCCAGAGTCTCGTGATCACTAACCTTCATTGTATCAGCAGTATTGGCTGCAACACTTTCTATGTTCGTAACTACATATTCAATTAAGGTCGATGTGGTGTTTGATATGTTCTGTTACGATTTGGTTAAAATAATTGTCTCTTATAATTTCCTCCAGTTTTCTCTTATACGAGCTTGTTCCATACCAATCGATATGAAGTCGCCATTTATAAAGTAATTCTCCTCTCCTCTCTCATCTCACCAGGTTGAGATTTGTATGCTGAGTTCGGGTCCGATTTTTGTCTTTTCACATTTTTGAATATACATATGTATATATATATATGTGAACTTTTGAAAAAACAACAAGCATAATTTTCAAAAATTTCAGAAAAGAAAAAATACTGTTAAAGTGCTGAATAAAACTTTTTGTGTATGCGTTTCAAGAAAAGTGAATATTAAGTATATTTTAGTGACTTTGATTAGAGTTTTATGTATACTTTTCTTTTGGTATTCGACATATTTGAAATTCGTTCTTGAGCAGTCGAATCCAAATTAAACGTTTAAGAAATTTATTATTTGACGTATTGTCATAATTTTATTTTAAATTAAGTATATTTGCTGATAGTTAAGCATTGTCTATATGCATTAATTATAATTATAATAGTACGAAGGCGTAGAAAAGTAAAATAGATTCATATCGAATATAAATTATTTGCTGAGTTTTGTGTGTTTCTAAGCCTACTATGCTTATCTTATTCTATGCGATTTTCAAAAATATTATCATTTGTAAATTCTAAAATGGGTTTTGAAAGTCTGTGCATAAGATAAGAGGTTTGTAACTTTTCAAAGTTGTGGTTGAAGTCTACTGACGATTTTGTAAAGCGCCAATGAAATGCATGTAGACAATGCTTAACTATCAGCAAATATACTTCATTTATTATGTTGACATTATGTTCCAATAAAAAAATTGGACGTTATTCTTCGAAAGGCCACGGCATAAACAGTGGGGAACCAGCATAGCGAGATTCTCTACTTTTATGTATGTTACGTTGAGAACATTTTTATCTTTTTACCAAAAGCCTGGTGGTATAGAAGTTGGGGACGGGTGCCCCCATACAAATTATTAATTATTATTTTTCGCATATCTGCACAGCGATGGGGTAGCGAAGCACACGTGTTGCTAGTATTGTACAAAAACAAACAAAAACTCCATGTTACAATGTCAAAAAAGTGAACAAATAAAAAACAGCTGACAGAAAACACTTCTAAATTGCGTTGTGTAACTTGCCATTTTCCATGCGCAAAAGTTTTTAAGCCCACGATTTTTGTTCGAAAGTTTACCTTATATAATGTACTTTAATGTTCTGTGCGGTAGAATATTGTAATACACAAACGCAAATAGTGGTTGTGTAGGAAATACACAAAAAAAGAAGAACGGTATTTCTGTTAGTGATCTTGTACCCAACGAAAATACTGTTTACCCTGCGTTTAGACATGTAAGTACTTGCATGCAAGTTCTGTGTACGTATTATCAACGAAAAAGCAATTTGTATTCGTTTCTCTGTCTTTCTCATAGCTGAACCAAAAGTGTGTTAGTAGAAAAGTTTGAGTGTGTTGAGTTTTTCGAACTTGCACTTGCCTGTGTAAAGGCCAGGTTATAACAAACTCAATATAAAGATAAGAACATTTAATAGTTTTCTGTTTTTCGTTGAAAAACAGTACACTTCGTTGTGTTCGGCACAGAACATTATTCTTAATGTATATTTTGTGTATTTACCTGGCCTTTACACATGCAAGTGCAAGTTCGAAAAACTCAATACACTCAAACTTTTCTACTTACACAATTTTGGTTCAGCTATGAGAAAGACAGAGAAACGAATACAAATTGCTTTTTCGTTGATAATACGTACACAGAACTTGCATGCAAGTACTTACATGTCTAAACGCAGGGTTAGCATTAGTATTCGCTTGGCTCTCGTGCATGTATACTTGAGTTGTATATGATGAAAAAAGAACACTATAAAACGCTAAAATATAATGTATGTAGTACGCAACCACTACAATTGTACTGTTTTTTGACAAAAAAACAATGTAGCGTTTTGTTTTTTTTTTTTGTCAAAAAACAGTACAATTGTAGTGGTTGCGTACTACATACATTATATTTTAGCGTTTTATAGTGTTCTTTTTTCATCATATACAACTACGCACTCAAGAATACATGCACGAGAGCCAAGCGAATACTAAAGCTAAATACACAAAATATACATTAATGTTTGTTACTTGCATTAAAAAATCGTTATGTGTTGTGTTCGGGTTGTGTAAATATACACAAACACTAAAAAATAGATATCGTTTCTGCTTGCGTATACAGTACACACATGGCTGCCAGAAATGACGATTTTTTACGATATGGCAAAAAACGATATGCCATACTGTGTTGTCATATCGTAAGTTTTTTACAATATGACAAAACTGAGGAAGCCATTTACAGTGTATGGCTTTCTGAGTGTTGACATATCGTAAGAAACTTACGATACGACAACACAGTATGTCATATCGTTTTTAGTCATATCGTAAAAGATCGTCATTTGTGGCAGCTATGAGTACACAAAATAACGTTCGGTTTATTTTCGAACACTGCGCACGATACTCGTCGACGAATTAACGCGTGTTATGGACTTCTTACCTTTAGTCTTGTTGTGGAAACCAAACAAATAAAATAAATAAATTAGTTAAACGAAAACGATTTTAGTACGTACTTTAATATCAGCTATTTTTTAGAGTGCATCCCAGTTGGTTTGATTATTGTATACTTCCTCTTCCAACCAAACTGTATAATTTGCTTTAAAATAGTCTGTCAATTCAACTTTGCGATCCCACCAACCAGAATGACCAAAGAATGCAAAGTCAGAATGTGTTAGAATTTCATCACTTGGAAAACCCCCTTCTATGCCATAATCTTGCAACTGCCCTCCAACTACCGCCGCTATTCCATTGCCTGTTACCCCTGATGCATAACCAACTCCGCTTCCTCCACCACCATTTCCATCTATATTTCCACCAGCAACATTGCCAGAAGACGGGTTATCTGAATTATTGACAGAGTTTCCATTGTTGCCACCGGCTCCGCACTTTTGAGTGGCTTCAGGATACCTTCTCAAATTAAATCGATCAACACAGGCACGTAAGGTGCATTCTTCAGCTTGGAAGTCCCACGGTCGTGATTCCAAATCGTTCCCAAATGCCCAGTCATCATTAAGTCTATGACGTACTTTTGAGTAAATAGCGCTCATAGTCTTCATATTTGATTTGCGCCACTGGCGTCCCAAATATTTTGTTTGCATTTTCAGTAGTTTTAAAACATACAATTGCATCATTGCGTGCCGAACCTTTAGGGTCTTTTTGAGAATTGGCGCCGATTTGAAAACGACTAGCATCATGACACGTGAATGTTTCCACTTAATAAGCTTATTTAGTATGCGAAGCAGATTGATGCAAGAGAATACATTTCGCCACGAATATGGCTTATCTGTGACATCTCCACTGTAGACAAAACTCTCACCTGATAAATCCGGTTGTTCACCAATCACACACGATGGAAAGTCCAATAATGGAATTGTGTTCTTCATGCTTACGAATTCGGTAATATCTTGGTTGAAAAACTTTAACACCAGCGGAATACAATTCGCAAACACTAAATGTTGCGACATGAATTCGAACTGGTAGATGTGATTAAGCTTAAAGTGCTTCAAATATAGCAGTATTATAGCTGAAACGGCTTTGACAATGATCTCCTTATGGCGACCCATATCAACTGTCAGTTTAGTGGATTGTGTAGCTGTGAGTGGCATTTTCTTGGGCAGTACATCCGCCATTATATTGATACTTTCTGTTTTCGACTTGGAAGTTGGTGAAGCAGCTAAAAGAACTTTAAGCAGTGCAATCATATACTGGGGCAGATTTGGTAGTATGGCCTGATAAAGAACCTCTGCTGGAGTCATTATAATTTCATCCTCATGTGTTGAAATGGGATTGCGAGCAATTTCTTCCTCCTTCTTTATTTGAATATCTGCAAGACTTATATACATATGGCGTCTTAGTGTCTCTACACCTTCATGTATAGGATGTGGCAAGCCAGCCAAGCTTTCGTGGTCATCAATTAAAGAGTAACCAATGAACTTGTTTCGAGATATATCTAAGAACTGGTCAATATCTTTTTGACGCACTTTTGGAGTCCAAGGCAAACAAGTTGTAATTTGTGGTGCTTGAACTGATGGCTGCGCACTATAACTGGGCAAATTATTAGGATTTGCAGTTGATAGTCCAGTAGTAGATGTCGATGAAGGATCTTCGAAGGGACGATAGTAGTCATCCTCACCGTTTTGATTACCTCCATTACCTGAACCATTATTTCCACTATTTGGAGGATTTTCATTGCCAGGAGTCAACTCCATGTCCATTTGCTCTTGTTCATCTAAAAATCTTTGTTTCATAAGTGATCTCCTGAAGGCATTGCGCTTCAAGTTTTGATTGTCCAAGTAGTCTGCTGCAGTGGCAGGTGGAGAGCTCGCCCGCATACATTTTGTTACTTCGAGGGTATCCTCCGATATCGTTTCCAAACCTACTTTAGTCCGACATTCGTTTTTGAGATTCTTAAGAGTTTCCATACCACCTAATCCCACCAGAGATATTTTCCAAAGTAAAAGAACCACTTTTTTCATTGGAAAATGAGGAGCTGCGCCACTACAGAAGCGAGTTATCATTCCAAGAAGCTTAACTGATAACAGTTCTCCATCTGGCAATGGACTATTTAAGTCTTGAACAAATGATTCCGCGATTCTTCGATAGTCTTCACTCTCTTTGTTCTTCTCATTACGAATAGTTTCAGTAATTGTGTACAACACAGACAAAATTACTCGCAAATCAGCCGAATCGGCCAGGGTGACGTTTGTAATTTTAACAGCCACTATATCGGGAGAACACGCGCTCTCAATTTCCATATTTAGTAAGTCAATAAATGATGAAAAAATTCCAAGTTCATAAAGCACAATAACATTGTCTCTCGTGTTTAGATGTTGTTCTTCATCCGACTGCACTTCAGCCCAGCATCCTTGAGCCAAATATAAGATACATCTAGCAGCTTGCATACGGAACTGGCGATTCGAAACCTCCAATTGGTCAATTAACTTCATAACAATACCTCTTTGTGCACTTGAGTTCAGTTTTTGCCAGTTGGGTGGCAAATCGTACATTTCCATTTGATCTTCAAATGCCTTGACGTTCTGCTGAAACTCACTAAACTCTGTATAGCTGTATAATTCGGCGATTTCATTTTGATATGTATCAACGTCTGCATATAGAAAATCCAAATCTGGCCCATCACAGTTAGCATCCGTATCATGTGCGTCCTGTTCAAAAGAATTGTTTATCGATGAGAGCATCATTTTTATACCGTTGCCTCGTCTTTTGATCAAAGATAACTTGTATTATAAAATACAAACGTTTTTGTTAAAATTTATGTTCGCTTAGTTTTGAATGAATGTGTTCCTATTCTCCAATTTTATTTGCCCATTTGACCCACCAATTTTTATTAGGCTATTAGTCCTGCTTTTGATTAAACCACTTAAGCATCATATTATTTATGTAAATATAAAAAATAAACATATTATTAATATTTCTTTTTTTAATTCAAATTTCCTTTTGTCAATTCTGTTCCACAAAAAATTTTTCACGTAAACACGGAACGAAGGCGGTACTGATTTGTCTGCGGCGGCTTAAAATCGACCTGCGCCGAAGAAATCTTGGCCGGGGCCATGGTAGATTAAAATACAAGGTAGGTCTGGAACGCCAGCAGATTATTTTTTCATTTACTTTTTTCATGATACGAACTGTCAAATTTGTATATGTGAAGTATATAAGTTGCACACACAATACCATACGTATGTTTGCTGCTTCTGATATACAAACACACACATATCATATATATTAATGTTTGACATTTTCTATCCCAAAATGTACATTGAATTAGTTATGCGGATACCTGTTATATTATTGTACCATGGGCCGGGGCAAATAGAATTCGTCGTACTTTATACGTCGCCTTTTTCACCTGTCCACAGACTACTTTGTGACTTGGCATTAAAGGCCATGTCAGATAAAACTTTTGCTTCGCGTTGCGTTACAGATTCGCTTTGACATCTAAGATGAAATGTACATACTTATACGAAACATGCCACATAAAGCACTTTTAACGCAGCGTGAAGCGAAAAGTTCGGCAACTCTCATCTTTTTGCTTGCTTTGACAATCAGCTGGAATAATTTTCTTTTATTATATTGCCAAACGAAACATATTGCGCGTTTGAATCTGTTTTAATAAGAGGTAAATATGTATGTGGCATTTATTTATTTATAATAAATCGTAAAATAACATAATTGACTTTTATTTTTATAAAAAATATATATATAAATAGCAAAATTATCAACTACTTTTTTGGTAAACGATCAATGCGCGAGTGTTGTCAAAGTTTTCATTGTGTCATACACCTTTTGCTTTACACTTTTCTATCAAAGTTAGAAACGTCACGCAAAGCGACAAAGTTTTATCTGACACGGCCTTAACGTACGACGGATGAGCTTGACACAATGAATACTTTGTTGACGGATATTAAAACTAGGGAAGTAACGATACGCCGTTTTGCCGATCCGATACCGATACTTACAAAAATATATATCGCCGATACCGACCCCGATATCGACAAGAATTTTGAAATTGAGTTCAAGTTTAGATTAACAAAACTCAAGTGCAATTTTTTTATTATACAAAATTACAGTGTAAGAGATTATTAATATTTAAAATTAATATTAACCCAGTATACAAAATTGGAAGTATTTTTAAGGAGCTACATATTCTTTGCTTCCAAAAAATCTATATTAAAAATATGAAGATAACACACTGCAACAGTCCAAAAAACACACGGACTTGACAGTATAGATGCGATTGTACTACCACGGGGTATTAACCCCTATACTTAGCTTGGCGAATTTGCTGACCAATTTCGTTTTATGGACCTCCAAAGTTTTGGAAAATCAGCGGGCCCTCAAAAAAAAGGTGTCATCAACGTTTGGCCAACAGAAAATTCAAACTTGGTGATACTGCTTAACTATATATATCAACAATGTAGCTAAGAGTTCGCTAAACAGATTTTATTACCATTTTATGCCAAAAAATTTTTTTCGTGCATGTTTTTTTTATTAAGGAAAAAAAATTTTTTTTTTCACTTTTTCCAGAATAACTTACAGGGACTCGTAATTTTTTGTTAACAATATTTGGCAAAGTTGTACCTACAGTAAAGCTGAACAACTTTTGGAACATGTCAATACAATCTGAATGTATCTGGGCACCCTAAACAGTCCAGAAAAACTACCTTAAAAGTTTTCGTTTTTTACGAGTTATGCTAGGAACACAACTGGGACGAACGAAAATTTTCGTCCAACACGACGAACTCGTCGGTAAAAATTCGCTTTGTAAATTCGTCGTGTGAAACACAATAGCGACGAAAACGTAACAGCTGTTGTAATGGAGAAAGTTGTGTACTGTGTGTGCAAAGTGTGACCATATTAAAAAAATAATACATACTTGAAAAATTTAACATTAACAAAAACACAACTAACACCAATTATTATAGTTAATTATTATCTATATTTATTTAAAATGATATAAAATAAAAATAATACAATAATTAAAGTAAAAAGTAACTTTATTTACTAAAACACTTGAAAACTACAACCAAACATGGTCACTTGGTACTGATTTGTTCGTCGTTCGCCGGCGTAAGAAATAGAAACAGTTATTGTGTGTATTTTCATATAGACAAACATGTTTTATTTTTGGCGACGAATATTCGTGGACGAAAATTCGTCGTTCGTCCCAGTTGTGTTCCTAGCATTAGGCCATGGTAGAATAATATACAAGGTAGCCCTGGAACGTCAGCTATTTATTTTTTTTATTTGCTTTTTTCATGGTACGAACTGTCAAATGTTGTGTATATGTGAAATAACTAATCTCCATGAAAATAACAAACTTTTGAACAAAATTTTCCGGAACGTCTCAATTCTCTCAGAGAGGGAGAAAATAATCCTCTCTTGTGCTCAATTGAATGAGTATTTTTTAAGTGCAGACTGAAATTCGAAGGTGTTGCCAAGTTCATGATGGGA
The DNA here is from genome assembly GCA_956483635.1 of Panzeria rudis. Taxonomy (NCBI): domain Eukaryota; kingdom Metazoa; phylum Arthropoda; class Insecta; order Diptera; family Tachinidae; genus Panzeria; species Panzeria rudis. The sequence goes on along the minus strand of OY101448.1, from coordinate 111,636,305 downwards.
TTCTTACTCAAATTTTTAAGTCATATGGCAACTACACATAATTGGTTGATAATTTATTTCATTTCTGGCAACACCATGTGTAAATAAAAGTGATTTTTGTTAGCTGAGCAAAGTGAGAAATTAATTAAATTTTATAAAGTTAATATAAAAAGCAGTAATAATAAAAACTATTTTCTACAAGAGAGTTGGTTGTACAGAATCTAAATTTAACTAACTTGTGCTATAAGTTGCAAATAAAAAATCAATTGTTTGGTTGCGGCTTTTAGTTTTGCTGTTTTTGCTTATACATACAGAAATACATATTCTATTCATACAAACAATTTTGCCGCTAAGTTTTGTGATCTTGTTCGCTGCTGTTCTATTCTTAACAATATAAGAACGCAAATTTGTATACATACATACTTACAATGCCGGGAAAGAAGAAGATAACTTATCAATGCATCTGCAACAAGAATATCACAAAGTCTCATATCAGTGTGGGTTGTTTTCTGTGCGGAAAATATTTTCACATCAATTGTGCAAATGTTTCAAGTGAGCAACATAAAATATTTTGTAAAAACAAAAAAAATTTTCGCTATGTATGTGACTCTTGTAGCTCACTACCTAAAGAAAAGCGTGTTGCTAGTCCTTCAGCATCAGCTGGCGATATACAGCTGGAGCTCCACAATATTACAATTGACATTGAAACTGAGTTTGGGAAGTACAATCGTACTATTGAGAAGCAAGTTCATGCGAGTATGGCAGCCTTTGAGCATAGGATGCTTGACTTATTTAAGAAATTTCGTGCTGAGCAAGAGGAAAAAAATAGAACGACTTAGAAATGAGAGGGCAGCTGATCAGCATAATCATAAGTATGTTCAAATTGTAAAGCGTCTGAACAATTTGGAGACTCATAACAATGTGTTGCAAAGAAGGCTTAATAGAAGCAATTTCATAGTTAGAGGTTTACCAAGGAACATTAAAGACCTGAGAGCTCCTTTATATAAAATCGCATCACTTTGCGGATCACCAATTACTCAGTGATTTGGGTCATTGTGCTTACATATACAGTGGTAAAGTTGTTTTAGTGAAACTAAACTCTGTGCAGTTGCGTGATAAGATTATGGTTAACTTTTCGAATAAACGTTTCCTTTGGCTTAAGGATATAATTGGTGGTGACATTGCTTCTAAAGTTCACCTCTCTGATCATTTGACTCCGGAAGCGGCCAAGTTGTTAGCGGTTAGCAAGAAACTTCGTTCAAAAAACAAAATAGTTAAATATAAATACATCAATTATGATGTGCCTAAAGTATATCTGACCTTTCCAAATAATATGCAGAAGGTTTTTAATATGGAGCAATGTCTTAACATCTTGCATAATGTTTCTGATTCCAATTCCAATCCTGGAAATTTTAATGATGGGTTATCAGAAATTCAACCTGTAATGTTAAATGCACCCAATGTGATAAATGAGTCTTCAATTGATGGCCAAACTTATGTCGGCGACGTTAGTTCTTAGACTAAATAATTTTATTTTCTTATTTAGAAATTTATTATAAGTAGTTTTTTGTGTCATCTTAACTTTTATATTTGATTATTTCTTTATTTGTGCTTTGCTTTCATAAAGATTATTGTTATAAATTTACATTGTTAATATGAATATGACACAGAATTTAGGGCCAGTAATTAGTGATAATAGCTGAATCAAAATGTGAATATTGGTCATTTAAATTGTACAAGTTTTAATTTGAAACCTAATTCTACAAAGTTTTCTGAAATCAAGCATTTGTTGAATGGTGAGATTCTAAATATCTTTGGTGTTAGTGAAACGTGGCTGAAGGAAACTGTTTCTACTAGTGTAGTGGATATTCCAGGCTATGTTTGTCACAGAAATGATCGCCCACATACGAGGGGTGGTGGAGTTGCGCTATATGTTGCGAGGGATATTAAACACAAAGTGGTCTACATGGATAGTAATTATGGAGTTGTTGAGTGCCTGTTTGCTAAACTTTGTATTGATGAGGTTAAAGTGTTGGTGGGAGTTGTTTATTTACCTCATGGCGACTTTGCTTTGTTTGAGGGTGAAGTGTCTGACCTGCTAGTTCAATACTCTAACATTGTTGTTGTAGGTGATTTTAATAATAACCTATTTAATATGAACAAATCTCTGACGGTACGCAGCAGCTGTCATAGAATGGGGCTTTCTCTTGTGCACAACTGTATACCAACGTACTTTGATGTACGTTGTAACTCTACATCTTTGTTAGACTTTTTTCTAGTTACGGAATCTAAAATGGTTGTTACGCGACACTCTTTTATTTTTCTTTCACTTAGGACACAACGATTGTTGACTGAGCGGTTTTATGAGTATTATAATTATAATGCAGTTAGGATTGAGTCTATTACGGCTATATTGCCTGATTGTTGGTTTGACAATATGTACTTCACAGACTGCGTCGATGAGCAGCTTAGAATTTTTAACGAAAATATGCAGTTTTTGCATTCTGTCGTTCCTATGGAGCGTCGCCTTTTAACTAATCGTGGTTTGAATTGGGTTAATGCTCCGGAAATTAAACATCAAGTGGCACTCAGAGATCTTGCTTATGGAGCATACTTACATGATAAGACTGCCGAGAACTGGAAAGTTGTCTGTCGGTATAGGAATAGGGTAAAGTCTGTTATGAGGAAGTTTAAGAGGAAAGCACATGGCATGGTTTTTGAAAATAAGGATAGTAAACAGATCTGGTCGATACTAAAAAGAAATGGGGTCGGAAGGAATGCTGATGATCTGGAGGATGTGGATCCCAACATTCTGAATGATACTTTTTCTTCAAACCAGTCTTCCCTTAGCGCTCACACAGTTAACTTTTCTAGTATTCCTCGTGAGGGTTTTCCATTTCGTGCAGTGAATCTGTTGGAAATGTTTGAGGCTTTTGACTTAATTAAATCCAGAGCTGTTGGCCACGATGGCTTCACGCTCAATTTTATTAAATTATTAATGCCTATTATTGGCAGTCATATTTTGCGCTTAGTAAACACCATTTTTACCACAAGTAGTTTTCCATTGTTATGGAAGGTGGCAAAAATTATTCCTATTAAAAAGAATAATGGAGCACATGATTTCAGGCCAATTTCGATACTACCAATATTGTCAAAAATGGTTGAACATCATATCAAGAGGCAGCTAAATAAACACATTGATGAAAATGCTTTGGTGCATGATTGTCGATCTGGATTTAGGAGTAATAGGAGTACTACCTCGCTGCTGATTGGCCTAACTGACAATATTAGGAGACAGTTACCTGGAAAATGTGTTTGTGTGTTGTTTTCTTTGGACTTGGCGAAAGCTTTTGATAGGGTGAATCATTCACTTTTACTTTATAAATTGTATACATTTTTTTGGTTTTTCCAGGTCGGCTTGCAGGTTAGTTTCTTCTTACCTTGCGGATAGAAAACAGTATGTAACTATTAACGGCTGGAGCTCGCGGACGCTTCCAGTATATAGTGGAGTGCCACAAGGTTCTGTGCTGGGTCCCTTGCTATTCATAGTGTTTGTCAATGATTTATTTGGGAGTTTGACTAACAATATGTGTCAGCCTTTTTCGTTTGCAGATGACATACAATTGCTTTTTAAGGGTAATTTAGTTTTTCCTGATGTTTTACAAAATATGATGAGCTACACTGTTGGTTTGCTTTATGGATGGATGAGTGATAATGAACTTTCCGTTAATCCGTGTAAGACCAAGGCAATGCTATTTGGCGATCGTGGCAGCAACAAATTTTCAACGTTTCAATTGAGTTTGGAGATAAAATTAGATGCCTTGGTCTCGTTATTGATGTAAAATTGAGTTTTGAAAGCCACATTAACTCTGTAGTCTCGAGGGTTGGCCTTATATTACGGAAGCTATACAGCTTGGATTTAGTGTTACCTTTTCACATTAAAAAGCGAATTGTCCATGCAACGGTTATGCCATTGTTTCTATATGCTTTGGAACTGTAGTCTGGAACTTATGGCTACTTATTCAGAAAAATAAAGTTAGCATTCAATAGAGTAATTAGATATCTATACTCTCTTAGATTGCGGCAGCATGTGTCACCTTATGTGCTAAAATTTCTAGGTTTGCCTTTTTCTGATTTTCTTAAGTTTAGAAACTTACTGCACTTTTATAAAGCTATCAAGTTACGAGTGCCTTTGTACCTAACTGATTTATTCGAATTTAGCAGGTCGCATAGAAATAGGCAGTTGAGAATTCCGAGGTTAACTACCTTATTGGGTCGATCATTTTGTGTAAGAGTGGCAAGGAACTACAATGAGTTGCCGGTTGCTTTAAGGGCATTTCACTACTCTTTCGATAGTTACAGGAAGAAGCTATTTCGGGAGACTCGCCCTAGTAGCCCTTCCTTGTAGTATGTCTTAAATGTTAATATTTCTTTGTCTCTACTTTGTGAATGTGATTTCAAGATTATTAACTTGTACTTATGTTACTTATTTACTTATTTTTAATTTTTTTTTATTATTTCTTTTTTCTGTTTTTATAATAGCTGTATTCACACGTAGTTTGGTAATTGTTTGCTAGTTGATTCATAGAGTTTCGCATGCATGTTGCTGTCAGAATTTTAAAAATAATTTTACAGAATAGAATAGAATGTATGGAAAGGTTTACCAGTTTCGTGGGTGCGCAGTTGCTGGGTTGCGTGTGAACTCAGCTATTATATTATATATTATATTTATATTATATTTAAAATTTGTTTATTTATTTTTAGACAATTTTTGTAATATGTTACAGAATTTCTTTATTTTTTTCTTTTTAATTTTTACTAATTTTATCTGATCATTGGTGTAGTATCTTATAGTAGTATAAGTGAAACCGGCTATGGCCTTAAGGCTAGGTTTTTTCTATTTTGGATGAATAAATGAAAATGATAATTTAAGGATCTTTTTTGATCGTTTTACCTTTTCAACAAACTTTTATGCATTTTCAACAAACTCTGACCCTACCTATTTAATATATTTAAAATAAAATTTTAAATTTATTATCATTATCATCGATATTACTGTAAAACAAATAAATAATATAATAATATATATTATATAATTTCTTTTTTACAAAATTCAATATATAGCGCATATATAAAAATCACTCAAAGCACTTTTTGGGCTACGGGTCCGAAATGGCTCCGTGAAACAATTTCTGACATAAATGGTGTTGTAGAGCAAGCTTTTGTCTACATTTCTGCATCATTAGTTTTTGCGGGTTAAGTTACTATGTCGAAAAAAATTTTTCAAACAAACTTTCACTTCGAGTCACGCAAACTACTTTTGGGCCTTTGGTGTTGTAGAGCAAGCTTTTGTCTACATTTCCACTTTTGGGCCTACCGGTCCGAAATGGCTCCGTGAGACAATTTTTGACATATATGGTGTTGTAGAGCAAGCTTTTGTCTACATTTCTGCATCATTAGTTTTTGCGGGTCAAGTTACTATGTCGAACAAAATTTTTCAAACAAACTTTTACTTCGAGTCACGCAAGTCACCTATTTCTTTCATAGTATGTCCAGAAAGAATTGCTTCTGCGACATGGACTTTAACTATATTTTATTATAAGAGGATTGATTTCTCCTTTAAATTTACCATTTCATACATTTTCATATTTTTTTATTATAAGAGGATTTCCCCTTTAAATTTACCATTTTCATGGATTTAAATTTTTTTATTATAGGATTATTTGTCCTTTAAATGTTCTTTATTTAATGCTATAATACAGTCGATACAAAAGCAAATATAATATCACAATAAAACAAAGAAAACACACTTTTCTTACAAATAATAACTTTTCATACAATTAATAACTAAAAGTATGTATGTATGTACATTTGAACAGCTATAACTTGAATCCCCATTATCCGGAAATTATGGACGATTTCAAGTTATGTAATTTTGCTACCGTTTTTGCCACGCGACTTGCTTCAACTTTTAAAAGGATTCAATATATAGAAGTTCTACTGTATATATTCACAAGTATATAGTCACCTAAAATGCAAAACAACGTACATATCATCAAATTGAAAATCGCGTTTTGGACTATGATTCTTTTAATGAAACTACATGTCTCTACAAAATTTTATGAATGTGGATTGAAAAAGAACGATTTTATAATAAAAGTTCAAAAAGACGTACATATAATGGCACTTTTGTATATACTTTTATTTTTTTAACAACGAAAATAAGCCTAGGTCATTTGCTTGGTGTGAAAAACGTTAGAGTATTTAAAATTTTTTTACTGTCCAATTTTTTTTTGTGTAAAAACCAGTAAGCATGAACATGTTATTCGAAAGGTAAATAAACAAAGAAAAGCAAAAAGGTCGAAATTTTCGCATTAAAATTTTTTAAATTTACTTACACACTGAATAAAGCTATTATACGAGCGATACTTTCATTGATGATGTCGTTTTGTGTCAGAAATTTACAATTCAATATAACGTAACACTACTTAAAAATACTAATAATAATATTTTTATTAAAAAATAGATCGGTTATCGTTTTTCTTAACTCATATATAAAATAAAAAATAGATCGCTTATCGTTTTTAGGGTTCCGATACACTAAAAGTGTAAAGGAACCCTATTGTTTTCGCTAAGCTGTCCGTCCGTCTGTCTGTCACAGGCTGTTTTCTTGGGAACTGTAAGAGCTACGGACCTGAAATTTTCACAGGATATGTAGAGCTTTGGCCGCTACAACAACAAATATGACAGCTAAAAACTAAAGGATGTTCTAAAGTGAGCAACGAAAAATATTGAAATACTAATATAATGTTTTCTCGGGAACCGTAAGAGCTACGGACATGAAATTTTCACAGAATATGTAAAACTTTGACTGCTATAACAACAAATATATGACAGCTAAAAATGAAAGGGTGTTCTAAAGCGAGCAACGAAAAATGTTGATATACTAATATAAAGACACTAGCCAAAGTCGCACTTTACTTAATTTTTTTTAACTCATGTGTATATCAAAAAATTATGTTGTATCTCAAATATTTTCCATTTTACAATTTTTTTTGCTTCTCCAGTAAACTTATGAAAAGTGATGTTATGTTATTCTGCATAAGTTTGATGGTAGTCACACGTTTAAGTTTTGTTTCAAGTTTTAATCACTCACACTTTTTTTACTAATAACATACTTTTTAAAATTGATGCGAACTTGCTTTCAATTTCTCTTTCAAGTTGCCTGTTTTAATTTACAGTCAAGAAAACAACTGATTAAAAGCAAAACTTAAATGTGTGACTCACGCGTAAAATGAAAATAGTACATAGCGGGTGAATTCAAAATACATTGTAGTGATGCGACTTTACTTTGTTTACAAAAACAAAGCAAGTACGATTTTGCATCACTACAAAATATTTTGATGTTTTGGAACTCAGCCAGCCCCACGTTTTAGCTACCTGCATGATTGCTTCTTCATTCCTTTCGAGGTTGTTCAGAATATATGTATGTATTGCGCTGCAAATGAATAATATTCCAAATAAAAGTTTATCACTACATATATAACTAATTTTATTAATACTTATTTTTATACTTTTCACTTCTTTCCTTCAGTAGTAAAGTCGCCATATAAATAAATTGATGTACAAAATATCTGAATAAAATTTCGCCTATAAATAAAGTAAGTTTAGTAAAATATTAATAATAAAATGTATGTTAATACTTGAATGTATATAACAGAGTGTGAGTCGACGGCACTTAAACCGTGACTCGTGTCGAGAATAAAGGTTCCAAATGTGTTGTGTGAATTGTCGGCACTTGAACCAAGATTCCTGTTGAATAAAACAATACAATTTAGTGAATCGCCGGCACTTGAACCATGATTCTTATTGTTAAACTTTATTCTGACTTATCAATTAATATTTCACTGCTTATATATAAAAATAGAAGTGGTAATAAAACAACAAAAATAAATTTAAATTGGCAAAAATGTGTCAGCAGTCATTCTGAGTTCAATGAAATTGCACCTTAACGTTGAGTAATGTTTTTAGAGGAAAAAAAGCGTGTATGCAAAATAACTTGGAGTGAATAAATTTACCATTTTTTACAACTCAGCAAAAACCAAAGATAATTCTACAATTATTTATTAAACAATTGTTCTGAGTTGAATGAAATTTTTGGCTGGCCATGAAAAGGTGTATTGAATTACAACTTTACGTTCAGTGAATTTTTTACTGTTATAATTACTAAGCAAAAACTAAAGATAATTATTAAATAATTATTTTGAGTTGAACGAATTTGGCTGGCAATGAAAAGGTGTATTAAATTACAACTTTAAGTTCAGTGAGCTGTTTACTGTTGTTATTATTAAGTAAAACTAAAGATAATTATTTATTAAATTATTAATGCAAAAACAAAAAGGGTTATTGTATGTGTTAAAATGCTGCCCCCACAAATTGGCTGATTCGAACTCATCATGATGGCTAATTTTGCCAATTCATTACATTTAAAAATAAAAAAAGTATTATTATTTTACTAAATAATTGTTAACATTCCGTAGTTTGGTGTCAAGAAATTTGAGCTGGTTTAAAGCTGTTCTTCAACCTTTTCCATTTGTAGGTCACAATGATGGCAGTCGCTAATACCAATGCAATTGCTGCGTAACCGACTATGATCCCGTGGGTACTGAGACTGACTTCGTTGGCAGGGAGCGTGGTGTTTAAAATTTGGGCTAACCCCTGTTGAACTAGTTGGAGCTCATCTCTTGTTGGGTTGAATTGTTTTGCGCTGAAGGTCATATTGGCATATTGTTTTGTCCAACCGAGTACAGGGTTAAGGCTGGTAGCCGATGTTTGTAGAGACGTGACAATTTGCTGACGACCTTGTATGGTTATGAGGTCGTTTTTTATGACACAATCGGGATGCAGAGTTATTAAACCGCTATCTTCTAGCATAGCTTGTATAATGTCATTGTGGCATACTGCATTCATTTTGATGGTATCTGCTGTGGAAAACATATATTGGTTCGGATGATATAGGTGCTGCCATATAGTGGTAGTGGGGTTGATCATTCATTGAATCAATTTCACATTTATTGGTCATAGGATGACGTGTCGCTTGATATGTTGCTGGTATGTTCGGACAGATTAGTTCGTCGTCACCCACATTCCAGCAAGCGTCGACCTCATGTTGTGATATTGGAAAGAATTCATCACGATGTAAGCTGATGGAGAGAAATTTAGTTGATGTTTCTACAGCTGTAAGTGTTTTATTTATTGTTGATATGATTGGAACAATGTGCAATAGCTGAAACTCTCGTGGATCGGTGAGGGGTAGCTCGATGCTGAAGATTACGTGGTCCTCTGCAATGATTCCGTTGACCTTGATAAGCTTGTATACGTCCAGTAAGTTATTTTGGTGAATTGGCAACTGCATGTGTGCTGGTAAATGGGTCCTTATCTTCTTGATTTCTTCGTTGAGTTGTTGAGGAGTGAGTAAAAGGGGGTTAATTTTGTCATGATGGCTATCGACTAGAACGTCCATGATTGAGGAGTGTATCCGTTGTACATTGCTGGTGACTATGAGCATCTGCACTGAAAGCATCAGTATGCGTTGCTCGACCTTAACATTATGGAGTTGATTGCCAATTTCGTCGAATTGAATCTGTACGTCTAGTTGATTTTTCTTGATAATGTGGATGGTGATGGTGGAGTCGATTAATGATGTTTGATTCTTTAGAAGCCTGTCTGAGAATTCGTCGTTTTTTCTTAGTTCCTTAATTGTCTTTGACATTTGTGTTTTGTAGTTCGAGTCTAATATGCCAAATAGTGAGTTGGCTATGTTCCCAACTATATCAATTGCTCCTCTTTTCTTTCTTTTTATGGTGAATAGATTGAAATCTACCTGCAAGTCGTCCTTTACATGATCAAAGTAGTCCCTCAACGTGTTGCAGGTTGCGTTGTTTAACGTACTGTTGCATAGAGTTTGGAGTATCGTTGTTGCATCACTTAAAATGTTTATTTGATGTTGATATGGTTCAAGGTCAAGGTACACGATCATCTTCCAGGTGGCTGACTTGAGCTTTACAAGCTCTATCTGTTCAAAGTGGATGCCAGGTTTATTGTTGAACTTCGTTATGTTGATTTGATTTCCAAGCGCTATTGGGAGGAGAAAAAATGTTAAAATAGTCACCATCAAGGTTGAGTTTAGGCGTGAACGTTTTGTTGGCATTGCTTCATCGGTTGACGACCTAGGTGGTTTGATTTTGGTTGACGTGCTACTTAGAGGTAATGATGCCGGGCGTGTGCTTTGTTCGTCCTTATTTTCCGCAAATAGTGGAGCCAATCTGTGGATAGGTCGTTTGAACGTTCCCTTTGCTGTTTTTATATCGCATACCCTTACCAAACCATCATCACCCTTGTAAACCTTTATTATTCGTCCCAGGGGCCACTGTAGAACTGGAAGGTTATCTTCCTTAACTATTACCATTGTGTTTGATTGAATCTCATTGATTGGGCATTTCCATTTGTGCCGCTGTTGTAACTCGTTAAGGTACTCCTTGGACCACCGTTGCCAAAAATTGTGTTTAACTTGTGATACGAGCTGCCATCTATTCAGTAAATTTCCTTAAGGAGCCTTTGACCTCACGTCAACGCTTGATGTTAGTTCTTCGCCAATCAAAAAATGACCTGGAGTGATAGCATTTAGATCATTGGCATCTGATGACATTGGAATGAGGGGTCGGGAATTTAATATGGCCTCAATTTCTATAACCACAGTCTCCAGTTCTTCGTATGTGAGCGATGCAGCTGAGACATTTTTCATTAACATGTGCTTTGCTGACTTTACTGCCGCCTCCCATAGTCCGCCAAAATGTGGTGATCTTGGTGGGATAAACTGAAAGTCGATTCCCTTAGTGCTGCATACTTTGAGGATTGATTCTTGAGCTGCCTTTGCATATAGAACGTCATTAAGCTCATTGAGCTGGTTCCGGGCGCCAACAAAATTCGTTGCGTTGTCACAATACAATGTTTTGCAATGGCCTCGTCTCGATATGAATCTTTTCAGTGCCCCAATAAAGGCTTCTGTTGTCAGTTCAGTGACGAGTTCTAAATGCACTGCCTTAGTGACAAAACAGCAAAAGACTGCGAGATATGCCTTTTGGGGTCGCTTTCCTCTTATTTTAAAATGTACAAAAAATGGGCCGCAATAATCCACTCCCGAATTCAGGAATGGCCGAGCTGGTTGTACCCGATGTTTTGGAAGGTTTCCCATAATTTGGTTATACATAGTTGGTCTTGCCTTTGTACATCGTACGCACCGTTGGACAATTGCTCTTGTGATGCTTTTCCCTTTCAATGGCCAAAATCGCTGTAGTACTTGTGCCAGTAGTGCTTGAAGACCACAGTGATAGTGTTCCCTATGTATTTTCTCTATCAAAAGTTTTACAAGCGTATCTTGGCTTGGTAGAATCATTTGATGCATTGCATCGAATTGCTGTGTCGAGGAACTTAGTCGTCCACCCACTCTGATTATCCCTTCTTCGTCCAGAAATGGAGTTGAAGAGCTAAGGGTGTCCGTCCTGGGTACAAATTTGTCCCTTATCAATGCTTGTTTAACGCCATCGAAGTCGGCAGCTTGTATGTGACGTACAATTACCTTAAGTGCGGCATCGAGTTCCACAGGTGAAAGCTGTATATGTTCTGATCGAGATTCCCTTGGTCGTCTTGTGTTCTTCGCAAATCGTAGCATATATCCTATGACCCTTTGCACATGTGCAAAGGAATTTTTGAAGGTATTGTATAAATCCATGCGTTTTCTTCGAATGACTGTTGAGTTGTTAGGACGGTTGCAGTACAGTTGTTTGCAGTTGTTGATTCCCGTTTGATGGGTTTTGGCCATTGCGCCTTGTGTTGATAGAGAAATAAGGGTCCATACAACCACATGTTACACGATGATAACTCACGGGGCCTTATGCCTCTTGATAAGAAATCAGCAGGATTTTGTTTGGATGGGACGTGGTACCATTGCTCTGGAATCGTTGCCCGAAGAATTTTTACAATACGGTGGGCCACGTATACTGGTAGTTTCCCTGGATGATTGTGTAGGCAAGCAAGCACGATCTGGGAATCAGTCCAAAAAAAAGGATTTTTTATCCTCCCAGTTCAGATTAGCCTTTACTCTCGGTGTAAGCTCAGCTGCCAACAGTGCTGCACATAATTCTAAACGCGGTATTGTTTGTTGTTTTGTCGGTGCTACGCGTGATTTTGAACACAAAAGATTGACTCTCACTGTTTCATCCCCTTGCAGGACTCTTACATATACTGCAGCACCATAAGCCTTTTCTGATGCGTCTGCGAATGCATGTATTTCAATCGTTCTGGTTCCTTGATTGCTGAATATATGTCTCCGAAATTTTATATTGTTCAGTGTCAGTAGGTCCTTTCTATAGGAATTCCATTCCCTTTCGAGTTCCGTGGGAAGGTTGTCATCCCAGTCGAGTTTTGTTTGTCATGTTTTTTGAAGTTGGATTTTACCAGTTACTAACACTGGACCAATCAGCCCTAACGGATCATATATATGCGCCAAATCGGAGCTCATGGCACGTTTTGTGGTATGTTTGTGTTCTTGAATATTGACCTTGATGCAAAACACATCCGATTTCGGGAGCCATAGAAGTCCCAAGGTTTTAGTTGATTGAGTTTCCTTTGACTCAATGTTGAGATCAACTTCCAGATCTTCAGTTGCAATTCCACGCAACAAGTTTTTGTTGTTCGAACACCATTTTTTGAGCTTCATTCCTGCTCCTGCTAAAATGGTTATTAATTGCTTTTGTATCATTAAGGCTTCATGAATTGAATCAGCTCCTATTAAGCCATCATCCACATAAAAATCTCTTCGCAGAGATGACGCTCCATAAGGAAATTGTCCCTTACAGTCATCTGCTAGTTTGACAAGACAGCGTGTTGCTAGGTATGGTGCAACCCTGGTGCCATATGTTACTGTGTCCAGTTGATATACATTAAGTGGCTGGTTGTCATTTTCTCTCCAGAGGATTAGCTGTAAATTTCGATCTTCGTGGTTAACCCTATCTGTCTGTACATTTTTTCAACATCAGTTTTAAGAACGTACTTGTGCATTCTAAATCGTAGTAAAATAGCAAAGAGGTCGCTCTGAACAGTAGGACCATTATGCATTATGTCATTTAGAGACAGTCCCAATCATCTGTGGGCCGATGCGTCGAAGACGACTCTTAATTTGGTTGATGAGCTTTCTGGTCGTAGTACGCAATGATGTATAAAATAATGAGGGGAGCCAATTTCTTCGGGTTTGATTTTTGTCATATGACCTAATCCTTCATATTGTCTCATAAATGAGACATATTGATCCTTTAGCGTTGGATTGGTTTTGAAGCGCCGCTCGATTGATTCAAATCGTTTGTGTTCTATGCCTCTGGATTCCGTTAGTACCGAAGGATGATCTTCCACGCTCAAGCATACTTGTCTGGATCTGCCGCCCAGTTTTTTCCATACACGGTCTGTTATTAGGTTCACTTGTGAGCCGGAGTCCAGGATGGCTCGACATTCAATATGCTGCCTATGTGCAGATGCTAGTTTTATGCGTGCAGTTCCCAGTAAGATATAATGCGGATTCTTGACTGCATGATTCGTCAGGAGGCTTGTTAGATACTTGGTCATGAGCAACTTCCACATGTGAAGGACCTGATAAATGTGGTGTTGACTTGTCTTGAATAGTGGATTTATTGTAGGGTGCCTTTGCTTTGGGATTATGTAGCAATGTGCTATGATTTTTTGTACATCTGTTACAATGTCGTGACTTGCATTCATTACCTTGATGTCCTGGTTTTAGGCAGTTAATACATAGCTGGAAGTCCTTTACCAATTTCCATCTTTGGTTTAGATCGGCATTGGTGAATTTTCTGCATGCATAAATATTATGAGTCTCCTTCTTACAGATTTTGCAAATTTCCCTCGATTCTTATGTTGTCATCGAAGCGCAAGTTCGCGTTGTTGATCTGTTACCCTTTCTTCGTGTCTCCAAGGATTGAAATCTTCGCTCCAAATACGTTAGTAGTTCATCAATGGTAATGAGGCGCCTGTTGTCGTTTAGACCTTGCTCGAACACAGTTTGGGTTTTTTCATCCATTTTGTGTAGCAAAAGATGGACCAAAATGGCGTCCCAATGTTGCACTGGTATGCCTTGTGCCTTGAGACCATGAATACACTCCTTGGTAACATCGTGAAGTGATTTTAATGACGCAGATTCCCTTTTGGTGGATGACTGCGACATTAGATTGCTCAGTAATGTGGACACTAGAAGCCTTTTGTTTTGATTCCTACTGCGGGCAGGTGCTTGATGAGGTTTTTTGGTTCTCCTTGTAAAGAAGTTGTCAGCTAGTGCATCTTGTTTGCCTCACTTATGGGTGTGTTGTGAACTAGCTCTGAGAAGATATCCTTGAACTCCATCCAGCGTTGGTAGTTTCCATCAAAAGTAGGTAGTGTGATTCTGGGAAGAGTTATGTCGATGTCTCCTGGTGTTGTTGGTCGCCGATGAGGAATTGGTGGATCTAATTGCATGTGTTGCTGAAGCTCTATCATGGCTGTTTCTTCCCTTGCTTCGAGCTCATAAAATGTTTGTATAGTGTAGTCTTCGATCTTGTCATCATCAGTTGATGCCCACAGAGCTGTATTGTTAGTAGCTAGGTCCACCATGTATTTTTCGATTATGCTCGCCTTAATATTATAGTATGATGAATGATGTTCATGCTGTCGTTGCGCAAATATTTCGTCAATACTTCGAGTGAGCGCCTTCATTAATGCTCGTTGATTCCGAAGGATTTTTCGGATTTCGGGTGATGCCGATTGTTGGGTTAAACCTTGTTGCTGCTGGTTGCGTGACTTATGTGCTTCTCCACTTAATGTTAACAGCTTCGTACCTTGTTCAAACAAGTTTTTATGCTTCACTATGATTTGAGTGATTTTGTCGTAGTATTCTCCTACCATATAGTCGTCATCCAGGGGCTCGTCCTCCATTGCCCTGATTTTTTGTTGAATTCGTTTGCGAGCTCTGTCAAAGTCGCCAAACGTTTAACAAAGTATTCGAGTGTTTTTCGATCCTTGGGATCCTTTGAAAAATTCCTTGCGAGTGCTTCAAATTGCGCTCCCAAGTGGCGCTGGCTGCCCACTAATTCTTCCATTGCATTGATGAAGAATCACGTCGGGGTCAGCAAATGTTAATACTTGAATGTATATAACAGAGAGTGAGTCGACGGCACTTAAACCGTGACTCGTGTCGAGAATAAAGGTTCCAAATGTGTTGTGTGTGAATCGTCGGCACTTGAACCGAGATTCCTGTTGAATAAAACAATACAATTTAGTGAATCGCCAGCACTTGAACCGTGATTCTTATTGTTAAACTTTATTCTGACTTATCAATTAATATTTCACTGCTTATATATAAAAATAGAAATGGTAATAAAACAACAAAAATAAATTTAAATTGGCAAAAATTTGTCAGCAGTCATTCTGAGTTCAATGAAATTGCACCTTAACGTTGAGTAATGTTTTTAGAGGAAGAAAAGCGTGTATGCAAAATAACTTGGAGTGAATAAATTTACCATTTTTTACAACTCAGCAAAAATCAAAGATAATTCTACAATTATTTATTAAACAATTATTCTGAGTTGAATGAAATTTTTGGCTGGCCATGAAAAGGTGTATTGAATTACAACTTTACGTTCTGTGAATTTTTTACTGTTATAATTACTAAGCAAAAACGAAAGACAATTATTAAATAATTATTTTGAGTTGAACGAATTTGGCTGGCAATGAAAAGGTGTATTAAATTACAATTTTAAGTTCAGTGAGTTGTTTACTGTTGTTATTATTAAGTAAAACTAAAGATAATTATTTATTAAATTATTAATGCAAAAACAAAAAGGGTTATTGTATGTGTTAACAATTTATATAACAACAATGACACTCAAAATTTAATAAAATACTTAAATAATATTTAATTTGTATGTATGTACTTACCTTGATGAACTCTGCTGATTTCTGCTTCATATATTACTATTTGGAAAAGAAACAAATCAACATGTATACAAAATTGAGCAGGACTATTTTTATTTGTACTTTGACAGTTCGGGTTGAAGTGTCATTCTATTTTATATGGAGTTTGGCGGCAGAGGTAAGGCAGCTGAATATTATCTGAGCGAATAAGGCTACCTCATACACTGTGCATTTTTATTTGAAGTGAAGCGAAGTTTTTTTAGCTAGGCTGCAAATAATGCTACTAGACTTCTGCAAAGTCTACTTAAACTTAAAAACAGGGCTGTCAGATCATTTCTGACCTATCTTCAACCATATTGTAAGAAATCGCTAAACTATTTCTGTGACTATTTTTGGCTTTGGACTATTTTTATTTTTCAGTGTGACCCATTTTCCATGGATCCAATAAACACTTCTAATATAATTTCTCTGTTTCTTTTCCCTTGAGTTTGACGGAACGAATCTAGTTTAGGCAAGATGGCACAATTGAAAAGAAAATTATCATACGTCAAAGAAAATGTAAAAATAACAAGAGAATATTAAATAAAAAAGTTGGCGGCGAGCCTTACAGGTATGTGATGAAAATCGATTTCGAAAACTAAGAAATTTAAAAAAACGTTTTTGAATAAGATTTCTTTATTAAAAAGAATTTTAGCACACATATTATACAAAATATTGAGAAAATCTTTGCTGCCCATTAGGGTTTTATCTAGGGATGTAACGATATGCTCTTTTGCCGATACGATACCGATACTCAAAAATATATATCAGCGATACCGATACGAATGTTGAAATTGAATTCAAGTTTAAATTAACAACATTCAAGGAAAATATTTTTTTACTATTCAAAATTACGGTGTAAGAGATCATAAATATTTAAAATTGATATAACCCAGTAAAAACATTTGTAGACATTTTTCAGGAACTACATTTTCATTGCTTCCAAAGAATCTATATTAAAAAGCAAGTAAAAATTTATTCAAGTCTTACAAAAAATGTGTTATTCATTTATAATTTTAAAAATACTCACCATGCTTTTGAAATCAAATTTTTAAAGGACATTAATGAACTATTATTCTTCAAAAAGTTTATGTTTATTCACTTAAATTTGCATGAAAGCACAGTTTTGCGCTTAAATTCTCATATAAAGAAACAAGTTGCGAAAATGGATAATTTTTAATCATTTTTCCTAGAGTAAAATAGTCGTTTGATTTTTCATAAAATTTTACTAAATGTAGAGCTACTTACGACCTTTAATAATTGTACAAAGAAGTAAAAAATTTAGTTTCCTTTGAAGTACTGCTTAATTACTTGTTGCCGTTACGTTACGAAAAGTTGAGTTTTCCCTGAAAATGCCCATATGTTAAAAACTTGAAAGCAAAACTTGAACGTGTGACTGCAGCGCAGCGTTAGTACATTTTTAAATGATTTTCATCAATTGTTTGTACAACAAAATATTACAAAATCCATAGATTTATGATGTTATATAATAACATTTAAGCAATTTAAAAAAATTTAAGCAAATGTTAGTAAAAATGATGTAGAAAATATTAAATATTTTCAAAATATATGTAACATTTTTTGTCATTTTGACGATTTCACAAACAAACTTTGACGATATTGTATTAGTTTTGACTGGCAACTCGTCTGAGTACATATATGTATGTCTGGCAGCACGTTTTAAGAAACTCAAGAGAACACGCTCAATTCCTACAAATTTAGCAGGTTTGCTCTCTCAGTCTTTCAATTGAGTGGAAAAAATTTTTTCAAAAGTTTGTTATCTTCTCGCGGGTAAATAACTACGTTGCACACACAATACCACAGGTGTGTTTGCTACTTCTGATATACCAACCAACGTTGCCAGAAGCTTTTCGAAGAAAATCATCATTTGGCGGAATAATAATCATATTTGGATATAAAAAATCATCACAAACTTTTATTCCAAAGCTGAACAATGAGACTTTTACAGCAAACTAAAACAAAAACGCGTTTTTTAGATTATCTCATTTCCTTCATGTCATATTCTAGATAGGAGAGTTACTGCTTTTTTGGCCACCAATATTAAAAAGATACTTGTAAAAAATTCGTGAAAATGTTTGAAAACCGGCAGCGATCAGAGAAGTATATAAAATATCGCCATGGCTCTAATAACATATAAAAATGTGACAAAACCACATCCACCGCGAAAAAAAACTCGGAAAACACAACTATATGCACTGGTATACAAAAACACATTTTTCATCTTTTAAATAAAAATATGTGGAATATACAAACTTTAATGCATAAATCCGTTTTCAGTTTTTTCCTATCACGTACATTTTTTTAATGAACATGACTAAGATTTTCAATATGTACATCAGTATAGTTAACTCTAACTTGAGAATGGTTTATTCAATTTCAATAAATAAAAAATGCAGAATAAAATTACCTTTAAGTCATTTATATCTAATTCTTTTTAATTTCCATCTGCTTCGGAGTGATTCAGAAACTAGCGGCGAAAAATGCGTTTTTCATGCAAAGTGAATTTTTTTTTTTCAATTTAGTTATGAGTTTTAGTCGAACTGTATGTATGTATATGGGTTTATATCCAAAGAAATTTAATTATTTTGGCTTGAGCTCGGCTTTAATTCAATTTTTCAGTTAAACTATATTTTTATTTATAGATAAATGTGAAGCATGCAAACAAAGAAAAATTTGACTGCACGGAGGGTTGAACTGACAATTTTCCTTAGCTCCCGCTAATCTCCTCAGAATTCTCTTCCGCTTAGACCACTCGACCAAAGAAATTTTTTTTCGTTTTCAAAAAGTCATGAAAAAATTAAGAGGGAAGCTTTGTAGGTATATTAGGAATATAATAAGCCATAAACCATTAAAATCGAAAGTAAATGTCGATTTTATCCACAATTACACACACAATTTTAAATTTTTCCTTTTTAATACACACACAATTTTAAATTTTTCCTTTGTATAAAAATTGTGATTTTTATGAACTGACCACCTTCACTTAATTGCGAATAAAATCAACATTTGCCATCGATTTTCATGATTTAAGGCTTATTTTATTTCTAGTTATCCTACCTGTCAGACTAATGATAACAATTTAAAGTTTTTGCAGCTTTAATTTCTTTTATGAGTTTTTGAAAACGAACAATTAATTTTGCAAAAAAAATTTCGCCGATCATTTCTGAAGAACTCCAAAACAGTTGGAAATATAAAAAATTAGTATGCATGATTGGCTTATTTATTCAAATCGGATAATTCGTTATTGAGTTAGGGTGAAATATACTGACGTAGCTATTTGAAATATTAGTCATACCCATTAAAAAAACCTGTACATGATAGAAACAAATTTAAAAATTATTTGAATTTAGCCCAATAAACTTTGTACATCCCACAAAAATTTTTATCATCGAACATGATTGATAGTTTTATCATTGAAAATCATCTTTCAAAGCTGATGAATGCACTTCAATAAACTTTTATATTAAAAACGTTTGAAAATTATATATCAATTGATCCAAACAACTACAAAAAGTAAGGCATGATATGTTCCAATAACTATTGATATATCGTCACAGAAAATGCAGAAAGCCCTATGTAACATTTTGAAAGTTTTACAGAAGAAGCATAAAACTTGTTGAAATGAAAAATATATGGGCAATTCATGCAAAATTTCGCCATAAATATATAAATTTGTTGGGCCTTTTTTAATTATATTGTAAAATTGTACACTAATTGTCAATAAATTTTTTTTCATTTAGACAGCTTTCATCCTTCTCCTGTAAAATTGTAATATGTCCGATGTGGCTTTTTGCATTTTCTATGACGATATACATATAAACAGTATAAGAAAATTATAATTTGCGAGAAAAAATCATCATTTGGGGAAAAAAATCATCATATCATATTTTGGTTCAAAAATCATCAAAAATATGATAAAATCAGCATTCTGGCAACGCTGATACCAACACACACATACCCTCTCGATTAAGGCCGTGTCAGATACAACTTTGTCGCTTTGCGTGACGTTTCTAACTTTGATAGAAAAGTGTAAAGCAAAAGGTGTATGACACAATGAAAACTTTGACAACACTCGCGCATTGATCGTTTACCAAAAAAGTAGTTGATAATTTTGCTACAGGGTGTTTTTTTTAGAGGTATAGAACTTCGAATTGAAATAAAACACAAGAAAATCGTTTTAATGTCCATCAATTTGGCTTTATTGGAAGGATAATTTTATGCCATTTATGTTTAAATATGATTTCGGGCATGTGGCCGCCGCGGCTGGCTCGAATAAAGCCAATTCTACAGGTCCAATTTTCAACCACTTTTTCGAGCATATGGGGCCGTATGTTGGCAATAACGTCACGAATGTTGGCTTCCAAGTCCCCTAACGTTTCTGGTTTGTTGGCGTAGACGAGCGACTTCACATATCCCCAAAGAAAATAATCCAATGGTGTCAAATCACACGATCTTGGTGGTCAATTGACAGGTCCATTCCGCGAAAATATGCGCTCATCGAATGTTTCCTTCAATAAATCGATTGTGACGTGCGCTGTGTGGCATGTAGCGCCGTCTTGTTGGAACCACAACTCATCCACATTCATGCCATCCAATTCGGGAACAAAATAGTCGGTTATCATGGCTCTATACCGGTCTCCATTAACGGTGACTGACTCTCCAGCATTATTTCGGAAGAAATATGGCCCAATGACTCCACCAGCCCATAGAGCACACCAAACAGTCAGTTTTTGTGGATGTAATGGCGTCTCAAGGGTCTCATGTGGATTCTCTTCACTCCAAATGCGGCAATTTTGCTTGTTGACGTAGCCATTCAACCAAAAATGAGCCTCATCACTGCACAGAATTTTGCGATGAAAATCAGCATCGAGATCAATCTCATTTTCGGCGAACTGAACCATTATTTTCGAAATAAATTTTCACGATTTGCAAGCGTTGTTCTTTTGTCAACCTGTTCATGATGAAATGGCAAACCAAACTAAATATTAATCACTTGACAGCTGACAAAATGGCCGCCAGTTAAAAAAGTGATGCCAACTTAAAGTTCTATACCTCAATAAAAAACACCCATTATTTATATATATATTTTTTATAAAAATAAAAGTCAATTATGTTATTTTACGATTTATTATAAATAAATAAATGCCACATACATATTTACCTCTTATTAAAACAGATTCAAACGCGCAATATGTTTCGTTTGGCAATATAATAAAAGAAAATTATTCCAGCCGATTGTCAAAGCAAGCAAAAAGATGAGAGTTGCCGAACTTTTCGCTTCACGCTGCGTTAAAAGTGCTGTATGTAGCATGTTTCGTATAAGTATGTACATTTCATCTTAGATGTCAAAGCGAATCTGTAACGCAACGCGAAGCAAAAGTTTTATCTGACATGGCCTTTAATGTTTGACATTTTCTATCCCAATATGTACTTTTGTGTTAGTTATGCGGCTACCTGTTATATTATTCTACCATGAGTTAGGCTATATTTTTATTGCATTTTTGGCTTTCTTTGTTATTGTTCCACTTCTTATGTTCCTGATTTTAGTCTTTACTATTTTTTATTGTTTGTTGTTGTTTTGCCAAATAATCGTAATGAAAAATTTGGAGTCCCTATAAGTTATACTGAAAAAAGTGAATCAAATATTTTTTGGCATGAAATGTTAAAAAAATCTGTTAAGCTGACTCTTAGCTACATTATTGCTATATATAGTTAAGCGGTATTATAAAGTTTGAATTAGCTGTTGACCAAATACTGATGACACCGTTTTTTGAGGATTCACTGATTTTCAGAAACTTTGGAGGTCCATAAAAAAAAATTGGTCACCAAATTCGCCAAATTGAGTAAAGGGTTTTACTACCCCATTGTAGGACAATCGAACCTGTACTGTCCAGTTCTTGTGTTTTTCCAAAAGTCTTTATTTGTCGCAAAGTGTAATTAGTAGAAAAGCAAAAAACAAATTTTAATTCCTTTATAATTTTAAAAAATTCTCGCCATACTCGCATTAAAAAAATTGTGAAAATGGTTAATTTTTTATCCTTTTTTCTTGAGGAAAAATCATTATAACGGGTGTTTTTTTAGAGGTATAGAACTTCGAATTGAAATAAAACACAAGAAAATCGTTTTAATGTCCATCAATTTGGCTTTATTGGAAGGATAATTTTATGCCATTAATGTTTAAATATGATTTCGGGCATGTGGCCGCCGCGGCTGGCTCGAATAAAGCCAATTCTACAGGTCCAATTTTCAACCACTTTTTCGAGCATATGGGGCCGTATGTTGGCAATAACGCCACGAATGTTGGCTTCTAAGTCCCCTAACGTTTCTGGTTTATTGGCGTAGACGAGCGACTTCACATATCCCCAAAGAAAATAATCCAATGGTGTCAAATCACACGATCTTGGTGGCCAATTGACAGGTCCATTCCGCGAAATTATGCGCTCATCGAATGTTTCCTTCAATAAATCGATTGTGACGTGCGCTGTGTGGCATGTAGCGCCGTCTTGTTGGAATCACAACATGCCATCCAATTCGGGAACAAAATAGTCGGTTATCATGGCTCTATTGCTGTGCACGGTGGCGAATCGATTCATTCGGGTCCTCTTCAACACTTTGCTCTACAGCGGCAATTGTTTCTTCGGTGCGCACTGTTCGACGTCTCTGCGGATGCGTATTATCACATAGAGTAAACGTAGTGCGAAAACGATCCATGGTTAATCGAATTAATTGCTCTGATGGACGATTATGTCGACCATAAAATGGACGGAGCTTGCGGTAAACTTCGCGAACTGAACCATTATTTTCGAAATAAATTTGCACGATTTGCAAGCGTTGTTCTTTTGTCAACCTGTTCATGATGAAATGACAAACCAAACCAAATATTAATCACTTGACAGCTGACAAAATGGCCGCCAGTTAAAAAAGTGATGCCAACTTAAAGTTCTATACCTCAATAAAAAACACCCATTATATATATATATATATATATATATATATATATATATATATATATATATATATATATATATATATATAACGAGTGATTTTTTTGCTATTATCTTTTTGGCAACACTAGTTTTGACAGCTCACGCACGTTTTGTATCTTGTGTCACTGTCAAACATCTTCAGTTTGGTCTATAATTTAATCATGAATTGTCTTACAAACGAACAACGCTTGCAAATTATTGAATTTTATTACCAAAATGCGTGCTCTGTTAAGAAAGTTCATCGCGCGCTTCTTCCATTTTATGGTCAGTTTAATCGACCTTCTGAGGCTTCTATTCGGGCTATTGTAAAAAAATTTTGCACCAAATTTACATTGTTGGACATTAAACCACCAACACGTTTACGTAGAGTGCGAACTGAAGAAAATATCGCAGCCGTATCGGCCAGTGTTGGTGATGACCGTGAATTATCGATTCGGCGCCGTTCGCAGCAATTGGGCCTCTGTTACTCCACTACGTGGAAAATTTTGCGGAAGGATTTGGGTGTGAAGCCTTATAAGATACAGCTGGTGCAAGAATTGAAGCCAAACGACCTACCACAACGCCAAATTTTTGGTGAATGGGCTCTTGAAAAGTTAGATGAAGATCCACTTTTTTATCGAAGAATTATGCTCAGCGACGAGGCTCATTTCTGGTTGAATGGATACGTGAACAAGCAAAACTGCCGTATTTGGAGTGAAGAGCAGCCAGAAGCATTGCAAGAGCTACCAATGCATCCACAAAAAACAACCGTTTGGTGCGGATTATGGGCTGGCGGCATCATTGGGCCGTATTTCTTCAAAGATGATGCGAATCACAACGTTACTGTGAATGGTGAGCGCTACCGTGCGATGATAACAAACTTTTTTCTGCCCAAAATGGAAGAGCTTGACTTGCATGACATGTGGTTTCAACAAGACGGTGCCACATGCCACACAGCACGCGAAACAATGGATCAATTGAGAGGCGAGTGCGGTGAACAGTTTATTTCACGCTTGGGACCAGTCAATTGGCCGCCCAGATCGTGCGATTTAACGCCTCTAGACTATTTTTTGTGGGGCTATGTTAAGGCTAATGTCTATAGCGACAAGCCCGCTTCGATTGACGCACTGGAAGCCAACATTGCCAACATTATTCGTGAGATACCGGCCGAAATGTTGGAAAGAGTATGCCAAAATTGGACTAAGCGGATGGACCATTTGAGGCGCAGCCGCGGCCAACATTTGCATGAAATAATCTTCAAACATTAAATTATATCGACCCAACTATCGATCCAAATAAATATTTCATGCATTTTTCTGAATTTTATGTGTTTTTTTTTACTTTCCGATAGTTCTTATAAAATCACCCATATATATAATGGGTGATTTTTATATATATATATATATATATATATATATATATATATATATATATATATATATATATATATATATATATATATATATATATATATATATATATATATATATATATATATATATATATATATATATATATATATATATATATATATATATATATATATATATATATATATATATATATATATATATATATATATATATATATATATATATATATATATATATATATATATATATATATATATATATATATATATATATTCTTACATTTTTTATATAAGTTTCCAATAAATAATATAAGACAATTTTTTTTATTTAAATAAATTCATTTCTTTATAACGTTCAGATTTTAAAACTTTTTCATGATTTCATTTGGCTGAACTAGATTCAGAAAAATGTCAGGTTAAAGTCTTTCGTGTGATGTGTTATGTAAGTATGAGATAAAGTGACCAAGGTTTTCTGTTTGTGGGGTAACATAATTGTTTTGTATTGTATGTTACCAAGGTAGGGTGGGCAGCTAGTTGGGACAAATTCTACCATATGTCTCTATAACCTTATCACAGTCCATTTAATTGTAGGTCTGTCTGTCCGTCCGAATTACATTTATTTTTCCGTTCCAGTGTTTTTTTCTTTGTGACCTTTTGTTTTGTCTTTTCAGTATAAATTTTATTGTCGATCCCTGCACCGGAAGTCGCGGGTCTTACCTCCCCTGACATCCCTGAGCTAGTTGGGAAATTGGATGGCGACTTACCGGCTGGCGTAAAAGAGTTTTATGACAATATGGCGCCCAATTCGAAAAGCAGTTAAATTAAAATGTTCAATAATTAGTTAATAGGTTTCGCGGCAATATGGCGCCCAAACGAAAGCCAAAGAAAATTTTGAGAAGTAGAGTTAATATAATTTATTAGTTAGTTAGGTTTTGCGCCAGTATGGCATCCAACCTTAAAGCGAGTTTTTTTGAATTTAAAATTTAATTTACCCTCAATTTTGCGTCTATCAGACGTCTAATTTATTCCAATTTCCATTTGTTGATTCACTCAGTATAGTGGCTTGGCCGTCGATACGTAGAGGGACCAATAGCATGACTACTGGGTGAAACACAAATTGACAGGATAAATGATTAGTTTTTTTCATACTTATAGTTATATTTATTTAGTAATCCGTTCAGTCCATATTTGTTTATGGTACTAAGAATTTTTAATAACGTATAGAAGAAGAATAATAATAGTAAAATTAAGGCACATGACAATAAAAATTAAATCATGTTTGCTTAATTTTACTTGTGATAACCAGTGACCGGAAGTAGTATCAAGAAAACATCCATTGCACTGTAATAATTAGTTAAATATTTTAAAGTAGGAGTTTTAAAGAAGTGAAATTGAGGCATATGACAATAGATTAGTTCATGTTTGCTCAATTTTACTTGTTTAATATACAGTGGCCTGATGTAAATTATCTAATAGCATCTGTAGCATTGCAAAAGATAGAGAACTAGTGCAATTTAGTGAAAAAGGGGGGTTAGTACAATTAAGAAATCTGTGATATAGGTAGGATACTAGCATTAGAACATTAATTTGTTTTAATAATATACATGGTCACTTTATATACTTTACAGCACACCTAATTGCTAATAATAATTATTTCTACTTTATAAAATTATAAGTTCTACAATAAGTTTTTAAATTTTGTTCTATATATACCATTTTGAGTGGCATAATTATGACCGACCCAAAAAGTAGGCGTTCCCTCGAATTCGACCAAAATCGAGGGGTTCATCATTATCCACGCCCGTCTAACGTGTTTAAGGACCCGAATTTTAGGGACTTATCTGAAACCATAAAAAACAATAATCAATTTACAGATAAAGAAAATGAAAAGGTAATAGACATACCTGAGGGAGCTGTTGCTCAGAGCATAGCAGAAGATTTGGTAGATTTAGATGGCCATGAATCAGTTTCTGAAAAAAATAAAATTGAATTAGATTTTAGAAATACAATACGAAATGAGATGTCGGAAATGATTCAGGTTGCTTTGCAAGAGGGTTTGAAAGGTATTATGCAAGAGGTTAATAAAGCACTTAAACCACAAAGCGATATTCGCAATCCATTTAATAAGGGGTCAGGACGAAGTAGTCTTGAAGGTCAGATTCTAGATAATAACATGAATGAAAAAATGATCAATGCTGAAAATGCAACAGGCGCACAGGTTAATGTTTATCAGAAAAACAACCGAAACAATAATAGACTTGAAGCGACGCAACCTGATATACATCAGAAGCGGTCAGAAAGACATTATGCTCAAAATGAAGATGTACGAGCTCCTAAGCAGGGCTATAGATTTTCCAACATTTTGTCTAATGCTCCAAACTTTTACTCTTACCAGAGAAATTTAAATATTCATCCGGTGGAGGGCCAAATAAGGATAGATAAGTGGGATATAGTTTTTGAACGGGGTGGCAGCGGAGTTATAATTGAGGATTTTGTGTTTAGAGTGGAACTTTTACAAGCTAGCTATTCCATACCATGGGAAGAAGTGCTCCGAGATTTCCACCGTCGCTTGAAAGGTCAGGGAAAGGAATGGTTTTGGCTTTATTTAAAGACCCAAAATGGTATAGCTGACTGGCCAACTCTGCGTTACAGTCTATTAAATCAGTATCAGGCAAACAGAAGCGATTTTGAAATTATGCAGGAAATGGTAGACAGACGTCAGCAGTCGAATGAGTCTTTAGACGATTATTTTCACTCGATGTTGACGATTAGGTCGAAGCTTCGTTCTCCCATACCCGAGTATGAAATGATTAAAATACTAAAACGAAACGTAAAAGATCATATTGCCAAACTAGTTTATCCCATGGCAATATATAACATTGAGCAGTTGAGAGAAGAATGTAGAGAAATTGAGAGGAGATTCCCAAAACGTGAGGTCAGATTTACTGCCCCAAATAATAATACATTGCGTTATAATTCCCGTCAAAAAGTAAACGAAATATACGAGGACGAACAGGCTAGAATGTACGGAGAGTGCCGCGAATCGTACTTAGTAGAAGAAGTCGGTCATAAAGTTATTAAAGAGTTAATCTGTTGGAATTGCAGGCGTCCGGGGCATACATATATGGATTGAGATATATGGATTGCGACATACGTAATATCTTTTGTTATAAGTATGGCTTAGAGCGCACTATAACGCCGAAATGTCTAATTTGTAACAAGTCGGAAAACCGCAAGATGAGCATGACGAAAGCGGGCGAGTCACGCTCTACCCAAACGTCCGCAACTCCACAGAATTAAAAGTCGAAAACAGACCGAAATCAAGCAAAAGCTTTAACAACAATTCTACCAATAACAATTCTAATATATCAACATAATCCTAGACATTATAAGTCTTATAATGAACGATTACAAAACTATATACGGGTTAGGAATCGCATTTTCGAAAATGAGTTTAACACGCATACATCAATACCACCAAAAGTCCTAAAAGCCAGGAAGCGGTATAATGATCGAAAAGTAATTAAGGAAGGTGTTATGTCATCGGTCGAAGCGATCTCAAATGGCGATCTAAGAGTTTATGCCGACATTTTTATAGAAAATAAATTAGTCCGAGGGCTGTTAGATACAGGCGCTTCGGTCAGTATACTGGGCAAAGGGTGCAATGAATTATTAACCGAATTAAGCAGGGCAGCTTCGAGGTACAATTCAAATGTGAAGACGGCCTCTGGTCGGGCTCACCAAATTTGCGGCAAGATTATCTTATCAATTAAATACAAAGATAAGATAAGAGAAATTCAATTTTATCTGTGTCCGTCTCTGGAGCAAAGTTTATATTTGGGCATTGATTTCTGGAGAAAGTTTGAGTTAGCACCAGACGTCCTCGGTGTAGACGAGCTGGATGTCGAAAAATTAATGAATAGCTTTGAAACTCCCAAAAATCAATTGCCTGAACAACATAAACTTAACAAACAACAAGATGAACTAGAAAAAGTTAAAACATTATTTAAAACTTTCGAAAAGAACGGACTAGGAAAAACATTATATCCAATTAGTACCTGATTCTGTGCCGTTTAAGGAGCGACATTACCCGGTGTCCCCAAAAGTACAAGAGCTATTATATGAAGAAGTAGATAAAATGTTAGAACTCGGTGTGATAGAAGAAAGCGAAAGCCCATTTAACAATCGGGTGACTCTTGCGTGTAAGCCCGGTAAAAATCCGTTATGCGTAGACGCAAGAAAATTAAACAATCGGATGCATACCCGATTGAGGGAATATTGAATCGCATTGATGAGACCGTATATATTAGCAGCGTTGATTTGAAGTTTGCGTTCTGGCACATCAGCCTGGATCCAAAATGTCGAGAGTATACCGCGTTTACCATCCCAGGCAGGCCACATTACCAGTACACAGTAATGCGGCCCAACGCCTATGCCGCCTTATGGACAGGGTAATACCTCAAAAATTGAAAAATAATGTATTTATATACCTCGATGATTTATTGGTGATTTTCAAAGATTTTGAGTCCCATATGAAACTTTTAAAAGAGGTGGCAAATGCCTATCAGATGCAAACTTGACCATAGGCCTGATTAAAAGCGTTTTTTGTTTCAAAGAGCTAAAGTATTTAGGCTTTATAGGAGGTGGTAGACTTCGCACCGACACCGAGAAAATTAAGGCCATAGAGCAAATACCGATACCAACGACTCCTAGGCAGGTAAGAAGCTTCTTAGGGACTGCCGGTTGGTATCGGCGTTTTATTAAAGATTTTGCAATTACAGCCGCGCCCTTAAGTGACACCCTGAAGAAAGTACGAAATTTAAAATGCCCGAAGGAGCCACAGAAGCGTTTCATGAGTTAAAACAAGCCCTAACAACAGCACCGGTATTGGTACACCCAGATTTTAAAAAAAGAATTTTATATTCAATGCGATGCATCCCATGTCGGGGTTGGAGAAGTGCTCTTTCAAAAAGATTAGCAATATAACGACCGTCCGATTGCATTTTTCTCTCAAAAATTAAACGGAGCGCAAATAAATTACACGGTGACGGAGAAGGAAGTTTAGCCGCAGTGCTAGCCGTGAAAAGATTTAGGCCATATGTTGAACTCATGGATAATGGTGAACTTATTACTGACCACTCCAGCTTGAAATGGCTGATGAGCCTAAAAGATTTAAGCGGCCGTTTGGCACGGTAGTCGTTGTAACTACAGCCCTTCAACATTAAAATATAGCATCGAAATGGCTCAGAAAATATCGTAGCCGACATGCTATCACGGTCTGTAGAAGATTTTAGTGTCGAGGAATGCTACTTGCGGGGATTTGAGACGACCGAGTTTGCATCACCAGAGTACCAAGCATTGGTAAAAACGATTGAGGAAAATAAAAATAGGTTACCTGAATTGAAAATTGATGAGGGCCTGATTTATAAAAATACCAATTTTTCCAGAGATGATAGCGGCGTAGAATGGAAGTTATGGGTTCCAGAAAATCTAATATCCACATTAATATCAAAAGCCCACGATACAGAAACAGCTTCTCACGGCGGAATAGCATAAACTTTGCATCGTCTTAGGCAATTTTACTATTGGCTAAAAATGGCATTGCATGTAAAAAATTATGTAAATAATTGTATAACCTGTAAGGAGATAAAACCGGCCAATTATGAAATGCGTCCAAGAATGGGAGAAGAAGTAATAACTTACCGTCCATTTCAGAAAATGTATATTGATTTCCTAGGGAAATACCCGCGTTCAAAATATGGTAATGCCTACGTATTTGTGGTAATAGACCATTTTTCAAAATTTGTCTTTTTAGAGCCTATGAGAAAAGCCACTTCAAAGTTAGTCATGGATTTTTTGAATCGTAAAATTTTCCACACTTTTGGTACACCGGAAATGATTCATTCGGATAACGGAAAACAATTTATTTCGCAAGAATTCCAAAACTTTTTATAATGCTGCAATATAAAGCATATTAGGACTACGGCTTATGCCCCGCAATCGTACGATTCTGAAAGAGTTAATCAATCTCTTTTGGCAGGCATAAGAGCATACCTCAATACAGATCTTAGAGAGTGGGATTCACATATATCCGAAATAGAATGCGCTCTTCGTTCAGCTGTACAAGAATCCATAGGTACAATTCCGTACATGGCCTTATTTGGCCAGCAAATGTTTACTTCGGGTTCAGATTATGCTCTGTACAGAAAATTGAAATCCTTAGGTGAATACGAGCTAGAAATCCTAGGCAGAAAAGATAAATTACATATCGTTAGAGAGTCTATAAAGAATAATTTACATAAGGCCTATGAGAGATATGAAAGACAATACAATAAAAGAAGCAGGGACATAAAATTTGCAGTGGGACAGGAAGTGTTTTTAAGAAATTTTGTGCAGAGTGACTTTAAGAAAAATTTTAATGCCAAGTTTGCACCGAAGTTCAAAAAGTGTAGGGTACTTGAAGTTATTGGCAATAGTATGTATAAGCTGGAAATCTTCAAGGAAAAATTCTTGGTATTTTTCATGCCAAGGACATTAAACAATAGTCTGTGATATTTTAGTTTTAAGGGGACAAGCAATAAACGTATATTTTTAATATTTACATGTTTGTGCTGTCCCGTTTTAACTTTGACTATTTACGGATTTATTTTTATTGCCTTTTTCTTGTTAGTGATGTCCAGTTTTTATTTATTGATTGACGAGTCTTTTGATGATATATTCCTTTACTTTAAGCATACCTGAGATTTTTTTTGAGACACATCAGTCCATCCTGTAACTTAATTGTACGTGAAAAGAAAAGAGCAAATTTTGAAACAAAGTACCACATTCGAAATTGAGATAAAATAGCAATACTTCCCGTAAAACGATCCAAAGTCTGGGCATTGTTACAGAGGTGGTAGTCACGTCATGGTAGTCACTCTTCTCAATTTTCTCCACAGGTCATCTCGGTAGAATTAGTGGCTTGAAAAATAAATAAAAACCTGAAAGTAAAAGGAGTAAAATAAAGCAATTATTTAGTGAATTTAGTAAAACAGCTGTGATATAATGATAGTTGGTGTAGGAAAATTTATCTATGTGTGTGTGTGGATTGTTAATCAATTGTTAGGAAATTCACCGGGTACAAATTTAAAAAAAAATCACACGTTTCCCGAATGCAAAGAGGGAGAAAGAAAATTGTAATTTATATACAGAAAATAAAAAAAATATAAAGTATAGTTTTAATTAAAACTAGAATGTTTTGAAAGCAACCATATTTCTTTGTTACGTATAAAGATTTATTGGTTGTACTTATCCTGAGCTATTGTTCCATTCACGTTTATTAAATTAAA
This sequence comes from Panzeria rudis, assembly GCA_956483635.1. NCBI lineage: Eukaryota > Metazoa > Arthropoda > Insecta > Diptera > Tachinidae > Panzeria > Panzeria rudis. Next base: position 111,604,590 of record OY101448.1, on the reverse strand, counting down.
TAGATGTGTAGATGGAACAGTGGAAGGACACAGTATAACCAATGTCAAAGTCATACGTAGTTGATTATGGGTTGCGCTCGTTTTGTGTTGGAAGGACAGGAATGTCTATCCATTAGAAAATATTTTAACATGCCAGGTTTATGCAAACTCCTTATAACGTGTGATAGGTTAGGGGAAATATGGGTAATTATTATCAGAATAACAAAAAAATATATATATAAAAAAATAATTTAATGTACGATACCGTAAAAATGTTCGACATGTCGGTGATCAAACAAAGGGGGGGAATTTGTAAAAGGCAGTAAATTTGTACAACCGGTATGCAAGCTTTTGCGAGACTAATAAAAATGCTACAGTAGTAGCCGAAGTCTGCGGTAGTACTGCCAAAGGCTTGAGTAATAAAGCTTTTGACGAGGAAAGTTATGGCTAAATTATGGTTTTTGAGCGCAGGATTTTATTCTTGCACGATTGCTGAATGTATCCTTACTGTTTTCTCATTGGTGGCAGAAATTTAGCAAGGCTGTTGTTTGCGATTTATAATTAATAATGCGCAGTGTAGAAATTGGCGTCAAGTTTGTTCAGTCAGAATACTAAATGCAAAAAAAAGTGGCAAAGAAAGTTTGAGATAGGGCCAAAACTATTGCCAAAAAAATCCATTAAAATTTCAACAAAGAAAAAAAAATAGAAAAAGGTGCCAACCTAGTTATAAAAAAAATAATATAAAATAAAAATGAAACAGCATATAAGAAATCGTAAAAAATGGTTAAGGAAGATTTAAAAAAATTATCGTTTATAAAATAGATAATAAAAATAAAAAACAGTTTAAAATTAAACAAAAGGAGTTAAAAAATAAATATATGTTGAATTTTAGAGTAATAATCAGAAAAAGAATAAGATAGGTTATTTTTTTAGTGAATAGTGTTCTATTATACATGTAGTGTTTTTTTTGTATTAGCAATTGTTAGCCCAAAACTACTGTGTCGTGTCATGTAGATAAAATTTAAAAAAGAGAAATTGAATTTAAAATAGCCATTTTATAGAGCTCTATCAAATAGGAAATATTAGTGTTTTTTTGCGCGCGTTTGTTCTGTTTGACTGTAGTGTCCAGAAAGGTTAGGGTAATTTTGGGATCTTTGGTTTAGGAAAATTTTTCTGATGTAATTAGGATAAGTAATTGTGTTAGTAATTCGCCATTTTTAATTTATTTATATATACATATATATATATATATATATATATATATATATATATATATATATATATATATATATATATATATATATATATATATATATATATATATATATATATATATATATATATATATATATATATATATATATATATATATATATATATATATATATATATATATATATATATATATATATATATATATATATATATATATATATATATATATATATATATATATATATATATATATATATATATATATATATATATATATATATATATATATATATATATATATATATATATATATATATATATATATATATATATATATATATATATATATATATATATATATATATATATATATATATATATATATATATATATATATATATATATATATATATATATATATATATATATATATATATATATATATATATATATATATATATATATATATATATATATATATATATATATATATATATATATATATATATATATATATATATATATATATATATATATATATATATATATATATATATATATATATATATATATATATATATATATATATATATATATATATATATATATATATATATATATATATATATATATATATATATATATATATATATATATATATATATATATATATATATATATATATATATATATATATATATATATATATATA
>OY101448.1:111352684-111597684 GCA_956483635.1 Panzeria rudis | reverse complement strand
TTTAAAAAGAGATATTTCACTTCGAAATTATAATTTTTATTTTTTTGCATACATTTTTTTATTTTAAGAGCACCATTCAATATCTGAAAAAATTTAAGTAAACATAAAAAAACTTGAAGTTTTACTAAAACTTTTAACAGTACCATCTCATTTCTAAGCAATCTGTTAGCTAGGCAATATTGTTTTGCGTTTCTAATATATGAAAGAATTATGGGAAAAATGCTGCCCAGCTAGCAGGTTGCCTAGAAATGAGATGATATTGTACCTATCACGAGCTTATGCAAGGAACACAACTGGGTCGAACGACGAATATTTGGTCGCGAATATTCGTCGCCAAAAATAAAACACATTTGTGTATATGAAAATACACACAATAACGGCGTCGGACGAAATTCGTCATACACGAAGAACTCTGAATAGATTTATTTCTATTTCTTACGCCGGCGAACGACGAACATATCAGTACCAAGTGACCATGTTTGGTTTTATTTTTCAAGTGTTTTATTAAATAAAGATAATTTTTGCTTTAATTATTTTTTTATTTTTATTTTATAGCATTTGAAGTAAATATAGATAATAATTAACTATACAAATTGGTGTTAGCTGTGTTTTTGCTAATGTTTAATTATTCAAGTGTGTTTTATTTTTTTAATACGGTCACACTTTGCACAAACAGTAAACAACTTTATCAATTGTAACAGATGTTGCGTTTTCGTCGCTATTGTGCTTCACACGACGAATTTACACAGCGAATTTTTATCGACGAATTCGTCGTGTTGGACGAAATTCGTAGTTCGTCCCAGTTGTGTTCCTAGCATTAGTCCTCATTTTGATCTCAGTGCTATTTACGGCTGAAATTTTTGGATCGGAGGATCGCCTTATGTTTACATTTATTTGAACAATAGTGACTTAATACTGAAAATTTGGTTAAACTATTTTCATAAATCTAAAGAGAGGATAACACTCACTTTTCAGTGGTATATGGGCAAACCCCAAAAATGGTCTACCAAGGGGAGAATTTTAGAGTTATCAAAACTATTTATATATGTTGATGAAATAATGTGTTAAATATTTAAACTTCAAAATGTATATAGGATAAAGTTTCTTGGTGATCCCTTTATGAATGGTAAGGATACATATAGAATATATATATATATATATATATATATATATATATATATATTATATATATATATACATTATTTCATCAACATATATAAATAGTTTTGATAACTCTAAAATTCTCCCCTTGGTAGACCATTTTTGGCGACGAATATTCGCGACCAAATATTCGTCGTTCGACCCAGTTGTGTTCCTTGCATAAGCTCGTGATAGGTACAATATCATCTCATTTCTAGGCAACCTGCTAGCTGGGCAGCATTTTTCCCATAATTCTTTCATATATTAGAAACGCAAAACAATATTGCCTAGCTAACAGATTGCTTAGAAATGAGATGGTACTGTTAAAAGTTTTAGTAAAACTTCAAGTTTTTTTATGTTTACTTAAATTTTTTCAGATATTGAATGGTGCTCTTAAAATAAAAAAATGTATGCAAAAAAATAAAAATTATAATTTCGAAGTGAAATATCTCTTTTTAAACTATAAGACATACAATAAGACTATAAGACATACAGTTGAAAATTTTTTTCTTTATTTGGATTATATTACTTACTTCCAAATGGGTCCTGTTTTTTATTTCATAAGAATTTTTATTTTTTCCCACATATATTTGGTATTTCTTTACTTTAATTTGTTTGCAAAAAAATATTGAAAAAATTAAATTTCCATTAAAATTAATTCTTATCATCAATTCGGGAAATTACATTATTTTTCTTTCTTTACAAACGCATTTTTAATAGGAATCGAAAATACAAACGAAGTTAATTTAAGAAGATTTCCTCTTCGTCCAGTTTTTAAATAAGACCATATTTAGTCATTAGAAATATCTTTGGGAAGAAGCTCTTAATCTGTATATAATTTATTTTCTATAGACTCGACGAATTTCCATTGATAGTTCCCAGCAAACAGCTTTTTACAAAAGTGAAAATTACATTTATTAGAGAAAGACTTTCATTGTAACCCAAAGCGTATTAATAGCAAGTGGCCTTATTAGTACGACAACAACTGGACTTCACCTATCTGTCATGTGAAATGCATACATAAAAAGTTTTTATTTAGTTTTTTTACATAGAGTTTGACATTTTGGTAAAGTTCATTTACAATAATAAGGCCACCTGGTATCAATTCGCCTTGCTTTAGCCTATGTCTATACGTGATAAATTTTTATCATGACAAATGTCAAACTTTATATTGAAAAATAGTCTGCTTTATCTTATCTGTTTATCCTATATAGAATTTGCCATTTATCATGATACAAATAAATCAGGTATAGACGTTTGTTTCAATATACATAAATTATAATGTATTATATATCCGAATAATTCTAGCATGATTCATGAATTAGATTCCAACGGTAAAATATATAATTGATGTTCATGCATAAAATTGCGAACAGAGAAATTAATTTTTAGCTTGACAAATAGCTTTTTAGGTTGAATCTGGACAAGCCTTAAAAAAGTTTGACAATCAAGCCTTTGCTTTATATTTCATAACAATTTAAAAGTTTTTGAGAGGCAAAGCAATGCTTAATTTCTATGCATTTTGTTTGGTGAAGAATTAGTATGAAAAAGAAAAACTAATTTTAACAACAAAATTAAAATTTTCACTTTTAGTAAATGTTCATGTGCGTTTCCAGCCGAATTAGAGCCGCCGCCGACTATTTTTTCCCAGCCAGCCGCCGCCGATCAAAACCCCTCGGCGCAAGTCTCTGCTAAAGATTTATTCAAAACAATTAAAATGATACCAATATTCTCCATATACGTTCAGAAATAGAATATATATGAAAACTTCAGAGGCCCATAACTCAAAAACTATGCGTTTCTCCCAATGTTTTAATTTGACATTATCTTCTTATATTTGCATTTTCTAGCCCCCTATCTAATTTTTTTATTTGGAGCTGTGTCACTAAACTGGACTTGTTCCTAAATTTGCTCACGACTGGGTTGCAAATTTGCGTACTTTTTTCGAAAAAAAAATTTTTACGACCTTATTTCCAAAAATATCGGTAAATAGGTGAGCCGCCTACAATTCTGTCGGCGCAAAATCTGTCCAGCCGCCGCCGCCGATAATTTTGCCTCGGCTTGTTTCTCTGCACGGAAGGTTGTCTTAATTTGTAAATTAAATACAAAATTTTAATTAAAGTTAGTTACTTATTCATTGATACGTTAAAGAAATTTCTGTGAGTATGCACAAATTTTATTATTCTTTATCATTAAAAAGTATCTCAGTGAATTGATGGAGATGTTTAAATTAATTAAATGCAATGATTAAGACCGACCGACCACAAAACTTTACTTTTTTCAACTTTGTACTATTTTATGAGAGGCATGGAAGCGAAGGCAACAAACTCCATATTTTGCATGAATGTCTCATCTAGTTGCGTTTGATCAACGCATGGTGGGGTATTCGTTACCTAAAATGTGAATCAATCCTTTCCCGAAATCGAAATTCAATGTGTTTCAGTCAATTTGAGTTAGAAGCAGTGTGGGGATTTCTCCCCAAATTGGGGATTTCAACTTCTATTTGTGGACTCACTTTCGTGGGGAGGGATTTGGGGATTTTTCATTATAAGTACTTTTAATAAAAATATTTTTCTACTTGTAGAAGGCATTTCGGTTATTTTTAAATAGTGTTTAACTTGATGAATTTCATTTGTTTGAATGCATCAAGATATAAATTGTACTAGGCTAAATGGAACGTTGGCATAGGATGTTCAGAGGAATGAGAACTGTTATCACTTTCATTTCAAAAAGAGTTTAAAGAAGTTTGGTTGCAATATGTTTTCACTTGTCTTAGTAAAAGAAATGCTTAAAGGATTCGATGAAAATTTGAAAATTCGTTCCATGTCGATAAACATATCATCTCTACCAGCTACAACTATCGAATATAAAAAAGTCGCTTATTAGATTCGTGATCGTGGTCTTCCTATCTTTACGACACGCTTCGCTGCAAAATGCTCTCATAAGCTTAGTACTCTGTTCAAATTTGCGCGAAATCAACTTGGTTTTTTCATACCAAAAATTTGACAAATAACCAATCATAACTAGCCCTTGATAGTATGCTAAGATTGTTTACGTTTGTAAAAAACCAAATGTGTGTTGTAAATTCCACACGAAAAAATGGTGCTCATATTCCCTCTTATTCCGTAACTATTTGTCGACGTCACGTCAAGACAATACCAAAAAAATTGACACATTTCTACTCGTCATCGACAACAATTTATTACTTACTATTCTCTAAGGCATCGAAAGTGGGAAGAGGCTGTTAATAGTAGTAAATTTTTGACGACAGCGAGTTGACAAGTACCAATTCTTTGGTATTGTCTTGACGTGACGTCGACAAATAGTTACGGAATAAGGGGGATTATTTCGCATGAAGACTCAAAATGTTATAGATAAATTTCATACGTTTTTCACAAAATAAACAGAGTACTATTTCTGCAGCAATTTTTCATGAGCAACTCTTACACTTTTAGGAAGGCGCTGACTATAACATATATGTTTACAATTGATGGGTATTTTGCTGTCTTCTGAATAGCACCGATTTGCATATTGATAGTTAGATATGGTTGGGATCAAGAATAATAGAATACAAGGTTACGACATCCCGCGTGTAAAATTGGCATTTTCTGCGCATGTGTCACCAATGACGTCACAAAATGTGTTCCTATTGGTTAATAATTTTCAGATGTTGTAGGGCTGCTACAAAATTGCATACATTGTTTCGAATAAAATTATACAGGCTTAGTTACACATTGACTTGGCAACCTTTTGAAAAGCACCAACTACGTCATCTAACGGGAAATTTTGCGGATTTCTTAATCTTGTATTCTATCATTCTTGGGTAGGGACAATATGTTAACATCACGTAACTGATTTTGTTATATAAATCGTTAAAAAACAGTCCTATCTTCAAAATAAAAAATCTAAATTAGTTAATATTATATACAACGCTTTCAGTTTAACTAAGGGACCGAGATGCAAAGGTGTGCAAGTGCAAAAAGAGTGAAAGATTCAACGTTTTTTTTTTCAATACATATTTTTTGAAATGCATATTTTCATACTTAATTTATTGGCTTTGTAAGACATACAGTTTTTTTAGATTATCATACAGGTCTGATTTTTTTGAGTGATAGATGTTAGTATTAAGTACCCTGCGCAAAATTTGTGTCACTTGTTCCAAAAGTATCTGTCCTATGACTTATGGAAATAGGAATGTACTGTGACTGATCAAACTAGACCCCATCTCTTAACAGATATAAATGTTCCAAAACTGCATAAAGATTAAAAAAATATTGTCTTCGTTTTTTTGTATTTACAAATATTTGTGTCCATATCTGCGAAAGTTTAAATAAATTTTTGTAATGGAATTCTGAATTTAAGAAATTGCATTTCAGGTGTAAGTGCCAATTAAATTGCATTTTTTAAAAACAAAATAGTGGAGTTCAGTGTTTGATGCAAATAGTCTTCAGAAAGTGCAAATATGTCAACAAAATGTGCTAGGATTTAAGGCTACGGTAAAATGCATTTTCACTTTCGCAAGACTATTTGCATCAAACACTGAACTCCGCTAATTTTCTTCACACTACATTTCTTGCAGTTACTTTTTTAGGTTTTAGTAGAATGAAATCAGATGACGATTGTCAAAAGAAAAAATCAAATAAAACAAAAATATAAATAAATTGCATACATACGTCATTGCAAATAAATAAAATAAAAAAGCTATAAACATTTAATCAAAACATAATCCAATCAAGATAAGTTACAATGAGTGGGAGGGGCTTATGTAAACTAAATGAACTCCTACTTTCCTTGGAACTATATCCGAAATCAGTTTTATAGAAACTACTACTGGCACGATTCTTTAGATCAGTCTAGTGACCCATCACAAAATGTCTAAAAGGTATCAATTGCTCCCTCCTATGACAAAGCCATGGTAAAGTGATAGGTACCTTCCATGCAAAGTGTTAGAACTCGAACCAGTCTCTATCCCCCAAGGACTGGTCACGTAACAGGTTCTGTGTCAGTTCGACCCTCCTAGGGTATTGATTCCTGCATCTAAGGGCCATTATTACAACTCGGCTTTAGTTATAATTAGCATTTTATCGGACGGATAAACAGTTTTTCATTATTACAACTTTAATATAACCTAAAATTGTGGGATAACTTACTGGGAAGTTCATTCTTCCGCTAACTTTTATCGGCACACATTTTCATAGGCTGCCATACTTGATTCTTTATCAAGTAAACACCAAGGCGTATCTAACTGGTGAACTCGCCAGAACACAAGACCTTACTCGGCAAACTTAATGGAGTGATGAAATTATCGCAATTTTGTCACTATATGGAGCTTCCCTTCGTTACGGTATTGGATATTTCATTATAGAGCTACCTGCGCTGATAACTCCATCCATCTTTCAACACTTTTTGACAACTGTAGTGTAGTTTCTACAACAAATTTATACTTGTTGTAGACTTATGTGTACCTGTTATCTGTGCCATTGTAAATACATATGTATGACGTTGCCACTTGTGCTCTTGTATAGCCATACTTTGAAAAAGATAATTTTTATTTTACAGGCAAGTTGTAATAATGAAAAATTGTTGCAGGTCAGTTTACCGATCACTTCTGCTTATCATGCCAGTAACTATCTTCCACTTTACTGCTGAGTTGTAATAATGGCCCTAACTCTTTTTTTTTTGTTTTGACACTTGTAGCCTTTTGCTTCTCAGACCCTCAATTATAATGCAATTTTTTCAACTGAAAAGTTGTAAAAATTAGTTACGTGTTGTCAATGTATGGCCTACGATATCTTAATGACACTCATAATAAACTGACGTTATGCTGTGCCTGGCCACGAAGGAAACGCTGGATAGAGCGAGCTGACTGTCTAACCAACAGAGAAGCCCAAAGTAGTTTAATAGGACCGGAATACTTCTATAGCATCTCACGTGGATACGGCAAAGAGAAGACTAGTTCCTGGGCTCAGGTGTTGTATGAACAAAAATGACCCAAGAGTACTAGCCGGACACAGCGGTCTCAGACGACAGAAATTTCAGCTGTAATGTCTCATGCAATGAAGTTTCTTGAAGAAATCTTAATGACTCCAAGTAAAGTTTATAGCTTCTCACAAAAGATACTTGCACAAAAAATATTTCGGGTCGCGGTGCTTATGCCCTACACATAATAAGAATAATAATCCAAAAAGCGGCATTATTCTACAAATAAAGGATATTGGCGCAGCTCACTGTTTGATGCAAATGGTCTTGCGAAAGTGAAAATGCAAAATAGCGTAGCTTTTTTATGAAATCCAACAACAGAATACGATTTTTTTTTAAAGCTACGATGTTATCATTTGCACTTTCGCAAAACCATTTGGATCAAGCACTGAACTCCAATTTATAATATTATTATTAAAACTTTTGTACCAAAATACTAGTTTTCGTGCAAAATTAAACCAAAATATATAATAAACATAAGAGTTTTTCAGTTTTCCAGAATCGCATACCTTAGTGGAAAAAATATTTTTTATCTTTGTTTTAATTTCGCTCAATGCCTGTTACAGGTGCCACAAAAGCAGAGCTGTAACAATTGCTATCAATTTTGATTGCAATCAAAATGATTTCATTCTTTGATTTCAAAATGATTTCAGATTTCAAACTGAAATCATGTCAAGATTGCAATCAGGGTTGTTTGGCGGTTAAATGTTTGATTTGGCGACATGGCGATTTTTCTGGCGATAAAAATTTTTTTTGGCGATTTTTATGAAATTTTTATAATTCAGGAAAATTACTTTGTTTAAAAAGTATTTTCAAAAATAATTCCCACCAAAAGTCGTCTGTAAGAAATTAAAACAATGTGATTTTGATGGTTGTTCTTATATTAATTATAGTCACTATTAATGGGTTTTTAATTATTTTTACTTTTGGCGATATTCTGCAAAATATACGATCACTTTATAAAAATTTATATTACAAAAAGTATTAAAATATATATTATGAAATATATATTACGAGAAACAACATAAAATTGATTTTAGCGACTTTTGGCGATTTCTAAAACCAATTTGGCGAAATAGGTCGGAAAAAATCTGACAACACTGATTGCAATCATTTTGAAATCATTGATTGCAATCAAATCAAATTTTGTTGAAATCATTTGATTTCAATCAATTTCCCTGAAATCACTACTATAGTGTAAGTCCAACAAAATTGTATAAAAAACGTACCAAAACGTAGGTTAGTTAAGAAAAATGAGTATCACTTCAAGAGAACGATGATTGCAATCACTGGATTTGATTGCAATCAATTGATTGCAAAATCATTCGTACATAGCTTCTGTGTTGGCATTGCTATTTATTATTATAAAAATTAACCTTTGGACTTGGTGTTTATAAACATATGTATATCAATTTATTTTTAAAACAAGCAAATATGAGCAGACTTTTATCAGCAGTCGCTGTTGAAATATTTTTGGTTTTAAGAAATTCAAGAGACTTTGTTTAACTTTGCTTAACTCACTACTATAATCCCTCATATTCCCGAAAATTCGCAGATTTTTAGTCCTTGTTGCAAATAATAAACAAGATGTATACACAGACTAAACATAAAAACTAAAAATGCAAAAATAATCTCACTAACCTGAAGTTGGTGGTTTCATTGTTATTTTACACTTTTCACTTAAAAAATATCGAAATTTCACTTTTAAAACTAAGACAGTCTGTATTTTTACTGCGCGCTAGAAAAACACTAAAAAAACTCTTACTTTACATGCCGTCTATACCTGATATAATATCAAATATTTTTCTAGCAGCAAGCGTCAAATTTCATATCATATCATGTGTGGCCTTCAATATTAGTGTTATTGCATAATCCTACGTCTATACCTGATATATTTAAAGGGTTTGGCGTTCGTATGTGTCAGTTTTTTTTATGACCTTTTAAATTTTTTCCTTATCTTGATGTTTTTTCGCTTAGTTGTAACATTTTGGCAAAAACGTAGTTTAACATAACTCGAGAACCACTTGTCCGATTTTGCTAAAACAAACTCAAAAAAATTTAGAATTACAATTTCTTTAATCCGTTTATATAACGTTTTTCTTGATAATCAACAGTTTTGCCGGTAAAAATAAATTTGTGGAGAAAAAAAAATATTTTTTTGCCTAAAAATTAAATTTTTTTTTTAATTCATAAAAAATCCAAAACGGAAAAAAGGATCAAGTGTTATTAATTTCGTGTAAAGTCACATAACCTCTAAACAAAATGCGACATAGATCATAGAAATCGATGAACGCGTTCTGCTTTTATTTACAATTCAGAGAATGTATCCCATTTTGACAAGAATATTGATATTTGTTTTTATTCAAAAAAGTGTCATTTATCGCCTTTTTTATAAATTTTCCCCAATAACTCCAGACTTCTGGCCATAAACTACTAAAAAAATTAAGTAAACATTTTTATAATTTTTTATTTTTAATTTATTTATTTATTTTTATTTATTTTAATAAATATTGCATAGACTTTTTCGATGGTGGTTGTTCGGGACTAGTGGCATCGCATTCATCGCTATCATCAGTTTCTGAACCACACATAATGTCAATGTGTGACTCCACTGTTGGCCCTTCTGCATCTCCTGAAAATTCTTTATCATCAAGATCATCCTTGTCTTGCCACACAAGCTTACTCCACCAACGTAATTATACGATTTTCTTATCCTTTTTGCGGCTCCTTTATTCGCACATGCATAGCAATTCAATGGATTGTGACCTTCGCCAGGATTAGTCCAAGTCATTGGGATACCGAATGGCATACTTTCACGTCTTCTATTTTTCCAATCCATTAGACGGTTGTAGCAGCTTTTACACACTATATTTGGTACCCAATTTTCGTTCACTATAAGATTTTGGTTGAAGTACATCTCGTATGTTTGAACAAAATCAGTACTGAAATTTCCACTTTTTTTATGTGTTGAGACATATTGACCACAGCAGTAGCAAAAGCTATTTATATCTGGCTTACACAGTTCCATATTCTGTTCTCTTTTGTTCACTTTTAAAAAACTGGAGAAAAATCACTTTTACTGTTCGCGTTCGTCGGCACTTTTTGAATGACAAAAATCACAGAACCAGTGTGAGAAAGAGAAAATGTATAATGACAATGCATGTTTTATGTGAACATTACAGAACCAGTGTTGCCACATCAATATTTCTCTTTTAGTACAGTAGAAAAATATGAGAGAGTTCGGCTTGTGAGTGTCAATGTTTTCTCCAAATAATGTTATGCATATCTGGAGCAAATTTTTGAAATTCATACATTTACCTAATTGTGAATAAATGAGAAACGCGTGCATCGATTTTCATGATCTATCCCTATTTTTGCTCATGAGTTATGTGACTTTACGCGAAAGTAATTAGTTTTGGCACTTTTTTCCATTTTGGATTTTTTATGAATTTAAAAAAAAAAAAATTTTTAAATTTTTAGGCAAAAAATACTTCTTTCCCTTCATACATTTATTTTTAACTTCGAAAGTGTTGCACATATAGGAAAACGGTATAGAAACAGATTAGAGAAATTGTAATTCTTAATTTTTTTGAGTTTGTTTTAGCAAAATCGGACAAGTGGTTCTCGAGTTATGTTAAACTACGTTTTTGCCAAAATGTTACAACTAAGCGAAAAAACATCAAGATAAGGAAAAAATTTAAAAGGTCATAAAAAAAACTGACACATACGAACGCCAAACCCTTTGAGGGTTTTACTATACTGACCTAGTACCATCACCCTGACTTGGAATTTCTCACCCCCCAGACTGTTGTACTGTGTAATATATATTAAGAAAACTCTTATCATACTATGAAGTGTCAGAATCGTACACATACATACATACATATGTAGATACAAGAAAAGTTTTGTTATTCTTTTTTTGCTCAGTGATGTAAAGTTTTATGTACTTTAACGTGGTACAAAAATTTGTAATGTTTTTTTAATTTTTGTTTGTTAATTAATTAATTCCTATTTTTGCCAACGAATACCCCTATGTGCAACGCCTGCAGTCAGTGAAAAAAAGTAGTGAATTCCATGGTAGAAAAACATAACAGGTAGCTAGCTGCATAACTAATACAGATGTATGCGCGTTTGTAGAACATAAGCACAAACATACATATGTTATAAACATATTTATTTATTTGTAATTAAGTCTATGAATTTACAATTCTTACAGACTATTTAAACGCGCGACCTACGGTCAATTTGTTCAATGCGTGAAGAGAGCATTCTTACTTCGTTTCTTAGTGGAATATTTTCTTCCCTTAGCTCATCCATTTCAGTTTTTATCGAAAGCACATCTCTTTTTTAGCCACATCTTTTAGCTTGATATCAAGCAGACTACAAAGTTTGTCCCAGGAAAAAACATAATTTTTTCAGTTGTTTTTAATTAAGGCTATTTATGGTCAGTTTATTTAATTTACAAGATGCAAATAAAACCGATTTATTTCATCTTTTTTCTCAACGTTTCATCGGCTTTTTTCCGACGTCTTCAGGAGAATTTTTTATTATTGGATTCTAGCAACAAATTACAAAGATTTATTATTGTTAGTAGTTACAGGTATGTTATATTAATTTTTTATGTTGTACTCACGATTTTCAGTTTACATTACTAATTAAGTTATAAAAAACTGGACAGCACGAACAATTAAAAAAACATATACATAAAATTTGTATCTAAATACGTAGACGATCTATTTGCTTTCTGACATGGAGATTATGTTAAAAACATTAAATTTATACCTCAAAAATGTGCAATTTACTATTGAAATTGAAGAAAATAATGAAATACCATATTTGGACATGAAAATAATAAAAGACAATAACAAATTAATAACAAACTGGTATGCAAAGAAAACCGCATCTGGCAGATTAATTAATTACCACTCCACCCAACCAATGAACATAAAGATAAACACGGCGATGAATCTAATAAACAAAATTCTCAACATTAGTGAAAAACGGTTTAGAAATAGCAACATCAGTAAAATAAGAAATATAATGACAAAAAACAGCTTCCCAATATATATTACAAACAATCTAATAAATAAATACTTAAATAAAAATCAAACTAGAAATAATATTGTCAAAACAGTAGAAAAAGTTTTTTACAGTGTACCATATGTTCCAAAGCTGACTGAAAACAAAACATTAAAACATATAGTAAATGATGAAACAACAATAGTCACACACAGATCGAACAAAACACTGAGACATCTCTTTACGCGGGAACGAGTCAAATTGGACCAACTAGAAACAGACCACGTTGTATACGAAATAACTTGTCAAGGTAATGAAGTGGAAATGTGCAACAAAGTCTAAGTAGGAACAACAAAGCGAAAACTCGGGACTAGAATATCAGAACATGAAGCGGATATAAAGAAAGGAAAGGAGACAACAGCACTAGCCCAACATGTGAAAGAAACGAGCCATAAAATAGATTTTAACGGTGTTAAAATATTAGATAGAGAAAAGAAAACGAACAAGAGATATACACTGGAAAGCCTACGAATACAACAACGTATTAAAAAAATCTATAAACACCAAAGAAGACAAAGACAACACCAAACTACAGTATTCCATTGCAATAACCTGACAAGTGAAGTTCTGTGATATTAGTTTTTAAGTTTGATCTGTGATATTTTCTAGTTTTTATTATTATTATTTAAATTACACATTTAAATGTTCGTGCTGTCCAGTTTTTTATAATTTATTTAGTAATGTAAACTAAAAATCGTGAGTACAACATAAAAAATTAATATAACATAAATGTAACTACTAACAATAATAAATCTTTGAAATTTGTTGCTAGAATCCAATAATAAAAAATTCTGAAGACATCGGAAAAAAGCCGACGAAACGTTGAGAAAAAAGATGAAATAGATTGGTTTTATTTGCATCTTATAAATTAAAGAAACTGACCATAAATAGCCTGAATTAAAAACAACGATGTTAACAAACGAAACTGGTCACAAATATAAACAAAATAATTTTTTCAGTTTCCATATTTTGTACGGAGACTTGTTTACAACTGCTTGTGGTTTGTATATTTTGTTTTTGTTTCTGTTATTAAACAGCTGTTATGGGGAAAACTGTCTAGGGCGTTTGTTATTCACAAGATTTTAAAGCATATGTTAGGGCTTAAGCAAAAAGTCGACTCAAGGCAATCAAGAAACAGCTGGTCTGCAGATGCAACGACGACAGCAAAAAGCAATTACGCCAACAAAAATACATGGCAAATGACACTAAACACACAGCAGCCACTTTTGCAAATAGATGTTGATAAAGCGGCCTTCAGACTATTAGATTTTGTATTAATACTTGTCAAAAACTCAAATCTTAAGTAAAAATCCAATAGTGTGAAACCAAATTGTTATGATTTGTTAAACAATACGTAAAGAAATTTGACAGTATTATGGTAGTCGTCATTTTTAGGAAATTTTCTAAACAGTCACATTTTTCATTTTATCAGGGCTGTCTTTTGCACAAACAAACATAGGAATAACAAAAACAGTTGTGTATTTGTTTGCCGGCTTAAATAAAGAAGAATAAATAAATAAAAAATTTGCTTTATTGCAAATTATTTATGTTTCGTTTTATTTGGAATGTGATAGTGTAGAAACAAAATGTAATGAAAAAATGTTCTTAAAGATTTTTTGACAGTCAGACTGATTTTGATTTGATTTCGTCCTACAAAATCTAATAAAAATCTCAAAGCTTGTATTACAATGTGAAAGGGCCTTAACAAACAAATGTGATGTACTCCACCCAAACGACGCAAAGCACAACCTCATTAGCAATATCTTAATAATTTTTCACCAGTTTTATGTTAGATATATGTATATAAAAAATAATTATTCCAGTACACAGCAAAATTATTGTACGTCTTGACAGTTTGCAGATAGGGTTGCCAATCCCACATTAATGCAATAGAATATATATTATTCGAACTTCCAATGCTATAAATCGAGCAATTTACAAAAGCAATAATTTAGCTTTTGTTAACTTTTTGAAATCAGCGTGATTTGACATCTCGTTATTTACAGAACAAGCGCGATAGTTCCTTTTACACAAAATACCTTTTCCCCAAAAATTCTTTCTCTAAGCAGCGCCGCATAAAATTTCCCTTACAAACAATCCTCAAAGATAATCAAATTGCACAGAACTAATTTTTCCTAAGTTTATTATTTTATAAATGCGGTATGTACCAATAAACTGGCAAAATTATATTTTTACCCTTCAAATGTAAAAATATTAAGAAAGTACAAAACACATGTCCTCTTATTCTTTGATAAAATTTTAATATATGTCAAATTTTACGTATACCTGAACTATATAGAACCGCAGATATAAGGTTACCGAATTTACCAGTTTTCATGACCTTATAAGAATATCCACAAATCCCTTCATAGTATACCTATGTATCGGAAGGTGAATCTACTGAGTGACAATGAAGAAGCAGCCAGTACGACTCCAAAAGTATCATATCTTTCCATCTGGAAAAAAAGCTATAAAAAATCACAAAGCTTCATTGAAATAAACACACAGACACGTGATTTGTATATATATTATAAGACTCTAATTTCAGAATATACAAGAATATTTTTCAAATCGAACTGTAATAATAAATATCATGCAGATCATTATGCAAAATGTTCCCCAAAGTGCTTCTGGTGATATGCAATTGTTGCGAACGTCGACGATTTGATGTAGCAGGTTCATTTGAAATGATACAGTAAAATTTTTACCATTTTGATAATCAATTTTCACAATTAAAACTTGTTGTTCAAGAGTGTAGCGTCCAATGGTTAAAATTTCCCAAGTCGTCACTAAATAAATGCCAAAGAATGACAGCTCAATTCTTGACATTTCATTATTTGACAGCCTATTTACTTCCTAACCTAAAATTTGCCCACCATTTATATGTACATGTACATGGTATTAAAATAATTGTATTTATTATTTGTATAATTTATAGGCCCAGTTAAGTTAAAATCATTGGCGTTGTCGGAAAATGACTACCAAAACACAACTGTATTTTGTTATCGGAGCACTTATTACTGGCTTGGGAACTTACTACTACCCTTTTAATGTAAATGTAATACTATATTTTTTATGTTATAAATTATAATTAATATATATAATATATATATATATATATATATATATATATATATATATATATATATATATATATATATATATATATATATATATATATATATATATATATATATATATATATATATATATATATATATATATATATATATATATATATATATATATATATATATATATATATATATATATATATATATATATATATATATATATATATATATATATATATATATATATATATATATATATATATATATATATATATATATATATATAAATATATGTATATATATATATATATATATATATATATATATATATATATATATATATATATATATATATATATATATATATATATATATATATATATATATATATATATATATATATATATATATATATATATATATATATATATATATATATATATATATATATATATATATATATATATATATATATATATATATATATATATATATATATATATATATATATATATATATATATATATATATATATATATATATATATATATATATATATATATATATATATATATATATATATATATATATATATATATATATATATATATATATATATATATATATATATATATATATATATATATATATATATATATATATATATGTGTGTGTGTGAATTGATTTTTCATAAAAAAATTTAAGCTCGCAACAAAGGAACACTTATTTACTACCAAAAATACAACAGAACAATATGTTGTTGTTTTCGCACGCGTGAGAAGAAAACTAACATGACATATTTTGCGTTTTCCCATAAAACTGCGTTGATGTAGATCCCATAAGCTAATCCAACGAGCTCAGCTTAATAATCCTCGGTGCTTTCTTCAGCTCATTGCTTTTGTCAGTTGGTACTCTACAACTGGGAGTCCGATTTGCGCTAAGAGTAACAAGGTTATAAATATCACTTGCTCTCATTTTATTCCACGTGTTGACAGTCAGTCAGCGAACTAAAGTTACCCGTTACAATCGGAAGCCAAAATCATACGTGAATACAATGTGCACATGGACGGCGTAGACCTAATGGACTTAAAATCAGAACACAAGATATGACAAGCAGCATTTTTTTACCATCTTCTCGATATGGCCATAACAAATGCATTTGCATTAAATCGCAGACTTAACGTTCAAAACCCCCAAAATTCTGATCAGACTGAAATTGTAAGGCATGATGATGCAAAAATGATATCAGGACCATTGCAAACTAACGCTGTGCTTCTATTGAAATACGAATCGCTGGCTGTCCTTCATCTGCCGAAGAGCCAACCGGTGTCTCTTTTTATTGGGAAAAAGGTTATTCATCCGGTGGCTAGTATAAGGTTCGACAAGATAAATTGTGCACAACCGTGCAAACTTTAACAATGTTATACGCCGCAAAATATGTTAATAAAGTTGTCCATGCGTACAAAAAACAAACTCACAACTACCGTAAAAATATTGAAAACTCGCAAAATTTTATGCAAGAATGAGTGCTGATATCGCGAATATTCGCGAAAAATATTAAAATTTGTCAAAAGTTTGCTAAAATTTTATAATTACAAATCCCAATCAATATTGATCAAAATTCCCTTAAAATGTAAAAAAGCCAAAAACTTCGCGAAAACTTGCAAAATTTGAAACAAGCCATAATTTTTATCAAAATTTTTTGAAACTTTATGTTGCAGGAATGCCAAAAATTCGATAAAAGTCCCAAAAATTGCAGAAATTCGCAAAACGTTGTTGACACCTACATGACAGCAAAGTCTAATATTGAACAAAAATCACGAAAATTAAAAAGAAGTTGAAAACTTGAAATAAGTTGCTTTTATCGCAAAAATTCGCTTAAAGTTCCAAAATCGGAGTGTTGATTAGAAATCGCAAAAACTTTAAAAATGCCAAGATCGCGTAAAATTGTTAAAATGTATGTATTGCAGAAATCAATAAAGTATAACAAAAATGAATTACATATAAAAAAAATCATATGGATCGTAAAAATTAAATTGCTAATATCGCGGAAATTGCAATGTGTAGTAAAAGTTTTTGTTGTTAATTTTTATGTTGTAATAAAGCCGCAGTGAACATTTTTTGATGTCTTCGAATTCAACAAATACAGGGTGGCGCAGAATGAGTTATATGGTTTAAATGGTTTATAACTTTTTTATTAATGCGATTATTATATTTTTTTTAAATACAGTATATTATCCAAAGAAATTTATTATTCAGGCTTAAGTTCGTTCAATTTAATTTTTACAATTAAATCATTTTTTATTGAGAAATAATTTTTCAAAGCAATTGAAAAGTACAAATACCAATTTCTTGACTTTTTGTAAAGGTCGAACTGAACATCGATGTTTTCGGGATTAAGCACAATCCCATCGTCAGAGCTCTCTATACTCTAGGCTACTCAGCCCCCAAAGTCAAGCGGTAAATATCTGGCATTAAACCAATTGCATTAAAGCTCTGTTTCCTGGCTTTAAGCTTATTTTATGGTGGCTTAGAAATTTACCATACTTGGCACTTATCCCAATCAACAACCACACTTGTGCTTTTTTGTTTATATTTCTCACCCAAGATTGAGAAAGCTCCTTTCTCTAGTTCTTAGGGATTACATATGTTTTGTTTTATCCGTATTACACGGGAAACTAACATACTTTGTACAATGTGCCTCTAGTGTTATTAATTGAAGTTGTGTGTATTTAGTCGAACTATATGGGTTTTATCCAAAGAAATTTATTATTCAGGCTTAAGTTCGTTCAATTTAATTTTTACAATTAAATCATTTTTTATTGAGAAATAATTTTTCAAAGCATGTGTGACACAACTCCAATTAATACAGTATATTATTGAGGAATTTTTTGCAATTAGCTTTGAAAAATGATATCCTGTAAGTGATGTCCATTTTCTGCTTCGTACATACGTGCTCTCTTTAGCATATTTTCCATAACTTTTCGCAAAATTTCGGGTGTAATGGCCATGATTTCATTTCGAATGTTGGTTTTTAGTTGGAGTATGGTTCTTGATTTGTTAACGTACACTCTTTCTTTCAAATATCCCCAAAGAAAACTGGCAGGAGCTGTTAAATCTGGTGAACGTGGAGACCAGTTAAAATCACTTGTGCGCGAAATAATGCGTTCGCCGAATATGTCCCTTAACAAAGCCATTAACGCACCTGCACTATGTGCTGTGGCTCCATCTTGTTGAAACCACAAGGTTGGATGGTTTTCCGCAGCTGGCCTAACAAAATGTTCCAACATCGTCCTATATGCTCCACCGCTGACAGAGATTGAGACACCACTTTAATTTAAAAAAAAATATGGGCCAGTTATCCTTTCAGAGGATACGCCGCACCAAACAGTGCACTTAAGTGGGTGTGACTGTCGCTGATGAACTGCTCTTGGATTTTCCGTAGCCCCAATCCTGCAGTTTTGCTTGTTGACATACCCATTTAATAGGAAATTGGCTTCATCGCTCACTACCAGTTTGTGAATAAAGTCTGGATTTTCCTCCGCTTTTTCACGGAAACGAATGGCATATTCAAGCCGTTGCTGGTAGTCTGTCGTCTTCAATTCTTGCACAAGTTGAACTTTATATGGGAACAAGTCTAATGTACTCAAAATTCTCTGCAGTGACCGCCGTAATAGTCCAAGTTGTGCCGAACGCCTCCTTGTTGATCGACTATGCTGCACGCTCTCCAGTACACGTTCAATATTTTGACCAGTGTGCACGGTAGATGTTCTTCCGACACCAGGAAGGGTTCTTACAGACCCATGTTGACGAAAATGTCCAATCAAATGGTTTATTGCTGACGCTGTGGGTGCAATGTGCACATTAAAATGACGACGATATGCACGCTGTGTCAACACAATAGACTGTTGGTTTGAAAAATAAAATTCAATTATTTTTGTACGTTGTTCGATCGTGCAATGATTTATAATTAATTCCCCAAGTTTTCTTCACAAAATGCTGAAAAAATAATTTAAAAAGTTATAACGAATTCAAACCATGTAGCTCATTCTGCGCCACTCTGTATAATCGATACAATCAAAATTCGTCTCAATTAATAACATTAAATTTCAATGCAATCTTACGATCAACTATGTAAGTGGGGCTTGTAAATTGCAAAATTTTTCCTAGTTTAATTTTAATACAATTAAACATTTGTACAAAATAAGTCTGAGTTGAGATCCCTTTTCCATTATATGGCAACGCATTTTTTATATTTTACCTTAAAAATAAACTTCAAAAATCCTTATTAATATAAATAAAGAGAGAATGGAACTACCATCCATTTATTATATCATAAAAATGTCCAAATTTCTAACAAAAATAGTATATACTTGTTTAATAAAACTAGTCCAAAGTAAAAAAATAAATCAAATTATCTCGTTCTTCTTGTAATGTGTATTATATTTTATCAATTATTATTTTTATGGATGATTACCTGTTGTCCGTGAAGGTACACGCCAATCCCCTGTAAGATCGTATTGTTGGGTGAAGCGCCCAAGCTCTTTGAATCTAATTGTAGATTACAAACGCAAAGCAGAAGAATTTCTAAAAACAAGTTTCATTTCTTTCTTATACTCTTACGTTAAAATTCCTGAAATTCACATTAATAAAATATACATATATGTGTATACATTTTAAGAACAATATTTAAATTACTAACTTTTTCGTATGAAAACCAAGAGCTAAACTTCAAATATGCAATATTATGATTTCCATGAAAAAAGGTGGCTTTTTATACAAGTTAAAATGTATGTATTACAAATACCGCGTGGAAATATAAAGAAAAATGTAATACGAATATTTACAACCGATGGTAGGCAGTAGATAATAGTAGTAGAAGATATCGATAATTAATTGTATAGTACCGATTAGACGGTGGCGGTAACACCCCCACAGTAAGGCTAAAAGTTTTGAAGCCTTACTCCGTTTTTTTAGCCACGTCCAGAATAGCTAGTTTTACAGCTGGCCTCTCCAGTACACCACGAGCCGTCATAACTTTTGCTTTTCTTACTTGGCCATCCTCTGACATGCTGACTTCAATGATCTTCCCTTTTGGCCACACATTTCTCGAATTTGCTAGATCAACCACCACCACTAAATCTCTAACAGCTAATGGCTTTGCCTTTTCAAACCACTTTGCCCTGCAAGTTAATATAGGCAAATACTCTGCTATCCATCGCTTCCAAAATTTTTGCGCATACTGCTGCGAGCACAGCCAACTTTCTTTCAAAACAATACCGTCGTCATCGTAAGAGGCTAGAGGTTTTAAGCCACTTGAATTTCCTAACAAGAAATGGTTAGGTGTGATAGCTTCGTCGTTTTCACTTTATACTGGAACGTACGTTAGAGGACGAGAGTTGATGATATTCTCAACCTCGGCCATCATGCTTTGTAGGGTTTCATCTCTATGAAATCGTTCCAACTTAATTTTGTAGAAAACACTCTTCACAGAACGATACCATTTGCTAGAAAATTTGGCGTCGAATCAAGCAGATTGGTTGTTCGTGTGTAAAAAGTATTGATTTCCCATAAAATTGTTTTTGTTGATGACCGTTTGTAGACAGCCTTAGTTGTTTAAGGGTTAATAAAATAATATCTGGAGAAAGTTGTAAAAATTAGGACAACCCCAGACACTTGCTAAAAAAGAAGTAGGACTACCCTAGACGACCTAAGAAAAAGAATGTCCGAAGAAAAGAGGACGGATGGCAACCCTACTGCCGCCACTTCCTGTCGCTTTTTCTTGTCGTACCCGGTGGTGGAATACTTTTTACGCCAAGTATAATTTTTTTTACTACATATTCACTTTCCGTGGCAACAACCGTAACGTAGGCATATCTGCTGTATGTTGCTGTTGTTACTTTGTCTTTACTAGTGCTACTCATATACATATATGAGTACTCAGTTTGTGTGTTTGCATGTGTGCCAACTTGTTTATAGCCCAGCAGCTAAATTTACAACTAGATACGCTTTGGGATAGTCATATTACTAATTGTAATGTTACTGGTAAAAAAAGGACAGTAATAGTCCTAGTTGTAGCAAGACTAGTAACGATACTAGTAAAAGAAAAAAACAATTATATTACTAGTTGTATCGAGACAACGATACTAGTGAAAAAAATTAAAAATGTTCAGGTATACGACTTTTATATAAAACATATTTTATATATATGAGCTCTTAAAAAAATAAGTAGAAAGTGGGTAGAGTACTTGCCTTGAAATATGAGGAATGTGTGTTCGTACCCCGGTTGAGCCAAAGTTTTTTAAGAGTTACAAAATCTAAATAAAAACTAGTAAGAGCACTAGTATACAAAAACTAAGATTCCAACTGGGATATAACTATACCAATGAACTAGTTGGGCTCCTATGACAACCTAATGTTAAAAGCGATAGTTCGATATATGAAAAAATTACAGATGGGCAACTAGTCTGAAGTAAAAAGCAACTAGTATAGTTCTAACTACATACTGTTACTTTGTCTGCAGGGAGATTTATGCTTTACGTTACAAAAGCAGAAAGGAAAATATATATACATACATAAAATATTAAACAAACGGAGTTTGTTAATACTTTGTTATTGCGAATAGTTGTTTGTTTTTTAGGGTTCCGTATACCAAAAGTGTAAAGGAACCTTATTGTTTTCGCTACACTGTCTGTATGTCTGTCACAGGCTGTTTTCTCGGGAACCGTAAGAGCTACGGACCTGAAATTTTTACGGAATATGTACAACTTTGGCCGCTACAACAACAAATATATGACAGTAAAACATTAAAGGGTGTTCTAAAGCGAGTAACGAAACATGTTGATTTACTAATTTAATATACAGACACTTATATATAGACACTTTAAATTTCCAAAGTTAGTGTTAATTAGTGCAGTCTGTAGAATAGACTACACCAAGTGACACTTATATTTAAAACAATAAAAATTAAAGGGTGTTCTATCAGTTAATGTAATTTTGACTATGCAATTTAGACAATTTTCTGTATCTTGGGAACAGTAAAAGACACTCATGAAATTGTAAAAACGCTAAAAATAAAAAAATCCAAAATTAAAACAATGTCAAAACGAAAAACCGCCAAAATAAAAAAGCGCTTAAAGGAAAAAAAAACACAAAAATTAAAAAAATCGCCAAAACGCAAAAAGTCACCAAAACTAAAAGGATCGCCAAAAAACTAAAATAACCACCAAAAACCGAAAAACGTCGACATAAGAAAAAAAGCACTGAAACCAAAACAAAATTGATAAAACTAAAAATATCGAAATCGAAAAAAAATTTTCAAAAATAAAAAAAACGACCAAAACTAAAATGCGAAAAAAACACCAAAACTAAAAATTCGCCAAAAACCGAAAAAATCGCCAAAACGAAAAAAAGTGTCAAAGCCAAAAACAAAGAAAACGCTAAAACTAAAAAAGTTACAAAAAAACGAAAAATCACAAAAACCGAAAAAAGCTGAAAAAAGTGCCAAAACGTACACAAATCGCTAAAACTATAAATATGGTAAAAAACCAAAAAATCCCCAAAACTTAAAAATATCGTCAACACCAAAAAATCGCAAAAACTTAAAAAATCGACAAAAAACGAAAAATCGCAAAAAAAAACGGTAAAAAATCAGCAAAATGAAAAAAGCGCCAAAACCAAAAAAATCGCCAAAACAAAAAAAAATAAAGGATAATAAAACTAAACAAAAAAGCTAAATGGAAAAATTGCCAAAATGAAAAAAGGGCAAAAATTAAATTGGATATATGTGTATTCGTACGGAACCCTTCGTGTTCGAGCCAAAGTCTCACTTTACTTAATTTATTTATATAGTTTGTTTGTATGTTGTTTGAATTTATTTTGTTCACTGACCGACTGAAAATTAAATCGTGTGTTTAGTGAATACTGTTTACTTCAAGAGTGAGTTGCAAAATAAATAAATATTCCCATATTTTTTTTTGCAATTTTTTTTTATATAATGCTGAAATTTACGTACAAGAGACATCATACATGCTGTTATTATGCCGTTTATGTTGGAGCTGATTAACTTATACTTAGTCCGGCGAAACTATGTATTAATGTACAATTCCGTCTTAATAAATACATTCGTATAAAAAATTACTTTAAATGAAAGGAAATAATTCGAAATAAAAAATCACATTAAAGCCGCTATAAAAATACCGTGATTAAAAAATCTACCTCCATTTGCTTTTTGACAGACCTTCCTTAGAAACCCTTCAAAATTACCTTTTTAGAAGGTCTTTTGTCAGGCCTTCCAGAAGTAGGAAACGGAAGACCTTCGCCGCAATGACAACATCCAAAAGAAGGAGTACAGAGGCCTTCTAGAAGGCAACCGTACTCCTATTTCCCGCTGGGTGTATGTATGTATGTAATTTGTATATATGTATGTATGTAAGTATGCACGTCTTGCCATGTTACTAATTCTAAAATCACATTGGATTTATTTTCAGCTGTAATGTTTTCCAGTAATTTCGTGAAATGTATTAAGAGTACAGCGATTGCTAATGGCAGAAATAACATGCATTACAGTTATAAGTATCATATGAACCAATTGCTCACTAAAGGTCATTCTAAACAATTGCAGGGACCACAACTACAAAAGCAATGTAAGACATACTCGACTTTGTGTCCTCGTATACATTTAATCAATAGGACACGCATTTGCATGGTGCTGATACCATTGACCAGCGTTAGTTGCGCAGTACATACTTCAGCGACCTTCAATTCCAACGAAAACAATGATGTGAGTAATTAAAATTACACTGAGTAAAGAGTGAAACTTTTAAAAATATTAAAGGCCCAACTATAATATGCATAAGCTAGCTTAAGATAATGTCAAAAAACAACGAAAAGCCTGTCAAATACTTAAAGGCCGTGTCAGATAAAACTTTGTCGCTTTACGTGACGTTTCTAACTTTGATAGAAAAGTGTAAAGCAAAAGGAGTATGACACAATGAAAACTTTGACAACACTCGCGCACAGAGCACGAAGCCGGTCGGCTAATAGCCGGCTATTAGCCGCCGCCGGTGATTTTCACAATCACTTAGCCGCCGCCGATTATTGCAGCTAATATCGGCTAGCGGCTAAGCCGATTTTTTATAATAAAAAGCGGATATTTACTAACATGCGCATTTAAAAATATTTAATTCGGTTCTGGAACATATGAAAAAAATTTCTTATGAAAATTATTTTTATAAATAAGGCAGTAAATCGTCTAGAAAGGCAAGTTTATTTATAATTGGGCCGAGTATACCTGTTGTAAATATACCTTGTATGTAAGTAAGCAAGAAATACTCTGTTAGCCGACCGTTAGCCGATAAATTTAGGTAGCCGCCGCCGGCGAAAAATTTTCGGCTCTTAGCCGGCTAATAGCCGCCGCCGACTATATTTGTTCTTAGCCGGCGCCGATCACCATTTTACATCGGCTTCGCCCTCTGCTCGCGCATTGATCGTTTACCAAAAAAGTAGTTGATAATTTTGCTATTTATATATATATTTTTTATAAAAATAAAAGTCAATTATGTTATTTTACGATTTATTATAAATAAATAAATGCCACATACATATTTACCTCTTATTAAAACAGATTCAAACGCGCAATATGTTTCGTTTGGCAATATAATAAAAGAAAATTATTCCAGCTGATTGTCAAAGCAAGCAAAAAGATGAGAGTTGCCGAACTTTTCGCTTCACGCTGCGTTAAAAGTGCTTTATGTGACATGTTTCGTATAAGTATGTACATTTCATCTTAGATGTCAAAGCGAATCTGTAACGCAACGCGAAGCAAAAGTTTTATCTGACATGGCCTTAAGCAAATTAGAGAACACTTTTAGGTGACTATATTGAACTTACATGAATGTATGTATGCAGCGTTGCCATTTTGGTTATTTTTACAAATATATCGCACTTGCTTAAGACCAAGATTCTATTCTAAATGACGAAACAATTCATTCGCAGGAAAATCTGATAGAATTATTCAAGATTTGCTTGTGAATGAAACAAGGTGTGTCGTTGGTGCCATATTATCACACAAAAAATATTAAAAAACAAATGTTTTGAACTATTTATGCTATTTTACATATTTCGTCAACTAATTTACAATAATATACATTCTTAAAATAGCTATATTAAGCATATGTATGTCTAATTTCTAAAGCATACATTGCTGCTTTTTATCAACTACACCAAAAAGTGCAACTCTGATCGGATAGATAATATTAGTTCATGAAATTTTTCTAAAAATTTGCAAATCGGACAGACTTGTCAACAAATCTGTCACCCATATTATCTTAATCCACACTATCATACTTTTTGAACACGCATGAGTTTTTTGACAGATCTAACGACTAATGATGTTTTCTTTTCTAGAAAAAAATTTAGCACTTTCTTATTTTTTATTAAATAAATCGGAGTTCAACATTTTTTTTAAAGCAAAACTTTACCTTCATAAGAGATGGTACAATAATTTCTAAAAAATTCACTTCCTTGAAAAATTATTATACATATTGCAAATTTTTATTAAAAAGTGATTACTTGCATTTTTTGTAGAAAAGAAAACGCCAATATTGCTGCGTTACTTTGAAGGTTTTTTGCCTTATTGCTAAGGTATTTATTGCTAGTCAATACGGGGGTAGGTTTTTGTTATTTTTATCCCGTACATACGTATTTCGTATATTATTTTTTAACTTTCACATTTTGGTTATTGTTTCACATGTACATATGTAATAAACTTTTTTTTAACATTTTGGTTAAACAATTTTTTGGTCGTGGCAATACTGTATGTGTGAATAAATAAAAAAATAAAATAACAATTTACAAAGAGCTGACTCCGTACGGAAAGTGCGTTCAGTTTCTCTCTTTGCTTATGCAAATAACAATTGAGAGAACTTGACGAAACTTTTTCTTAAGTACATTATAGTTTGAAACATAAATTTCTATGCATTCGCACCGTTGCTTAAGCTAGCTTAAGCCAAGACATGCATATTATAGTTAGGCCTTAAAATATAAAATATATATGTACTGTTTGTAAAATAAATGTTTTCAAAGAAAATATTTGTTTAAAATTTAAATGTTACTTTCAACGAAGAATTCCAAAATAAAACATGATGTTTACATTCTTTCTTTTAACAAACCATTAAGCCTACAGTACACGGAATGTAAAAGGGCACATGCGCATGTGGCTCTGACGTAATTTTGACGTCATCATGAAGCTACATTTGCTACGTGCCGTGTACTTCAAGGATGGAAATCATAGTACAATTGTACTTTTTGGTACATAAATTCACATGCACAAAAATTTTAATAAAACAAAAAAATACTGCCTGCCCACAATGTCGACAAGTCGATTTCGTTCTCATATTCATATTGAAAACAAAAACAAATTTAAATTTTTTATTATTGTTTTCAATATAAATATGAGAACGAACTCGACTTGTCAGCATCGTGGGACAGTCATATAATAGACATAGTTGGAGCATAATTAATTTTGAAATCTATTTTTATTTAAATTTTTTAAATCAATTGTCAAAACATACATACATAACTTCAAAAAATTGTCTGTTATACATATTAAAAATTAAGAAAGATGAATAGCTAAACTTTTCAGTCCTTCACCTCAACCATATAAAAAAGTCTGACGTGATACTAAATTAATATCATGACAGACTTTTTTGTATGGTTCAGCTGAAAGACTCGAAAATTTATCCATTCCTCATTTTTAATATATGTAACAGAACATTTTTTAAGTTACATATATATTTTTACAATTGATCCCAAAAATGAACGATGCTGCTAGTACATATATTAATTATGTTTTATTAAAATTTTTAAACATGTGAATTAATGTACTTTTTGCCAAGTTTTTGTTTCTAATTAATTAAAAAAATTTGGTACCGTCGTGGTCCAAAAAGTGCATTTTGTTTTGATAATTGGTACAATATCAAAATATCATTTTCCATTAGAAAAATGGGAATGAAGAAAAATTAACCATAGCAGCACTGGGGAAATGCAGTTATTATCAACTTGAAAGTGAAATTAATTCTCGTATTAAATTTTCACGAAAAAGTTGTATATATAAGAAATGAAAATCACATTCAACAGAGCCACCTGACAAGTGGTGATAAACAAAATACACGTAAGCACTGACGATGGAAGTGTAGCGGCTTCCGAAAGTGACGCGTTAAGCACTGACGATGGAAGTGTAGCGGCTTCCGAAAGTGACGCGTTACTCTGTTCTGCTGTGTACGTTGAACAATTAAGTAGATGTTAATTTTTCCCTTGTTCTTTGGAATATTGATCAAGCCCAATTCTTTCTAAATTAAAACGTTACGAACCTTAGCCTAATAATCATTTTGGATTCGCAATACATACACGCTTTGCAAAAACAAATAAATGCAAAAGACACTAATACACACAAGGCTGTGTATAGCCAGCAAACAATTTTTGCCGATTTCGATCAGAAAGTCTGCACAAGATGCCGAATTCGTATTCGATGTCGGTCAGAAAACGTACCGAAATCATATGAGTGGTTGACAAGAAACCGGATCTCTTTATCTGAGCAAATTCTAACAACTATAGCAAAAGGTCTAACAGAATTCTGTACGAATTCCGACGAATTTCCTAGAGAAATTCTAAAGGAATTTTCGACATGTCTTATAAATGTCGGAAAGATGTCTGACAAAACATCAGAAAAATTTTCGATTTATCTGATACGTTTTACGTCCTGGCATATGAATATCAGAGAAAAGTCGGAGCTAAAATTATAAATTTATCAGAAATGTCGTTTTAAATTCTCCACGCATTATTGTGCTGCTTATGGCAGCTCATCAGAAAACTTTACCCATATTTTATAAGCTTAAAAACTCAAATATTTGTGCGTATAAACTCAAGAGATAAATGAGAATTGTAACGAAAACTAAAATCTAACAATGTGCAGAAGTGACTACTAAAAGTTGTACGACGTAGATCAAAAAATGTGCAGACTACTCTGTTAAATGCCTCAAAGGAAATTAAATTGCCTTTGGATAATGTGCAGATTATTCTGATATTAATCGGATAAGATTTCAGACAATGTGGTAATCGGCACTGATTTCAAAAACAAATTCTACTGAAAGATGACTCATTTACACTTTTTAATGCTTTAAAGGATTGGAATATTTTATTTGAATATTTTTTTCGATATAAAACAATAAAAAACGTAAATTAGTCATCTTTCAGCAGAATTGGTTTTTGAAATCGGCGCCGATTTGATTCGATCAATTTCTATCACATACCAGAATGTGCAGAAACGTCGTACACAGAAAAAAAAAGATTTGTAAATACAATTAATTTATTTGTAAATACAATTAAAACTTTTTTTAAAATGGCACCTACAACGATTTTTGTAAATACAAACACTGCATTCGTGACATTAGATCAACATTAAAATCAACTCGATTATTTCCAATTAAAATTATTGTGTTACTCAAAATTGAGATGTTAACAAAAAAAATATTTTTAATAAACTGGGTTCTCAAAAAACGTTATGTTTTACAAAAAAATATTTTCAATTAAACATATCAACAAATAATTTGTTGACTACCGTAGTGTACTGGCTAGTGTGCCAGGCTATTACCCGGAAGGTTACAGGTTCGATTACTTCCAAGTGCGTTTCTGCAAAAAAGAAAAGAATGCTTTTTTAATTTTTTTGTTAGATTTTAAAATTATATCAGTTGAAATTATTGTTATATTAACAATGTCAATTGTTAAGTTTTTTAACCAAATTTTATTATTTATTAACTTACATAATTGTTATATCTGCGAAAGCACCAAATGTCTTTGGCTGCAATCGTAACGGCGACCTCTGGACTAATAGACTGGCTACTTACTTCTCAGCTACAGAGGAACTCGTTAATAAATAAGTAAATAATAAATACAAGCAAAACGTGGTTTCTTGTATTCCCACTTGACCACGAAGTTCGTTAATGATATCAATATCGAATATATCTCGAACATTTATCGTGTAAAACTATCGAGAATGACACTCAAAAATGAATCGAAAAAAGTTTACCTGTCGCTCAGTTTTGTTTCAAAAATCATTCGATTTCGAAGGTTCGTTAGCAATATTAAAAGTGAGCCAATATCGAATAAATTTCGATATCGCAAGAAGGCTGAAGCAAAAGCAATTTTTTAAGACTATTATCTTTATTTTTTAATTTATTTATTTTATTTATCTTTTAATTCTTTAACTTACGCTGCAGTAAATCAGATTTGAACACGGTACCTCCAGGCTAACAGGCTAACACACATCCACTACGGTATCGTGGCAAATTTTTTTCTGTTCAATTATTGCACATATGTACGTATGAGTTATTTTAGTTCTTTAACTAACGATACAGTCAGACAGATTCGAACACGGTACCTCTACTTGCTTAACACACTAACGCACATCGACTAGGCTATCGTCCACATTCGAAAAAATATCGAGAGAAGTTCGCTTTAGCGAACATTCAATTTTTTTTAGATTCGCGAAGAAATATCGAAGAGTTTTGTTTCGAAATTTCTTCGCTTCAGCGAACATTCGTTTATATCGAATCTCAGGTCAAGTGGGGATGTTCTATATACGTGTATACGTGTGTGCATTCCGTTATGATATAATTTAACAAACCATTTTATGAAGTAATTTAATTGGTTAGAAAAATTTTAATTTGTAATATCAATAATGATGATTGTTGAAATTTTCACAAGTTTTTTTATCAAAAATATTTACAAAAACTGTTGGATTTTTACGCCATACATAACAAAAAATTTAATTAACTCAGTTTGTTGAAAACATTTTCAGTGTTTGTTGTATCAACATCCTAATTTGTTTTTATTAATTAAATATATTTTTGAATTTAAATTAAATATTAATGACTTGATTTATTAGTGGCTGTTTGATGATATTTTTTTCTGTGTACCAGGAAACTGCCTACTGCTCCGCCAAATGTCTGAGGGAATTTTAGACAACTCGGCTGATTGTCTGGTAAAGTTTCAGATTTTTTTCTGATGTTAGACATGTCGGCCAAAATTGTTTCCTGGGTACGTATACATTTTATGCCAGATCAATTAGTCTCGTGTGTTTTGGAAAGAACAAAAATTATGCCCATCTGAATATGCTCACTCACATGCAGTAAACATTTGCATGTGTAGCACACTAAAGCCCTGTACAGACGGTTGTAAGATCTTACAATATTGTCAGATCTGCCAATGAGCTGACGATGTACTTACAATAAAAAATTGTCAGCACAAGGTATATTGTTAGTTCACACGGCTGTAACAAAGTTGTTAGAAAAGCTTACAATTTATTGGCAGACAGTTGTCTGACAATTAATTTATCTGACAATATTGTCACTAAAGAAATTGGCAGTTCACACGATTGTCAGATGCAAAAATTGTCATTTCTGTTGTTTGGCGCTGCCAGACGCATATCATTTAACAGAAATTATCAATTATTTATCATCTGTGCTTCTGTTAACTTTAAAAAGTAAAAATATAAATTATTATTAAACATAAAGAAACAATTTTAACTATTTTAGCTGCACAATTTTTCTTATTTTAATTTTTCCCCAAAAAAATGTGTTCAGTGCTGCCAATATAAAAAAGTCTGACAATGACGCCATTGTCAGATGCAGAAACTTCGCACATGTGACAATTAAAAAATGTCTGACAATTGTCTGCCAATTATCTGACAATGGTAACGCGATGTGTTCATACGATTGTGAGATGTCTGACAATTTTTTGTCAGCAGGTAGTATTAAAATCGACTGACAATGCTTTTTCTGCCAACGTTGTCAGACAAAAATTTTCAGTTCAGACGATTGTAAGAATTTTTTATCACATTTTACTTACAATATTTTAAGAACTGACAATCGTCTGTACATAGCTTTAGCTATCATAGCGCATACTCCCATGTGTGAATTGTGACACTTGCAGTGTACACTATGCCACTAAAATACGGACGATGTGATTTTTAGATTCTTCTTAACATTAAAAAAATAAATATTTTTTGATATTTTTTCATTTTATATATTGTTTTCAATACACGTAACGTAAAAATAATGAATAGTTTTTCATAGCTCAAGCTTTTTACAGAAACATCACATTTCCTGGTATTTTACGTCCCTAAACAAGATTTTATAAAGACTAGTAACTTTTTGGACCAGGGTGCTTCTAAATTCATGTAAAATATTTGTTCATTCAATGTCCAAGAGATGAATGGAGGTTGTAAATTTCAAAAGTTGTCCAAAAAGTTAGTAATCTTCGTTAAAACTATGTTTAGTTTCAATCGTTCGTAGACTTTTGTGGGACGCTAAGTAACAGGAAATTTGATTTGTCTTTCAAAAATTTTAGCTATGACAACAAATGCAGTCTTTTTACGTTACGTGTATTGAAAACAATATATTGAAAAATAATGAAAAATATATATTTTTATTCTTTTAATATTTAGAAAAATCTAAAAATAACATCGTCCGTAGATTTAGTGGCATAGTGTATTTTACATGTGCATGTAGCTGTTACAAATACATACATACGTATATAACAGCAAGAACCCGATTGGCCAACTCGTCGTAGAGGAAATTTTCATCAAAGACCATTTAAGGAAATTTCGACATTTGTCATGTACGATATTTGTCGATTACAGTTTCTAACAGAAACCGTACTTAAAGAATGTGTAAAAGAAAAACTACTCAACTGGTCATGCCAATTAGTTGGTAGATATTGTCCGCAAGCTTGTCTTGCAAAAAACACTACTTTTCGTATACCAGCAAATGAACCTCTTGTGAGCATTATCGCTCAGTCTGTCACCAGTCATTTTGAATAATTTTGATACATTCCTGCTTGCTAAAGTTGAGCGAAATTGAGCTGATGAAAAGTTCTGTTACAATGTCTATTAAAACTTCTTTTATTAAATACTCTCTGAGCGACAAATTCCTCAAATTGTTATTGTAGAACACGTGTAAAAAAGAAACAAACAAAAATGTAATGGGGACATTTCTGAGGATGTTGTATTTACATGGTCATTAATGAAAAGGTGGGTGACAGTGTCGCCTTGTTGTCATGTATGTCACCAACAGGTCATCGACGCTTCAACATTGTCATGCATCGGTCTTGCAATATGTCTAAATGACATGGCCAACCGTGAATTTTTGACAGAACATTTTCTTAACGTATGTAGCCATTGGCAGCGTTGCCAGTTGGGTGTTTCCTACCAAATTTGGTTGCAATTTTTTTTTGTTGGTAAGATGTTACGCTGTATCTAGACGCTTCACATGTGCGAAAGCCATATGTTAATGTGCCTTTATAGTAAACGCCATTTGAAATCAGAGCTGGGCAAAATACATCCATTGAAATACACATTACAAAATACATTTTCGCATGTATTTTAATACAAAATACTTACCATCTTATTCATAAATGATCATAAATATTAATATATGTATTAAAACCGGGTTCCCATAAAGCAATTGTACATTAAACCAACATTAATTTTAATTACCATTTAAATTTCTGCACTGATCTGTTTTTTTTTACCAAATAATTTTTTATTGATATCTTGAAGTACATAGTGCAATACAGTAGTTTTAATTTAACTGCCTTTTGCTTAAGCGCACTTTTAACTTCACTGCCCAAGATTATAAATTTGTGTCACTATGCTTTAAAATCCCATAGAAATTCATTTTTTAACTGCACTTTTAAGAGTGCCTTAAATTTTTGGCTTTTAAAACTATTTTCATACAAAAAATCAATCTTAGCTGCATTTTGACTTAATTGCACAAAATATTTGTTTTCTGTGATTATTCTTCAAAATAACTTTTTAAGTGCACTTTATATACCTGCTCATTTAACATATTTTTTGCAGTTTTAAATTATTTTCATATAAAAAATCAAACTTAACTGCACAATAATTGTGTTTACGTGCACATTAAGGCAGGTAAGTGCATTTAAGCTAACAGCATTTTTGGTTCAAGTGCCACCAATTAATGACGTCCAAATTTTCTTCAAATAAAACATTGAGATTTTGATAGCTTTCAATTTCTCTAGAAATTTTATCTTCGGAACTTAAATTAGATACAGGCGTAACATAGTCCTTAAAATACTTCGATATCATTGGGCTTGGGGTGCTTGCTGATTGGTCCACATTTATTACATCTGCCTCCATATGAGAATACTTTTTCATTTGCTCAGCACACTTATAAAGTTCTTCTCGTCATCAGTAAATTACAGTAGTTTATTTGCAGGCGGGAAGAGAAAATGTGCAATTTTATTAGTCGAAGTTATATTTGGAAACACTATTGTCGCTAAATGATGTCGTAATTCTTCCTTAAATCTTCTTATTACTTCCATATCATCGCTTTCAGGCATGCAGTACTTTTTTAACCCGTTTGTGTAGGAATATACGAGGTGCAATGTCGCATATTTTTCTCCTTCCAACTTTTTAGATGCGTGCTTAAAAGGCGTTAAGACATACACGACTCCTTTTACATAGCTTATGTTGATATTTTCAATTCTTTGCAGCTCATCTTTAAGTTGGAGTATGTTTCCGATCTCCAGCCAATTTTTTTCTATTGAGTCCAACAGGTAATAGACCGTATTCCATCGTGTCGGACTAAAGCTTTTTAACGTGCTCCGACACGATGGAATACGGTGTATTTTCCCCTTATTTTTTTTTAAATATTTTACTATCTTAGAGCACGAGTTACAAAGTTCTCCCACTTCTTGCACTTGCCTTTTCAATGACGTTATTAATTAGATGGTGTATACAGTTAATGTGCTGGAAAGGGCTAAATGCGGCAACCGTGTTGGAACCTCTATCCGTTACCATAATTCCGTCATCGAAATTACAATTATATGTTTCTAGTAAGCTTTCGGTTTTAGACCTAATAACGTCGTCTGAAAAAAATAAGATATATAACGTTAAATAAATAAAATATATTTAATTTGCATTAGAAAAAGTTAATGTACGTGGATACATGCATATATGTATATTAATAATTCTCATTTACTTACTTGTACATCTTTCTCCATTCATCGAGTAGAGGCCTAGTAGTCTTGAAATCAATTGACCGTTTTTAATGTAATGGATAGTTAGCGATATATAACTTTTTCGTAAATAGTTATCAGTTCATATATCTGAAGTCAAGCCGTTTCCATGTTTGCAGTTTGCAATGACATAATTTTTCACAGTGAAGATTGTGGTATCGTAAATTTTTTTGATGTTTCGCGATAAAGTGGTGGAATGGGGTATCAAGCTTTCAATATCAACATTTGTTCCGTACTTTGCTCCAACTGAAACTAGGAATTCAGATTACCGTTTGAGAACGCTGTCCTCTACAAACTGGAAAGGACGACAATTTTCGATACACCATTGACAAAATAGTTTTGCCGCTTCCTTTTTGATGTCGCTATTAACTTGTATTACTGCCTGATTTCTTTCCTTCCTCATGGAGCCGTAACATTTGTGCTTTACTAGATTGGATGTGCTTCTGTTATCATATTTCAAAACGGAGAAACACTTTCTGCAGCCCACTTTATTCTCTATTTCAACTCCATTATTTTCTATCTTTTCATATACATATATACGTCCCAAACCTTGCTTCTACCACTTTTTGCCACTAATTTATACGTTCCAGACAAGATATTTTGCTTTATAGCATCATTGTCCAGTAATTCAGAGGAAACCGAAGAAGTCGAGTTCTAAGAGCACAAAAATAAACATTTTAAATTAAGTAATTATGTACACATTTATATAAAAAATAGTTTCGTTACCGTTATTTGCGCCATATATAATAAAATATATTTTTTTAACACTTTAAATTATTTATAACACACTTGTTGTTAGAAAGCCTTTTTAAAAAGTGATGCAAAAGTATTCCTTAACACTTTTATTTATATAACAATTTTTACGAAATATTGACTAAAAATGTTTAAACATCAGTTTTATTGCCTTCTGAGAAATCGGGTAATATTAAACAGAAGCAGTAAAATGTGTGGTAGCAAAAGAGTTAAGTTGTAAATTTTATTACCACAACATCAACCACACAAGCGCGAGTCGTTTGATTTAAAAAATATGTATTTGCATAGATGCAAGAACATTGAATTACTTTATGAATACTTTAAATTACCTGCAGGTAGATTTGGATGCCGCATTCACAGTATTATAAAAAATATTATTCCAAGCTCTAAATTTGGATACAGATCCGAATAATATTTTTATAATGCTGTGAATGCGGCATCCAAAACTACCTGCAGGTAATTTAAAGTATGCATAAAGTGAATCAATGTCGCTTGAAGTGTCCTTCATTCTTGCATCTATGTAAATACATATTTTTTAAATCAAAGGACTCGCGCTTGTGTGGTTGATATTGTGGTAATAAAATTTACAACTTTACTCTTTTGCTACCACACATTTTACTGCCTCTGTTTAATTTGATTAAGACTTTCTGCAGAAACACCCGAGTCTTGGTAGGAATCAAACCTGCGACCTCCCAGTTAATAGCCTAGCACACTCTTCAGTACGCGCGTAACTGAACTAAATTTCGATGTTCCTTAGAAAATTAAACTTTAGAAAGAATTCTTTATTCTACAGACCAATTGTTTTGGTACTCTTATTAAAAGCGATTTAGCAAAAATTATAAATTCGGAAATGTATTCATTCCGAAAATCATTTATATTCCATGGTATATATATAAGCTTGTAAAATCATTGTTTTTTTTTGTTATGCATTTATGTTTATAAACCACATAAAATTACTGACGATTGCTATTTTTTTGTTTTCTTATTAATAAAAATTAATTAAACCACGAATAATGCTTAGCTTTATTTATGCCGATTTTTCGAATTGAAGTCCCGAAAATGCCGATGTTTTTATCAAAATCATTCGCAGCCCTGGCCCCAGGCAACAGATCGTCATCTTATTATTGGTTTGCTGCTTTCTAATGCTTTTTCCTATGTTTATGGGTCAAAACAATAATAAGGTGAGGAAATGCTGGTAAAATTGCTTCATGTAAACAGCGTTATGACAGAAAGCTTAACCTCTGTTCAAAACAGCAGAAATTACATTTTTGTCTGCATTGACCTGTATCAAAATACCAGGACAATTTAAGACTGGACCAGGACACCAGGACAATTTATTTAAAACCAGGACAATCCTGGAAAACCAGGACGTATGACAGCCCTATTGTAGCCTTTACTTTTAGTTTGGTCCCATACGTTCTTCGCACCGATTTTCAAGATTCTTTTTGTTTGAAAGGCTTTGCTTGCAGTTTGTTCCCATAAATTTTTCCCCAAATTTGGGGGGATGTATTATTGTCGTAAATGGACTTTATTTTTTCTACCATCCTAAAATTAACATACATATGTATCTACATACATTAAGCATGTAACTAATTTTTCGAAAAATTTTACATACCATTATGCGGTGGCAAATATTGTACAAATAATAAATACCGCGTTCTTTGTTGATTTGGGTTCAAAAATTTAAACTTTTTTGCAATTGTGAAATAAAAATGTCCTTGGTTTTCTTATTTTTTTATGCTCAATTCGATTATGCTACGAAATTTTTCCTATTTGCAAAAATTTTTAAAAGCTATATGCCTAATATGCATACATACACTATCCTCAAAAACAATAAAAAAGACAGACGGATAAAGAAGACATAACTTTAGAAAAATAAAATTGGCAACTATGCAAATAACTACATACATACATATGTATATGTGAAAACAGTAAATTAAATTGAAGGTGAAACCAGTAAATTGAAGGAATTTACTGTACACATAAAAATTGCTACGCACAAAAAATTACAATATTAAAAAAACGGACAATACAAAAATTACAAAACAATCATCCATCTTTCATGGCGATCACACCTACATACATGCATACGTTTATCTATACTTTCTCTATATCTGTCTTCACTTATTGCTTCATTAACGCAAAATATTTACATACATATATATGTATGTATTTTACGCCAAACTCTTAAGGGTATGGCTTGTCAGAACTAGTTGCTATGCATATATAATTTGCCAACATATTTCTGTTACAGCTATATTGTCTTGCTCTCTCTTTCTCTCTCTATCTCTCGCTCTCAGTATATCTATTTTTTCTCATCTTATTGATTCTTATTATATCGATTTCACTCAGGACAGCAGCCACTTTCATCATCAGTCTTCTCTGTCACTCTCTTCTACTAAGCAAATTCTTTTCATTTGCACGATCAGACCAACCAATAGCACGAAAACCCATAAATTGCAAATTTCATCAAAAGCATGAACAACCGTGAAAAAAGGATTTTCCCGAAAACCCCTTAAATTACAATTTTAATCAAAATCGTTGGAGCCGGTACCGTAAAAACATGTACCATAAACGTAAAGCAAAACCTTTCAAACGCATAAAAGGCTTAGAAACTTATACAAAACCCAACAAATATTTTATATTCGATATGAATCTATTAAGCCTACTACACTTATTTTATTCTTTTGTGATTTTCAAAAATATTATCGTTTGTAAATTCTCAAATGGTTTTTGAAAGTCTGTGCATAAAATAAGAGGTTTGTAACTGTTCAAACTTGTGGTTGAAGTCTACTGACGATTTGGTAAAAGCGCCAATGAAATGCATATAGACAATTGCTTAATAACCATCGACAAATAAATTTCATTTAACATGTTATTTGTTTTAATACAATTAAATTTAAAAGATTATTTTATTTATTTCGATCTTTTTATTAATTTTTCTATTAAGAATCTTCAAGATTAAGGTCCAATTTATAAATTAACAAATAGCAAAATATGTACTTTACTAAATTCAATATTTCGCTGTAAAAATTTATAGCTTCTTCACGAATATTTAACAATTATTTGTATTTTTTTTCAAAATGTAACACTTGCTTAACAAAATTTTAATGAAAACCAAATTGTCAATAATAACAAAATAACAATTTAATTAAATACCTACATACACCGTTGAATAAAGAAAATGATCTAGCTTCGTCTTAAGGCTGAACTACAAATACTTCATATTAATTAAATATATGTAATTTATTTCTGATAATTTGGTTTAATTTAATATACCCATTTTAATTTAACTTATTTTAATTAAATTTTATTAATTTATTTTTACTTTAGTTAATTTGATCTAATTTAATGCAACAAAATTATATATTAACGTAAAAATAGATTGCAAAGAAACCTCCCTTGTATGTATGTATGTAACAGGGACTGAAACCCAACCCGCTGTTTATGAAGACTTTGAACCCGAACCCGTTGAACCCTAAAATTCAGCAAGGTTCGGGTTCAAAAATATAAAAAACAGAGAAATATATAATAGAAGAATAATAAAAACCATTAGATTTCTTGCATGCAAAAAAAATTAAAACAAAATCAAAATAAAATAACGACCAAGGCAAATTCATACCAGGTGGCAGCACCCCGACAGCTGACTATTTTTTGCAATTTTTAAAAGTGCCGAATTTGGCAACCATTGTTGCTTTTTCTTGTTCTGGGTATTTCTAATAATATCTAAGTTGAAGTATATTTCTTATGTCAATGCGGTACGTACGTTACAAAGTTGAAAAAAAATGTTTAAAGCTAAATAATTAAATTTAAAAGAATATATTGTTTAAACGTACCCAGTAAAAAAATTGGAAGTCCTCTTTGAGGAACTACATTTTTATTGCTTCCAAAGAATCGATATTCAAAAATGCAGATAATTAGTAGAAAAGCAAGTCAAAATTTATTTTAGTCACACAAAAAATTGTAATTCCTTTATAGTTTTAAAAAATACCCACCATGCTTTTTAAAAATTAGATTTTTTTAAAGAAATTTATGAACTAATTTTCGTCTAAAAATGAACAGTTATTTACTGAAATTTACATAAAAACACCGTTTTGCGTTTAAATTCGTATAAAAAGAAACAAGTTGCGAAAATGTGTAACTATGTACTCTTTTTCCTAGAGAAAAATATTAATATACAATGCCAAAAAGGAGATATTTCTTCACTTCGCTTCCAATTCGGTGATTAGGAATCGAAAAAGAAACTTTTGCAATGACAACACTATGTAAAAATCTTTAGAAATTATCCAACTTTGCACTACTTCCGGATCGCAAACTCTACTTTTTCATGACTTCTTTGGAGTGTCTTTTTTTACTGGGTATAGACGTGAATGTAAAATTGATTTATATAGTTTATTATTAAACAAAATAATTGCGCGTGTTTAAATTTTTGGTTTTAAGCCCGAACCCGAACCTGAACTTTTTATTTTGATTAACCCGAACCTAAACCCATTTTCTTCATGGTTTCAGTCCCTGGTATGTACATACATACATTCATAGCTATACCATCTACATCTTGTATACAGACTCAATCATACAATAAACTAAACACGAAAACATAAAAGCTGTCTACTAGTATTGCTTTTGGTATTTGAGTGTTTGAAAATTTCTTTCCGCAGAAGAAAGAAGTGTTCATACATGGTAGAATAATATACAAGGTAGCCCTGGAACGCCAGCTGATTAGTTTTTTATTTGCTTTTTTCATGGTACGAACTATCAAATCTTGTGTATATGTGAAATAACTACGTTGCACACACAATACCACACGTATGTTTGCTGCTTATGTTCTACAAACACACACATGCCCTCTCTATTAATGTTTGACATTTCGTACCCCAAATATACATTTGTATTCTACCATGCCCTCATATACACGAACACCACTACTTCGATCGTGCTTTGTATGTGTGTAGGCAATACATTTAAAAAGCAAGTCGTGTTTACATTTCAAATATCCTCTTACAGACCACACCAATTAACACATACTTTGAACATTTAAAGTGTTTATTAAAGGATAGCAAGAATATATCCGCTTACATGTCTTCACTAAAGCATATGCTTCATTGAACTCGTCAACACTGTAAAATTATTCGCATTGTCAACAACATCATATGCAAACCTCAGAGAATGAAAATATAATACCCCTGCAGACAAAATGACTAGTATGTGGTTAGAAATATACTAGTTGCTTTTTTATTCAGACTAGTTGTCTAACTGTTCTTTTTCCATATATCGAACTATCGATTTTAACATTATGTTGTCATAGGAGCCCAACTAGTTCATTTGTACATAGTTATATGCTAGTTGAAATACTAATTTTTATAGACTAGTGCGCTTAGTTTCTTTATTTATAGTTTTTTAAATATTAAAAAACATTTAGCTCAACCGGGGTATGAACGCACAGTCCTCATATTTCAAGGCATGTACTCTGTCCACTGAGCCACTTTCTACTTATTATATTTGGAGCTAAAATTTTGTTTTATGTATTTATTTACAGCTGAAAATATGTCAATTTATAAAAAATAATTTAAATTACTAGTTTCATTACAACTAGTTGATGTTGTTTGACTAGTATCGTTACTAGCCTCATTACAACTAGTAAAATGACAGTCCTTTGGTGACTAGTAACGTTACAACTAGTAATATAACTGTCACAAAACGTAACTAGTTGTACATTTAGCTGCAAGGACACAACAGACATATAACGAGCTGTGGTTGGTTTTGTGTTTGTTCGTTGATTATCATTTACTCACTCGTATATTTTTTTAGTGAAATACAAGAGTTATTTGTTGTTTTGGATATTTCACGAATTATTATTGTATTATGATCTATTTTATAAAATACAGCATGTCCTATAACATGCCATATGAAACATTTTATCAACTGTATAGAAAGAAAACCAAAGTGTTATGGTATGGATATGTAATGCGTAATAAACTTTAATTGAAAATTAATGTACGGCACTTTAAAATTATACATACATAGTATATGTATGTATATAACGGACTTTTGTAAAATTATTATTATAATTATTTTTTTAATTTATAGGCTTAATATTAAATAATTATGGTTTTCTGTAAGTACGTATGTATGTACGTACTTATGTAAGTTCATTAGGCACCAACTTCTTAAAATTTCTAACTTTTTAAAATTTTTCTTTGAATGTTCAATATTTACATGCTTTAGAATTTCTTTCGTAAATAAAAAATAATTTAATCGAAAGATTAAATTAAAAACGAACTTAAGCCAAACTAATTAAATAACTTTGAATTTTTGCAAATATAATTTTTATTACTAAAAATCGGTGTTAAAAGCGTATAACTTACAAATGTTGGGATTCTTTTTAATAAAACTTTTATATTTGCAATGTAAAATATGTACATTAAACCGACCCAACTTGTA
Organism: Panzeria rudis; assembly: GCA_956483635.1. Classification (NCBI taxonomy): domain Eukaryota; kingdom Metazoa; phylum Arthropoda; class Insecta; order Diptera; family Tachinidae; genus Panzeria; species Panzeria rudis. The sequence continues at coordinate 111,556,120 of OY101448.1, read as the reverse complement.
TGAAGATGAAAAATGTGTTTTTGTTACCCCTCTCAAATTATAGACCGGTCTTTTTAATGAGGATTCCTAAAACATTTGAGGGGTCTAGCGATGACCGCCCGTGAGCTGGACCGTGTCTAAAAAAATTTATATTTTTGTAGTTTTTTACATATTTTCGTATTTTCTCCCAAGACAACATATGAAAAAATTACATCGTTTGAAAGATCTTTTCAAGCTGCATCCAATGGTGCATTAAACTTTACCATTCATACCATCAGCAATGCAGTATTCCATAAAAAACACGCTTTTTAAGCGTTTTTATTGCATGTGCTACTTGTATTAAAATAAAATTTACTTTTTCTTAGGAATTATTTCTTAGGCATTGCAATAACTAGAAACAAATAAATAAATAAACAATGCCTGAAATTATATAATACAAAAAAAATAAATAAAATTTATTTTAATATAAGTAGCACCTGTAATAAAAACGCTTAAAAATCGTAGTTTTTATTGAATAACGCATTGTTGATGGTATGAATGATAAAGTTTAATGCACCATTGGATGCATCTTTCAAACGATGTAATTTTTTCATATGTTGTTCTGGGAGAAAATACATGCAAAAAACTACAAAAATATATCTCTTTTAGACACGGTCCAGCTCACGGGTGGTCATCGCTAGACCCCGCAAATGTTTTGGGAAACCTCATTAAAAAGACGGATCTTTAATATGAGTGGGGTAACAAAATTTTTTTTTCGGTGAGTCGGTTTAATGTACTTATGTATACTGAAGTGCTTAAAAAAATTTTTTTTTGCTATACGTAAGTGAAGCGAAATGCCGTAAATAGAATAATTAAAATTTTTGCTTCCGTGTACAATTTTTTCTTTTATTTGAAGTGTACATGTTTTTATTTCCCATTAGAAGGTAATGTTTTTGTTTCCGTAAATTACTAAAATTTTTCCAAGAATGTTCAAAAACATTTTTTTGGCTTCAAAGTCTACCCTTTAATTTGGTATATAGTTTGTCAGGTTTTATTTCATATTGATTCTATAAGAGATTGAATTATTTCAATCAATAAAGTGTACAAGTTTTTTTTTGGTTCACTGTAGATTTAGTAAAAAATTGGCAAACAAAATTTACTTTTGAGTTACATATGTATATACATATAAGCTAGCGTACATACCCAGCGGGAAATAGAAGGAGTACGAATGCCTTCTAGAAGGCCTTTGTACTCCTTCTTTTGGATAAACAAGGCCTGCTCGCTTCATTCCATACTAATATCTTTTTCACACACGTTGTCACTGCGGGATAGGTCTTCCGTTTGCCAGTTCTATAAGGTCTGACAAAAGACCTTCTAAAAAGATAATTTTGAAGGTCTGTTAAAAAGCAAATGGATGTACATTTTTTTTAATTTCGGTATTTTTGTATTCTTATAGCGGCTTCTATAATTTTCATTAATGTTATTTTCTATATCGAATTATTTCTTTTCATCTAAAGTAATTTTTTATACGAATGTATTTATTAAGAAGGTTTTGGATGTGAATAGCTTCGCCAGTGTAAGTATAAGTTAATCAACTCCATTATAAACGGCATAATACCAGCATTTATGATGTCTCTTGAATGTAAATTACAGTTTTATATACAATAACTTGCGAAAAAAGAATATGAGAATGTTATTTATAAAAAACATTGTTAATGAATAAAACCAGCGTTGTCAACTCGATGCTTTTCGCACTGTTTTTTGTGCTTTTTCAACTTTTCAATGCGAAAATATTTAGAGATACTGCTCGGTGCTTTTTTAATCCATTTTTAGTGCTTTTTTGTGACGGTGGCACTGAATCCGAAATTCCGAAATAAATTTGTTTATCTAGAAAATATTTTTTAAGATTTTTTGTTAATGTAACTATTTCCTGAACATACTTTTTTGTAGTCTTGCAGAAGAATAAAAATAGTAAAATTTATATGAATTACATTCGAGAAAAAATCTGTGGGTTATCTTTTTTCTTTTAAAAGCGTCAAGGCCATACCGAAAATATTTTTGTACGTATTTCGTTTGATTGACACTTAAGAGTAATAAAAAAATTTTTTACACAAAAACAAGAGTTGATATATATTTACCCTCTTCGATTTCAACGAAATTCGACATAAGTGTGTATAATACAGGTGGCATGCAATAATGCTCATGGAAATAACGTCCACCGGACAACTTGAAAACTATGCACAATAGCTTGTCAGCTAAATTCGTTCTGTTAAAAAAATAAAGAAAGCTAAAATATTATATTTCACGATGCATAAGGATAAAGAATACATTGACAATTTAGATGCACTTGTAGCAGGAAGATATGCCCTTTTTAATCAATACTTGTTAAGAGGAAACTAAAACCTTTCGAATGACACCAACATTATCTGATAACGCGCTCTAAAGCTATTTAATTTTAAGTATGACGAAATTTTCTCAAGAATGGCCAAGATGCCCAAAACAGCGGGTCTATTTGTATGGAGGGAAAATTTTTCTCCAAGAAACCATGGGTCGGAAATGAGTTCCTAGCCCGCGCAAATCAATATTTAGCTTTATATATAGTTGAAAACAAATAATTACAAACAAATCGGTTTATTTTCCCCTTCCGAGTTTTATAAAATTTTGTACGGATGATGCCTCTGGTGTAACTAGTATTAGCGCGAAATCTTGGCTCAATATACTTTCTGGTTCGCGAAATATAGCGGCTTGAAAATTTAAAAATTCAACAAAAATGTATTAAGCCGACATTTCAAAATTATTTCTACTATATAAAGGGCACAAAGTGGACTTTAAAATGTCATTTGTTTGTTACGATTTTCGTTTTCAATCTTCAGAGCTAAATTTTTACTGATCTTCTGTCTACATAATTTGAGGTCTGAAGACTGCAAAATAATAGCATAACATCTGATAAGTCCACTTTGTTTCCTTTAATATGGCCCTCACTGGAATATCCAGGGTAAGGGTGAGTAAGTTTTTGGATTCGTACATTTTTGTTCAATTTTCCTATATCACTAATACTAGGTATAGCAGAGGCATCATTTTATAAAAATCGGATATGGCAAGACGTTACATTTTTGAAAAAAATACACTAAAATTTGAGCTCTGAAGATTGAGAAATAAAATCATAACATATGCCATTTTAAAGTGCATTTTATGCCCTTTAATATGACACAACAATGGAACAACTAGGGTAAGTAGGTTTAAATATATACATAATTTTGTAAAATCAGTTTAGTATATTTTTGTTGAATTTTCTATTCTCTAATCGCTATATTTCGCGAACCAGAAATTAGATGGTCCTAAATTTTTCAGTAATACTAGTAATGCGAGAGTCATTATTCGTACCAAATTTTATAAAAATCGGAAGCCCAAGAAGAACTGTTTTATTGGTATTATTTGTTTTAGCCCATAAAAAACATTTACGTCGATTTGCGCGGGCTATGAACTCATTTTCGATCTATGGTTCCTTCGCGAAAATTTCTTAGAATTGTTCGTAGATTATGTTTCTGCTATACGATATTTTGCAAAATAAATCGACCCGCTCTAATGCCCACGCTTATACTTGATAGCCGTAAGAGGAGTAATTCTTTCGCCATGTGATGCGCGTATAAGAGTAGAACATACATATATGTATGTAGAATTTCATTTTAATCGGACCGCGTCAAAATCCGGATCTTGTCGGAAATTTTTGAAATTACTTAATATAAAAATTTATTTAAATAAAATGAAAAATAAATTCCAGTACTTTTTTCAAATACTACTCGTCATTTGAATTGTTTCGGTGCTTTTTGAAATTGAAGAGTTGACAACGCTGAACAAAACGAATTTCTTTTACTTTGGCAAAAAAAAGACAAAACATGCTACTCCTCTTCTCGGTTCTCATAGAAGCGAATGTGGAATGTGTATCTTATCTTTTATACGGAAGAGCCGAGGCCTTCTTTAAGGCATTCTTTAGCAGTTAGATGAGAAATGTAATTGAATTAAAAAAACTGTCTAAGCAGGCCTTTAGTAAGGGCTGAATTAAGAAGGTCTTCTGAGTTTTCCCGCTGGGTACTTTCATTTTCACAGAAAAGATTTCAAATGAAATATAGTCGAATTTATTTAATTTTTTAGTTTTTAAGTTTTCTTAGTTTTAAAAAAGTTAATTGTTGCGGGTTAAGCACGTCTATAAGTCTGAATTTCATTTCTGCTTTACCATATCATCAGTAGACTTCAACCATATTTTTGAAAACTTTCAAACCTCTTCTAAAAATTGATTGAGAATTTACGAATGATTTTTGAAAATTGTTATAGAATATGCAAAGTACTTAATATAAATTGTTTGTTCTGTTTTGTATAAGTTGCTATGTCTACTTCGCTTATTCTATGGTAGTTTTCATAAACTTTTTGTAACTTCTCACATGATTTTTGAAAGTTTGTGCATAAGATAAGATATTTAAATCTTTTCAAAAGTATGGTTGAAGTCTGCTAATAATTTGGTAAAGCACCCATGAAATGCAGACGTATAAACAATAATTTTAATAGATTTTTTAATTTTGTTTAAACTTATGGCCAGATTTTGTAAATACAAATCTTTTTTCGTTTTGAAAGTTGGATGGTTTTTTTTATTAGAAATTTTAGTTATTTTTCATACGAATCTAAAACGTTTAGAAACGAAATTTTTTACAAAATCTGCCTATTAATTTTTATATATACTATGTTGAAAAATGTTAAGTACATACCGATGGTTTTGCGTAAAAGGCCAATCGCTCATTTAATAGAAATATTTGAATAGTAGAAATTGTAATACAATACCTTTTATTATTCCCAATATTTATTGTACCTAGTACATATGTATGTACATTAGAGTGGGTCAAAAATAGATAGAGTGTATCGCTAAAGTATGGGAAAATTTTTAAGTTATTTAGTCATGTTTTAACAGTAATATTATATTGGTTTGCGTCTAAACAAATAATAATGTCAATAAAAAGTAAAATCAATTCAATAAATTAACTCCCGCACGCGGTTTAAAGTTTCAGGAATTTTTAGAAACTTTGAAGCACATGCAGGAGTTAATGTAGGTATTGACTTCGTTTTACTTTTTACAACCAACTATTATTTTTTTAGACCTAAAACAATAGGTATATTATTACTGCTAAAACATGAGTAGATAACTTTAAATTTTTCCCATACATTAGTGACTTAAGGTAGAAGTACATAACACGCGTTAATTCGTCGACGAGTATCGCGCGTTTAAAAGCTTTAGCGCATCTAAAATGGCAATTTACACAATGCGCTTTAGAAGAGCCTTTCCTGTCAGCTGGTTTTTATTTGTTCACTTGTTTATACACTGTACAATGGAGTTTTTGTTGCATTTTGTGGGGGCTGGCTTCCTTTTTTATAAAATATTGTATGTTTTTTAACCTCTTCAAAAGTTTTTCATCCATGATTCACAATTTTTTCTACTGTATTCTGTTGTATTGTCAGCTGATTAGTTGTCAAAAATACACAACGCGTTAAAAAGTTGGAAGTTAATCAACTTTCAACGCCAACGCGTCAAAATGTTTTTATGTAAATTGTTCTATGAAGAAACACTAGTTTAACTTTTTTGATATAAGTGTACAGCGCGCTCGCGCACTAACACGTGTTATGTATTTCTACCTTTACTCTATCTTAGAGGGCGATGCGCGCCATCTTAAAATAAAAATACATGAATATTATTTTGCAGGGTTTTAAATTATCTAATAAAACAACATAATTAATTCCACTATTTCAAAAGATTTTCTGAAAAAAAAACTTTTTGAACCATCCTAATATACTTATGTACATACATACATATATATCTATGTACATATTTCATTCATACAGTATCTTTCAGAATTAAAATATTTTTATTCGTAATACTAATTACATATACTAATACGAACTAAAAATTATGCAACCGTACATACACAAACTCTTCAACTATGTCTGTATGTATATTTTAAACAAAAATATGTGCTATGAATGTGAGCATGATATTCTTAATAAAATATTTTTTCACTGATACATACTACATACATACGATCTTTTATTTTTCACTATGTTAAGCGATCGTAAGAAAAAATAAATAAATTACAGCGAGTTCAGTACTGAATTGTACTCGGAAATCATGTCCTCAAGTATTCTATGTATGTAATATATTCTATGTATTCTATGTATGTAATATATTTGTTTTCATAGGATATGCTGAAGGGATGGCAAAGTTGGTACAATTGTACCATTTTTGGTACAATTCGGATTTTAAAAGTACAATGGTACACGAATGGTATATTTAGTACAATTAATAATTTTTCTATTTTTTGTAAGAAACCTCCTTATTGCAGTACTTTTATAGCGATAAGATATTTTATCCTTTTCGTCCGCTCGTATATATGCCACTTTTCTTGAATTAAATTTAAAAGTTTGGTTAAAAGTTGTCAAATAAGGTTAGCTTACAAAACGTCTCCATAATTTCAAGCTTATAATGATCGTGATACATATTAAAAATACATTTTTATAGATTTATTTGCATTGTAGTGAAGTTACATTTTTCGGAACCTTATTGAAACTATGTACATAAGTATGTCGTTCTACCTTCCAATAGGTAGTATGTGAGCTATTTTAGATTAGAAATTGCAATAGCTAAATCAGACTTAAGCACAGTTTCCCTTTTGCCACAAATATATGTACAGAAAAGTAAGGTATTTTCTTTACTTAAAAAATGTTTCTGGTTTCAAAAATATTTTTTGGTACAATTATGTCCAAAAAAGTACAATTTTAGACTACAATTGGTACAATTTTAAAAACTCATTTGCCATCACTGATATGCTGTCTTCCACTCACTGCTTGCATGGCTTGTTTTCTTGTTCTCGGCTTTTGTTGTTGGCACACACTCATTCATTTTGCAAAGGCAAACACAACAACATGAAGTAGATGCTTGGTTGTGATATGTTTTGATTGGAAATTTTTTGGATTTGTTGCAACCCTTTAGTGTCTATATATAAGTTCATGTATGTATATTACATTAGTATTTCAACACGTTTTATTGCTCGCTTTAGAACACCCTTTAATTTTTAGCTGTCATGTGTTTTACATATTGTTAAAATTTCAGGTCCGTAGCTCTAACGGTTCCTGAGAAAACAGCCTGTGACAGACATCCAGACGGACAGCGTAGCGAAAACAATAGGGTGCCTTTACACTTTTGGTGTACGGAACCCTAAAAACAACGGTTAAATGCAAAAACAAAACACATTGCAATAAGCTAAATCAATCTATTGACCACTGTTCCCTTTCCTACTTATTATTGTTGTTATTTTTCTTTGCGAAACTTATTGGAAAATATATATACATACTAGTGATGTTACGAATATCAATTTTTAATATTCGCGAATACGAATATCTGAAACAATATTCGCCGAATTCGAATACGAATATTCAATCTAAATAGTTAGTACCACTTAATATTTCAAATTTAATTGAAAAAAAAAATCTACCCTTTGCGTCAATAACCATTCACAAGTCCAATTCACAAGCTCACTCAGTATTGTGTATTTAACTTTTGAAATACACCTTGTGAACAGTCATGTATACTGTATCGGCCTGTATCTTATATTAATGCACAAATGTAATTGTAATTGAGGCATGAACAATTAGGATGAAAGCTAGAAAAATTACTTACATCACGAAAATGAAAAAAGTTTGCGAAAACTTTTAAACAGCCCCTTAAATTCATTAAACATCGCTCAAAACACATTTGCCGCGGAAATCGCGAAAAATTGTAAAATTGCAAACAAGCCATAAAATATTTTAAAAGTAACTAAAATTACACGCAATGCAAAAAAAAACGCCAAAAATCACGCAAATGACGAAAATTCGAAAGAACTCTTAACATCGAAAAAAAAGTTGTATAATTAAAAATGTAAAAAATCCAAGAATTGGTAAAAAATCACTATTACCGCGAAAATTCGCGAAAAAATTGCAAACAAGCTGTAAAATTGCTTAAAAATAGCTCAAATTATAAGGAATGCAAAACATTCCGAAAAAATCTCGAAAATTACCAAAATTCGCAATATCGCGACAAAAGTGATTTTTTGTCAGTTTTTGATTTTTATACAGTTTACCCGATTTTTAATCAATACCAAACATTGATGTCTTTTTAATCTTAACAAGTTTTTTCTTCATTTTCGCTATTTTTTTCTGAGCTTTTTGCATTCCTTACAATTTTAGCTATTTTTAAGCTAATTTAAGGCTTGTTTACAATTTTGCAGTTTTTCCCGAATTTTCGCAGTTTTCGTGAGAAAAAAGTGATTTTTTATAGGTATTTAACATTATTATGATATTAAGATGACGGAATTTGAAATTATTAACTTAGCACCTGAATGCAGCCTTTTTAAATTTTTGGTGGAAAGTAAATAAAGGAAAATACGAGCTTCTTCTACCTATACCCAAGCAATATTTACTGATACCAGAGGCGAGTGTTCGAGCTAGCCAATGTTTAGTGATGCGGAGCTTGTTGACACACCGCGCAATGGGCTTGATGGAGAAAAGACTTCAAAAGTTTTATTTTTGAAGTTCAACATTCCTCTACTGAGCTTTGAGTATTACTTTAACATGATTAATAAATTAATTTAACAGGACTTTACTTTTTAAAAACCATGTCGTTGTGAAATATATTTTGTTTCTTTTTTCTTTACTAAAAGAAGATTATTATTTTGCGTTATAGACAAATTTTTTTTAGTAAAAATTAATATTTTTTGTTTAATTTTCAGTATTTTTTATGTATTATTTTTTTGGACGTATTCACAAAATATTCGTGAAATATTCGCTTGAATTTGGCGAATACAAGTGTCATGAAAGAGGCGAATATTCGGCGATTCGAATACGAATATTCGTAACTTCACTAATACATACATACAAACATACAAATGTCTCATTGTTGTTACTCTTTTTGCAAAACCGGTTGGATAACAACACATCCATACATGCTTTTTTTTGTGTCTTATTCAAACTACACCCACTTGACCTAAGATTCGATATAAAGGAATGTTCGCTGAAGCGAAGAAATTTCGAAACAAAACTCTTCGATATTTTTTCGCGAATCTAAAAAAAATCGAACTTCTCTCGATAATTTTTCGAATGTGGACGATAGCCTAGTGGATGTGCGTTAGTCTGTTAAGCAAGAGGTACCGTGTTCGAATCTGTCTGACTGCATCGTTAGTTAAAGAATTAAAATAACTCATACGTACTTATGTGCAATAATTGAACAGAAAAAAATTTGCCACGATAGCCTAGTGGATGTGCGTAAGTCTGTTAGCCTGGAGGTACCGTGTTCAAGTCTGATTTACTGGAGCGTAAGATAAAGAATTAAAAGATAAATAAAATAAACAAATTAAAAAATAAAGATAATATTCTTAAAAAATTGCTTTTGCTCCTGCCTTTTTGCGATATCGAAATTTGTTCGATATTGGCTCACTTTTAATATTGCTAACGAACCTTCGAAATCGAATGTTTTTTGAAACAAAACTAAGCGACAGGTAAACTATTTTCGATTCATTTTTGAGTGTCATTCTCAATGGTTTTACACAATAAATGTTCGAGATATATTTGAAATTGACATCATTAACGAAAATTGTGGTCAAGTGGGCATGCATGGGTAATAGGTGTGTATGCATTAGTAGCAACTTTAAACGGTAGTAGCTCCCAAAATACTGAACCAATTTTAAGAAAATATAAATTGTACACCTTCAGTAAAAATTTCCTTGCATTTAGGAAGAAATTTTATCGAAAAATTTCAATTCTTATAGAAAAATTTTCTTAATTTTAGTAAAATTTTACTGAAACATAAAAAAGACGTACCTACATACATAGTTCATTATGAACATATCTATAGATTTTCATAAATTAAGTAAGATTTTCCTAGAATAAAGTTTATATGAGATGAATAATGAACTAACTTACAGTTAATATATCACTCTGATCAAGTAGAGTTTTAGTAAAATTAGCATAAAATATACTTCCTAACATCAACGAAATTTATACTAAATTCTTGGAAAAAACGGATTTGGCGCCATAGGACAACCTTTTTGAACTCAAATTTAGTGAATTTTCTTAAGATTTAGGTCATTTTTTTAGTGGGATATTATTAAATCATTGTTGGAACCTGATACTAAACATTTTAGATATAATGACCATATAAATAAATAATACCATTAAATATTCAAATATATAAAGCAACATTTAAACGCCACTTGACCTGAGATTCGATATAAACGAATGCTCACTAAAGTGAAGAAATTTCGAAACAAAATTGTTCGATATTTGTTCGCGAATCTAAAAAAAATACGAATGATCACTAAAAAGCGAACTTTTCTCAATCATTTCTCGAATGTGTGACGATAGCCTAGTGGATGTGCGTTAGTCTGTTAGATTAAAGGTACCGTGTTCGAATCTGTCTGACTGCTAAGTTAAAGAACTAAAAACTAAATAAAATACATAAATTAAAAAATAAAAAATATAATCTTAAAAAATTGCTTTTGCTCCTGTCTTTTCACAATATCGAAATTTGTTCGATATTGGCTCACTTTTGATATTGCTAACGAACCTTCGAAATCGAATGTTTTTTTAAATAAAACAGCGACAGGTAAACTTTTTTCGATTCATTTTGGAGTGTCAGTCTCGATAGTTTTACACGATAAATGTTCGAGATATATTCGAAATCGATATCATTAACGAAAGTCTTGGTCATGGGACGTTTTATTGAAAATAAAATTATTGTACCAGTCTTGTGAAACAGGTAGGTACAAAAATTTACTGTTATGACCATTTTTCAGTCACGTTTTTTCTTGGCTTGTGGAAACCACACATTAATCTTAACTGATTGGCCTGAAATTTTTTAGTGTAATTTTTTATAAGTAGCCATCGATTTGCGGTATGAGATTTGAAGAAATCCAACTTTTAATTTTTAACTACCCTCTAATGTAGCTACATACATACATATCGTTACCTAAAACGCAAACGGCCCTATCTAACATTTTAAAATTGTCCAGGAGAATCAAGAAACATGTTTAAATTCAAAATATTGAGATTTTCAATGCTAATTTTACCAATATAATAAAAAGGTTCACGAAGAGTTAATTTCTGCATAAATTTTTTATATATTTGTAATATTTTAAGAGTTATGTTAGCATGAGCTTTTTGCTTCATATTTTTCTGAAACCAAAAGCCCTATATTCAGTGAATGTGTATGATATGTAATGTTTTAATAGTAAAAATAAGTTTTTTCACACCGCTCTATCTTGCGAACCGTAAGAGGGAGACACTTGAAATTTTTGCACGGTTTACACAAGGGCGGATCTAGCCTTCAGCTCAAGACAAATATTCAGTCGCATAGTGGCTTCGATTGTACTTAAAGTAGTGATTACTTCAAGGAAGGATGTAATTGATAGATTAGATTAGATTGAATCTACCCTAATTAGGTTAAAAATAAAATTTTAAACTTTTTTACCGATATTTTTAGAATTTATTAAAATAGCATGATTACATATGTGCACAGGTAGATACCAACTCAAATCAACAAAAATTAATGCATTTGTTGGACTACCAATCTCGGATAATAATAAAATTTGGTACAGCTGTTTCTTTTTGTAGTAATATGAAGGGCACAATATTAGGTGTAGAGTCGTGCTTATCAGCTCTTTTGAGTGAGCCCTCTTTTCCGCTCAGCTCACTTTACTGAACTATTTCACTTAGTTAGATCAGTAGCTCACTTGTTTACAAGGCAAATTCCTAAAGAAACATTTCATCAAGTCGAATTCATAACAAATATAATTGAGAGCTCAGTCACATACAATATGGCTTGTGCGCACCTGGTGACTTTTTGTGTATTTATTTGAAGACTCTTGCTCTTATAGATTTCAAGATATAAGATTATTATTAACTATTTTGTATGTGCAGTGCCCCTTCACCAGGTCTATTCTACCAATATTTTTACATACTTCGCATCTTGCTCTCAAAATAGTGCATACCAAATTTTAATGCTCTGACTGCTATAGCTTTTAAGATACATATAAGATATTTCGTTCGTAAGGGCGTGGCACATTCCACTTTTATATTGTATTGTAATCGGAACCTCATGCGTGTGCAAAGTTTGAAGCTGATCGGACGTCTTGAAGTTGGTGCAAATTACGTTGAAAGTTTCCGTTACATTCATACATATAATAAAAGCGTGTTAAAAATGTAAACATTCACAGCTGTTTATATGTAAACTGAATTGCCAATTGGCATGAATTTTTTGCCATTTATGTCGTCGAAGTGTTAGGAATTGAACCGTCGGTGTTTTTTTTTAAATAGCAAAAGTTAAAAGTTTTAATTTTTGTCGCTAATATTGAAAATTGCACTCTATGTGCAGCATGGAAATCGAAGTTTCTTAAATTTTGTCCTTGTTGTGTTGCAAGATATGCGAGGTCTGCAATAGCAGTTTCCTGCGAAGAGTGATTTCCCCTATAGATAAATTTGTTTGTAAGTTTTTGCCTCAACTCATTTTTGGTCAATATTTGAACTTGGTACCTTTCCGCCGTTAGCAAGTATTCCCCAATATTCTCCATTTTCCCGAATTTTGTACATTCGTTATAGTTTTACTGCTTTTTTCCAACTTTTAAATTTTGCGCAAATTTTCGCCGTTTTAACGATAAAAAAATCGATATTTTCTCAAAAATATATGGATATGTATCGTCGATATTTTTTTAATTTCGATATATCGATATTTTTTCCAAATATATCGACAGTATTAAATTCGATATATTTTTAGCTTTGGTTTTGTTTTTCGTGCAATTTTTAAAAACATTTCGGCACAGTCTTCATCAAATAGAATATTACTAACAAAATCTTTCGTTTTATTTATAATATTTTGTCTATTCGAAAAATTATCCTTCTTTGAGTGTAATTTTGTTGATGTACTTATGTTCCATGAAGTATTGGTGGAACAGTAAGGATCTTGGAAATTAATTCTTTCCAGCTTAATTATTTTAAAGAAAGGTACATTTTTGTTTTATTTTTAAAAAACATATGGGGACAACGTATGAATTATCATTGTTGAAAAAATATCGATATTTTTTATTCGATATATATCGATGCCGATCGCTATTTTTTGCACTTGCCTATCCCTAGTGCCGACATTGTTGCCTATGTAAGCGTTGACTACAAGATAAATGAAATGTCGCTAGCAGCGACATTGGCGCTCATCTCGCCTTGTGTGACCTCGCCGCCAATTGAATGAAAATATCGTCGACGACTTGTGTGGAGCTGTCTTCAATATGTCTCCTACGACTTACCATTATCTTTTACCCGTCGCACGTTGGGGCAAAAGGTACCGAAAGTTGCGCTTAATTGAAATTTGAAAATCAAGTTTTTTAAGAAAAAATTTACAGAATAAAAATATACAAAATTATATGTCACTAGCCGTAAAAATCATTATATTATCAAATTTTAACGTTTTTCGCGTTTTTGAAAAAAGAAAAAAAAATTAAAAGCTTAACATATTTATAAAGTACATAAGTAGTTCCTTTATTTAATTTTAGATGAAATTAAGTGTTTATTTGTGAAATTTTTTTAAAAATATTTATTTAAGTGCCCAAAAAATAGGGTATTTTCCAGTTTGAGTGGAATATAACTAAAAATGTAAGAGGTTGTTAGTCTTAATATATTTTCCGAAATTAGCACATACTATAATATTGTCAAATAAAAACGTGCCACAATAGTGCCCCATTTTACACAAAATTAATTTTTCTGAAACAACTCAAATTGCCAAAAAAAAAAATAATTTACACTAAGAGTCAATGTGAATTTATACAGGTGATATTATAAGCAGAGCTGTTCTACTTTTTTCCGCAAATTCGATGCTCGTATGTCCAAATTTGTATACGTTGACATAGGGGCTGATATGTCAAATGTTATTGTAATGTTGTAGTTGTTTTAGAATCAACACCACCTGATAAAATTAATTCACCTTGCTAAGAGTACTGGCGATCTTGTTTCTCTTTTCTCCATTCACCCTTTTAGTTATTGTTTTTAAAATAATGCAAGAAACTCGTGCATAGTTTTTCTTGAACTTATTTGCAGTACTGTCCAGAATTATAGCATTCTTCACGTATTTTTTTTTATCTATATATAAAAATTTGGTTCAGATGACCATATATAGATTGACTACCGTTAATGTACTATTCCGGAAAAAAGTTTGTATGGGAGCCAACTGAAATAAGCTGAGACAAAATAAGCTCATATACCAAAATTTTTAAAATTATCTTTCAATGATGATGTTTGAAAGATAGGTTGCCAGTTTAAAGGCTTATAAGTACCCAAGTGGGCAGGTTATAACCATTTAAACTGGCAACAACCTGTGCAACCTAACTTTCAAACATCGACATGTGCGTAAAGCGCAATTTTAACATGGAGTGAGAAAAGAGACCAATAGAAAAACAGTTAGATAAGCCATAAAAAATATTTTAATTAGGAAAGTTATATTTTGTATCTACTAGCAACTAGTAAATTCTGACACAAGAGAAAAAATACGATATTGCCCTTCCCTGAATTAAGCGCCATTTTCGGCATACTTTGCCCTAACGTGCGGCGTTAAAGATGTCTTAAAGACGTGGCCAACTGGGATATTTTGAGCTAGCTAATAAAAATCCGATAGGGTACATACATACATACATATGGGCATTTCCAGGGTGACGAACGTTACTGTCGTACGTCTTAAATGGGGAAGAAAACCTTAGAAAGAAATATTATTTCGTTTTGTACTTTTTTAATACCACTATGTTTAGTGTTGAATATTTTTTTTACATATGTAAGGTTCTAAGTGGTGTTGTGTCTCATCTAAAAAAATGCAATAGTCTGCGAAATGGATCAGACTTTTTCAAAATGACAAACTGTAAAATTATCTACACTAATTTCGCTTTGAGTTATATTCGCTACGGTACATATTTTTCCATATTAATGTATTTGAATAAAAGATAAGAAAATTTTATGTTTTTTAATTACTTGTTTAATATACATAAATAACAATCTAGTTCAGGATATTATATATATATATCGTCATATGAAATGCAAAAGGGCCTATCATAATATTTGAAAAAAAATTCAGTAGAGTTCAAATAAAACAGTAAACATCGTACTTCTTGTCGCTGATGATAGCAAACACATTTTGTTTTGCCATTCAACCAGGCTACGCATGTAAATATCGTAGCTATGCGGTAGCTAAATTGTGCACTTGAACTTCATTTTGGCAGATCAGGCGATAATTTTCAGAGAAATCAACTTGTAAGACTAGTTCCCCAGTCTTTGTATTTTTCTTTAGATGTTCAAAGTAATTTTGCTGGACACGTTTAACAAAGAAATGTTCCTTAAAAATGGAAGTTTAACCTCTAATTCATAGATAAGATGAGATAATGAAGCAATATTAGAAGTTGAAGAAATTCGATCACCAACTTTTCGCCAATGCTGCCAACTTGCATTGTCATCCATTTTTCTTAAATATGTTGTGGGAACTAAATCATGTTTTACATCCCGTACACAGTTTTCGCAGTCGTTTGTTATGCATTCTTCCCTCTGAATGCTGCAATAAGCAGACCGCAAAAAACTTTGAAAATCAAGAGGAAATGATTCTATAAATTTTTTACAGCCTTGTAATAAAAGGCCGAAATTAGCATGATACATGCAGACACACATATTATGTGTCACTTTGGTAATAACATAGTGTCCACACGTAATGAATTTTTATCATAACACCTAATATAACGCCGGCAGAGAAATTGTCAATTTTTCATTCATATCAATACATAGGGGTAGACGTTGATGAATTTACATATATCATGATGAATCATATTTTCTTCTTCGTCGTACAGCTAAGAACGAACATTTAACATGTATATGGACAGCAATAACCACAAAAAAATATTTTGTATTTTTATTATAAGATTTATGTAATAAATATCAGAAAATGTATGGTTTTTCATTAAAAGTCTTGGGCGATATTGGAAAAAGATTGACTTGCTTACGTACTTGCCAGTTTACTCATTTTTGTATAGGTGGTACGCTTCTGAGACGGTCAGCAGCATAAAGCGCTGTGCAACTTCTTCCCCATGAACGATGACTGTATCCTTCCTGTCTGCAGCTTGGACGCTAACATCATCACGCATGTAGAAATTCTTTACTGCTGTTGGGGTTTCGTTATCCACTCAAACTGTTGGTATGTGTCTGTTGACCATTATTTCTTGGCTTAACGAAATTTGTTACATAACACTTCGATAACTTTCACTTTTTTCGTTAATTCTATTGGTAATGACTTTTCCACTTTCATTGTAGCTTTTCCCAATGTCTGTTTACAATACTTATTTTTCCTTTTGTCCCGATATCTTTTTGCCTCACATGATTTTTTTCTGTTTTCTCTTTAGTAAATTGCTGTCATCTTTATCTTTTGCCAACTCCAACACCCATTTTTGATATTTCCGCATTCTTTCTTTATTTTTTGCTCGACACTTCTATCTTTAATAGGTCTTTCCAGCGACTGTTTTACCCATCTACATAAAAAGATATGTTATCCTATAATTTTATTTTTTTTAATAAACAAATTAATTTTTTAATAAAATTTATAAATTTTATTTTTTGTATACAATTTTACTTACGATGATGAACGCTGCAAACTTTGCCTACTAAAAAATATTTATTTTGAAAATTTTGCAAACTGAAAAGTATTTTCAAAATCTGTTCATAAAACTTGTTTAAATTCAACTTTTCAGACACCTGATCCTAACGAATCAGATGTAATTATAACATATGCTACTTTTTGGAAACGAACGTTACAGTGTAACGGTTACATTAAAACATAACGGAAAACAAATGCACGAAATTAATATTACAGTAACGTTTTTTGCTCTCTTTGGATTTTTTTCCATTTATTGTTGCTGTAAGAAAAAATTTATGAGAAAAGCACAACCACTACATACTTACTAATGCTTTGAATATTAAAGAGAAAATATAATAATATATTACTAAAAGTTAGAAAAATGGATATTAGTTTTTGGCAGTCAGGTTTTTCTTCAATACACCTGAGATATTCCATAAACACCTATAATCAGATTATTTGAACGGTTTTTTGTGATACTATCAGTCAAACAAACTTTTTTAATAACATTTAAGTTTTTGGTCACGGTTTACCTTTTGCTGGAAATGCCCATACATACCCATGCATACAAGTTGTTTGTGCATTTGAGGGATAATTTATTTGTAATGTTTTTTTAAATTCATGACTAAGCTTATTGTTTTCTTATAACAGATACATACATATGTACTACGAAAATGTATTTTCTCATTCACATGAACATACATACTTACTTATGCACGTACACCCTGAATCAGCGTTGCCAGAAGGCTGATTTTATCATATTTTTGATGATTTCTTAACCAAAATATGATATGATGATTTTTTCCCTAAATGATGATATTTTTTCTCGCAAATTATAATTTTTTTATACTGTTTATATGTATATCGTCAAAGAAAATGCAAAAAGCCCCATCGGACATATTAAAAGTTTTACAGGAGAAGGATGAAACCTGTTTAAATCAAAAAAATATATTGACAATTAGTGTACAATTCTACAAATTTGCAAAATTTTGAAATTTTGCATGAATTGCCCATATATTTTTCATTTCAACAAGTTTTGTGCTTCTTCTGTAAAACTTTTAAAATGTTAGATAGGCTTTCTGCATTAAAATCACAATTTTCATACAAAGGAAAAATTTAAATTTGTGTGTGTATTAGTTCCCTCAACTAATTGTGAATAAAATCGACATTTACTTTCGATTTTAATGGTTTATGGCTTATTATATTCCTAATATACCTACAAAGCTTCCCTCTTCATTTGTTCATGACGTTTTAAAAATGAAAAAAAATTTCTTTGGTCGAGTGGTCTAAGCGGAAGAGAACTCTGAAGAGATTAGCAGGAGCTAAGGAAAATTGTCAGTTCAACCCTCCGTGCAGTCAAAATTTTCTTTGTCTGCATACTTCACATATATCTATAAATAATTAAAGCCGAGCTCAAGCCAATATAATTAAATTTCTTTGGATATAAACCCATATACATACATACAGTTCGACTAAAACTCATAAGTTAATTGGAAAAAAAATTCACTTTGCATGAAAAACGCATTTTTCGCCGCTAATTTCTGAATAGCTCCGAAGCACAATAATTAGATATAAATGACTTTAATGTAATTTTATTCTGCATTTTTATTTATTGAAATTGGATAAACCATTCTCAAGTTAGGGTAAACTATACTGATGTACATATTGAAAATCTTAATCATGCCCATTAAAAAATCTGTACGTGATAGGAAAAAACTGAAAACGGATTTAATCATTAAAGTTTGTATATTCCA
This sequence comes from Panzeria rudis, assembly GCA_956483635.1. Taxonomy (NCBI): domain Eukaryota; kingdom Metazoa; phylum Arthropoda; class Insecta; order Diptera; family Tachinidae; genus Panzeria; species Panzeria rudis. The sequence continues at coordinate 111,537,691 of OY101448.1, read as the reverse complement.
CATATTTTTATTTAAAAGATGAAAAATGTTTTTTTGTATACCAGTGCATATAGTTGTGTTTTGCGAGTTTTTTTTTCGCGGTGGAAGTGGTTTTGTCGCATTTTTATGTGTTATTACAGTCATGGCGATATTTTATATACTTCTCTGATCGCTGCCGGTTTTTAAACCTTTTCAGGAATTTTTTACAAGTATCTTTTTAATATTGGTTGCCAAAAAAGCAGTAACTCTCCTATCTAGAATATGACATGAAGGAAATGAGATAATCTAAAAAAACGCGTTTTTGTTTTAGTTTGCTGTAAAAGTCTCATTGTTCAGCTTTGGAATAAAAGTTTGTGATGATTTTTTATATCCAAATATGATTATTATTCCGCCAAATGATGGTTTTCTTCGAAAAGCTTCTGGCAACGCTGCCCTGAATATAAAAAAATTGTTATCTATATATTAGCGTAAAAGCGGTTCACTGATAGAAATAAATATTTACTTTCAGTCCAATATCATGTCTGAAGAAGCTCAGAACGCAAAAAGCATTTACGACTTTACTGTCAAAGATACCCATGGTGAAGATGTTTCCCTTGAAAAATACAAGGGAGATGTTGTGTTAATTGTTAACATTGCCTCGCAATGTGGTTTAACTAAGAACAATTACAAGAAGTTGACAGATTTACGGGAGAAATATGGCGACAAAGGTTTAAAAATTTTAAATTTTCCTTGCAATCAATTTGGATCACAAATGCCAGAGGGTGATGGCGAAGATATGGTTTGTCATTTACGTGATGCCAAAGCAGATATTGGCGATGTTTTCAAAAAGGTATGTATGTATGTAACTTCATGGCATTATTACTTTATTAAAAATGGATTTTTTTCACTATTAAAAGTTTTGTTTTTTGTTTCGCAGATTGATGTTAACGGGTCGAATGCAGCACCATTATATCAATATTTAAAATCCCAACAAACCGGCACATTGGGCAGCGCTATTAAGTGGAATTTTACAAAATTTTTGGTCAACAAGGAAGGCATACCTGTTAATCGTTATGCTCCAACCACTGATCCCATGGACATTTCTAAAGACATTGAAAAATTGCTCTAAATGTAGCACATATCCATATGAATATTTCTCCTCATAGTACATATGTATACATATATGTACATACCATACATACTTATATTTTTATACATGTGTACATACATTACTTTCGTATTCCATGTGTCATGTTAACTACTAAAGCTGGTTTTAGACGAAATGTTTCTTACATACATTTTTCAAATTTCTCATTGCAAAATTTATATGTACATGACGTGTGAACGTTTTTAAGAATTGCTTGTATGAAACTTTTACATGTGTTATTCTCATTTCAAATGCTTTTTTCGTGTTCGTTGGAAGTATGTTAAAATATTTCATAAAATAAACGCATAAATTTTAAAATGAAAACTGCTTTAGCATGATTTAATCTACATATGTATACATATATAAAAATGAATCTGTGTTTGTATGTTCCTTATAGGACGCCAAGGTGCGAACGATCGTTGCGAAATTTCAGAACTGTCTTACTGATGACAGGGAAATTCAAATAGGCTATTTTTTAGAAAAAATTTTGGGATAGGGCACCCCCATACAAAGCACCCCCTGTACAACTATGAGTGTAGCTTTCTAAATGCGATGTGTCTTATTCTTCGAATAACGTGCGATTTCCAGAAAAATATTGGCGGTATAGAAGGGGGAAACTGGCACCCCATAGGATGTAATTAAAAATTTTTTTATCTGTACAAATGTAAGTGAGGCTTTCTAAATTCGATGTATGTTATTCTTAAGGTAGAAGTACATAGCACGCGTTAGTGCGCGAGTGCGCCGTAGATTTCTGTCAAAAAAGTCGTAACTAGTGTGTTTCCATGTAACAATTTACATAAAAAACATTTTGACGCGTTTGCGGCAGAAAGTTGGTTAACTTTGACCTTCTTACTCGTTGTGTATTTTTGATATCTAATCAGCTGACTATCAGAAAACAAATAAATTAAACAAATTTGTGAATCATGGAGGAAAAACTTATCGAAGAAGTTAAAAAACATACAGTATTGTATAAAAAACGAAGCCAGGACTACAAAAACAAACAAAAAAAGAGGGCCGAAGCTTGGAATTGTATAAGCAAAGTGTTAAGCATTCCAGGTAAGAAAATGTTAAGTACAAAAAATGTTTATGAAAAAACCCGCTTCGTGAAAGAATGTAACAAAATCCACTTTACATCAGGAAATGCATTTGAAATTATTGAAAGTCAGTGGATATATTTCACAAATATGCAATTTCTTCATGAACAAATATCACCAAGAAGTATGCATCTACTAAAATATTTTTATTTGTATATGTAACTTGAAAATTTTTGTGGAACAAAATCCAATATCCAATCGAACCCTTTTAATACAGTCGAAGATAATGCTGATGTAAATTTCGATGGCATATTATCAAATAACTTTTGTTGACTACAGTGACTGTGTAATTCTAAGGAAATATTTTACTTTTTGTTTGCTAATTTAATACCTTAAATTGTTATTTATAGACATCAATTGAAGAATCCTTAAATGAAAAACCGTCAACAAGTAAACGCAGCCGAAAAAAGAAACGCTAGTTCAGACGATCTTTCTGATTTTTTAACAAAAATGAGCGGTCAGAAGATAATAAACATAAGGGTTTTTCTTATGGTGCAGGATCTTTTTAAAAAAGTTCCAGACAACCTTATTGATGAAAGCAAAATATTTTTTATAAATTATTTGCACAACCTCATTAAAGATTCTAGTGGGAATGTAAAAACTTAGATTTTTGGCCAACACTGTTAAAAATGAAAAAACAAAAACATGAGGTAATAGCACCTTTTTACATAAACATTTGTCTGTGATCTCTCTTGGTTTCAGAGTTACGGGGTTCAACACTTTTCTCAGCTGTTTTTTGTTTACAAATCCAAAGCAAGTTTTTGTTTTCAATATTAGCTCCGTTTGAAAAAATTATCGAAAAACTGAAGTATAACTGGAACAAAATAAGAAGTGAATGAATAATTTTTATAAATTTTTTGTTTTGTTAACACAATTATATTTATATACCTTTAAATAGGAAATAACATTTTTAGAAAGCAATTGGTTCGTTTTATTTGTATTACTTTAATTATTTAGTGTTGTGAAAATGCTATGTACTTCACTACTTGGTACAGCATTTGTTTTTAAGGTAATCAATAGAAAAAATAAATGATTACATACTTTTGAATAAGCTTAAAAAACAAATCGGAAAGATTACGCGAAATAAACTATTTACATTTTGCTAAAACTTTCATGTTATAGTATTGTATCGAGTATGCAAAAGAAAACAAAATTGGGTAGTCAAAAGTGTCACTATTTTTTAACTCTACATCAGTTGTTTCCCCAATGTTACTTATTTAAAAAATGTTTCCTCTCACGTATTTTTATGGGCAACAGCTTTTTTGAGAGTAAATTTTTCAGTTTATTCAGTAATTACTCATTTACTGCATTTTAGTGTAACAGCAAACAAACGGACCTATTATTTTTAACGTTTATGACAATTTTCATACGGCAATACAACAGGTCGTTCACTCACAGTAGTGCTATTCGGCCTTAAATAGTATTTTATTACTTATCACTTTAGAAGACTTTGTGAATTGGCTAATTGTTTTATGTTATGCTTTTATTATTAACCCCCGACAAAGAAGAGGGGTGTTATAAGTTTGTAGTGTCTGTTTGTGTATCTGTGTGGATGTACGAACCCTCGTACAGATCAAACGGCTGGACCGATTTTGATTTAGTTTTTTCTGTTTGAAAGGTGACTTGATCGATAGTGTTCTTACCTATGATTGAAGAAAATTGATTGAAGATATCTCACATCTTTTCTAGATGTATCCTGTTGAATTTGTGTGTCTTCCACATCGTAACTCTCAAAGGGCTAGCTCGATTTTAATTTAGTAAATTTTGTTTGAAATGTGACTTGATACAAAATTTTGCAACCTATGTTTAAAGAAAATTGGTCCAGTCGTTCTGAAGTTATCATCTATTGTCTTCGGGGGTTTTTCAAATGTTTAATTTAATGTTATTTTGATAAATTTATTTAAAAACTAAAATTTTAAACGAAATTTATTTGCTGGAGTTTAAGCATTGTTTATATGCATTTCATTGGTGCTTTGCAAAATCGTCAGTAGACTTCAAACACAATTTTGAAGAGTTACAAACCCGTTATCTCATGTACAAACTTTCAAAAACCATTTGAGAATTCACAAATGTGTAAATGAATTTCAAAAATAAGCATATTAGGCTTTGAAAATTATACAAAACCCAGCAAATAATTTATATTCGATATGGCAAAGCACGAATGAAAAGCATATAGACAATGCTTAAACTCAAGCAAATAAATTCCTTTTAAAATCAAATTATGACAATATGTCAAATAATAAAATAAAATGTTATACAGAAAAAATTAACTTATTTACATCCAAGGAATTTTTTCATAAATAGTATGAATCGAACATAATTTTTTTCAAAGCCTCTTTAATTAAAGCTAGGAACTTTTATGTAAAGTTATTCATATGTCTTTTTAAAAGTTCAGTATTGAACTTGCATAGCCTGTTGTACTAGGCACAACTTTTCTTTTCTACCAAAAAGACTATTTTAAGTGAACTGAATTTTTATTTTATATAAATACAAACATATTTGAGAATTTGTTTACAAAAAAGTTTAAAACTTTTTTCAAAGCAAATTAGATTTCATAAAATGTATTTATTAAAAACTAAATTTATACTGCGTATGAAATAGTTCCTGTTTTTCCTGTACAAGATAAATCTTTTTTAACTAATTATCAGGCATGTTCTGAAAACCACATGATTTCAAAATCACAATTGTGATTTGATGGTGTTTTGAAAACCACAAAATTTTTTACTTTTCGGTGTGATTTTATATATTCGAAAACACAAGAAAACATCTGATTTTTTTGTTTTGATTTGGTGGCATTTTTTAAAAAAAGTTGCAATTAATTAGTTTTATAAAAAAAATTCATAATGTGTTGCAAAAACTCGCAAAAAGTTGTTAAAATCGGAAAAAGTCAAAGTTGGTTAAAAAGGGCCGAAACTGCAGAAATGTCGAAACACGAAAAAAATATATTATCGCGAATGAAAATCTTCGCAAAAATTGCAAAAACTAAAAAAACATTGGTTCAAAATTATTGAACTTGTAAAAATAGTTTAAATCGAAAAAGTCGCTTTCGTCGTGAAAATCACGAAAAATTGCTAAAATAATCATTAAAATTTATAAAGAACACATCAAATTATTAATTTCTGCATTTTTTTTTATAAAACTCATGAACAAGTTGTCGCAAAAATAAGCAAGTGATTTGAAATCGGGAGCCTCTTAACTAAGCGGTTTGAAATCACATATTTTCAAAAAAATTTGTGCACAGAACACCTTTTTGTGATTTGAAATCACTTTTACAAAAAAGTGATTTTCAGAACATGCCTGTATTTTTAGCCGATTCTTGTGAAACTTTTTGCAGAATGAGATACTGTCACTAAAAAATATGATGAAAAAGGTGGCTACTTATACTTAACTGATTTTTATGAAACTTTGCGCACACATTGACTTCCAGTAATAATACAACATTGTGATTAGAAAAGTGGGCAAGGCTGCTGCCATACAGAGTTAGAGTATTTAAATAAAATCCTGTTTTAAAAATGTTTTTCAATATCGGTTTGCTTATTTATAAATTAATAAAATGTAAGAATAATAGACTATGAACTTTCACATAATTAATGTTCAAACTTTTTCTGTGTACATGGCGCAGTAGGGACTTTTCATAATAAATGGTAATAAATCTGGAACTTCTAAACTGCTGATTGGATTTATCTGAAACCTCGAACATCTTCAAAGGAGGAGTCAGGCCTTACAACGCGTGTTTTATTATTAAATTAAAAAATAAGCTATTAAAAAATTACTTAGAATTTCGTCAAAAATCGAATGCTGACTTTTAATTTAAAATCCAACTGTAAAGTAAAAAGTTATAGGTGAAATACTAAAAAGTCAAGGCAAAAAATATATTTTTTTAAGTCAAATATCTTCTAAACTGTGAGAGATACGGAAACACATGTTACGACATTATTTATTTGTATTTATAGCTTAACTTAATGCACTTTAAATTTTTAAAATCGGATAACATTTGAAAGAGCTACAAGCCACTGAATTTTTTTTTAGTCCCAGGTAGTCAACTTTGGCCCATTGATACACGCGTTGTTAAGCCTGACTCCTCTGAAGATGTTCGAGGTTTCGGATAAATCCAATCAGCAGTTTAGAAGTTCCAGATTTATTATCATTTATTTTGCAAAAGTCCCCACTGTGCATGGTTGTTTAAAACTGAAGTTGCGAATTCAGATTTTATTTAAGTATAAATAATTGCATAAAATATTTCTTAGACTAAATGCGTCTCTTGAAGAATTATTTGAAGAAAGTTTAGAAATTCTTTGTAATGGAGAAATCTCCTTTCGCCATAAGCCTTCTACAATTTCTCCATTATCGTCACTATCGACGAAATCTAGTGGACAATATGTTGCATCATGCATTTTTATATAATTATGGAGAACGATAGTGGCAAAAACAATTTTTTCAGCGGATTCAGGTGACATATGCAATGTTCCTCGTAAAATTATCCATCTGGCTGTCAAAATACCAAAAGTGTTCTCAATTGTTCTACGAGCTCTTGATAGCCTATTGGAGTTATTTTTTCGTCAGTTAGCAAGACACCGGGATAAGGTCGCATTAAATAAGGTTTTAATGGGAATGCAGCATCACCAACGAGATAAAATGGGAAAACTGCGTGGCTGTTTGGAAGAACAGAGTCGTGAGGGAAACCAAGGCTATTACTAAAAACTTTTTTTCCGAATTCGGAGTAAGTTAAACCCCCTCCATCACTCTGACTACCATAGGCTACTACATCTACAGCAACGAAGTTGTAGTTAGCATCGCACACAGCAAGGAGATCAATACTATAGGTACCTACAATAAAAAAGTTACACAGAAAGAAAAACGCCGTACTAAATTTAAGTATTTTCTACTTACTTTGAGTACGACTAATTTAAGTACGAATAACACTAAAATGTACTTACTCAAGACCAAAACGGGATAATCTTGAGTCGATAACAAAATACTTAAATTGTGTACAAAATTCTTATATTAAGTACTACTATTAGTATAAACTTTTTACACACTCGTAGTGTGTTGGTATTTGTTTGCTTGTTGATAGCTTCAGTCGCATGTTGTGCTTATGTTGTTGGTGCACGAACAAACAGAAGTTCGTACACTGCCGGCTAATAGCCTATAAACGTTGTATTACATGCTGCTGGCTTATACTGGATTTTAGCCGTCGTTCTTCCTATACCGAGTTAGCTGAGTTGTCTAAGGCGTTGGTTTACAAAACATAATGAGTTAAGTTCAATACCAGGAATGAACAATAATAAATTTAAATTAAAAAAAGTAAGTAAAAATATTAAATTTATATTATGCTGACTTTAGACGACATGTTTTTTACATATGGCTTGTCAGGTATGTGAGACATATGTAACTTCGTATGTTTGTCAAAATTGTCAATTTACAGATGGTTTATAATTTTTGCGTTCACATGACATGTGCAATTATATCTGACATAACCTCTAAGTGTTCACAACAGCTGAGTTTTTGCACAATTTTCATAAATATATAAAGCGCACTATGCTTTTTAATGTTTTTTCAGCCAAACCACACTTTTGTTAATTCAATACAGCTGATGTCATATGCCTTGTCAGATGAAAATAGAACACGCTCTAATTGAAAAATTTTCATATGACTTTGCTTCTGTAAATGTCATCTGACAATGTTTCATATGTTTCACACGGCATGTACAACTTTTGCAGTGGGAAATTTGACAAGTCAGATGTAAAATACATGTCGTCTAAAGTCAGCATTAGTAAAAATAAAAATTCTCAAGTCTGTTCCAGGATTATTAAATAAGTAAAAGTTAGCCTGATTCGGGCTTGATTCAAGCACGCGCGGGATTGATTAAAGTACGCAGTTTAGGATTGATTCAAGTACGCTGCGGATTGATTGAAGTATACAGCGGGCTTGAATCTACATGCAAGACGACGTGTATCAGCTACTTGTCGGCTATGCCCGAGTAATGAAATTAAACAAGAACAAGAGCAGAACAGTGATTTGTGGCCATCATCAAGCAAACAAACACCAACACAGTACGAGTACGACTGTGTATAAAGTTTATAAACATACTCGTACTTAAATAAGATTTTTTACATGAATAAAGGCTAAAATTGAGTATTTTGCACTTGAATATTCCGACTTGAAACAATCTTTCTGTACTTGATTTCAGAAAAACCGGAATAACCGTACTTTTGACACCGCTGGGGATTAATGTAAGTACGGATGGAGTGATTTTTCTTTTTAGTGTACACGAACATGTCTGTACATACATATTAGTGATGTTACGAATATCAATTTTTAATATTCGTGAATACGAATATCAGAAACAATATTCGCCGAATTCGAATACGAATATTCAATCTAAATAGTTAGTACCACTTAATATTTGAAATTTAATTGAAAAAAATCTACCCTTTGCGTCAATAACAATAAATTAAGAAAAACTGTCACAATACTATAGGTATTTAACATTTTTATGATATTCCGATGACGGAATTTGAAATTATTAAATTAGCACCTGAATGCCACTTTTTAAAATTTTTAGTGACACCAGCGGCGAGTGTTCCGCGTGAACGAATGTTTAGTGGTGCGGAGCTTATTTACACACCGCGCAATAGGCTTGATGGAGAAAAAACTTCAAAACTTTTATTTTTGCAGTTCATCATTCCTCTACTTAGCTTTGAGTATGACTTTAACATGATTAATAAATTAATTTAACAGGACTTTACTTTTTAAATACCATGTCGTTGTGAAATATATTTTGTTTCTTTTTTCTTTACTAAAAGAAGATTATTATTTTGCGTTATAGACAAATTTTTGTTATACTAAAAATTAATATTTTTTGTTTAATTTTCAGTATTTTTTATGTATTATTTTTTGGAACGTATTCACAAAATATTCGTGAAATATTCGCTTGAATTTGGCGAATACGAATATCATGAAATAGGCAAATATTCGGCGATTTTAATACGAATACGAATATTCGTAACATCACTAATACATATGTATATCTCAAAAGCAGTCCAAAGCTTACATACCTTTATAGCTATGAAATTGCGGTACTGAATTCTGAGGACATGTAATCGCAATGTGTTTGCCATCGATAGCACCTACACAATTAGGCAAATTCCTTGTTGAAAGAAAATTGTTCGCAACTTCATTCCATTTGTTTTCATTTGGCGTAGGTACATAAATTGAATGAAGTTTATCCGATATTGTTTTTGATATATGGCCAATTTTTATGTTTTGTGTCCTTGATTTTGAAATCTTCAGCTAATAAGGCCTAACGCATTTTATGTCAATAAAAAACTTTTTATTACATATTTACCCAACGTTTCGTCAATTTCTTGTTGACTTTTTCAAGGGTTTCGTCTATTTTAAATTAAAAAATTTTTTAATGCTGTTGTTTCTCTCTGTTTTGTGATGTCATTTTTATGTTCACTCATTCTTGTCTCCAAAGTTTGTTTTGTTCGTTTTTGCTGTTACTAACAGCAATGATCAACCAAATAATTTTTACAGTGTAACCTATATACCAGGCTTAACAGACAACAAAAAGTTAAAAACAATAATGCAAGCAGAAAATATGAAAAAGGCTTTTAAACCTAATTCTACACTTAGTACAATTTTCACTAACATGAAACACAAAGTAGAAAAGCAACAACAATGCAATGTTGTTTATGAAGTAAAATGTAAAGGCGATGATAAACAAAAATGTGATTTAATATACATTGGAACAACAAAACGAACTTTGGAGACAAGAATGAGTGAACATAAAAATGACATCACAAAACAGAGAGAAACAACAGCATTAGCACAGCACATACTAAATACTGGACATGTAGCTGATTTTGACAATGTTAAAGTATTAGATAAGGAAAATAAAGGAAGAAAAAGGTACACTATAGAAAGTCTACGCATTCAACAAAATATAAACAGAACCATGAACTTAAAAGAAGATACGAATAACATAAATACAAACTATAGTGTTGCAATAAGTAAAGTGTAACAGTGACATCAATTAATCTTTATGTTCTATTTAAATTTAAAAACTTTTTACCATTATTTTTTGGTTTTTATCAAAGCCATAATATATTTGTAATGTGATTTAATATCATTCTGTAAGTTAATCATGTTTTTTGGTGTGATTATTTGTAATATTTATTAAAAAATTTTTTAATTTAAAATAGACGAAACCCTTGAAAAAGTCAACAAGAAATTGACGAAACGTTGGGTAAATATGTAATAAAAAGTTTTTTATTGACATAAAATTTATCCGATATTATTTGGCAAGTCTCCAAAACTATATTTCTTATGACCGATACGGACATTCTAAACGTCAAAGACAGGTACTGTCTGGTGGAGCCGTTTAAATATTATCAAAGGAGAAAAGTCGCCCAAATTAAGTAGCAACCGAGAAAAGCGCCTTTTAAATTAAAGTGTGGCTTTTCTCGGTTGTTACTTAATTTGGGCGACTCTCCTCTTTTTATAATACTTACACGGATTTCGAGCATAAATAAAATCAAAAAAATTAAAATATTAATATATACATTTTTGCACTTTTTTTCACTCCAAAGTTTGCTCTGGCTAGGAAGAAGCACCACAGAAAAGCGTTAATTTAAAATGCTCTTTTCTCGGTTGTTACTTAATTTGAACAACTTTTCTCTTTCGATAATAGTTAAACAGGTCTCAAGAGTAAAAAAATCGAAAAAAATTAAAATATACATGTTTGCTTGTAAAGGCAGATGAAAAGATAAAAAATAAAACACAGCTGTTTAAATTATTTTCAATAATAAAAATTAAACTTTATTAAGGAAATATTACCTTTGGTTTGAAAATTGTTGTAGATTGATGCGTTCTGTTCAAATTGTACAAAACAAGTAATTTTATTACAACAACTTGAAGATGGCGAAACAAGTCTAATTTAACCATTACCGGGTTTACGTTAGAATCTAACTAAATATTCCGAAAACACAAAGATGGTAAAAACAGGAATATAATTTATACCCTAACAGAGTAGTTTAATTACAAATTAATACTAAAAAATAAAGTGAAGATTTCAGAAATAAAATAAATTTCGAATTAAACATTGCCGGCCACCTTGCAATAACATAGTTAATTGCAATACACAAAATACAATTATTACATATGCATCAGACAATTTATTTCAAAATGGTATTATACATATATTACAAAGTATTTATAAAAAATCACGACGAGTATGGTTTTTACAACAGACTCATAAACTGAAATACGTTGTATGTAATGGTTTTTACAACAGATCCATCAACTGACAAAAATATCAATGGTTTTTACAACAGATCCATCAACTGAACCCTTGCGAGATAGTTTTCGACAGATCCATGAATTGTATTCAAAAAATTACAAAAAAAAAAAATAGATTGGTGATTGACCGGATATAACCCAGCCAAACACTGTGTACTGAGCCAAGAAGAACCCGGGCTCATAAAACTTCTTCCAATCATCACTTGCGAACTAACTTCCGGCCCAATAACAAGTGCCACCTGACCCGAATGATAAAAAGTCGGGTCCGCGTATTCAAACCCAGGAAACTGTTCCTTTACAGAATCCATTGAATACTTTGCAGGCTTTGATACATATTGGAAACCAGCATTTAGAAACAGCAGATTTGGAAGAGCGATAGAATGTTCATTGAATTCTGCCATGATTTTGGGTTACATATTGTAAATGGATGCACATCTGGAAATGAATCAGGTAATTTTACTTTTATTGCTGGGCAGGGTGAATATGTAATTGATATATGCGCTATTTCACACGACCTTCTTGGATGCGTGCAATACTTTGGAGGAAAAAACTTGGTCTGACCACATGCCTATAAAGCTAATGCTCAACGGAATGAGCAATGCTGTACAAAATAAAAAGAATTTATTACCAAAACTTACGTGGGATGAAAGAAAAGTTCAAATTTATAAAAGCAATTTGGATCGAGAAATATATGTATATACATAAAGGCCCTGATTCACTATCCTACACGATCGCACGATTCATTCACAGGAAAATTTTACAGAAGTCTGACAGACTTTAAAAAATCGCTTCAAAATGGCTTTGTAGGTGCCACACCATTATACAAAAATGATGCAAAAACATCTGTTTGCTTTGAATATGCACATGATCGCATGGAAACTATCATTTTATGAAAATTTTAATAAATTTTTCCAAATCGCACGACTTGCCAAAAAAATCTGTCACACAGTTGCATTTTTAGTCCACACTACCATACTTGTTTAGCACACATGTCATTTTTGGCGGATCGCGCGATTGTGTAGGATAGTGAATCATGGCCTTAAGCAGGCAGCAAATCCTCACAGTAACAAAATAAAACCAGAAATGTTGCAATGCTCGAGAAAAATCGTTTAAAGCATTGAAAAACTTCAGGCAATGCCCAACAGATGAAAATAAAAATCAATATCTAAACGCAAATCGTAGTTTTAAAAAAGTGTGTGAAGAAAGTAAAAGGCTATATTTTACAAATTTGGAAGTTAAAATAAACTGCGTTCAAATTAGCAAATATTGGTGTGACCTTGTTAAACAGATAAGGCAAGTTGATTCTCAAGAATGCCCTGAAATAGCTGCATCAGATTTTAAAAGCTACTTCAAAACTTTGCTTAATCCTTTGCAAACGGCAACAGATTTCTTATATGCTTCAATGTTGTATTACGGCCAAGATTTAGATGCACCTACTACGCCACACAAAGTAAGATGTGTGATGTCAAAGATAAAATATAACAAAGCACCTGGCGAGGATCGCATAACAAACGATTTCTTAAAAAATGCATCCGATCTTTTTATAGAGGAAATGGCACAATGTTTCAATGTAATTTATGAATGTGGGAAGCTAGACGAAAAGTTTGTTACTAGTATGATTTACCCAATATATAACAAGTAAGAGTGCTATATTCGGCTAAGCCGAATCTTATATACCCTTCACAAAGTAATATAAAACGTATATCTGTGGTCACAAGGTATAACAGTTAAGTCGAGTTAGGATAAAGTGTATTTAACATTATAATTTTGTTTATTTCTCTTAACTTAACCGTTGTTTCATTATAAATTAAATTACAAATTAATATAGTATAAAATTGCTAGCATTAGCTTAATCTAATTTCCATGAATTTACACAACGATTTTAAAATTCTCACTAGCCAAAATCGAGTTTAGTCGTTACTCTTTGTGGGCACAGATACATGTACTTGCAATTATACATGAAATAGCTATACAATAATTTCCAAATAACTTTCTTAATTACTGTTTTCGTAAAATATGCAAACTTTTGTATATATGTAGCTATTACGAAATGAAGTATTTTGTAATACATATGTACATAATTTATTCAATTGAGAGTTTTTTTTAATATCAAATGTATACTTTACGCATCAAATACATACCTATTTGTTGAGATTACGTGTATTAGTTGTACAAAAAGTATATTACAAAATTGGTATTCTTAAACAAGAATTTTTAGGTTACATATATACAGTTCAATTCGCATTAATTTATGCAAATATAAATTTAGAATCATTTGAGCTCAAAAAAAATATTGATTTTCTAAAAAATATTTTGCAATTTTTCTATTTGATACTAAAACATTGTATCCCAAATAAATATTTTATTGATTTTATTTATTTACTATTAATTTATTTGCTATAATCTATTTTTTCTGTTATTGATTTTAATATCTTATGATAAATAAGTATATTTATTAATTAACATTAAAAGAAACATTAAAAAAATAAGAAATAAAAGTTTTTGGCGCCGTGATTTGAGCCCGGCTCCCGAGAGAAAAACAAAATGGGGAACCTTTTAACGCTCTCAGCCAAACAGCCACAAAGTTAAATGGGTTTAATTTAATATAAAAATTTAACAGCTGGCTTGCAGGATCAGTCATACAATATCTCAACTAATACTATATGAATCGTCGTACAAAAGAACAGATGATAGGGATGGTTGCCAGATCTGATGATTTATCGTCATTTTGACGATTTTTGGTGTCAAAAATGGGATTTTAACGACTATTCGATTTTGACAGTAAATTTGACGATTTTTAAGAATTATAAGTTAGTTAATACAATATTTTAGAACTTTTAAAACAATTTTGATTTTGATTAAAAACTTTGCAGATTTTGCTACAATATGTAATAAAAGTAAGTAGTAAAAGAGATAGTTATGCCAATAACTAATCATTTTAATGTTAATATTTTTAGTATTATATGCTTTTTAAAACCTCTTCTCTCCATAATTTATCAACTGCTGCAAACGTACATATGGATGTATATCAAATATAAAATATTTTAAACACTAAAAAAACGTTCAAGTATAGCTTTGCATCCTATGCGAAATTTTTTGATAAATTCTAATAACATAATTCAAATGATTATACTGCGTATTTAAAGTAGAAAAATCCAAAAAGCATACAAAGTTAAATTTTTATTAAACTTAAAAGTTGATTTATTCAATATTTTTGTGGCTTACCGAGTTACTGCATTAGCACAGCACATACTAAATACTGGACATGTAGCTGATTTTGACAATGTTAAAATATTAGATAAGGAAAATAAAGGAAGAAAAAGGTACACTATAGAAAGTCTACGCATTCAACAAAATATAAACAGAACCATGAACTTAAAAGAAGATACGAATAACATAAATACAAACTATAGTGTTGCAATAAGTAAAGTGTAACAGTGACATCAATTAATCTTTATGTTCTATTTAAATTTAAAAACTTTTTACCATTATTTTTTGGTTTTTATCAAAGCCATAATATATTTGTAATGTGATTTAATATCATTCTGTAAGTTAATCATGTTTTTTGGTGTGATTATTTGTAATATTTATTAAAAAATTTTTTAATTTAAAATAGACGAAACCCTTGAAAAAGTCAACAAGAAATTGACGAAACGTTGGGTAAATATGTAATAAAAAGTTTTTTATTGACATAAAATTTATCCGATATTATTTGGCAAGTCTCCAAAACTATATTTCTTATGACCGATACGGACATTCTAAACGTCAAAGACAGGTACTGTCTGGTGGAGCCGTTTAAATATTATCAAAGGAGAAAAGTCGCCCAAATTAAGTAGCAACCGAGAAAAGCGCCTTTTAAATTAAAGTGTGGCTTTTCTCGGTTGCTACTTAATTTGGGCGACTCTCCTCTTTCTATAATACTTACACGGATTTCGAGCATAAATAAAATCAAAAAAATTAAAATATTAATATATACATTTTTGCACTTTTTTCACTCCAAAGTTTGCTCTGGCTAGGAAGAAGCACCACAGAAAAGCGTTAATTTAAAATGCTCTTTTCTCGGTTGTTACTTAATTTGAACAACTTTTCTCTTTCGATAATAGTTAAACAGGTCTCAAGAGTAAAAAAATCGAAAAAAATTAAAATATACATGTTTGCTTGTAAAGGCAGATGAAAAGATAAAAAATAAAACACAGCTGTTTAAATTATTTTCAATAATAAAAATTAAACTTTATTAAGGAAATATTACCTTTGGTTTGAAAATTGTTGTAGATTGATGCGTTCTGTTCAAATTGTACAAAACAAGTAATTTTATTACAACAACTTGAAGATGGCGAAACAAGTCTAATTTAACCATTACCGGGTTTACGTTAGAATCTAACTAAATATTCCGAAAACACAAAGATGGTAAAAACAGGAATATAATTTATACCCTAACAGAGTAGTTTAATTACAAATTAATACTAAAAAATAAAGTGAAGATTTCAGAAATAAAATAAATTTCGAATTAAACATTGCCGGCCACCTTGCAATAACATAGTTAATTGCAATACACAAAATACAATTATTACATATGCATCAGACAATTTATTTCAAAATGGTATTATACATATATTACAAAGTATTTATAAAAAATAACGACGAGTATGGTTTTTACAACAGACTCATAAACTGAAATACGTTGTATGTAATGGTTTTTACAACAGATCCATCAACTGACAAAAATATCAATGGTTTTTACAACAGATCCATCAACTGAACCCTTGCGAGATAGTTTTCGACAGATCCATGAATTGTATTCAAAAAATTACAAAAAAAAATAGATTGGTGATTGACCGGATATAACCCAGCCAAACACTGTGTACTGAGCCAAGAAGAACCCGGGCTCATAAAACTTCTTCCAATCATCACTTGCGAACTAACTTCCGGCCCAATAACAAGTGCCACCTGACCCGAATGATAAAAAGTCGGGTCCGCGTATTCAAACCCAGGAAACTGTTCCTTTACAGAATCCATTGAATACTTTGCAGGCTTTGATACATATTGGAAACCAGCATTTAGAAACAGCAGATTTGGAAGAGCGATAGAATGTTCATTGAATTCTGCCATGATTTTGGGTTACATATTGTAAATGGATGCACATCTGGAAATGAATCAGGTAATTTTACTTTTATTGCTGGGCAGGGTGAATATGTAATTGATATATGCGCTATTTCACACGACCTTCTTGGATGCGTGCAATACTTTGGAGGAAAAAACTTGGTCTGACCACATGCCTATAAAGCTAATGCTCAACGGAATGAGCAATGCTGTACAAAATAAAAAGAATTTATTACCAAAACTTACGTGGGATGAAAGAAAAGTTCAAATTTATAAAAGCAATTTGGATCGAGAAATATATGTATATACATAAAGGCCCTGATTCACTATCCTACACGATCGCACGATTCATTCACAGGAAAATTTTACAGAAGTCTGACAGACTTTAAAAAATCGCTTCAAAATGGCTTTGTAGGTGCCACACCATTATACAAAAATGATGCAAAAACATCTGTTTGCTTTGAATATGCACATGATCGCATGGAAACTATCATTTTATGAAAATTTTAATAAATTTTTCCAAATCGCACGACTTGCCAAAAAAATCTGTCACACAGTTGCATTTTTAGTCCACACTACCATACTTGTTTAGCACACATGTCATTTTTGGCGGATCGCGCGATTGTGTAGGATAGTGAATCATGGCCTTAAGCAGGCAGCAAATCCTCACAGTAACAAAATAAAACCAGAAATGTCGCAATGCTCGAGAAAAATCGTTTAAAGCATTGAAAAACTTCAGGCAATGCCCAACAGATGAAAATAAAAATCAATATCTAAACGCAAATCGTAGTTTTAAAAAAGTGTGTGAAGAAAGTAAAAGGCTATATTTTACAAATTTGGAAGTTAAAATAAACTGCGTTCAAATTAGCAAATATTGGTGTGACCTTGTTAAATAGATAAGGCAAGTTGATTCTCAAGAATGCCCTGAAATAGCTGCATCAGATTTTAAAAGCTACTTCAAAACTTTGCTTAATCCTTTGCAAACGGCAACAGATTTCTTATATGCTTCAATGTTGTATTACGGCCAAGATTTAGATGCACCTACTACGCCACACAAAGTAAGATGTGTGATGTCAAAGATAAAATATAACAAAGCACCTGGCGAGGATCGCATAACAAACGATTTCTTAAAAAATGCATCCGATCTTTTTATAGAGGAAATGGCACAATGTTTCAATGTAATTTATGAATGTGGGAAGCTAGACGAAAAGTTTGTTACTAGTATGATTTACCCAATATATAACAAGTAAGAGTGCTATATTCGGCTAAGCCGAATCTTATATACCCTTCACAAAGTAATATAAAACGTATATCTGTGGTCACAAGGTATAACAGTTAAGTCGAGTTAGGATAAAGTGTATTTATCATTATAATTTTGTTTATTTCTCTTAACTTAACCGTTGTTTCATTATAAATTAAATTACAAATTAATATAGTATAAAATTGCTAGCATTAGCTTAATCTAATTTCCATGAATTTACACAACGATTTTAAAATTCTCACTAGCCAAAATCGAGTTTAGTCGTTACTCTTTGTGGGCACAGATACATGTACTTGCAATTATACATGAAATAGCTATACAATAATTTCCAAATAACTTTCTTAATTACTGTTTTCGTAAAATATGCAAACTTTTGTATATATGTAGCTATTACGAAATGAAGTATTTTGTAATACATATGTACATAATTTATTCAATTGAGAGTTTTTTTTAATATCAAATGTATACTTTACGCATCAAATACATACCTATTTGTTGAGATTACGTGTATTAGTTGTACAAAAAGTATATTACAAAATTGGTATTCTTAAACAAGAATTTTTAGGTTACATATATACAGTTCAATTCGCATTAATTTATGCAAATATAAATTTAGAATCATTTGAGCTCAAAAAAAATATTGATTTTCTAAAAAATATTTTGCAATTTTTCTATTTGATACTAAAACATTGTATCCCAAATAAATATTTTATTGATTTTATTTATTTACTATTAATTTATTTGCTATAATCTATTTTTTCTGTTATTGATTTTAATATCTTATGATAAATAAGTATATTTATTAATTAACATTAAAAGAAACATTAAAAAAATAAGAAATAAAAGTTTTTGGCGCCGTGATTTGAGCCCGGCTCCCGAGAGAAAAACAAAATGGGGAACCTTTTAACGCTCTCAGCCAAACAGCCACAAAGTTAAATGGGTTTAATTTAATATAAAAATTTAACAGCTGGCTTGCAGGATCAGTCATACAATATCTCAACTAATACTATATGAATCGTCGTACAAAAGAACAGATGATAGGGATGGTTGCCAGATCTGATGATTTATCGTCATTTTGACGATTTTTGGTGTCAAAAATGGGATTTTAACGACTATTCGATTTTGACAGTAAATTTGACGATTTTTAAGAATTATAAGTTAGTTAATACAATATTTTAGAACTTTTAAAACAATTTTGATTTTGATTAAAAACTTTGCAGATTTTGCTACAATATGTAATAAAAGTAAGTAGTAAAAGAGATAGTTATGCCAATAACTAATCATTTTAATGTTAATATTTTTAGTATTATATGCTTTTTAAAACCTCTTCTCTCCATAATTTATCAACTGCTGCAAACGTACATATGGATGTATATCAAATATAAAATATTTTAAACACTAAAAAAACGTTCAAGTATAGCTTTGCATCCTATGCGAAATTTTTTGATAAATTCTAATAACATAATTCAAATGATTATACTGCGTATTTAAAGTAGAAAATTCCAAAAAGCATACAAAGTTAAATTTTTATTAAACTTAAAAGTTGATTTATTCAATATTTTTGTGGCTTACCGAGTTACTGCATTAGCACAGCACATACTAAATACTGGACATGTAGCTGATTTTGACAATGTTAAAATATTAGATAAGGAAAATAAAGGAAGAAAAAGG
Source organism: Panzeria rudis (assembly GCA_956483635.1). Classification (NCBI taxonomy): domain Eukaryota; kingdom Metazoa; phylum Arthropoda; class Insecta; order Diptera; family Tachinidae; genus Panzeria; species Panzeria rudis. The sequence goes on along the minus strand of OY101448.1, from coordinate 111,518,157 downwards.
TACACTATAGAAAGTCTACGCATTCAACAAAATATAAACAGAACCATGAACTTAAAAGAAGATACGAATAACATAAATACAAACTATAGTGTTGCAATAAGTAAAGTGTAACAGTGACATCAATTAATCTTTATGTTCTATTTAAATTTAAAAACTTTTTACCATTATTTTTTGGTTTTTATCAAAGCCATAATATATTTGTAATGTGATTTAATATCATTCTGTAAGTTAATCATGTTTTTTGGTGTGATTATTTGTAATATTTATTAAAAAATTTTTTAATTTAAAATAGACGAAACCCTTGAAAAAGTCAACAAGAAATTGACGAAACGTTGGGTAAATATGTAATAAAAAGTTTTTTATTGACATAAAATTTATCCGATATTATTTGGCAAGTCTCCAAAACTATATTTCTTATGACCGATACGGACATTCTAAACGTCAAAGACAGGTACTGTCTGGTGGAGCCGTTTAAATATTATCAAAGGAGAAAAGTCGCCCAAATTAAGTAGCAACCGAGAAAAGCGCCTTTTAAATTAAAGTGTGGCTTTTCTCGGTTGTTACTTAATTTGGGCGACTCTCCTCTTTTTATAATACTTACACGGATTTCGAGCATAAATAAAATCAAAAAAATTAAAATATTAATATATACATTTTTGCACTTTTTTTCACTCCAAAGTTTGCTCTGGCTAGGAAGAAGCACCACAGAAAAGCGTTAATTTAAAATGCTCTTTTCTCGGTTATTACTTAATTTGAACAACTTTTCTCTTTCGATAATAGTTAAACAGGTCTCAAGAGTAAAAAAATCGAAAAAAAATTAAAATATACATGTTTGCTTGTAAAGGCAGATGAAATGATAAAAAATAAAACACAGCTGTTTAAATTATTTTCAATAATAAAAATTAAACTTTATTAAGGAAATATTACCTTTGGTTTGAAAATTGTTGTAGATTGATGCGTTCTGTTCAAATTGTACAAAACAAGTAATTTTATTACAACAACTTGAAGATGGCGAAACAAGTCTAATTTAACCATTACCGGGTTTACGTTAGAATCTAACTAAATATTCCGAAAACACAAAGATGGTAAAAACAGGAATATAATTTATACCCTAACAGAGTAGTTTAATTACAAATTAATACTAAAAAATAAAGTGAAGATTTCAGAAATAAAATAAATTTCGAATTAAACATTGCCGGCCACCTTGCAATAACATAGTTAATTGCAATACACAAAATACAATTATTACATATGCATCAGACAATTTATTTCAAAATGGTATTATACATATATTACAAAGTATTTATAAAAAATCACGACGAGTATGGTTTTTACAACAGACTCATAAACTGAAATACGTTGTATGTAATGGTTTTTACAACAGATCCATCAACTGACAAAAATATCAATGGTTTTTACAACAGATCCATCAACTGAACCCTTGCGAGATAGTTTTCGACAGATCCATGAATTGTATTCAAAAAATTACAAAAAAAAAATAGATTGGTGATTGACCGGATATAACCCAGCCAAACACTGTGTACTGAGCCAAGAAGAACCCGGGCTCATAAAACTTCTTCCAATCATCACTTGCGAACTAACTTCCGGCCCAATAACAAGTGCCACCTGACCCGAATGATAAAAAGTCGGGTCCGCGTATTCAAACCCAGGAAACTGTTCCTTTACAGAATCCATTGAATACTTTGCAGGCTTTGATACATATTGGAAACCAGCATTTAGAAACAGCAGATTTGGAAGAGCGATTGGAGATAGTTTCTACGGAGTAAAAAGAGAACTAAACATAAGAAATGTTAGATGTATATTTGAAATAGAGAAACAATTTGAATATATTGAAGTTAAAATAAAAAAATTCGATTATAACATTAATACCCCTATATCTAAGAGCAGCAACATGGCATGGTGATTTTGAAGCAATGCGGCAATTTTTTACGGATAAAAACTTAATCAATCCTATAGTAATCGCTGATTTAAATCTGAGAATTGGCAAAACACAGCAAATGTTAGAGGACTATCTACAAACTTTGTTTAAAGCGGGCACATTAGTCAGAAATTAGAAAGATTCTATAATTGATTCTAAAGGTAGAATGTTCATTGAATTCTGCCATGATTTTGGGTTACATATTGTAAATGGATGCACATCTGGAAATGAATCAGGTAATTTTACTTTTATTGCTGGGCAGGGTGAATATGTAATTGATATATGCGCTATTTCACACGACCTTCTTGGATGCGTGCAATACTTTGGAGGAAAAAACTTGGTCTGACCACATGCCTATAAAGCTAATGCTCAACGGAATGAGCAATGCTGTACAAAATAAAAAGAATTTATTACCAAAACTTACGTGGGATGAAAGAAAAGTTCAAATTTATAAAAGCAATTTGGATCGAGAAATATATGTATATACATAAGCAGGCAGCAAATCCTCACAGTAACAAAATAAAACCAGAAATGTCGCAATGCTCGAGAAAAATCGTTTAAAGCATTGAAAAACTTCAGGCAATGCCCAACAGATGAAAATAAAAATCAATATCTAAACGCAAATCGTAGTTTTAAAAAAGTGTGTGAAGAAAGTAAAAGGCTATATTTTACAAATTTGGAAGTTAAAATAAACTGCGTTCAAATTAGCAAATATTGGTGTGACCTTGTTAAATAGATAAGGCAAGTTGATTCTCAAGAATGCCCTGAAATAGCTGCATCAGATTTTAAAAGCTACTTCAAAACTTTGCTTAATCCTTTGCAAACGGCAACAGATTTCTTATATGCTTCAATGTTGAATTACGGCCAAGATTTAGATGCACCTACTACGCCACACAAAGTAAGATGTGTGATGTCAAAGATAAAATATAACAAAGCACCTGGCGAGGATCGCATAACAAACGAATTCTTAAAAAATGCATCCGATCTTTTTATAGAGGAAATGGCACAATGTTTCAATGTAATTTATGAATGTGGGAAGCTAGACGAAAAGTTTGTTACTAGTATGATTTACCCAATATATAACAAGTAAGAGTGCTATATTCGGCTAAGCCGAATCTTATATACCCTTCACAAAGTAATATAAAACGTATATCTGTGGTCACAAGGTATAACAGTTAAGTCGAGTTAGGATAAAGTGTATTTATCATTATAATTTTGTTTATTTCTCTTAACTTAACCGTTGTTTCATTATAAATTAAATTACAAATTAATATAGTATAAAATTGCTAGCATTAGCTTAATCTAATTTCCATGAATTTACACAACGATTTTAAAATTCTCACTAGCCAAAATCGAGTTTAGTCGTTACTCTTTGTGGGCACAGATACATGTACTTGCAATTATACATGAAATAGCTATACAATAATTTCCAAATAACTTTCTTAATTACTGTTTTCGTAAAATATGCAAACTTTTGTATATATGTAGCTATTACGAAATGAAGTATTTTGTAATACATATGTACATAATTTATTCAATTGAGAGTTTTTTTTTAATATCAAATGTATACTTTACGCATCAAATACATACCTATTTGTTGAGATTACGTGTATTAGTTGTACAAAAAGTATATTACAAAATTGGTATTCCTAAACAAGAATTTTTAGGTTACATATATACAGTTCAAATCGCATTAATTTATGCAAATATAAATTTAGAATCATTTGAGCTCAAAAAAAATATTGATTTTCTAAAAAATGTTTTGCAATTTTTCTATTTGATACTAAAACATTGTATCCCAAATAAATATTTTATTGATTTTATTTATTTACTATTAATTTATTTGCTATAATCTATTTTTTCTGTTATTGATTTTAATATCTTATGATAAATAAGTATATTTATTAATTAACATTAAAAGAAACATTAAAAAAATAAGAAATAAAAGTTTTTGGCGCCGTGATTTGAGCCCGGCTCCCGAGAGAAAAACAAAATGGGGAACCTTTTAACGCTCTCAGCCAAACAGCCACAAAGTTAAATGGGTTTAATTTAATATAAAAATTTAACAGCTGGCTTGCAGGATCAGTCATACAATATCTCAACTAATACTATATGAATCGTCGTACAAAAGAACAGATGATAGGGATGGTTGCCAGATCTGATGATTTATCGTCATTTTGACGATTTTTGGTGTCAAAAATGGGATTTTAACGACTATTCGATTTTGACAGTAAATTTGACGATTTTTAAGAATTATAAGTTAGTTAATACAATATTTTAGAACTTTTAAAACAATTTTGATTTTGATTAAAAACTTTGCAGATTTTGCTACAATATGTAATAAAAGTAAGTAGTAAAAGAGATAGTTATGCCAATAACTAATCATTTTAATGTTAATATTTTTAGTATTATATGCTTTTTAAAACCTCTTCTCTCCATAATTTATCAACTGCTGCAAACGTACATATGGATGTATATCAAATATAAAATATTTTAAACACTAAAAAAACGTTCAAGTATAGCTTTGCATCCTATGCGAAATTTTTTGATAAATTCTAATAACATAATTCAAATGATTATACTGCGTATTTAAAGTAGAAAATTCCAAAAAGCATACAAAGTTAAATTTTTATTAAACTTAAAAGTTGATTTATTCAATATTTTTGTGGCTTACCGAGTTACTGCATTAGCACAGCACATACTAAATACTGGACATGTAGCTGATTTTGACAATGTTAAAATATTAGATAAGGAAAATAAAGGAAGAAAAAGGTACACTATAGAAAGTCTACGCATTCAACAAAATATAAACAGAACCATGAACTTAAAAGAAGATACGAATAACATAAATACAAACTATAGTGTTGCAATAAGTAAAGTGTAACAGTGACATCAATTAATCTTTATGTTCTATTTAAATTTAAAAACTTTTTACCATTATTTTTTGGTTTTTATCAAAGCCATAATATATTTGTAATGTGATTTAATATCATTCTGTAAGTTAATCATGTTTTTTGGTGTGATTATTTGTAATATTTATTAAAAAATTTTTTAATTTAAAATAGACGAAACCCTTGAAAAAGTCAACAAGAAATTGACGAAACGTTGGGTAAATATGTAATAAAAAGTTTTTTATTGACATAAAATTTATCCGATATTATTTGGCAAGTCTCCAAAACTATATTTCTTATGACCGATACGGACATTCTAAACGTCAAAGACAGGTACTGTCTGGTGGAGCCGTTTAAATATTATCAAAGGAGAAAAGTCGCCCAAATTAAGTAGCAACCGAGAAAAGCGCCTTTTAAATTAAAGTGTGGCTTTTCTCGGTTGTTACTTAATTTGGGCGACTCTCCTCTTTTTATAATACTTACACGGATTTCGAGCATAAATAAAATCAAAAAAATTAAAATATTAATATATACATTTTTGCACTTTTTTTCACTCCAAAGTTTGCTCTGGCTAGGAAGAAGCACCACAGAAAAGCGCTAATTTAAAATGCTCTTTTCTCGGTTATTACTTAATTTGAACAACTTTTCTCTTTCGATAATAGTTAAACAGGTCTCAAGAGTAAAAAAATCGAAAAAAAAATTAAAATATACATGTTTGCTTGTAAAGGCAGATGAAATGATAAAAAATAAAACACAGCTGTTTAAATTATTTTCAATAATAAAAATTAAACTTTATTAAGGAAATATTACCTTTGGTTTGAAAATTGTTGTAGATTGATGCGTTCTGTTCAAATTGTACAAAACAAGCAATTTTATTACAACAACTTGAAGATGGCGAAACAAGTCTAATTTAACCATTACCGGGTTTACGTTAGAATCTAACTAAATATTCCGAAAACACAAAGATGGTAAAAACAGGAATATAATTTATACCCTAACAGAGTAGTTTAATTACAAATTAATACTAAAAAATAAAGTGAAGATTTCAGAAATAAAATAAATTTCGAATTAAACATTGCCGGCCACCTTGCAATAACATAGTTAATTGCAATACACAAAATACAATTATTACATATGCATCAGACAATTTATTTCAAAATGGTATTATACATATATTACAAAGTATTTATAAAAAATCACGACGAGTATGGTTTTTACAACAGACTCATAAACTGAAATACGTTGTATGTAATGGTTTTTACAACAGATCCATCAACTGCCAAAAATATCAATGGTTTTTACAACAGATCCATCAACTGAACCCTTGCGAGATAGTTTTCGACAGATCCATGAATTGTATTCAAAAAATTACAAAAAAAAAATAGATTGGTGATTGACCGGATATAACCCAGCCAAACACTGTGTACTGAGCCAAGAAGAACCCGGGCTCATAAAACTTCTTCCAATCATCACTTGCGAACTAACTTCCGGCCCAATAACAAGTGCCACCTGACCCGAATGATAAAAAGTCGGGTCCGCGTATTCAAACCCAGGAAACTGTTCCTTTACAGAATCCATTGAATACTTTGCAGGCTTTGATACATATTGGAAACCAGCATTTAGAAACAGCAGATTTGGAAGAGCGATTGGAGATAGTTTCTACGGAGTAAAAAGAGAACTAAACATAAGAAATGTTAGATGTATATTTGAAATAGAGAAACAATTTGAATATATTGAATTTAAAATAAAAAAATTCGATTATAACATTAATACCCCTATATCTAAGAGCAGCAACATGGCATGGTGATTTTGAAGCAATGCGGCAATTTTTTACGGATAAAAACTTAATCAATCCTATAGTAATCGCTGATTTAAATCTGAGAATTGGCAAAACACAGCAAATGTTAGAGGACTATCTACAAACTTTGTTTAAAGCGGGCACATTAGTCAGAAATTAGAAAGATTCTATAATTGATTCTAAAGGTAGAATGTTCATTGAATTCTGCCATGATTTTGGGTTACATATTGTAAATGGATGCACATCTGGAAATGAATCAGGTAATTTTACTTTTATTGCTGGGCAGGGTGAATATGTAATTGATATATGCGCTATTTCACACGACCTTCTTGGATGCGTGCAATACTTTGGAGGAAAAAACTTGGTCTGACCACATGCCTATAAAGCTAATGCTCAACGGAATGAGCAATGCTGTACAAAATAAAAAGAATTTATTACCAAAACTTACGTGGGATGAAAGAAAAGTTCAAATTTATAAAAGCAATTTGGATCGAGAAATATATGTATATACATAAGCAGGCAGCAAATCCTCACAGTAACAAAATAAAACCAGAAATGTCGCAATGCTCGAGAAAAATCGTTTAAAGCATTGAAAAACTTCAGGCAATGCCCAACAGATGAAAATAAAAATCAATATCTAAACGCAAATCGTAGTTTTAAAAAAGTGTGTGAAGAAAGTAAAAGGCTATATTTTACAAATTTGGAAGTTAAAATAAACTGCGTTCAAATTAGCAAATATTGGTGTGACCTTGTTAAATAGATAAGGCAAGTTGATTCTCAAGAATGCCCTGAAATAGCTGCATCAGATTTTAAAAGCTACTTCAAAACTTTGCTTAATCCTTTGCAAACGGCAACAGATTTCTTATATGCTTCAATGTTGAATTACGGCCAAGATTTAGATGCACCTACTACGCCACACAAAGTAAGATGTGTGATGTCAAAGATAAAATATAACAAAGCACCTGGCGAGGATCGCATAACAAACGAATTCTTAAAAAATGCATCCGATCTTTTTATAGAGGAAATGGCACAATGTTTCAATGTAATTTATGAATGTGGGAAGCTAGACGAAAAGTTTGTTACTAGTATGATTTACCCAATATATAACAAGTAAGAGTGCTATATTCGGCTAAGCCGAATCTTATATACCCTTCACAAAGTAATATAAAACGTATATCTGTGGTCACAAGGTATAACAGTTAAGTCGAGTTAGGATAAAGTGTATTTATCATTATAATTTTGTTTATTTCTCTTAACTTAACCGTTGTTTCATTATAAATTAAATTACAAATTAATATAGTATAAAATTGCTAGCATTAGCTTAATCTAATTTCCATGAATTTACACAACGATTTTAAAATTCTCACTAGCCAAAATCGAGTTTAGTCGTTACTCTTTGTGGGCACAGATACATGTACTTGCAATTATACATGAAATAGCTATACAATAATTTCCAAATAACTTTCTTAATTACTGTTTTCGTAAAATATGCAAACTTTTGTATATATGTAGCTATTACGAAATGAAGTATTTTGTAATACATATGTACATAATTTATTCAATTGAGAGTTTTTTTTTAATATCAAATGTATACTTTACGCATCAAATACATACCTATTTGTTGAGATTACGTGTATTAGTTGTACAAAAAGTATATTACAAAATTGGTATTCCTAAACAAGAATTTTTAGGTTACATATATACAGTTCAAATCGCATTAATTTATGCAAATATAAATTTAGAATCATTTGAGCTCAAAAAAAATATTGATTTTCTAAAAAATGTTTTGCAATTTTTCTATTTGATACTAAAACATTGTATCCCAAATAAATATTTTATTGATTTTATTTATTTACTATTAATTTATTTGCTATAATCTATTTTTTCTGTTATTGATTTTAATATCTTATGATAAATAAGTATATTTATTAATTAACATTAAAAGAAACATTAAAAAAAATAAGAAATAAAAGTTTTTGGCGCCGTGATTTGAGCCCGGCTCCCGAGAGAAAAACAAAATGGGGAACCTTTTAACGCTCTCAGCCAAACAGCCACAAAGTTATATGGGTTTAATTTAATATAAAAATTTAACAGCTGGCTTGCAGGATCAGTCATACAATATCTCAACTAATACTATATGAATCGTCGTACAAAAGAACAGATGATAGGGATGGTTGCCAGATCTGATGATTTATCGTGATTTTGACGATTTTTGGTGTCAAAAATGGGATTTTAACGACTATTCGATTTTGACAGTAAATTTGACGATTTTTAAGAATTATAAGTTAGTTAATACAATATTTTAGAACTTTTAAAACAATTTTGATTTTGATTAAAAACTTTGCAGATTTTGCTACAATATGTAATAAAAGTAAGTAGTAAAAGGGATAGTTATGCCAATAACTAATCATTTTAATGATAATATTTTTAGTATTATATGCTTTTTAAAACCTCTTCTCTCCATAATTTATCAACTGCTGCAAACGTACATATGGATGTATATCAAATATAAAATATTTTAAACACTAAAAAAACGTTCAAGTATAGCTTTGCATTCTATGCGAAATTTTTTGATAAATTCTAATAACATAATTCAAATGATTATACTGCGTATTTAAAGTAGAAAATTCCAAAAAGCATACAAAGTTAAATTTTTATTAAACTTAAAAGTTGATTTATTCAATATTTTTGTGGCTTGCCGAGTTACTGCAATCTACTTATATTATTTTTCTAAAAGCCAAATTCACTAAACATGTGATTATACTGTTTATGAAGTTAAAAAAACAATTGATCATTTTATTGATAAGAATTTCGTTTATTTTGTGTAAAAACTGTGAATTTATTTGTTATGTTATTTATTATTAATTATCATTCTGTTTATTAAGTAGATTTCTATACAAAACTAGAAGACCCGGTGAGCTTCGCCACACCCACCCCAACGAAATAAATTAAAGAAATGTACATTGAAAAAAAAAGCAGTTCCTTCTTCGTGTACTCAAAATAACTAATAAAAAACTGAAATAGCGAAACTATTAATTTGATTTTGGTTACGCTGAAAATAAATTTGGATTGTAAACAATTTCCTGGTTGAATTGGAGAAATGACACGGGGTAAAAATAATTATGTTTTAATTTTTCTTTATCTTGACAACTATGGGGTAGCAAAACACATCGGGTCGCATAACTTGAATCTAAAACATTTTTCGTTAATGCCGTTACTTTTGTCGTATTAAGGCTCAATTGCGCGTCCGATTTTCGGAAGCAATTGTGGGACAAACTGCAAGCAACCCCTTTCAAACAAAATAGAATTTTTAAAATCGATACACAAAGTTGATAACCTACCTCCTCCTCTTTTTCCCGGGCACTGTCCTCTTTTTTTTCCCGGACACGGACGGGAAGTAATTGGCATTGGATATCCAGCTTATGTTGTAAATTCTAAGACGTTTAATTAATAATATGTATTTAAAGTATCGATGGTGTTTTGGTTAAAAATGCCCAAAATAATATACATAGCTATAAGCAAGAATTCTAAATCTTTATTTTATTAACAATAAGACATTTTAACCGAACAATAAAAGTTTATTTAAAGTCGGCAGTAGGGATAGATAAAAAATATTGATATATCGATATTTTCTTAAAAATATATCGATATATATCGTCGATATTTCTAATTTCGCTATATCGATATATTGATATTTTTGGGTTCTCAGATGATGAAGAATTTCTTTTTAATGAATTCTTTTGCTATAAATGTTTTTTATAAGTATAAAGGACAAAACTATGAGTTTGTAAAATTTTCCCCAACATTTTAAATGACATTTGAAGTGCTGATAAATATAGAGCATAAACTTCGATTTATGCATTTATGTATGCAAATGTTCTCAAATGTGTATATACTTATGTACGTAAAACATTGGTCGGCGTTTCATAGCACAATTGTGCTGAGAGCATTCACACGTATTCTTACCCTCTTTTCATTTCGTCGTCAATGAGACAGCGAAGAATGCACATGAGGCGGATGCTTACATATTTTTTTTAAGAATATTTATGCAGAAAACACTCGCGTTTCATTTCCAATTATTATGATATGCTAAAAATATTGCATCACATTTAAAACACGTTTTATTATAGAAATAAATTCAGTAAAGTGCGATATGGACTCGTACACCAAGGCTTCGGTACGAATACTTTATACATATATCCCTTTTTGCCTTTTGGCGATTTTCGTTTATTTTTAGGGCCTTTTTAATGTTTTCGTTTAAGGATATTTTTCGGACGAACTTTGTGTATTTTGGGACTTTTATCCTTTTTCGGCCACTAAATATACAAATATAAAAAAAAGCAAAAACATGTCCGCTTATTGTTTGTTCTCATGATGATGCTTTTGATATTTAGTGTGTACCTTAGTTTTTGCCCCTTAGCTTATGAATTTCTTAAAATCCCTTCTTAGTGGATCCGTGTATCGAAAAAGAAACCTACATACAAAATATTTTTTCTATTCAAAATAAACATTCAAACTACATAGCAAATAGTTGCGCAGGAAAAACGTACCAAAGAGCTCCTAATTTTACGCTTTATATATCCAAACATCAAAAAATTACCAAGTGCATTTGATGGCTTCTAAAGGAGAGAAGAAATCATTTTAAATTTCATTTCTATCTTTGTTATATTAGGAGATAAACGGCTTAACAAAAAAGTACCAAAACTATATTTTTACACTTTTTCGGCCCCTAAATGTACAAATTTCAAAAAAGTACAAAAGACCTGTCCGCTAATTTTTCTATCTTATTATGATGCTTTTTAAATTTTATGCCTACCTTATTTAGATTCGGAGATATAAGATTACCGATTTCACCCGTTTGTACCCCTTTTAATCCCCTTAGAATTTAAGTTTTCAAAAATCTCTTCTTAGTGCATATATACAAATATATTCATTCAGTATGTATAGCAATGTGAATAGAAAATACTTGTATGGAAAAAAATATTAAAAAAGGGGTACCAATTTTACCCGTTATATATTAGAATTTCAAAAAAGTACCAAAAAAAATTTCCAAAAATCTCTTATGCCGGCCATACACTACACAAGTTCACTGCACAAGTCTGGCACTGTACAGTGCGTTCGTGTAGTGTATGGGGGTGGTTGTGCTATTTACGCAGTGAACTGAGTAAATATCAGAATGATTTTGATATTTGCTCAAGTTTGTAAAACTGTACAGTGAACTTTTGTAGTGTATGTTGCAAACGCTCAGTTGTGTCACGATTTTTGAAGAGTTAAAAAACAAAATGAGCGCAGAAAACAAAGTTTGTAGAATTATACGGAGAATCGTTTGCATTATGGCATATTGAAAGCACCGATTACAGCAAGAGAATCATAAAATTCGAAGTCTACGAAAAATTAATAAAAAAGCGACTTTTGTCTTTGTTTTCTTTTTATTTATATAGCAAGCAATAAAATAGCGCTGTATTTGCACATGTTGTCTTCTTCGTTGTAGCTTTAAAATAGAAAACTGCGCAGTTTACTTACATAGTGTGTATCACAAGCTTCGTTTAAGCAGTGCCAGACTTGAGCACTGAACCTGTGTAGTGTATGGCTGGCATTAGTGAATATATACAATCATATGCATTCAGAATGTATATCAATGTGCATAAAAAAGAGTTGTATGGAAAAATGTACCATAAAAAGCTACCAATTTTACCCTTTGTGTATTCGAATTTCAAAAAAGTGCCAAAATGTGTTTGAGGGCTTCGTAAGCAGAGTAGAATGCATTTCAAAGTTAATGTCTATCTTCATTAGTTTAGGAGATAAACGGTTAACAAAAAAGTACCAAAATTATATTTTTACCCTTTTTCGGTCCCTAAATGTACAAATTTCATAAGAAACACCTGTCCGCTCATTATTTTATCTTATTATAATGCTTTTGGAGCTTTATGTTCAAAGATATAAAGTTACCGATTTTACGGAGGTCATTTGTTGTTTTTAATTAAATGTTTCCAGTTCAAAATAAATTAAATGTTAAAGCTGTGTTAAAATTAAAAACAAAAAATTTCGGTTGCAAGTGAGCGATAAGTTAAAGAAAGGCAAATTCATCTTTCCTGGTAGGTTAAAGTAAATTTGTAATAATGATAAACTGTTTATCATTTCGACAAAATCCTGCCTTTAACTATTACCAAGTTGTAATAATGACCCTAAATAATACAAAGTTTAAAAAAGACAAATTTTGCCAGTAGCGGCATTAGTTTTATCTAATCGAGGCGATTTTAATCGACTTGAGTTACAGAAAAGGGTCGATAATTTTAGGAACATATATATTATTTATCGATTCCTATTATATTAATTAAGTAAAATTATTACACTCCTGTTTCTTTAAGAAAGCTCTTAATGCTATATAACGCAATTACTATTTGGCGCCAATTTCAATCAGTCACTAGATATTGTATATCTATGTAACGGTATGTCGTTATAGATTTAAATTAAAGATTACCTTTCTTGGCAAATTTTACAATTAAATTATCTTTATTTATGGGTTGAGCATTATCATTTTCAATTGATAAAATTGCCAGGTCTGATATTTTTTCCTGAGCTAGGGTCGATCTTATGCTAGGAACACAACTGGGACGAACGATGAATTTTTGGCTGCGAATATTCGTCGTCAAAAATAAAACATATTTGTGTATATGAAAATACACACAATAACGGCGTCGGACGAAATTCGTCATACGCGGCGAACTCTGAATAGATTTTTTTCTATTTCTTACGCAGGCGAACGACGAACAAATCAGTGCCAAGTGACCATGTTTGGTTTTAGTTTTGAAGTATCTTAGTAAATAAAGTTAATTTTTACTTTAATTATTGTTTTATTTTTATTTTATAGCATTTGAAATAAATATAGATAATAATTAACTATAAAAATTGCTTTTAGTTGTGTTTTTGTTAATGTCTAATTTTTTAAGTATGTATTATTTTAATATAATCACACTTTGCACACACAGTAAAGAACTTTATCAACTACAACAGCTGTTACGTTTTCGTCGCTATTTTGCTTCATACGACGAACTTAAACAGCGAATTTTTATCGACGAATTCATCGCGTTGGGCGAAATTCGTCGTTCGTCCCAGTTGTGTCCCTTGCCTTAAGTAAATTTTTATTATCTTCAATTTACTAAAACTGCGTTCACCTTTCATATTTTATACATTTTTATAGTAAAAATATACAAATGCAATAGAAATTGCTTTTCGCATTTGGATTTTTTGCACCCCTTGACACCTGGCGCCTTTTGCGACCGCTCCACTCGTTCCACCCTTGGATGTATGTATATCAAATATAGCAAATGTAAAAAAAACAACGCTCAAGTACAGCTTTGCATCCTAGCGAATTTTTTTGATAAGTTCTAATAATATAATTCAAATAATTATGATGCGTACTTAAAGTAGAAAATTAAAAAACCATACAATGTTAAATTTTGATTAAACTTAAAAGTCCATTTATTCAATATTTTTTGTGGCTTATCGAGTTACTGGACTGTATGTATATTATTTTTCTAAAAGCAAAATGCAATTAAGATGATAAATATAATTATTAATTCTTTCTCGATGTAAGAAATTCTCACAAATTACAGAAACGAGGCAAGGCATAGTTGCCACATGAAATAGGGATAAATTCGTCCAATTTCGAGCGAAAAATCGTATAGAAATCAACTTAATAAACAGAATGATAATTAATAATAAATAACATAACAAATAAATTCACAGTTTTTACACAAAATAAACGGAATTCTTTTCAATAAAATGATCAATTGTTGTTTTCACTTCATAAGCAGTATAATCACATGTTTAGTGAATTTGACTTTTAGAAAAATAATATAAGTGCAGTGCAGTAACTCGGTAAGACACAAAAATATTGAATAAATCAACTTTTAAGTTCAATAAAAATTTAACTTTGTATGGGTTTTGGAATTTTCTACTTTAAATACGCAGTATAATCATTTGAATTATGTTATTAGAATTTATCAAAAAATTTCGCATAGGATGCAAAGCTACACTTGAAAGTTTTCTTTAGTGTTTAAAAATTTTTATATTTGATATACATCCATATGTATGTATGCAGCAGTTGATAAATTATGGAGAGAAGAGGTTTTAAAAAACATATAATACTAAAAATATTAACATTAAAATTATTAGTTATTGGCATAACTACCCCTTTTACTCCTTACTTTTATTACATATTGTAGCAAAAGCTGCAAACTTCTTAATCAAAATCAAAATTGTTTTAAAAGTTCTAAAGTATTGTATTAACTAACTTATAATTCTTAAAAATTGTCAAATTTAAGCTAAAGATCGTTTAGTCGTTGAAGTCCCATTTTTGACAAATCGTCAAAATGACGATAAATCATCAGATCTGGCAACCATCCCTATCATCTGTTCTTTTGTACGACGATTCATATAGTATTAGTTGAGATAATATGACTCAACCTGCAAGACAGCTGTTAAATATTTATATTAAATTAACTAAATTAAATTATTTATATTAATTTAACTTTGTGGCTGTTTGGCTGAGAGCGTTAAAAGGTTCCCCATTTTGTTTTTCTCTCGGGAGCGGGGCTCAAATCACGGCGCCTAAAACTTTTATTTCTTATTTTTTTAATGTTTCTTTTAATGTTAATTAATAAATATCTTTATTTATCATAAGATATTAAAATCAATAACAGAAAAAATAGATTATAGCAAATAAATTAATAGTAAATAAATAAAATCAATAACATATTTATTTGGGATACAATGTTTTAGTATCAAATAGAAAAATTGCAAAAAATTTTTTAGAAAATCAATATTTTTTTTGAGCGCAAATGATTCTAAATTTATATTTGCATAAATTAATGCGAATTGAACTGTATATATGTAACCTAAAAATTCTTGTTTAAGAATACCAATTTTGTAATATACTTTTTGTACAACTAATACACGTAATCTCAACAAATAGGTATGTATCTGATACGTAAATTGCACATTAGATATTAAAAAAAAAACTCTCAATTGAATAAATTATGTACATATGTATTACAAAATACTTTATTATGTAATAGCTACGTATATACAAAAGTTTGCATATTTTACGAAAACAGTAATTAAGAAAGTTATTTGGAAATTATTGCATAGCTATTTCGTATATAATTAATTGCAAGTACATGTATCTGTGCTCACAAAGAATAACGACTAAACTCGATTTTGGCTAGTGAGAATTTTAAAATCATGGAAATTAGATTAAGCTAATGCTAGCAATTTTATACTATATTAATTTGTAATTTAATTTATAATGAAACAACAGTTAAGTTAAGAGAAATAAACAAAATTAGAATGATAAATACACTTTATCGTAAAGGTGAAGGTACATAGCATGCGTTAAATACGCTAATGCGTTACAGACTTCTGTCAAAAAAGTTGAAATAGTGTGTTTCCATAAGGCAAGATACAAAGCGAAGTTTGCGACGCGCGTAACTCGCAAAAAGTTGGACATTCTTCAACTTTCACGCGTCGTATACAAAATGACAGGTAGTGCTGCCGGATTCATATGCTAAAATGTTTGTTTAATGGAAATAAATTATTAGAAATTAATTTTTTTATTAAAAAAATGGATGAAAACTTCATTAAATATATAAAGAATAATAAAACTTAAAGGCAAGACAAAATATAGCCGGCAAAGGCTTGAAATTGTATAAGCAGAAGAGCATCAAAAGCGTGGTGTGTAACGTGCCATTCTTAAAGCGTTAAAAGTTCGAAAAGTAAGAAAAGCGTTGCCGCGTAACGCGTGGTATGTACCTCCACCTTAACTCGACTTGACTGTTATGCCTTGTGACCACAGATATACCTTTTATATTCGCCCGTATTCTGCGTTACGATTCGAATCGAAAATTTCTCCGTTTGGCGACTTTGGTATTATGCGTTCCATTCGCCCGTGTCATTTCGATTGTATGTATTCTGCATTACGATTAGGGTTCCCACCTTTGTTTTTGCCAATTAAAGTACATTGGTTATTAAAGGTTAAGAAAAAAAGTACACATTATAAAAATAAAGTACAATTTGGAACGATTTTCCGTCATCCCACGTCAAATTTGGTTTGAAAACAGACCGGTTTCGGCTATGTGCCATCTTCAGTGTTCTATTGAATACTAATTCTAAAGGATTTAGTATTCAATAGAAAACTGAAGATGGCACATAGCCGAAACCGGTCTGTTTTCAAACCAAATTTGACGTGGGATGACGGAAAATCGTTCCAAATTCAAAAAAACCCCGTCGGAAGAAAAACACAACACTCATTTTAAAAATATTTAAAACTGCGTGCTTTTCATAAAAATGTTTAACAAGACGTTCTTGTTAGTGTTAGTAACTCATGGTGTTAGTTTCTAATAGTTTTAGTACAATAATGAATATCTATAGATCTAAACTCTTAAACTATTTCAAAATAGTTTTTTTCATAACACTTTACATAATAGCCTCAAAAATACATTTTTGTCTTAAGATTTTTTTTTATAAAAACAATTTCGAGCCGAAAAACGTTCATTTCATAAAAAGGGGCATAATATTACAAAAGGTGGCAGATTTAGGTCATTTTCGAAAAGGGGCACTAAAAGTAGCAAGGCAGTTGAAAAAGTGGCAAATTGCCACTTTAGTCGCAAAACGGTGGTAGTAGTCATTCTCTCAATTTTTCTTGACGTTCACTACCTGACAAGTATAAGGATTGTGACATTTTCGTTAAAATCATGTTACCGTGCTAGTTTTATATGTCCCCTCAATTTCTGTTTTTTTTTTATTATTCTTAAAATTATGATTTGCATGAAAATAATATGAAAAATATAAACTTAAGCAGGCTAATTTGCAATACGCGCTTCTATACGCAACCATGCAAACTTTAACAATGTTACACGCCGCAAAATATATTAATAAAGTAGCCCATGCGTACAAAGGACAAACTCACTTCTACCGTAAAAATATTGAAAACTCGCAAAATTTTAAAGAAGAATGAGTGCCAATATCGCGAGATTTTGCAAAAATTTAAACAAGCCCTAAAATTATTTAAAACTGTAACTGTATTGTCAAGAACTCGCGAAAATTCGTCAAAAGTTTGCTAAGATTTTAAATATCACAAATCGTAATATTGATCAAAATTCCCTTAAAATGTAAAAAGCCAAAAACTTTAGAAAAATTACGGCCTTCGCGAAAAGGTGCGAATATTGCAAAATTTTGAACGAGGCATACTTTTGATCAAAATTTGCTTAAACTTTAAGGAATGTCAAAAATTCGGTAAAAATCGCAAAATTTTCAGAAATTCGCAAAAACTTGTCAACAGCTACATGATATCAACGTCTAATATTATTCAAAAAGCGAGAAAACTGTAAAGATGTTGACAACTTGTAAAAACCCGATTTTATCGCGAACATTGCAAAAATTCGCCAAACTTGCTAAATATATGTTGCTAAATATATGTTTTGATGAAATCAATGAAGTATGTCACAATGAAGTTCAACAAAAATGAAAATCATATAGATCGTAAAAAGGAAATCGCCAATATCGAGGATATTGCAAGTGTAGTAAATGTTCTTGTTGTTTAATTTTTATGTTGCAATAAAACCGCATCATTACAATGAAAATTTTTTTATGCTTTTGAATTCAACCATAAATATAATCGATAAAATAAAATATAATAAATATAATCGATACAATTAAAATTCGTCACAACTAATAAACCATAAGAGCATTTCAATAAAATCTCAAGATAAACGATATAAGCGGGGTTTGTGAATTGCACAATTTTTCTTACTGTCCTCTTAATACAATTATACATTTGTGCAAAATAACTCCAGGAGTTGAGATGCATTTTCTGTTATATGGCAACGCTTTTCTATATTTTAGCTTAAAAACAAACTTCAAAAATCCTTAAGGCCATGTCAGATAAAACTTTTGCTTCGCGTTGCGTTACAGATTCGCTTTGACATCTAAGATGAAATGTACATACTTATACGAAACATGCTACATAAAGCACTTTTAACGCAGCGTGAAGCGAAAAGTTCGGCAACTCTTAAGGCCATGTCAGATAAAACTTTTGCTTCGCGTTGCGTTACAGATTCGCTTTGACATCTAAGATGAAATGTACATACTTATACGAAACATGTCACATAAAGCACTTTTAACGCAGCGTGAAGCGAAAAGTTCGGCAACTCTCATCTTTTTGCTTGCTTTGACAATCAGCTGGAATAATTTTCTTTTATTATATTGCCAAACGAAACATATTGCGCGTTTGAATCTGTTTTAATAAGAGGTAAATATGTATGTGGCATTTATTTATTTATAATAAATCGTAAAATAACATAATTGACTTTTATTTTTATAAAAAATATATATATAAATAGCAAAATTATCAACTACTTTTTTGGTAAACGATCAATGCGCGATCAGAGGGCGAAGCCGATGTAAAATGGTGATCGGCGCCGGCTAAGAACAAATATAGTCGGCGGCGGCTATTAGCCGGCTAAGAGCCGAAAATTTTTCGCCGGCGGCGGCTACCTAAATTTATCGGCTAACGGTCGGCTAACAGAGTATTTCTTGCTTACTTACATACAAGGTATATTTACAACAGGTATACTCGGCCCAATTATAAATAAACTTGCCTTTCTAGACGATTTACTGCCTTATTTATAAAAATAATTTTCATAAGAAATTTTTTTCATATGTTCCAAAACCGAATTAAATATTTTTAAATGCGCATGTTAGTAAATATCCACTTTTTATTATAAAAAATCGGCTTAGCCGCTAGCCGATATTAGCCGCAATAATCGGCGGCGGCTAAGTGATTGTGAAAATCACCGGCGGCGGCTAATAGCCGGCTATTAGCCGACCGGCTTCGTGCTCTGTGCGCGAGTGTTGTCAAAGTTTTCATTGTGTCATACACCTTTTGCTTTACACTTTTCTATCAAAGTTAGAAACGTCACGCAAAGCGACAAAGTTTTATCTGACACGGCCTTTATCTTTTTGCTTGCTTTGACAATCAGCTGGAATAATTTTCTTTTATTATATTGCCAAGCGAAACATATCGTGCGTTTGAATCTGTTTTAATAAGAGGTAAATATGTATGTGCCATTTATTTATTTATAATAAATCGTAAAATAACATAATTGACTTCTATTTTTATAACAAAAAAAAATTAATAGCAAAATTATTAACTACTTTTTTTGGTAAACAAGCAATGCGCGAGTGTTGTCAAAGTTTTGATTGTGTCATACACCTTTTGCTTTACACTTCTATCAAAGTTAGAAACGTAACGCAAAGCGACAAAGTTGTATCTGACACGGCCTTTATTAAAATAAATAAAGAGAGAATGAAACTACCTTCTATTTATTATATCATGGTCAGCGTTGCCAGAAGCTTTTCCAAGAAAATCATCATATGGCGAAATAAAAATCATATTTGGATATAAAAAATCAGGACAAACTTTTATTCCAAAACTGAACAATGAGACTTTTACAGCAAACAAAAACGCGTTCTTTAAGATTATATGATTTCCTTCATGTCATCTTCTAAATAGGAGAGTTACTAATTTTTTGGCAACCAATATCAAAAAGATAATTGCAAAAAATTCTTGAAAAAGTTTGAAAATCGGGAGTAATCAGCAAAGTATATAATATATCGCCATGACTGTAAGAACATATAAAAATGCGACAAAATTACTTCCTACGCAAAAAAAAAACTCGGAAAACACAACTATATGCACTGACATGAAAAAAATTTTTTCAGCTTTTAAATAAAAATATGTGGAATATACAAACTTTAATGCACAAATCCGTGTTCAATTTTTTTCTGTCACGTACAGATTTGTTAATGGGCATGACAGATATTCAATAGGTACATCAGTATAGTTTACCCTCACTCGAGAAATGTTAGTCTAATTTCAATATATAATGCACCAAAAAAATGCTAAATAAAATAAATGTTTGGGAGTTATTCAGAAATTAGAGGCGAAAAATGCAAAATGAAACTTTTTTCGTTTTCAAAGTCATGATAAAATTAAAAGGGAAGCTATGTAGGTATATTAGCAAATGTAGATTTTATTCATAACTAGTTGAGGGAACTAATACACACACACACACACACAAATTAAAATTTTTCTGTTGTATGGAAATTGTGATTTTTATCAATTGACCTTCACTTAATTACGATTAAAATCAACATTTTTCCATCGATTTTCATAATTTATGGCTTATTTTATTTCTGGTTATCCTACCTATCTGACAGTTTTTAAAGTTTTTGCAGTTTTAATTTCTTTTATGAGTTTTTGAAAACAAACAATTAATTTTGCAACAAAAAAATCGCCAGTAATATCTGAAAAACTCCGAAACAGTTGGAAATATAAAAGATTAATATGCATGACTGGCTTATTTATTCAAATCGGATAATCCGTTCTCAAGTTAGGGTGAAATATACTGATGTACCTATTTGAAATATTAGTCATACCCTTTAAAAAAAATCTGTATATGATAGAAAATAATTTAAAAATTATTTGAATTTAGCGCTTAAACTTTCTATATCCGACAAAATTTTTATCATCCAACACGACTGATAGTTTTGTCATTCAAAACCATCTTTCAAAGCTGATGAATTTCCGACTATCACTCAATTTCGATAGTTGTACCCCGCTTTATACATTAAAAAATGCAGAAAGCCCTATCTAACATTTTAAAAGTTTTACAGAAGAAGCATAAAACTTGTTTAAATGAAAAATACATGGACAATTGGTGCAACATTTCACAATAAATACATATATAAATTTGTTGGTACTTTTTTAATATTATTCTACCATGGTCAGAACGTTAATATGGCGACGAAAAGAGAGAATTTGGTATACATACCTTCTATTATTGTATCATGATGCATAACATGTTTTTCCACGCGTTTCTGCGACGACTAAAAACAACTAAATTAGTAAAATTGTTTCTGCCTGTGTGTATGTAGATTATTTATCTTGTTCATAATTTAAAGGCTTTTTGGTCGTCGAAAGCGCTCAGTTTTGCGACTAAAGTCGCAATTCGCCACTTTTTCAACTGCATTGCCACTTTTAGTGCCGCTTTTTTAAAATGACCTAAAACTGCCAGCTTTTGCAATATTATGCCCCATTTTGCCCCTTTTTATGAAATGATGCTTTTTGTTTTAATATAAGTTTTTTAACGGCACGAAACTGTTTTTATAAAAAAAATCTTAAAACAAAGATGTGTTTTTGAGGCTATTATGTAAAGCCTTATAAAAAAAAGCTTTTTTGATATAGTTTAAGAGTTTAGATCTATAGATATTCATTATTGTACTAAAATTATTCGAAACTAACACCCTGATCCAGTAACACGAATAAGAACGTCTTCTTAAAAATTTTTAAGAAAAGCAGGCAGTTTTAAATATTTTTAAAATGATTTTCATGCAAATTTTGGTGCCATATCATAGTGTCCAATGCATAATGTCCAAAGACATTATGTCATTGCAAAAAATTTCATAACATCCGTGGACATTGTGACACTTTTAATAGTGCCATGGACATGACATTATTATTATGACCATTATGCCACTTTGAAATGTGTCATAACGTCCACACTTTTAAAAATGAAAACAAATGTAAATATACACATTTTTGACTATTCACTTTTTGCTTCTGCAACCGGTGACAAGTAATAAAAGATCAATTGATGTTATTACATTTTTAAAAGTGAAATAAAATCAAGAACAATTTGCAAATAGCGTCAACAATGCTTAAAGTATGTCGAATCGAGTTCTCGATTCAAAGAAATATTTGGAAATTAATTAAAATTGTTAAGTGTCTTTTCACACTATGCCTTTTTAGCCTGGCTTTTTTCGACAATTTTCTTTTAAAACCCTTACGAAAAGTCACACACATTTACATTACAGAATTTTTCTCCATGGCTTTTCTGACGATTATACACATGATTAATGCTGAGAGTACGAAAATGACAAAAAGATATATCAAAAAACCCCGCAAATTTCAATTTGGGCGCGTGTCAATCGCTAGAAAAGTACTATGGTAAAAAAATATATATCTGTGGGGATATCTTTTTTGACAATATAAAGTTTCGACGTCTGTAAGAACATTCATGTTTCAGCTGTATGAAATGATACCTTTGTTGACAATATAAAATTTTGCGGCGGCGAAGCAAAAAAATTTCCTACAAGCCGCCGGCTACCAACAAATTTTTAAAAGAACATATTTATACATATAGTACGAAATTCGCTGCTGTAGCGAAAAATTGTATAATATGATTAGGGGTCCCACCTTTGTTTTTGCCAATTAAACTACATTGGTTATTAAAAGTTAAGAAAAAAAGGTACACATTATAAAAATAAAGTACAATTTATTTCTCTTTATTGCTATATTTAAAAACGTATTTTTTATTGCTTTTCGCAAAGTTTTATCAAATAATTATAATTTTTAAATAGTTGCACAGCTCTTTACAGTCTATATTTAAATTAGAGTACATAATTGATTAATTTTTTTTATCAGTTTCAAAGGCGCTTTGGTTCTTTTGTCTGGCCATTTGCTCTTCATTATAGAAAAAACTCTCTCTGTGAATGCTGACGTGGCAGGAATAGAAAGTAAAAGTGAAATTACTTTATACAAATTTGATAATTTATCATAAATTTTATTAAAAACTAGCTAATATTTACTTGCAGTAGATAATTCCGCAAAACCTTCAGAACTGTATATCTGATCATAAAGTTTGTTTAATAACGCAATTTCTCCATAAACATCAACATTGCTTTATAAATTTATATTGCCAATTGTAAATAATAAGTTTGTATTTTTAAAATCAAACCATTTATTCAGGTACTTTAAGGCTTTACCAATAAAAAATAAAAAATTTGTGTTAATTTCACTAGTTAGTTCCGGTGAAGATAACAGTTTAATTTTTTGGCTGAATGGCGTTTAGCTACAAGTTCCGAGGTATTAAGTTTAAGACTAGTTTCAGGCAAGCCAACAACATTACACTGCTTTACAAGCAAAATGTGTAGTTTCTAATGCATTTTTTAGAATGATTAGGATATGCTTAACACGAGAAAAGTAAAGAAAAAAATTTCATTTCGGCTATTTCCAGATTACATAAACAAATCACATAGATTACACATAGAGAAATCATGCGAAATAAAGTACTTTCGCGTACTTTATTGTTCTCATAAAGTATAGAGTACAATTACCCGAAATAACGTACGATACTTTATTATAAAGTACGGGTGGCAAGCCTAATTACGATCGCAGCTATATACATTTCATACACATTATTTAAAGTTTTTATACATTTTGCTGCTTCTACAATTTTCAACCACTTTTGCTACCGAACCAACAACAGATGCACAAACACACGCACAGGCAAACAAAACACTTCATTTACACTTTAATATGTCTCCCTTTTCTACAATACCCGAGTGGGAAAAAAGCTGAGTTTTTCATTTTTGATCACTCATTTTCTTCGTCTCTGTTCTACTTTGTGGTCGTGGCGCACGGCTACACATCGCCTGCGCGTGGTTCAAATACTACATCAGGATAAAAAAATTGGGATGTGCCACGCGCATGCAAAGTAAATATTCTTTTTCAACAAGTTCTACTGAACCGATTCTTAAGGGCATAATACACAATCAATCAGCTTGATGTCAGATTCGTGTACGTGTGCTTGACGAAAAATCAAAACCAAGTAGATTTTCCATCAAGCGTCGTCGGTGTCACTAATACTAACGAAATTTCACACAACTATTACCACGCTTGTCAAGCATGTTGATGGTGTATATTGCCCTTTATAAAACTTTTCACACAGCTTTAGTTATCGTTACAATACAACATTATGCTTAGAAAGTGGGCAGTGCCACGCCCATGAAAAGTAAATATTAATTTTAACTACTTCTACTTATCCGATTCGTATGAAACTTCGCATACACAATTAGTTCTCGTAAAAGTATATGATGATAAAATATGGGGGCGGTGCCACGCATATTTTGTATTTGATTTTTTTCAAGAACTATTTAGAGCTTATTAATATATCATATCCGATATTAATTCATTATATATGATCATCATAGTTATTGCTACAGGTTTTTCATAGAAATGAGCGGGTTATCAAAAAGAAAAAACTGTAACTTTTGAATCCGTTTTCATTCCTACTTAAAGACTTTGTACAATAAAGACCTGTCAGTTGTCGTTAACTCTGTAATAAACATAATTACATATGTAAAAAACCCCGACTTCAATGCAAGGATCTTATGTACTAAATTACAAAACCAACGCGATTTTGTGTTAGATCAAATTATGTGCTTGTCTATAAATGGGGTGTTCGCCCGCAATTTTGCGTAGTACCAGACCCTTCATGTCCTTTCAAATAAAATATTTTGAAAATCTGTCAAGAAATGTCGGAGTTGTGTGATAGTTAATATATCGGGCTACCACTTTGTCCGCCAGATTTTCACTTGTATGGGATTAAACGGCAGCAATTCATTTCAATTTTGAAAATTTTTTCATATATTGAGGATTATGCGAAAATCAATATTGCTGGCGGAGGGGGAATGCCCTACAGATTTTCGAAAAAAGAATTTTGAAAATCTGTTCACATATAACAGATTTACGCTTGGTGGAGCAAACTTTCCCACCAATTTTTGGAAAAAATTATGCAACATAACTGCAGGCAAACCTTTAAAACAAATCGGCCGATTTTCGAAAAAAAAACTGTGGGACCAAACAGCAAACAAACCCTTTCAAACAAAAAATAACTTTGAAAATCGGTTCACAAATGACAGAGTTATGCCAATACAAACATAAAAACTACACACGAATTCATAACCTCCTTCTTTTTTGATGTCGATTAAAAAATAAAGAAAATTACAAATACCTTTTTCATGATACTTTGGCATTTTGGAGGACTTTCTAGCGGGAAGCTATGTCATTTGTAATCAATACTTATTAGGAAGAGACTGAAACATTTCGAATGAGACAAAATTTATTAACATCCGATGACGGGCTCTAAAGTTATTCAATCTTGAATATGACGAGCATTTTTCAAAAAATGGCCGATATGCCCAAGTTTAGACAGCTATACAAAGAAACCATAAAAAGTATCGGGCTAATTCTTACGCCACATGCTGCGCACGTAAGAGTAGAATATACCGTACATTTATTTATGTATGTATGTATGTATGTAAAATTTCGTGGAAACGGAAAGTTTTTGAAATCTGAAGTGCCAAGCAAACGAAATACGTAAAAAATTAGTTTTTATGGTGTTCAACAATTAGTTTTCACTTTTTACTAAATGAAGAATACTTTGACAATTTTCCTTACGCAGTGAACTAAGTGGGTGTTTTTTTTTTTTGCAAAATGAATCTTTACATTACACTGCTTTATAAGCAAAATGTATAAAGTTTCTAATGCATTTTTTAGGGTGATTAAGATATGCTTAAGACGAGAAAAGTAAAGAAAAATTGTTAATTTCGGCAATTTCCAGATAGCGGCACATTTGTGTTTTTTCGATGTATACATACTTCCCAGAGTCAAAAGCTGGTTCGATTAAAGTTACCTACATATATATTATTTGAAAAACTTAAAAATTGCGCATCGAATAGTGGATAATTGGCTTTAATTGGATAAAAAAAATTTTGTCTCTTCGGAAGCTGTACCAGAAATAATAGCAAAATCCATATTTGTACACTATTATTTACTAGTCTATTCGATTAAAAAAAATTAAGCCATAATGGACCGAAATTGGATAAAAACTGAAAATGGTATAATAAAAAAAGAAAACACAAACCTTTAAATTTACTAAAAAATGCACTATGTAGTAAAAATCAAAATAAAACAAAACTAATAAATAAAAGATTTGCTAGTAAATTGAACCACCAGTTGGAAGAAGAGAATAAATCCAAAAATATGGAACAGAGATAAATGAAAAAAACTTCATAACTTTTTGTTTTCTTCACATAGCATTTTATAACATTTGGATGAAATGAAGATACTATTAATTATAATTGCATAGCAATAGACCAGATTTCCAAATATTAATATTTACTGATATATACACAAATAAACTTCTTGGATTTATTCCCTTCTTCCAACTGATCAAAAAATATATATATAAAAGGCAATTTTTTAACAAGGGTATATTTATTTTTAAAAAATAATGAATGAAGTAGTTAATATCATTTATTCGTCATCATTTTCAGCAGTTTCGCTTGTTGTAGTAGTTCAATAGATAATATTATAATATCATATTCTTTGAATTTGTCGGGAATTTATTGTTTTATTTTTCGAATGTCATTAATTTGTTTCGTATTTATTGGCATTTTGGAAGTGTATGCCTTTATAAATGGTAATTTTGAGCTTACATACTTTTTCTAAGGCAAAAAAGTGTCTAGGAGAGCCATCTATAAATTCAGAATTCATTTAAATAACCTTTTTGACTTGAACAGTATTCAAAATATCTGTAATTCGATATCTTGAATAGGTTTTTCTTATTCACTGACTTACAGGTGTTTTTTAAATAATTTTGCCATGAATTTTTAAAATCAACAATCAATTCTGAAGTAACAAATATCACAGAAAAACCAGAATTTTTGCTATTAAAGTTTTACTTTTTTGAACTTAATTGCACCAGCATTCAGTTTTTGTTGATTATCAGTTGGAAAAAGGGAATAAATGACCGGATTTATTCCCTTCTTCCAACTGAATCTTTTTTTAGTCGCATGAAATTTTATTAAATATAAGTGTTACATTTTTGTCTTTAACACATATAATAGAGTTATGTTTCAAGTAAACAAAAATGTGTATAACACAATTTTGGAAAAATGGCGTTTATTCCCTACTTCCAACTGATCGTTCAATTGAAATGCTAGTGTTTTCGTTTTTTTCTTCTAGCATTTTTAGTTTTTATCCGATTTCGGTCCATTATTGCTTAACATTTTTTAAATCGAATAGACTATTCAATAAAGATATTTATGTAGCTAGGAGTTTTTTCATTTCTGGTATAAAACAGCTTCCGAATAGACAACACTTGGTGAAAAACGATAAATATTAAAAAAAATTTAATTTGATCCCCTATAACTAAATCATTTTTTATCGGATCAAAGTCAATTATCCACTATTCGACGCGTAATTTTGTATCTTTTCAAACAATAGCACTTTAATTAAACCAGCCTTGGAATGTGGAAAGCGCTTTAACTGGAAGTATACATCGAAAACACAAACGTACCGTTATATAGACAATGGCCGAAATGCAAAAATTTTTATTTTATTTTTCTCGTGTTTAGCATATTATAGTTAATTTAAAATAAAAATTTGTAAAGCAGTGTTATATATTACGCTTTCTATAGTCGACAACCTACATAGCTTTAGTACCAACTTTTTCTTTATTTTCGCTGCTTTCTTTCAGGTGCTGAGTTGTCTCCTTTCATGTTCTTTCCATAGTTAGTCTCATTGATTGCCAGTTTTTGTAAAATAAAACGAACATTTCGTGTGAGAATTTATGTTGAAAACAATAATAATAAACGATAGTTTGTTTTTGTTGGCAATATAATTTCTGACAAAAAAGTAATGTTTTATTTTACAAAAATTACTCACGAAATTTTGAATTTTATTAATTTTGTTTTCAAATTCGATCGCGAGTAAGACATTCTTTACCATAAAGCTTAAAGTCCATAGCACGCGTTTCGTGCGTTGCGCGTTTTGTGTGTTTCATACTTTAGACGCCTTTCTAAATTCAAGTTACATGCAACGCTTTTTGTGCGCCAATGTTTATGTTTTGATCAGCTGTAGTGTAAATATTTTTATCAAATAAAAATAATTTTTGCAAAAATGTTAATTGAAATTAAAATGCTAAAAGAATTTGTAGAATTTATTTATTTATTATAAATATAATACTTTGTGCAACAAGGGCATACTCAAAGATCCAAAATAAAACGAGAAGGTTTTGGGTGCGTCCCTTGTATTTGGAACAGGAAGTGAGTGTTTTTTTTAACTCAGCGAGAGATATTCCAACAGATTGTCGGCTCTTCTTGACGTTAATGTAAATTTAATTGTGTCAGTACAATATTGAATAAAGTATAAAGATAAATTAATAAAATTAATAAACATAACAGAGATGAAACTTATTACATAAAATTAATCGATAAATAAAATGAAAATTTTGTTGATGAAAGAATTGTGTTAAAAAATTAATTTTAATGTATTTTATTCTTGAAAACATTTGTAAACTCTATTGCGATAGGGTTTTTATATTAAAGACTTCTTTTTTGAAAAAAAAATTTAAAAAAATAATACACCATACAAACATATTTATCGATAACATTGAAAATATTATATAATTTGTCATCCCTGGCTATCAAAAACAGCTGTAATTTTTTCATGGCGCATGCGACGCATACAAAAGTAGAAAGTATACATACTTTTCGCGTCAAGCGTTTTACGCTTTGTGCTATGTAACTCGTCACATACATTTACACTGATTCTACTTTTTTGACAGCAGCTTATAACGCGTTACCGTGTGTAACGCGTGTTATGGACTTTCAGCTTAACATTTAATTTTAACTCTTTCAGCTTCAGATAGATTTTCGCCGACCTCCATATAAATTTCAAATTTCAACTAACCTTTATCGGCTTAGAAAGATAAAAAATTTATTAAAAACTAACAATTCGCGGGGAAGTTATACTGTAAACTATTCTGATTAGGCACTGCTCTTGGACAAATTTTGTTTTGCAGCAATTATATGATAATGAAAATATTTCCGTTAAATTTTTTGCACATATTTCTCGTAATGCATATTATTTATTAATAAGTCCAATTTTATTAGTAGTTTTTGATAGAACTGCCAAAAAGTATTTCTAAAATGTTAAAGCTAATCAGATGAGCGGCAGTTTATGTTTGCTAACCTTTATTTTTAAAAATTAAATAACTTTTTTTTCATATATTTCTTGTTTTTTTCTCTCAGAAATCCCCTTTTGTGCCCCTTTTATTTTCAAAATCCCATTTTTGTGCCCCTTTTTACAAATGTTCAACGGTAACGTTGATTATATTATTATTTTTAGTATTTATTATTATATCATTGGCTTAATGCACCAAAAATTATTCTGCCTAACCGAAATGTGAACAAATTTAATATCTACCTAGAGCCTATTCACATATTACGTAACGCTATTTTCGGAGGTTTTATACCCCTCCCCCCCTTCTTAACGCTTTTTACAAAATTTTCAGTATAAAGTACCTAATAAGTAACAAATCTTTACCCCCCTTCAACGTTACGTGATATGTGAATAGCTCCCTATGTAGCCCTGTGTTGTCTTTAAGACATTAGTTTTGTTAAGAGTGAGTCTATACCTGATAAATTTTTATCATGATAAATTTCAAATCGTTATCAAGATAAAAATTTATCAGGTATAGACTGCATTTATTAGTGTTGGTGTCTTGACAATTTTGTCAGAGCTCAAGCTCAGACAAATTTGTCTTGATAAAAATGTAAACTAACTGTTTGAAGGTTCACTTTATTTTCAAAACTAAAGTTTTTACATTTTTCCAAAAAAAAAAAATATACGAAAATATGAATGCTTTAATTAAATAAAATCAGTTTAATGAAAAAATAACTGAAATAGTGCATGAATAGTGACAAACTACCTTCAAGACGCCAAGCAAATTGTGATTTATCATAACAAAAAAACAACACCGTATTCGCACGTATAGTAACAATAACAAAAAATTGACATCTGTTCTGCCGACGTTTTGTTAGTTGTCATGATAAAAATATATCGGGTATAGACGTAGGGTAAAGATGATATCAAATTAAATAGATTAGGATACGAATTTAAGTTTCAGTAAATATGTATGTAACTATATACATACTATATATATACATACATATTAACTTTTAGACGAAATTAGTTCATAATTTCCTTAAATAAATCGATTTTTTAAAAAGCCATGATGCTTTTTTTAACTATAAATGAGTTACAAATTTTTGTATGACTAAAATAAATTGTTCCTTACTTTTCTATTAGTGATCTTCATGCTTTAATATCAATTCTCTAGAAACAATGAATATGTTGTTTCTTAAAAAGTACTTGACATTTTTTTACTGGGTATGTAGTCAAGGCATATTTATTTTAACAGGTAATCGCAGTACTAAAACAAATACAACAATCCAAAAACAACATGCAGTTTGTTGCTGGAAATTTTCCTTGTAGCTGTCAAAGTGTTAAATAAATAAAACTTATTTTTGTACATTTTCAAACAAAAATTTGTTAAAAAACTGATAAAAGAAACTGATATATTTATATCCTGGAAGCAGCAGTAGTAGTATTTATTTATTTAAAAAAACATGGCGGTATTGCTCGGCAATCACAGCATAGCCTAAATCGGCTCATTTCTTTTGTTGTTTTGAGCACAGTCTAACCAGACGAGACACGAGAGAGAAGATATTGTATGTAGTTCTAACGAAGTACGTTAACAAAAGGGAACAATAATTTTTGTATATTAGCTTTCATACTCATTTTCTGCCAAAATAAAAGTAAAATTTAGATTTTTTAAATAATAAGAGATACATTTATTATTTTATATACAAAAAAAATTAAAATTCCACATTTTATAAATATTTTATTAGGTTTTTATGTATTTTCTAGCTTTTTCTGCAACTTTCAACCACTTTTGCAACCAAACAAAACACACATACAAATGCATATCCGTGCACAAACCCACGCATGCTTTATGTACGCTTTTATTAGCAATTAAAGTTTAAAATATCACATAAACACACTTTAAATGTTTTATTAATTTTTTACTTCATTAAACAATTATATTTGCGCTGTTTTTTAAATAATTAAACACTTTTTCACATTGAATTACATTTTTATAGTTTTTGTTTTTACTTGTTGCTTGTTTCCCTTGTTCGTAGATGATGTAGCTGTTCCTTTTCAACTATTTACGCTAGCCAAAAAAGCTGATTTTTTCATTTTGGAAACGTCAAAATTGACCCCTCTGTCCTACTTTGTGGTTTTGAGGCGTGGACATAACCAAACGCGTGTAATGTTACAACCACAGACAGCAATTTACATTTTGCCGGGTGGACAAAGAAAGTGGGAATCTTGGTCATAGTGAAATATAATATTGTTACGTTTTTAGTCCTTTACATAAGAACGGTTTTATTATTTTCACAGGATTCGCCGAATCGCAATAAAATAAAACTAACTATTCTTGGCGATGTTTACTCGTCTAAGTTTAAAAACAAACTTATCCATGTCGTCTGGCAGCCTCCCCTTATATAGTAAATTATAAAACCTTCTGGTAACTTCGCTAACTTTCTGGAATGTAGTTGTCTCTTTTTATCTTTAAGTATACGGCATGATCATTTGGTCTTGCTATAGTGTATTGTATGTGCGTGTGTAGATGCATGAGATTTTTCTTCTGTTTGTTTATCTTCGCACACACACATATACCATATTTACACTATGCAACTTTGTTGCATGCAACTCTCTTTTTTCAGTGAGAAAGACAGAGAAGAAATACAGAAAGTGTACATTTCTATATCAACACTCTCACTTAAAATAAAAATTGCATGCAACAAAGTTGCATGGTGTAAATATGGTAATACTCTAATGTTTGCAACTTAAACAAAGTATGCTGTTATCAAGTTTACATCTCTTGCAGCTGATGTTCTTTAAGTTTCATGTCACTGTTTGTAATTGCAATTAAGCAGTCTCGAATAATCTTGTAGGTTCTAGCTACCGTTTCCTGAAGATTCCGGAAACTTCCATTTTCCGTTATTTTGAATTCTATTGGCAGTTGTCGAGTGATGCCAAGTTTAATTGTGGTACTTGGTTGACAGGTTTTGATTTTATTACAGTGATTTAGGGGTATAAAGCAGATAATGATCGGGTTGTCAGTTTGTGCCGTTACATTTGAATCTGCATTTTCATTTCGTAACAATATAAAGGTGGCGCTGATCCCATGTTTCACATAGTAGCATAAATTCAAACGAGCTGAGAAATGATGGTGGTTCAATGTTTATTACTGATTGTTGTTCCACGGGTAGACAATATTCTCCATTACTTTTATTAACCTCTTTAGGTTATATATTTAAAATTTTGTAAGCAAACGATGTAGTTTCTCTGTTTACAAATATACCAATACACGTTGCTATTAAAACGATAATGAAGAAATGGGATACTATCAAAAATGTTACAAAAATACCAAAAACACTGTTCTTAAAGATACTACGATTCTGTCTTATTGAAAACAATTACTTTATATACGACAAAACAGTTTTCAACCAAGTATTTGGCATGCCAATGGGTAATCCACTCTTCCCTACCATAGCTGATATCGTATTGGACGCTCTTCTTGACGAAGCATTTGCGGAATTCGAACACAAAAATATTCGCCTTAAATACATAGCCAAATATGTAGATGATATCTTGGCAATTATAAATCATAATGATAAGGACACAATTCTTAACACATTAAACAAATATCACCCAAAAATCCAATTTACAACGGAGATGAAAAAAAATAAATGCATAAACTACCTTGACACATCCCTGCATAGGGAAAATGGAAAGATCGTATTTGATTGGTACTCTAAGGAGACATCTTCGGGCAGAATAATTAATTTCAGTGCAACACAACCAAAAAGTCAGATAATCAATACTGCGAAAAATCTTATTTTCAGAGTTCTCAGTATTAGTGATAAACATTTTCACACAAAAAACATACAAAAAATTATATCAATACTTAAACATAACAGTTTTCCAGCTAAATTAATAAATTCACTAATAAACGAAATCAGAGAAAAATTAGAAAACAGCACAAATCAAACAACACATACCGAGAAAGGAAACAAAGAAAAAAATGTTTACAGTGTATCATATATTCCAGGTTTGACAGACAAAAAAGAAATAAAAACAGCTGTTGAAATTAACAATATAAAATTTGCATATAAACCAAACACAACACTAAACAAGATTTTTACAAAAGTCAAAGCGCCAACAGATAAACAGCTACAATGTAACGTAGTTTACGAATTACAATGTAAGGGAAATAGCGAAGAAAATTGTAACTTAATATACATTGGTACAACAAAAAGAAATTTAGAAACCAGAATGACAGAACATAAAAGTGATATAGCAAAACAGAAAACTGCAACAGCTTTATCAACGCACATTATCAACAACAAACATACTGTGGATTTTGACAATGTGAGGATTTTAGACAGAGAAAACATAGAGAGAAAGAGATATACGATCGAAAGCTTGCGAATACAGCAAAATATAGAAAGAACAATGAACATAAAAGAGGATACGAATAATATCAGCGCGAGCTACATTGTTGCAATCAAATAAAAAATTAAAAACAGTCTGTGATAATAATTTAAAAAAAAAAAATTTTATTTGCTTAAAATATCTTAGTGGTTTAATAATTTTAATTAATTAATATTAAAATGCAATTATTTATTGTAATATTTATGTAACTAAAAATCTTCATATTGTAAGTAAAATTGTGTAAAATCTGATTAATTTTGTAATAATGTAATGTTTTTGAAATTTAAATAGACGAAAGCCCCTGAAGAAGTCAACAAAAAATTGACGAAACGTTGGGTACAAAATGTAATAAATTTGTTTTATTAACATTAAATACGTTAGGCCTGATTAGCTGAATAATTCTTCATATACTCAAATTAAATTAGAAAACAATTCATTTTAATTTAAAATAAAAACAAACGTAAACAGCTTTGACAGCTACAAATAAAAATAAATAAAAAAAGAGTAATCAGCTGTGGAAATACGATTACCTGTTAATAAATATACCTTGGTATGTAGTAGATACTTTATTAAGCAAAGCATTGTTGTTCTATACATACTACATAGACATATTAAGCTATTTATATGCTCTTTGAATTAGAGATGGGCGCGTGTCGTGCTTTTTTTCGTGACACGAAACGACCGACTCAACACGAAGTGCTCGTGACAGAAAATCTGATATTCCGTCCGTTTTCGTGTTGTGCA
This sequence comes from Panzeria rudis, assembly GCA_956483635.1. NCBI lineage: Eukaryota > Metazoa > Arthropoda > Insecta > Diptera > Tachinidae > Panzeria > Panzeria rudis. The sequence continues at coordinate 111,483,469 of OY101448.1, read as the reverse complement.
AACTTGATACGACAAAACACGAAACGATTTTCAGATTAACATATGTATGAATGCAGAAGCTTGCCGAACAAGATTATTGAGCGAAAATCTTGATAAGTTACTGTTTCTCAACAAAAATATGTATGTAAATAAAAATACAAATGGAACGTGAAACGTTAAAACAGAAGAAAATTACGTCTTTGAATATAAAACAATTTTGTTTTTTGCTTCGTACGTGTTGGACATCCGGGATTCGCGCTCGTGCCATGTCGTGTTGGGAAATGCCGACACGCGCCCATCTCTACTTAGAATAAAATGTATATACAAACACAATTTTACATCTGATTCTCATTCAGCTCATTTTATATTTTCTTGAAATAATTATGCTTAACGGTAATTCAGTTATCGCTTCTCGGCCTTATGGCTAAGATCAAAGTGTAGTATCTGCTCTTATCAGCTTAGCATCTGATAGATTCTCTAGCGGAGGACAACAAATGTTAAACAGATTTTTGGAAACAGACGGAATGTATAGGGGCTTGTTCCACTTCTGTCGCGGGTTGGCTCGGTATTGTAGTGCCGCCGGGATTTCGGCCCAATAATTGTATCAATGTCATATTATAAGAAAGTGCATTTTGTTTATATTTGAGGAAGCGATGCCAACCAGGGTGCCATTGAAAATTTTTGAAGAGTGGCACAAAACTAAGGGGCAACTTTTTTGAAAATAATTGCATCAAATTGTAATATTTAATGAATTTCTAGGGCATACGCGACCTTAGATTTATCATGATATAATAAATAGAAGGAAGTAGTCGGGTGACCGTTGAAAATTTTTAAAAAGTGGCACAAAAAGGGGATTTTGAGGAAAAAAGTGGCACCAAAAAGGGGATTCTTCGAAAAAAGGGGCAATTTGTTTGAAAAGGGAATAACAACTTAACCAAATTCTAATATTTAATGAATATAATGCATATAATGATTTTGAAATAAAATGAATCAATTTTGATGTTTTTCGTAAAAAAAACTGAGTGGTTTTTATATAAATTTTAGACAAACAATGCAAACAAGCATTGTTTGTATAAAATTTATGTGAAAGGAATTCACTCTATTTTTAGCAATTTCCATAAAAATTGGTTACTCAAGTCGCTTGTTTGCATTATGGAAACAGCACAATAGTAATGCTATAAACAAATTCGCCACAGCAGGCTACACGACTACAAATGCTGTTGGCAGCAATCGTCGTCGTGTAGTCAGCTACTTAATTATTTTGAGCACGGCAGCAATATCGTAACCAGCTGACATTTTGTTGTTGCAGTACATATTTCAGTGGTGCCACTTTCAAAAGTTTACTTGTATAAAAAAATCGCTTATTCAAAATTTTCTTACATCTAGCAAAATATAAAAACAAATCAATTTATTTCTTTAAAACCTATTGACTGTTATGGCACTTTTAATACTTAAATTCTTTTTTTTGATTTTTTTCTGTTTAATAAAATAGAATATTGACTTAAGCCAATAATACCAGCATCGCTAAAAATTAAAAAAAAAACTCCTGAGGCTGTAACGTTTTTTAACCTTATAATTTTAGTGTAATTATATATAGAATATAGAAAGGATATAAGCGATATAGATATCATTTAAACGTCTCTAAAATACCTTTCTAATGGTATACAAATTTTTTAATATAATTAACCCATTCCGATTGAAACGCAAAAACTCCGTTATCTTAAAAACTGGTCGATACAACGGTATGCATGTGTATAGTTTTATAGAGAACTTTCCATGCTTTTATTTGGTGTATACTTAATAGCTGTTACCTATAAAATACGTAAGTTGTGGTAATTTAAAGATGAGTTTAAGAGTTACATGAGTTAATTTATTTATGATATCTCATTTTCAAAGTGCCATAACTTACGAATTTCATCGATGATAGCTTTCAAGTATACATCAAATGAAAGCTTATAACCTTCCCTATTCAACTAAATACATGTTTAAGTATCGGCTAGTTTTTAAGATAACGATGGTTTTACGTGAAAATTCACATAAAAATGTTTTAAATTCCATTTTGATCGCAATGGGTTAAGGGATTTCAAATTTGTATATACCAGTACAAAGGTATTTTAGAGTATTTTGAAATGATAACTATTACTACGTTTAGACGCGGACAATTCGCAAATAAAAATAATTGCAAATAATTTAATTCACTGTTTATATAGCTTAGCAAAATACAAAAACTTGGTAGCACTTCTATAGAAGACTTTTGTATTTTTACAAAAAAGAAATAGTTGAAATGTATAAAAGAACAGATAATTATTTGTTTTAATTGTCATTATTTTCTTCTATCAATACTTTTCGCGAAATATTTTTATATTTATTGTTTTTTATTAACAAAGCGTGGCAGCACCAATATGAATAAAAAATATTTGCTTTTTACTTAAAAATTTGTTTAAAACATAAAATTCCGGATATTATTCAATATAAAATTAAGAATTTTTTTGTTGTTTTAAAGCAAAGTTTTATGTAAAAAGCAAATACTTTTTTTTATTCATACTACCCATTATATTTGCAAATAGTGCGTTAATCGTGAATACTTTTCATGAGTTAATCAGTCGCAATAAAACAATTGTATTGCAACAATTTACAGTTTTTTTTGCAAATAGTCCGTGCGTATACATGTGGTTTGATGAAATGGAAAAGTACAGTCTTATAAGTTTTATTTAGTTTAATAATTCATTTTTATTTGATTTAAATTATTAGAATTTCGAGTAGTATTAAGTTTTATTATTCTTACTTAGGTATTTAGTAGTTTATTGTTAATATAGGTATTTTGTAAGTAATTTAACACTGAGATTAAGTAGTTTAATTAAGTTTAGATAAGTATAATAAGTTTATTATTAAGCTCTAGTATTTAAGTTTTATGATTAAGTATTAACAATTATTAGTGCTTTATTGTTACACTGTCACTTTGTTCTTCAACTTTACACTCTTTACTTTAATATATTTATTTTAAACTCACTATGGTGGTTTAGCGACCGACCAACTTCTTCGTCCAACGCAAACTTCTAAACTGTGTTCTACTTTTCTGAAATGTATCGTCTTTTCTTCTGTTCTTGTACTTTGCTACTTCTGTCTGTCTACTGTGTGTCTGTGTGTGTGCATTGTCGCTGTTACACGACATGTAGGTGTTGTCAATGTAGCGTCTTAGATTACTGTTCGTATCCCACATCCGGCCGCCCTGACTATACATTCGCCCTCGAATGTCCTTCCCACGGTTTCATATTATCTACAACCGTAGTAGTGTTTCTTGGTCCTTCACAATTCCCAAATTGGTCTACTTCATACCGCCCGTGATTCAATTTCTTTGTGATTCGATACGGTCCAAGGAATTTCGGTCTCAGCTTCATACCGGTTCCGAACTGGCTACGCTTAATGGCGACCATCTCGTTAATATTGTACTCGGTTTCTGGGATTCTTTTGCGGTTGCGATTTTCTTGTTGTATCTCTAATATGTTCTCTCTAGCCTCTTGTCTTGTGCTGTCACGCTCGGTATCTAAAGTTTCAATTGATAAGTCAGTGAGCAATTCCCTAATATTCGTATCGTCGCTGTTCCTCATATCTAGTCCGGTTAATAATTTGAATGGTGTGACTTTCGTGCTTCTAGGTGGAGTGCTGTTTAGAACCTGTTGGACTCTACCTACGTGTTTATACCAGTGGTCGGGATTCTCTACGCACAATTTCGTTAACATACTGATTATGGTGCTATTCATCCTTTCCACTTGGCCATTTCCTCTTGGTATGCCCGTTGCAATCAAAAGGTGTTGTATGCTTTGTAACTTACCGTATTCTTCGAATTGACCAGATGTAAATGCGCTACCTCTATCCGTTATGATTCTTCTAGGGTTTCCAAAAATTATTGCCTGTTTCGTTAATCGATCTACAACTTCGTTTGAGCCGGTACTCTTGGTGGGGTACAGCCAAACAAACTTGGAGAAAGCATCGACGACAACCAATATGTAGTTGTACTGCTTGTGTGTACATTCCATCGGTCCCACGTGATCTATGTGATATGTCAATAGAGGAATATCTGCCTTGTCGATTGGACTGAGAAATCCTTCCTTGCGACCTCTTTTAGCCTCCGAAACTAGACATTCTACGCAGCTTTTAACTATTCGTTCAACTTTGTCAGAGATGTTAGGAATATAGTACGACTTCTGTACAAGTTCCTGCGTCTTGCGAGTAGCGAAATGTCCTTGTCTATGTGCCATCTGAATGATCTATTTTTCCATCGAGGTCGGTCAAATGTCAAATTTTATGAAATAATCTTCGTATGTGTCTTTTTCTAATATATTCCGTACCGCCTTAATCCAATCATCCTGCATTTGTGCTTGTTTTAACCGATGACTTAGGGAATCTTGAATCATTAAGCATGTTAAACGGCTTAACGCATCAACGTGCTTCATTCTTGAACCTGGTCTGTGTTCTATTTGGTAATTAAACTCTTGTAAGAATAAAGCCCATCTAGAGACTCTGAATGGCACGTCCTGCTTGCGCATTGTTAATGCAAATGCGTTACAATCAGTGACGATTTTTATCGGTATTCCCAGTACGAATATCCTCCACTTTTTAAGTGCTTCTATTACGGCTAGTACTTCCAGCTCGTATGAGTGGTATCTCTGCTCTGTCATTGTTGTCTTTCTGCTCATGTATTCTACAGGATGGAATTGCATATCTTCATCTTTTTGCAGTAGTGCTGCACCGTAGCCATACAAACTTGCATCCGTATGAATTTCCGTGACTGAGCTCCGGTCAAATATTTTCAGAACTGGCGGCTTTATCATTGAATTTGTCAACTGCTTGAAAGCTAATACCTCTTCATCACCTAACTTGAATTTTGCGTCTTTCCTCAAAAGGTTTGATAGTGGTCTAGCCATCGATGCATAGCCTGGAATAAATCGGCGTAAAAATGAGGTAAGCCCCAGAAATCTTTGCAATGCTTTTACATTTTTAGGTAACGGAAAATTTACCACTGCTCTTGTTTTCTCGGGTGATGGGGATATTGTCGAGTTCTCGAAAACGTAGCCTAAAAAGTTTATTTTCTTTTGTAAAAATTGACATTTCTGCCATTTTATGTTAAGTCCGTTTTTTTCCGCGACTTGTAAAACTCTCTCTAACTTTTCTACACCCTCATTTTCATCCTTCGATGGAATAACAATATCGTCCATATAGACAACTAACGTTCCATCACCAATTAACTCACGAAAAATAGAAACAATGTATCTGCAAAATACGGCAGGTGAATTCGATATCCCGAAAGGTACGAACTTGAATTCATATTGTCCGTTATTGGTTACAAAAGCTTTAAATTTCTGCGAATCTGGTTCAATGGGTACATGAAAAAATCCGTTTCGTAGGTCTAACGTTGTGAAAACCTTCGCTCCTTTTAGTCTATTGACGACGTCATCTATTAATGCCATTGGGAAGTTATCTCGTTTAATCTTCTCATTTAGTTTTCGATAGTCACAGCATAGACGTTTGGTTTCGTCTTTTTTCTGCACTAACACTACTGGTGCTGAATATTCTGAGTAGCTTTGTTTAATAACGCCATCATCTAACCATTCTTTGACTTGGTTGTCGATTGCTTGCTGATCAGGATATGGTACTCGTCGAGGTCTGTGTGCCACTGGGATATCATCCTTAAGTATAATTCTCATCTTCACGGGTTACGAATTTGGTTTTATCGGCTTGTATGATTTTACTCTGTGGCTGATCTTCTCTTGCATCTTCTTGTTAAGGTGTTCTAGCTTCATCTCGTCTTCTTTGAAATCTCCATTAGCTGCTGAATGAATTATATCAGTAAACGTACTAGTTAGCTCAGAGATTGGATTACCATCCCTCATTGTCTTGTCCTCGTATGCTGATATATTGGCAAGATTCTCTTCTTTCAACTCTAGCAATGACCATTCCTGTACTTTCTGACGAAATTTCGCCCCCTCGGCACCTATTATTAGATCTACGTGACTCAATACATCGTTACCTATTACGGCGGAATACAGTATGTCATTTTCCCTAGCCACGTGTATGTTTATTGTTACTTCGGCGGTACTTAATTTTATGCGTGTTCTAAAACTCCCTAACGTTTTTATGCTTTTACCCCCTATGCCCGTCAATAATTTATAGTTGGGTTCCAGTTCTATATCGCTCAGCATCATCAGCGTGTCATATCGGATAACGCTTATGTCGCTTCCGGTATCGACTATTGCAGAAATTTTTTTCCCGTTTATTTCTATATCGGCAAAAACTCTTCTTGACGTAGACGCGATATCATCAGCTAATATGTGGACATTATTTCCAGCTCTGCTATTGTTTCCATTTTGCTATTTCCATCTCTGTTGTTATTTCCATCTCTGCTGCTATTTCCTGCTCTGGTGTTATATCCATCTCTGTTGTTATATCCGGCCCAGTTGTTATTTCCATCTCTATTGATATTTCCAGCTCTGTTGTTGTTTGCATCCTCTCGTCTTTCATTGCTCCCGGCGCTAGTGCAGTTAAACGGTTTGTGTCCAAATTGTTTGCATTTGAAGCATTTCACCTCCGACATTTTACGTTCATTTGCCAAATGTCCTCTATCTCCACATTTGAAACATCGTTGATCATTCCTCATATTCGAAGATTGTTTTGACTCAAAAACGAACCCCTTCGAGTTTGATGACTCTCCGGCTGCCCTAATTTTCTCATATGTTTTAAGCTTCTCTTTAAGGTCTTCTATGTTTCGTGCCTGGTATAAAATTGATTTGTTGATGTTTGAATCTCTGATGCCTTGAATGAAATAGTCTATAAGACTTTCATCGTCGATATTGATTGGTTTGCCAATCTCTTGCAGGCTGTACAAGTATTCTCGGAATGTTTCGTTGTGTCTTTTCCTTCTGCTCGACAAACTTTTATGGACCTCCAAAGATGACAACTTTACACCAAATTCTTCCGCTAGTGAACTTTTCAAGGTTGGCCAATTTGTTATGCCAGATTGGGTTCTAACAAAAATTTGTGCGGCTCCCTTCAGCAGTTGCTTAGCGTAAATGAATTTCCGCAAATCATCCTAACCGACCGTGCTTGCAACATGCTCAAATTCTTGCAGCCAGTGCCCAACTGCAGGTAACCCATCGCCGGAAAAAGCTGACACCGAATCTTGTATGTCCCTTAGCGTGAATATGCCACCCCGCCCTACTGCTCCGCGGCTAGCCGCCGATATAGTGTCTTCGTATTCCGAATCTGTTTCCCCTTCCCGATGTAGCCCTAAATGCTGTATGAGCCTGTCCTGCAACTCTACTTTGTTGCCGTTTCGTAGGTCTAACGTTGTGAAAACCTTCGCTCCTTTTAGTCTATTGACGACGTCATCCATTAATGCCATTGGGAAGTTATCTCGTATAATCTTCTCATTTAGTTTTCGATAGTCACAGCATAGACGTTTGGTTCCATCTTTTTTCTGCACTAACACTACTGGCGCTGAATATTCTGAGTAGCTTTGTTTAATAACGCCATCATCTAACCATTCTTTGACTTGGTTGTCGATTGCTTGCTGGTCAGGATATGGTACTCGTCGAGGTCTGTGTGCCACTGGGATATCATCCTTAAGTATAATTCTCATCTTCACGGGTTACGAATTTGGTTTTATCGGCTTGTATGATTTTACTCTGTGGCTGGTCTTCTCTTGCATCTTCTTGTTAAGGTGTTCTAGCTTCATCTCGTCTTCTTTGGAATCTCCATTAGCTGCTGAATGAATTATATCAGTAAAAGTACTAGTTAGCTCAGAGATTGGATTAACGTCCCTCATTGTCTTGTCCTCGTATGCTGATATATTGGCAAGATTCTCTTCTTTCAACTCTAGCAATGACCATTCCTGTACTTTCTGACGAAATTTCGCCCCCTCGGCATCTATTTTTAGATCTACGTGACTCAATATATCGTTACCTATTACGGCGGAATACAGTATGTCATTTTCCCTAGCCACGTGTATGTTTATTGTTACTTCGGCGGTACTTAATTTTATGCGTGTTCTAAAACTCCCTAACGTTTTTATGCTTTTACCCCCTATGCCCGTCAATAATTTATAGTTGGGTTCCAGTTCTATATCGCTCAGCATCATCAGCGTGTCATATCGGATAACGCTTATGTCGCTTCCGGTATCGACTATTGCAGAAATTTTTTTCCCGTTTATTTCTATATCGGCAAAAACTCTTCTTGACGTAGACGCGATATCATCAGCTAATATGTGGACGTTATTTCCAGCTCTGCTATTGTTTCCATTTTGCTATTTCCATCTCTGTTGTTATTTCCATCTCTGCTGCTATTTCCTGCTCTGGTGTTATATCCATCTCTGTTGTTATATCCGGCTCAGTTGTTATTTCCATCTTTATTGATATTTCCAGCTCTGTTGTTGTTTGCATCCTCTCGTCTTTCATTGCTCCCGGCGCTAGTGCAGTTAAACGGTTTGTGTCCAAATTGTTTGCATTTGAAGCATTTCACCTCCGACATTTTACGTTCATTTGCCAAATGTCCTCTATCTCCACATTTGAAACATCGTTGATCATTCCTCATATTCGAAGATTGTTTTGACTCAAAAACGAACCCCTTCGAGTTTGATGACTCTCCGGCTGCCCTAATTTTCTCGTATCTTTTTAGCTTCTCTTTAAGGTCTTCTATGTTTCGTGCCTGGTATAAAATTGACTTGTTGATGTTTGAATCTCTGATGCCTTGAATGAAATAGTCTATAAGACTTTCATCGTCGATATTGATTGGTTTGCCAATCTCTTGCAGGCTGTACAAGTATTCTCGGAATGTTTCGTTGTGTCTTTTCCTTCTGCTCGACAAACTTTTATGGACCTCCAAAGATGACAACTTTACACCAAATTCTTCCGCTAGTGAACTTTTCAAGGTTGGCCAATTTGTTATGCCAGATTGGGTTCTAACATAAATTTGTGCGGCTCCCTTCAGCAGTTGCTTAGCGTAAATGAATTTCCGCAAATCATCCTAACCGACCGTGCTTGCAACATGCTCAAATTCTTGCAGCCAGTGCCCAACTGCAGGTAACCCATCGCCGGAAAAAGCTGACACCGAATCTTTTATGTCCCTTAGCGTGAATATGCCACCCCGCCCTACTGCTCCGCGGTTAGCCGCCGATAGAGTGTCTTCGTATTCCGAATCTGTTTCCCCTTCCCGATGTAGCCCTAAATGCTGTATGAGCCTGTCCTGCAACTCTACTTTGTTGCCGTTTCGTAGGTCTAACGTTGTGAAAACCTTCGCTCCTTTTAGTCTATTGACGACGTCATCCATTAATGCCATTGGGAAGTTATCTCGTATAATCTTCTCATTTAGTTTTCGATAGTCACAGCATAGACGTTTGGTTCCATCTTTTTTCTGCACTAACACTACTGGCGCTGAATATTCTGAGTAGGTTTGTTTAATAACGCCATCATCTAACCATTCTTTGACTTGGTTGTCGATTGCTTGTTGATCAGGATATGGTACTCGTCGAGGTCTGTGTGCCACTGGGATATCATCCTTAAGTATAATTCTCATCTTCACGGGTTACGAATTTGGCTTTATCGGCTTGTATGATTTTACTCTGTGGCTGATCTTCTCTTGCATCTTCTTGTTAAGGTGTTCTAGCTTTATCTCGTCTTCTTTGAAATCTCCATTAGCTGCTGAATGAATTATATCAGTAAACGTACTAGTTAGCTCAGAGATTGGATTAACGTCCCTCATTGTCTTGTCCTCGTATGCTGATATATTAGCAAGATTCTCTTCTTTCAACTCTAGCAATGACCATTCCTGTACTTTCTGACGAAATTTCGCCCCCTCGGCATCTATTATTAGATCTACGTGACTCAAGACATCGTTACCTATTACGGCGGAATACAGTATGTCATTTTCCCTAGCCACGTGTATGTTTATTGTTACTTCGGCGGTACTTAATTTTATGCGTGTTCTAAAACTCACTAACGTTTTTATGCTTTTACCCCCTATGCCCGTCAATAATTTATAGTTGGGTTCCAGTTTTATATCGCTCAGCATCATCAGCGTGTCATATCGGATAACGCTTATGTCGCTTCCGGTATCGACTATTGCAGAAATTTTTTCCCCGTTTATTTCTATATCGGCAAAAATTCTTCTTGACGTAGACGCGATATCATCAGCTAATATGTGGACGTTATTTCCAGCTCTGCTATTGTTTCCATTTTGCTATTTCCATCTCTGTTGTTATTTCCATCTCTGCTGCTATTTCCTGCTCTGGTGTTATATCCATCTCTGTTGTTATATCCGGCTCTGTTGTTATTTCCATCTCTATTGATATTTCCAGCTCTGTTGTTGTTTGCATCCTCTCGTCTTTCATTGCTCCCGGCGCTAGTGCAGTTAAACGATTTGTGTCCAAATTGTTTGCATTTGAAGCATTTCACCTCCGACTTTTTACATGCATTTGCCAAATGTCCGTTATCTCCACATTTGAAACATCGTTGATCATTCCTCATATTCGAAGATTGTTTTGATTCAAAAACGAACCCCTTCGAGTTTGATGACTCTACGGCTGCCCTAATTTTCTCGTATGTTTTTAGCTTCTCTTTAAGGTCTTCTATGTTTCGTGCCTGGTATAAAACTGATTTGTTGATGTTTGAATCTCTGATGCCTTGAATGAAATAGTCTACAAGACTTTCATCGTCGATATTGATTGGTTTGCCAATCTCTTGCAGGCTGTACAAGTATTCTCGGAATGTTTCGTTGTGTCTTTTCCTTCTGCTCGACAAAATTTTATGGACCTCCAAAGATGACAACTTTACACCAAATTCTTCCGCTAGTGAACTTTTCAAGGTTGGCCAATTTGTTATGCCAGATTGGGTTCTAACATAAATTTGTGCGGCTCCCTTCAGCAGTTGCTTAGCGTAAATGAATTTCCGCAAATCATCCTAACCGACCGTGCTTGCAACATCCTCAAATTCTTGCAGCCAGTGCCCAACTGCAGGTAACCCATCGCCAGAAAAAGCTGACACCGAATCTTGTATGTCCCTTAGCGTGAATATGCCACCCCGCCCTACTGCTCCGCGGTTAGCCGCCGATAGAGTGTCTTCGTATTCCGAATCTGTTTCCCCTTCCCCATGTAGCCCTAAATGCTGTATGAGCCTGTCCTGCAACTCTACTTTGCTGCCGGTCTTAGGTAAGTCTGCTTCCCCCAATTTAATCTTTAACTCCTCTGCGGTCAAACTCAAAATTTCTTCGATAGTCGTCATGTTGATCGGCGCTTTACAAATTTTTCAAATTATACTATGGGAAATTGTACAAAGGTGATAAAAATTTTAATGAATTCTTATGTGCTTGTAACTACCACTGAATTGAAACACTCCGAAAAAAAAGAGTTTTTCTCTACGATGTCAATCTCTTGCAACTCTGTTTTACCTTGGAAAGTTTTCCTCTATTCCAGTCTTCTAAAATTTTGATTCTACGCAGCTAACTAAATATTTATATTTTTACGATTTCACTCTTTAGAAATCCTGGTTTACTTCTAAATGCGTATATAAAATCTATAGTTTTATCCTCTGCATCGATGAAAGAATAAAACAAAACAAAGAAAAATTCTTTTAATCCTTAATGAATTGTGTCCTTTAATGATCTGTTTCCTTCTCTGGTATTTACAGATACACTATCTCTATGCACATATTTATGTTTTACAATTTGATTTATTCTTCAAAAATATAAATCAACTTCACCTTACAGGAAATATTTTCTCCTTCACCAATTGTAATCAACTTCTAAAAATCATCTATGTGTGTAATCTTAAATCAAACATCTAAATTTCTCAAGAGAAAATATTTCCTTCAGTTACTTCATCTATTCATCTTAATGGCATGCTCTTTCTTCTTTTAGTTTACATTTGTTTTATTGAAATTTGTTTTGTTTTTATTTCAGTGTTTCCATATATGTATATTTGCGCGAAAATTTTAAAAAGTTTTGTTTTACTGCTCAAAATATTGTTTGAATCAAAATTCTATATAACAGTAATTAAGAAAGTAAACAAACTACAAAATTTTATTTTTTAGGATAAATCCCACGATATTTTACCAACTTTAAAAGTGATACAAAATGGCATATATGGCAGCACTGCTTCGGATATATACCCTCAGTTAATTTGTAAGAAATATATACATAAAAATAATACACTTATCTAACAATATGTTGTGTTAAAGATTGTTGTCTTTGCTGTCGTCCACCAACCGATCCTCGCTGCTGTCTCTTGCTGTTGTCTGCTGTTCTTTCTCGCTGTCTCTGCTGCTTCAGAGCAGAGCGACTTTATTGCTTCTTTTATTTTGTTGTTGTTGTTGTTTTTTTTTTGTTTCTGATGTTTTGATTAACATTCAGTTTTATTTCGTTTTACTCGTATATTGTTCTACTCGTATCATGTGGTAGAGTTTAATTGTTTTCTTTTTGTTATTTTAATTCTGTTTTATTTGTATCATTGTTGCAGAGTTTCGTTAAAAATTTTTTTTCTTCTTTGGGAGTATTTATTTCACATTTGTTCGTTGTTTTAATAATTTTACTCTTATATTCTATTTTTCTTATATTGCTTCTGTTTGCTTTTTATATTTGGCTGCAAAATTGTCAAAGAGTTCTTTCTCTGCTTCTCTGTTCACTGTTTCCTCGTTTCACTTTTCGGTTTACCGATGTCACGCCACTCATTTAATTTTGGTTTTTTTGATTAAATCTTTAACGGATTTTTCTTAGATTTAGGTACAGTTTAGTTCACTTTCTGTTCTATAAAATTTTAAGTTTTTCTTCGTATGAATATAGCTTCTTCACTTCTTAAGATTTTATGTTAGTTTATGTACATATGTAGGTATGTAGTTTTACTTTTGTTTGTAAGGCACAACTTTTGTGTAAAATGGACTTTTCCCTTCCTCTGGTTTTTCTTCTGTAAAATAGCAATTAAACTTTGAATTTTTAGTTCACTTCGCGAATAATTTTTAGGCACTTGGTTTTGCTTTTTATTTACAGGTGTGTAACTGTGCACTTTTTGTTTGTGCCTACGTTTATTATTAATTTAGGAAACACTAGTTGTTATGTATTTTAGATAGGCTTAAGTATTTTAAATAGCACTTATTGTAGGTATTTTAGATTACGTTGTATGTATTATGAATAACTTTTAATATTCTGAATAGCAATGAGTTTATTAACTTGTTTTTTTTTTGTTAGAAATTTACACAGCACAACCAAATTTTTACTTTTCTTAATTTTTGCACATATGTACTTTACTTTAAAACCGTTCACTTGATATTGCTTTTATATATTTTTAATTTGCGTTCGCTGTTCTCTAAATTCCAGTTTTGACGTTATTTTAACTGTGGTGGTTTCAGGTTGAGTTTTTTTTAGTTGAGCCATATTGTGGTTTGATGTAGTACATATCGTTTATATCCGTTCTATATTGTAGGACTTATGATCAATAATATATTAAAGTTTTGAACACCATAACTCCGGAATCACGAGAGAGCGCCGAAAAAAATTAGACTAAAATTTTTAGGTTAAAAAGGGCTATTACCCTGTGATTTTTTTAATTTTCAATAATGTAGGTATTTTTGACTTAAGTCAATATTCTATATAACAATAAAACAAATAAATTTATTGATTTAAAAATTCTTGATGCATATATATTATAACATTTAAATTTTGTAATTTTCTATTTTATTTCACAATAAATAATATTTCTAATCACTAATTTGCTTTACATATTTTGTTATATTGTCAACACTGGTTTTGTTTTGTAACCAACAAAAATAAAAATTAGTTTAATTTGACTACACGACAGAAGTAGCATGGACAACAACCTGCAGTCGTGTAGCCGTGCAGTCGGTAAAATAATCATTTTCATATACACACATGTATTCTATTTTTGACAGGTTGTAGTCGGTAGCCTGCTGTGGCGAATGTGTTTAATGCATAAAGTTTATCCAAAAGTATACTGAGAAGAGAAAATTGTTAAGCCCGGCCGAAGGCCGACTATGCAGAGATCTTTACTCCGCGAAGCCGCTTTTCAATATATGAGGAGTAAAAATACTTAAGCCCGACCGAAAGCCAGTACGCAAAGAGTATTTTGTAGTAAAATAAAATTTCTTAACCATTTTAATTAATTTCCAAATATTTTTTTGAATCGGCAATGTCGATTCGACATACTTTAAGCATTATTGCCGCTATTTGCAAATTTTTCGTGATTTTATTTCACTTTTAAAAATGCAATAACGTCAATTCATCTTTTATTACTTGTCACCGATTGCAGAAGTAAAAATTAATAGTCAAAAATATGTATATTTAAATTTGTTTTAATTTTTATTACTTGTCACCGATTGCAGAAGTAAAAATGAATAGTCTAAAATATGTATATTTAAATTTGTTTTGGTTTTTAAAAGTGTGGACATTATGACACATTTCAAAGTGTCATAATGGTCATACTAATAATGTCATAAAGTCCATCGCACTATTAAAAGTGTCACAATGTCTGTGGATGTTATGACATTTTTTGCAGTGGCGGCATGTCTTTGGACATTATGTCACTGAACATTATGACATGGCACAAAAATTTGCATGAAAATCATTTTAAAAATTTGGAACGATTATCCGTCATCTCACGTCAAATTTGGTTTGTAAACAGACCGGTTTCGGCTATGTGCCATCTTCAGTGTTCTATTGAATATTCAATAGAGAGTATTCAATAGAACACTGGAGATGGCACATAGCCGAAACCGGTCTGTTTACAAACCAAATTTGACGTGGGATGACGGAAAATCGTTCCAAATTCAAAAAAACCCCGTCGGAAGAAAAACACAACACTCATTTTAAAAATATTTAAAACTGCGTGCTTTTCATAAAAATGTTTAACAAGACGTTCTTGTTAGTGTTAGTAACTCATGGTGTTAGTTTCTAATAGTTTTAGTACAATAATGAATATCTATAGATCTAAACTCTTAAACTATTTCAAAATAGTTTTTTTCATAACACTTTACATAATAGCCTCAAAAATACATTTTTGTCTTAAGATTTTTTTTTATAAAAACAATTTCGAGCCGAAAAACGTTCATTTCATAAAAAGGGGCATAATATTACAAAAGGTGGCAGATTTAGGTCATTTTCAAAAAGGGGCACTAAAAGTAGCAAGGCAGTTGAAAAAGTGGCAAATTGCCACTTTAGTCGCAAAACGGTGGTAGTAGTCATTCTCTCAATTTTTCTTGACGTTCACTACCTGACAAGTATAAGGATTGTGACATTTTCGTTAAAATCATGTTACCGTGCTAGTTTTATATGTCCCCTCAATTTCTGTTTTTTTATTATTCTTAAAATTATGATTTGCATGAAAATAATATGAAAAATATAAACTTAAGCAGGCTAATTTGCAATACGCGCTTCTATACGCAACCATGCAAACTTTAACAATGTTACACGCCGCAAAATATATTAATAAAGTAGCCCATGCGTACAAAGGACAAACTCACTTCTACCGTAAAAATATTGAAAACTCGCAAAATTTTAAAGAAGAATGAGTGCCAATATCGCGAGATTTTGCAAAAATTTAAACAAGCCCTAAAATTATTTAAAACTGTAACTGTATTGTCAAGAACTCGCGAAAATTCGTCAAAAGTTTGCTAAGATTTTAAATATCACAAATCGTAATATTGATCAAAATTCCCTTAAAATGTAAAAAGCCAAAAACTTTAGAAAAATTACGGCCTTCGCGAAAAGGTGCGAATATTGCAAAATTTTGAACGAGGCATACTTTTGATCAAAATTTGCTTAAACTTTAAGGAATGTCAAAAATTCGGTAAAAATCGCAAAATTTTCAGAAATTCGCAAAAACTTGTCAACAGCTACATGATATCAACGTCTAATATTATTCAAAAAGCGAGAAAACTGTAAAGATGTTGACAACTTGTAAAAACCCGATTTTATCGCGAACATTGCAAAAATTCGCCAAACTTGCTAAATATATGTTGCTAAATATATGTTTTGATGAAATCAATGAAGTATGTCACAATGAAGTTCAACAAAAATGAAAATCATATAGATCGTAAAAAGGAAATCGCCAATATCGAGGATATTGCAAGTGTAGTAAATGTTCTTGTTGTTTAATTTTTATGTTGCAATAAAACCGCATCATTACAATGAAAATTTTTTTATGCTTTTGAATTCAACCATAAATATAATCGATAAAATAAAATATAATAAATATAATCGATACAATTAAAATTCGTCACAACTAATAAACCATAAGAGCATTTCAATAAAATCTCAAGATAAACGATATAAGCGGGGTTTGTGAATTGCACAATTTTTCTTACTGTCCTCTTAATACAATTATACATTTGTGCAAAATAACTCCAGGAGTTGAGATGCATTTTCTGTTATATGGCAACGCTTTTCTATATTTTAGCTTAAAAACAAACTTCAAAAATCCTTAAGGCCATGTCAGATAAAACTTTTGCTTCGCGTTGCGTTACAGATTCGCTTTGACATCTAAGATGAAATGTACATACTTATACGAAACATGCTACATAAAGCACTTTTAACGCAGCGTGAAGCGAAAAGTTCGGCAACTCTTAAGGCCATGTCAGATAAAACTTTTGCTTCGCGTTGCGTTACAGATTCGCTTTGACATCTAAGATGAAATGTACATACTTATACGAAACATGTCACATAAAGCACTTTTAACGCAGCGTGAAGCGAAAAGTTCGGCAACTCTCATCTTTTTGCTTGCTTTGACAATCAGCTGGAATAATTTTCTTTTATTATATTGCCAAACGAAACATATTGCGCGTTTGAATCTGTTTTAATAAGAGGTAAATATGTATGTGGCATTTATTTATTTATAATAAA
This sequence comes from Panzeria rudis, assembly GCA_956483635.1. Classification (NCBI taxonomy): domain Eukaryota; kingdom Metazoa; phylum Arthropoda; class Insecta; order Diptera; family Tachinidae; genus Panzeria; species Panzeria rudis. The sequence continues at coordinate 111,466,597 of OY101448.1, read as the reverse complement.
TCGTAAAATAACATAATTGACTTTTATTTTTATAAAAAATATATATATAAATAGCAAAATTATCAACTACTTTTTTGGTAAACGATCAATGCGCGATCAGAGGGCGAAGCCGATGTAAAATGGTGATCGGCGCCGGCTAAGAACAAATATAGTCGGCGGCGGCTATTAGCCGGCTAAGAGCCGAAAATTTTTCGCCGGCGGCGGCTACCTAAATTTATCGGCTAACGGTCGGCTAACAGAGTATTTCTTGCTTACTTACATACAAGGTATATTTACAACAGGTATACTCGGCCCAATTATAAATAAACTTGCCTTTCTAGACGATTTACTGCCTTATTTATAAAAATAATTTTCATAAGAAATTTTTTTCATATGTTCCAAAACCGAATTAAATATTTTTAAATGCGCATGTTAGTAAATATCCACTTTTTATTATAAAAAATCGGCTTAGCCGCTAGCCGATATTAGCCGCAATAATCGGCGGCGGCTAAGTGATTGTGAAAATCACCGGCGGCGGCTAATAGCCGGCTATTAGCCGACCGGCTTCGTGCTCTGTGCGCGAGTGTTGTCAAAGTTTTCATTGTGTCATACACCTTTTGCTTTACACTTTTCTATCAAAGTTAGAAACGTCACGCAAAGCGACAAAGTTTTATCTGACACGGCCTTTATCTTTTTGCTTGCTTTGACAATCAGCTGGAATAATTTTCTTTTATTATATTGCCAAGCGAAACATATCGTGCGTTTGAATCTGTTTTAATAAGAGGTAAATATGTATGTGCCATTTATTTATTTATAATAAATCGTAAAATAACATAATTGACTTCTATTTTTATAACAAAAAAAAATTAATAGCAAAATTATTAACTACTTTTTTTGGTAAACAAGCAATGCGCGAGTGTTGTCAAAGTTTTGATTGTGTCATACACCTTTTGCTTTACACTTCTATCAAAGTTAGAAACGTAACGCAAAGCGACAAAGTTGTATCTGACACGGCCTTTATTAAAATAAATAAAGAGAGAATGAAACTACCTTCTATTTATTATATCATGGTCAGCGTTGCCAGAAGCTTTTCCAAGAAAATCATCATATGGCGAAATAAAAATCATATTTGGATATAAAAAATCAGGACAAACTTTTATTCCAAAACTGAACAATGAGACTTTTACAGCAAACAAAAACGCGTTCTTTAAGATTATATGATTTCCTTCATGTCATCTTCTAAATAGGAGAGTTACTAATTTTTTGGCAACCAATATCAAAAAGATAATTGCAAAAAATTCTTGAAAAAGTTTGAAAATCGGGAGTAATCAGCAAAGTATATAATATATCGCCATGACTGTAAGAACATATAAAAATGCGACAAAATTACTTCCTACGCAAAAAAAAAACTCGGAAAACACAACTATATGCACTGACATGAAAAAAATTTTTTCAGCTTTTAAATAAAAATATGTGGCATATACAAACTTTAATGCACAAATCCGTGTTCAATTTTTTTCTGTCACGTACAGATTTGTTAATGGGCATGACAGATATTCAATAGGTACATCAGTATAGTTTACCCTCACTCGAGAAATGTTAGTCTAATTTCAATATATAATGCACCAAAAAAATGCTAAATAAAATAAATGTTTGGGAGTTATTCAGAAATTAGAGGCGAAAAATGCAAAATGAAACTTTTTTCGTTTTCAAAGTCATGATAAAATTAAAAGGGAAGCTATGTAGGTATATTAGCAAATGTAGATTTTATTCATAACTAGTTGAGGGAACTAATACACACACACACACACAAATTAAAATTTTTCTGTTGTATGGAAATTGTGATTTTTATCAATTGACCTTCACTTAATTACGATTAAAATCAACATTTTTCCATCGATTTTCATAATTTATGGCTTATTTTATTTCTGGTTATCCTACCTATCTGACAGTTTTTAAAGTTTTTGCAGTTTTAATTTCTTTTATGAGTTTTTGAAAACAAACAATTAATTTTGCAACAAAAAAATCGCCAGTAATATCTGAAAAACTCCGAAACAGTTGGAAATATAAAAGATTAATATGCATGACTGGCTTATTTATTCAAATCGGATAATCCGTTCTCAAGTTAGGGTGAAATATACTGATGTACCTATTTGAAATATTAGTCATACCCTTTAAAAAAAATCTGTATATGATAGAAAATAATTTAAAAATTATTTGAATTTAGCGCTTAAACTTTCTATATCCGACAAAATTTTTATCATCCAACACGACTGATAGTTTTGTCATTCAAAACCATCTTTCAAAGCTGATGAATTTCCGACTATCACTCAATTTCGATAGTTGTACCCCGCTTTATACATTAAAAAATGCAGAAAGCCCTATCTAACATTTTAAAAGTTTTACAGAAGAAGCATAAAACTTGTTTAAATGAAAAATACATGGACAATTGGTGCAACATTTCACAATAAATACATATATAAATTTGTTGGTACTTTTTTAATATTATTCTACCATGGTCAGAACGTTAATATGGCGACGAAAAGAGAGAATTTGGTATACATACCTTCTATTATTGTATCATGATGCATAACATGTTTTTCCACGCGTTTCTGCGACGACTAAAAACAACTAAATTAGTAAAATTGTTTCTGCCTGTGTGTATGTAGATTATTTATCTTGTTCATAATTTAAAGGCTTTTTGGTCGTCGAAAGCGCTCAGTTTTGCGACTAAAGTCGCAATTCGCCACTTTTTCAACTGCATTGCCACTTTTAGTGCCGCTTTTTTAAAATGACCTAAAACTGCCAGCTTTTGCAATATTATGCCCCATTTTGCCCCTTTTTATGAAATGATGCTTTTTGTTTTAATATAAGTTTTTTAACGGCACGAAACTGTTTTTATAAAAAAAATCTTAAAACAAAGATGTGTTTTTGAGGCTATTATGTAAAGCCTTATAAAAAAAAGCTTTTTTGATATAGTTTAAGAGTTTAGATCTATAGATATTCATTATTGTACTAAAATTATTCGAAACTAACACCCTGATCCAGTAACACGAATAAGAACGTCTTCTTAAAAATTTTTAAGAAAAGCAGGCAGTTTTAAATATTTTTAAAATGATTTTCATGCAAATTTTGGTGCCATATCATAGTGTCCAATGCATAATGTCCAAAGACATTATGTCATTGCAAAAAATTTCATAACATCCGTGGACATTGTGACACTTTTAATAGTGCCATGGACATGACATTATTATTATGACCATTATGCCACTTTGAAATGTGTCATAACGTCCACACTTTTAAAAATGAAAACAAATGTAAATATACACATTTTTGACTATTCACTTTTTGCTTCTGCAACCGGTGACAAGTAATAAAAGATCAATTGATGTTATTACATTTTTAAAAGTGAAATAAAATCAAGAACAATTTGCAAATAGCGTCAACAATGCTTAAAGTATGTCGAATCGAGTTCTCGATTCAAAGAAATATTTGGAAATTAATTAAAATTGTTAAGTGTCTTTTCACACTATGCCTTTTTAGCCTGGCTTTTTTCGACAATTTTCTTTTAAAACCCTTACGAAAAGTCACACACATTTACATTACAGAATTTTTCTCCATGGCTTTTCTGACGATTATACACATGATTAATGCTGAGAGTACGAAAATGACAAAAAGATATATCAAAAAACCCCGCAAATTTCAATTTGGGCGCGTGTCAATCGCTAGAAAAGTACTATGGTAAAAAAATATATATCTGTGGGGATATCTTTTTTGACAATATAAAGTTTCGACGTCTGTAAGAACATTCATGTTTCAGCTGTATGAAATGATACCTTTGTTGACAATATAAAATTTTGCGGCGGCGAAGCAAAAAAATTTCCTACAAGCCGCCGGCTACCAACAAATTTTTAAAAGAACATATTTATACATATAGTACGAAATTCGCTGCTGTAGCGAAAAATTGTATAATATGATTAGGGGTCCCACCTTTGTTTTTGCCAATTAAACTACATTGGTTATTAAAAGTTAAGAAAAAAAGGTACACATTATAAAAATAAAGTACAATTTATTTCTCTTTATTGCTATATTTAAAAACGTATTTTTTATTGCTTTTCGCAAAGTTTTATCAAATAATTATAATTTTTAAATAGTTGCACAGCTCTTTACAGTCTATATTTAAATTAGAGTACATAATTGATTAATTTTTTTTATCAGTTTCAAAGGCGCTTTGGTTCTTTTGTCTGGCCATTTGCTCTTCATTATAGAAAAAACTCTCTCTGTGAATGCTGACGTGGCAGGAATAGAAAGTAAAAGTGAAATTACTTTATACAAATTTGATAATTTATCATAAATTTTATTAAAAACTAGCTAATATTTACTTGCAGTAGATAATTCCGCAAAACCTTCAGAACTGTATATCTGATCATAAAGTTTGTTTAATAACGCAATTTCTCCATAAACATCAACATTGCTTTATAAATTTATATTGCCAATTGTAAATAATAAGTTTGTATTTTTAAAATCAAACCATTTATTCAGGTACTTTAAGGCTTTACCAATAAAAAATAAAAAATTTGTGTTAATTTCACTAGTTAGTTCCGGTGAAGATAACAGTTTAATTTTTTGGCTGAATGGCGTTTAGCTACAAGTTCCGAGGTATTAAGTTTAAGACTAGTTTCAGGCAAGCCAACAACATTACACTGCTTTACAAGCAAAATGTGTAGTTTCTAATGCATTTTTTAGAATGATTAGGATATGCTTAACACGAGAAAAGTAAAGAAAAAAATTTCATTTCGGCTATTTCCAGATTACATAAACAAATCACATAGATTACACATAGAGAAATCATGCGAAATAAAGTACTTTCGCGTACTTTATTGTTCTCATAAAGTATAGAGTACAATTACCCGAAATAACGTACGATACTTTATTATAAAGTACGGGTGGCAAGCCTAATTACGATCGCAGCTACGTTTTTGCTAGTTGTTTATTTACTGACGGAAAGTTTTTCGATTTTTATTTGTGTGGTTAAAAAAGTGTCCAGTTAAATAAAATGTAAATAGAAAATGCAATAAATTTCTTTTGCAATAATTTTTTTTATTATTTTTTTCAAATTTTAAAGGTTTATTTAATTTATTGTAGGTCGAAAAACACAACAACATGAGCAATATGAAAAACTGGCGAATTTAATGGGCGCGTTCATAAGACGTAGCTATTGAGCTTAATTGTTGTAAAACTGTTGGCAACTGTTGCGCCCAACAGCTACGTCTTATTCTGACTTTAGACGACATGTATTTTACATCTGACTTGTCAAATTTCCCACTGCAAAAGTGATACATGCCGTGTGAAACATATGAAACATTGTCAGATGACATTTACAGAAGCAAAGTCAGATGAAAAATTTTCAATTAGAGCGTGTTCTATTTTCATCTGACAAGGCATCTGACATCAGCTGTATTAAATTATCAAAAGTGTGGTTTGGCTGAAAAAACATTAAAAAGCAAAGAGCGCTTTCTATATTTACGAAAATTGTGCAAAAACTCAGCTGTTCTGAACACTCAGAGGTTATGTCAGATGTAATTGCACATGTACGTGTGAAAGCAAATATTATAAACCGTCTGTAAATTGACAATTTTGACAAACATGCGAAGTTACATATGTCTCACACACCTAACAAGCCATATGTAAAAAACATGTCGTCTTAAATCAGCATTAGAAACGGCTTCATGGATCCACTGCAATATGAACAGCTGATAAATGTAAACAATTAAAAACAGGCACGAAAGAAATATTTGAAATTAACTAAATTAATTAGTTAGCACTCAGTTTTGAGTGCATTTTGGTTCCATAAAATATTCTATAAACATGGTATCCAATGCGATAGTCAGCACCATAGGAATTGTCCATTTTCATTTATTTTAAAATTTTCACCACAAGGCAAAAAACACTGCAACAAAATAAGAAGGCTGCGCCGATAAGTTTTTTATTTAACGCTAAGCCGCCACCGTGCAACAAAAATGTTCAACATTATAGTATATTAAATACTATGTAATATATAGTAAGTAAATAACAAAATAAACATATATTTAGTTATCTTAGTTTTATTTTAATTATATTCCTTTATATGTTTACTTTATTAAATTTGTAATGCAAAATTTGTTAAACTAGTTTGCAGCGGCCGGTGTTTGTTATACCATAGAGGAGAAAATCCTTGCGTCCGGCCGAAAGCCGGCTATGCAAAAAGGCTGTAGTTAGCGTAGCCGGTGTTTGTTATATCATAGAGGAGAAAATCCTTTCATTTTAATAAATTGCATACTTACCTAGTGCACTTTCTTAACATCTTCGTGTACAATTTTGTATAAACTGTATTAAGAACTAAAGATTTATTCAAACCCTTTAAAATGATACCAATATTGGTCATATACGTTCAGAAATAAAGTAGAAAATTCCATATATATATATGAAAACTTCAGAGGCCCATAACTCGAAAACTATGCGTTTCCCCCAATGTTTTAATTTAACATTTTCTTCTTATTTTTGCATTTTCTACTACTCTATGTAATTTTTTTTTATTTGGAGCTGTGTCACTAATCTGAACTTGTTCCCAAAATATATATTGAAGTGTTTCTGACATAAAACAAATCATTGATTATAATTTTCTAATAAAAAAAACACACGTTTTCCTTAATTTTTATTTTCAAAATAGTATCAAAATAAATGCGGTGCGCACTTGGTACAACAACTCATCCGTACAGAATTTTTAAAGAAATGAAATGAAATGCATCAGTATGATTCTATGGTATGTGTTTCGAGCACGATTCAACATCACTTGTCTGTGCCAGTATAGTAGAGTAAATCATGCTTTGCTTAATCTGAATCTATTTTGAATTCTAAATAATCAAATCATGCGAAATGAAGTACTTTCGCGTACTTTATTGTTCTCATAAAGTATAGAGTACAATTACCCGAAATAACGTACAATACTTTATTACAAAGTACGGGTGGCAAGCCTAAATATGATGTACAATTTTTCGTAAATTAAAATAAACAATGCATTTTTCACAGACTAATTACACTTAAAAAGCCTCAAAAATCGATGTATTGGGCGATGGCTCGAATTTCCAAAAGCGACGTCGGTGGTTTTACCTTGTTACGATTCCATGCTTCTAATTTCTGCCTGTCAAAAATTTATTTCGTGTCAAAATTTCTACTAGCTCCCTAGGCTAGTGAAATTTTATTCACCTCAGAAGTGTCAAAAATTTACTTACAATAGTACTTTGCTACCGTTTGGCACACACCCTTGTGTCTTTTTTTCTTACCCCGCTAGCTTCTCACCACCTCTGTCTCTCAAACTAAAAAAGCCTGCCTTTAAAGCCAGGCGAGAAAGGCATAATGTAAATTGCCTGTAATAAATGTATCTTACCTGGCCTTTGCACATGCAAGTGCAAGTTCGAAAAACTCAATACACTCAAACTTTTCTACTAACACACTTTTGGTTCAGCTATGAGAAAGACAGAGAAACGAATACAAATTGCTTTTTCGTTGATAATACGTACACAGAACTTGCATGCAAGTACTTACATGTCTAAACGCAGGGTTACCCGGTTGGGTTTTTTGAGCGACTTTGTCATATTGATATTTTCATCTATGATTCCTCCTTTCAAACTAGGTCTCATAGCGAAATTTGTATGAAAATATCGATATGCATAGACCTGTCGATGAATGTACGTGACAACGACACAGCTAAAGACAGTTTTGTAGACATTTTTATAGTAGATTCACCTTATAAAAGAAAGTTGAAAGTAATCGACATTGTCTGTTATTATTCGATACCAAGCTGAACTCTGCTGGAATTTGTCTGCTACAAGTATTCGTTAATGGTTGAAGGAAAAAAAACGGATTATTATATTTTTGTTTGTCAACGCATTGACGAATGTTGAAACTTAGCAACATTGTCTGTTATGAATGGATGTAAAGCTGAGTTGTTCTGCTGCACATAAACTATTGAAAAAAAATATAACGGTTCTTTTTTATTTTGCTTTTTTTTCTTCAATTTAAGATTAAATGTCATTTTTCTTCAGTTTAGTAAAGTTCTCAGTGAAGAGTGTTTATAAAAGTGATTTAAGAAATATAATTTACTTCTAAAAATAAAATATATAATTTACTTTAAAAATTATAAAAAGTAAGTTAAAATGTCATCGAAAAGAAAATTGAAAAGGGCAATTAAAAAACAACAGACTCAATATTTACAACGTTTGAACCTGCTTAGCCCAAACATAAATATAAGGCAAATTGCTTCCGAAAGAGTGGTTGAAGTGATTAATATTGACGGAAGAGGCGAGGAAATCCCTATAGGTCTACGGGAAAAATCGAGAACGCTTTTTGTTAAATATCATATTCGAAAAGCTTTTGGTAATGAGTTGCTTAAGATTTTACAAGAGGAACACATGGATGTGCCTCTAAATATTGACACTCTTCTCAATATCAAAAGAGAAGAAATGGTTCTTCGTAGCGTAAATCCTGGTCAATATTATCATTTGGGACTTACACACCAGTTATTGAAAATTTCCAAGTACTTTACAGAAAGTGAAACAGTAACTATTGATATAGGACTTGATGAAGTTCCTTTATATAAAAGCACAAACAAGTCATTGTGGCCCATTTTGGGCAAAGTCGTAAGTCCCACGATAAAATCTGTATTTTTAATTGGAGCATTTTATGGTGAAGGAAAACCTAAATGCATAAATTCTTTTTTACATGATTTCATTTATGAAGCAAAACAATTAATTGCTGATGGTCTTACTTGTACTGATAAAACTTTACCATTTAAAATAAGATTATTTTTTTTGTGATGCACCGGCTCGCGCTTTTGTTTCTGGTACTGTAGGTCATTGCTCTTTCCATGGATGTAGTCGTTGTCAACAAGTTGGAAGAAGGGTAGGGCATGTAACCGTTTATGATACAATAGCTGGACCTTTGAGAACAGATGAAAACTTTTGTCTTCGAAGTCAACTTGAGCATCACAGCATACAATTTAAAACTGAGCAAAGCTACCTTGAGCGTATGGGTGTAAAAATGGTAAGTCAAATCCCTCTGGACTGCATGCACCTGATCAATTTGGGCGTCAGAAGAAAATTATTGAAACAGATAGTTGTCAAAATGTCTTTAGAAAATAGAAACTTATTATCAGTAAAGCTGCAGTCTTACAGACCAACCTAAATTACGACGCAAAGCGCAACGTAATTTAACGCTTAACTTTTACGCTGACATGGGTAACCTAAATTAGAGCGTTAACGTTGTGCCAGAAACAGTAATGTTTACTCACTTTGATTAATAAAAAACTCTAAATAGAAATAAGAAATAGAGATGAAGACGCTTAATTGACCTGAAAGTAGCTACATTTACATTACTGTAAGTATATGTGTGAGCATTAACAAAATAAACAACACTTCTTTACGCGCTGTCAAAATTGGATTTTCCAATTGCAAAGCGTCGACGCCGCGTTATTTCGGTTGGTTTCATACATTTTGTATGGGCATGAGAAATTTTGACAGCCAGACAACGCTTTGCGTCGTAATTTAGGTTGGTCTCTTACATTGGATTTCTGCCTAAAGAGTTTGGCCGACACCCAAGGCCTTTGTCAGAGCTTGAAAGATGGAAAGCATTGGAATTTCGGCACTTCATGTTATATTTGGGGATAGTTGCGCTAAAAGGCATTGTGAATGATGATATTTATTATCATTTTCTTCTTTTAAGTGTCGCTTATAGGTTATTGTCTTGTCCTCTTCACTATAAGACCAATATAGCAACAGCAAAACAACTACTGTCTGATTTCGTTTTGTTTTACCCAAATTTGTATTCTGAGAGCGACTTAGTGTATAACGTGCACAACCTGCTGCACTTTCCTGATTGTGTTAAAGCTTTTGGACTGCCCAACAATTTTGCGGCTTATGATTTCGAAAATTATCTAAGACATAAAAGAAACTTGTGCGACGTCCTTCCAATGTGCTATCACAATTAAAAACAAAGCTAAAGAATACATCAACAATAAACAATTACACCATATACAGCAAACGAGATTTAAAAAAGGGAAGAGTTCTAAACGTAGATAACATTAATTATTACATAAGTCCGGATTTTCCTAATAACTTATGTTCAATAAAATCTGAGGAGCAACAGAAAACAATAATTGTAAAGGTATCATCAATTTCTGGAGATATTGTCAAAGGAAAACAAATAACCAATACTAGAAGCTTTTTTAATTTACCAACCATATCAGATTCTATTGGAATTTATGAAACTGATGGCAAAGAAAATGAAACAGAAATCACATTCAGCATTAACCAAATTCATTCCAAAATGATTTTGCTACCATTTGAAAATAGAAACGTTTTAATGCCCTTGCTTCATACTGTTAATTGATTAAATTATTTCTTTAAATAAAGTAAATAAAATAATCTGCGTAATTGTCTTATTTTCTTGGCGATAAAAGTTTTTGGCTTTGCATCTTTTAATTCTTAGATATGAACTCCGAATCTAATAGTGAGACAGCAGGTTCAACTGGAAATGAAGCTTGACAACTGCCTTAAAAAACAGGACGAATTGGCGAAAATTTTGGGCGAGCATAACATTTTATTGTCCCGAAATTTGTCTAATATATCTTTGGCTTCTGTCCGATTTCCTATAAAATCCGACGATGAGCTAAAATCACTTGAAGATGACCTTATGGGAGAAATCCGCGAAAACTTGGTATGTGAAAAAATATTTAAGGAAAACAATAAAATTCTTAACATAACATTATTTTTGAAGGTGATATCTATGCGCCGATTACTTTGCGACGATTTGGCTAGAAACTTGGAAAGAAGTTTTGATTCGAATTTACTTTCCCAGTATAATTATGATGGAACCAAAGGCAAGAAAGCAATAAAGTTGTATTCGAACCTAACAACGGCTTTGAAAGGTTAGTATCATATAAAATTAAAGATTTTTTAAATATCAAGTTCTATTTCTATTCTATTTCTCTTTAATTAGAATGCACAAGCTTCCAGTCTTTTGAAAAATTTCTTTGCAACTTCCGCTCGGCTATTAAAAAAGTAAAAAATGGAGACGCTAAATGCCACTCTAGAAAAGATGAATCCAACATATCTATGGAAAGCCAAGAAACTTAAATCAATTAAACATTTAACAATCTAAAAATTACTTTGTATAGTACAACTTTTTCAAAATTTTTAGTCTAAGGTCATTACAATGGTAATTAAAAAATTAATTATTAATGTCTTTTTTGATTTGAGTTAATTTTTTTTTATTTCTTATATTATATTATATTTTTAACAATATTTGAATTAGTGCCTTAATTTTTTAATAAAAATGTTTTTAAAAGAAATATTTTTGTGTTGTAACTTTGGGTATGGGATGAACACCCATAGCATAAAAATTCATTTATGAAAAATCAGTAAAAAATTATATAACGACTCATAAAAGAAAAATTCACAGAAGAGATAAAGGGATTTTGTCTGCTACGAATCTCTGGGATTGTGACGAATTACATAAAAACTCATATATGAATATCGTTGATATTGTCTGTTAGGACTCACTAATACGCGGACGCCTACTAAACAAAATCAATTTGGATCATCTATGATGTTTTGGACAATTGCTTAAAAAATTCATGTATGACGCCAAAGAAAATTCAGCGTCTGTCATTTATGATTTAACATTGTCAGTACTTTTCACGATGAATCATCATGACGTTCGCCACCGGGTAATTGAATATACATATACACATGTATTTTGCTTTGAATTTTGAACTTTTGACAAAAGCACATGTCTATTTTCCAAATTTTTCAGGAGAGCGAAAATACTATTAAAATGCTGAACAAAACTTTTAGCGTAAACATTTAAAGAAAAACAAAAATTTTGTATTAAATTTTGGATTTATTAAAAAAATTTTTTTAAATTTTTTTTCCACAAGAAAAAATTAATTTATGAAATATGTTGTTTTGTCATGCGAACGTTTACAACTGACTTCAACTTTTTGTTAAGAGGAAAAAATATATTTCTTACCACTTATTTCTACTTATGTTCTTTTGTCAAACACAAATTTTAAAAAATTTGTAAAATAAGTTGTTTTGTTAGAAAACATTTAAAAAATATATTATTAATACAAAAATAACGAGTTTAATTCATATAAATTTTACACAATCAATCAATTGTGATAAAATTAGTGTTTAAAATAAGAGGAGAATTATACATCTATATATTCACGTTGTGCATTTCATCTAAATCTGAATCGATTTCGATTGTACACTCTCCTTCAGATTTTAGATTATGGTAAAAGTTGTGAAAACTTAAGTATATTGATTAATGGTAGCATCCCAATTAAATCACGCTTTTTATTTATTGAAATGGGCAGCTCACTGGTACAGCAAAATTCGCTTATAGTCCACTGCCTCATTTGCACGCTATTTGTGGACTATAACGCGAATTGGACTATATCTTGAATTTTATATAAGCCAATTTTTGGCTTATATGCGAATCTCTATATAATTATTTCTTTTAACAATAGAAAAATAAAACTAAAGCTTAGAAATTACTTCCTTATCTACTCAATTCATAAATATTGTAATTAAGATTGCTAAAATAAAAATAATTTCTACTTCAATGTAAGTAATATTTTTATAAAATTATCATTAAAAAATCTATTATGTTTGACTTTTGCATTTTGGATTATATCTGCCATAACTTGCATATATTTAAGATATTTCAAACCACATCTTGGTGGCGTATAAGCGAAAATGGACTTAGCTCTATAATGGACTATATAAAAAATATTTTGCAGGTATTTTACTTACAGATGACAGAAAAATTTACATTTTGGAATATATCGCAAATTGTACTATAAGCGGTGTGGCTTATAAACGAATTATACTGTATAACTTTTGGTTAATGTATGTTGAACTTTGTGTTTTTTGAAGGAGAGGGTTGATATTTAACTATTTGAACTGTTCGCCCAATTGTAGGGACACTATATTGTAATATTCCCGGGTTTTCCTTCTCATATCGAATCCAACGAATATGCTTCCATTCGAATTTCTCACCTATAGAAGATATAGAAAGAAAATATAAAATATGAAAAATAAAAAGTCAGAACGTTATACAAACTTGCAGTATTTTTCGATTTCCAATTATATCTTTCCTTTAGAGACCAGCCTAAATTACGACGCAAAGCGTTGTCTGGCTGTCAAAATTTCTCTTGCCCATACAAAATGTATGAAACCAACCGAAATAACGCGGCGTCAACGCTTTGCAATTGGAAAATCCAATTTTGACAGCGCGTAAAGAAGTGAAGTTGGCTGCAAAAGTAGTGTTGTTTATTTTGTTAATGCTCACACATTTACTTACAGTAATGTAAATGTAGCTACTTTCAGGTCAATTAAGCGTCTTCATCTCTATTTCTTATTTCTATTTAGAGTTTTTTATTAATCAAAGTGAGTAAACATTACTGTTTCTGGCACAACGTTAACGCTCTAATTTAGGTTACCCATGTCAGCGTAAAAGTTAAGCGTTAAATTACGTTGCGCTTTGCGTCGTAATTAAGGTTGGTCTGTTAAAATCATAAAAGTCGTCTTGTTACAATTCGTGTAACATATACTTTGAATTTGTGGGGGCATTAAATTCAACCAGTCGTGAGGATGTTGAATAGAACCTGATGATATTTTTTTTCTTTTTTTCAATTTGTGCGTGAACTGTGTCACACTCAAGATGAGTATGATCTACAACTAGAAACTTGTGATCAATGGTTTTAATACTTTGATGATCTTGTATGATTCTTAAGAACATTGCGCAAATATACGAGTTCCGATTTTGACCAGGACATGAATCACTGTATAGAATAACATGTTTCACCGAATTTGGTAAGTCCATTAGCCATTTGATAATGCAAGCACCGTGTTAATACATTTTTTAATTGTTCGTTGAGATATGCATATTATTGTTTACGTTATTATTAATTGTATTAATTTCATCACTTAAAGTAAATTTTTTGTTTATAACCATAGCAAGTCAATGACCACGTATTGCACAAAATGTTTTATGCAAACATTACAGTTTGTAATATGCAAAAGTAGGTCATTACTAAGTTATCATTTATTAATTTTAAAAAACAAATTTCTAGCAATTAATCATTTATAGAATAAGCATTTCTTTTCTTTAATTTATGTATAAAAGAAGGCAAAATAAAGTTAAAGAAACAGTGTTGAATAGATTAACAAATCAGTTGTTTCATTGAACACTGCCTCCAAGTTCAAGTGCTTGTGAGGACAACAAAATAAACCACAATTATCTCCAAGTTTAAGTGCTTGTGAGAATCATAACACACTTCTTCAAGCTACAAGTGCTTGCAAGAACATACTTCACAAATTACATTAACATTTTTTGGTGACCCCGACGTGATCCTGTAACTAGGCACAGGATTTCAACATTTGAACTAGCACGATAACTCAATAAACAATGGTGTCCTTCGAAGAGCTGGTCAACAACCAAAGAGAAATAGGAGAACGGATTGAAACGATCATCCGAAACTTCAAAAAGGATTCCGCCACAAGGAAGAGTTCCATAGACTACTTTCAAGAGAGACTTCGAAGGCTGGATGAAGAGTGGGCAGAATTCGAATCCAACGATAATAAAATTCGTGTGATGGAGAACATTCAGCTAGACCACAAATATTTTACTGATGACTACTACAACGCAATCATGAAGGCCGTTCTACAATACAAAGATATATTCGAATCATCTGTGCTGAAGATGCCACAGTCTTCAGCCAAACCACAAGGCTCACTTTCACAACAAAACCAAACCGCATGTCCCAACGTGACATCAGCGGACACCGATAAGCTGTTAAGGCTTATGCGTAGACCTGCAGCATTGATACGAATGGAAGATTTGTTGTCAGAATCCCGTTTTGTGACAATCCCGAAGCATTAGGTGAGTCGCATGGGATAGCTTTTAATCGATTCCTATCACTAGAGCGTCGACTGGCAAGGGTACCAGAAGTCAAGGCGCAATACATACAATTTATGAAAGAGTACGAGCAATTGGGTCACATGACACAAATAGATATTAATTCCTCGTGCAAACCAAACTATTTTATTCCACACCACAGTATATTACGTCCAGATAGCTTAACTACAAAATTACGAGTAGTCTTCGATGCATCAACGAAAACTTCTTCAGGCTTAGCCCTTAATGATCTGATGCACACAGGTCCCATCAACCAAAGCGAGTTGTTTTCGATACTACTTCGTTTTCGGCTACCACGCTTCGTAGTTACAACAGACATTGAGAAAATGTATCGCCAGATGTTAATACACCCCGACGACAGAAAGTTCCAAATTATTATCTGGAGACACGACCCGGCTATGCCAATCAAATATTATCAACTTAACACCATTACATACGGTACTCGATCGGCACCATATTTGGCTACAAAATGTCTGGAAAAGATTGCCAAGGACAACATGGCCCAGTACCCATATGGAAACCAGTTTTTACTTAAAAATTTTTATGTGGATGATGGAATAGGCGGGAGTGATGATTTGAGTGTGACACTGACAATACAGCAAGAGCTCACTCACATATTAAAGAAACATGGTCTGAATCTGCAGAAATGGAATGCCAATCATCCAAAACTACTTCAAAGCATTGCAGAAAAGGAGCAGGAAGTAAATATCGACTTCAACAGCACAGAGGGTCAAACAGTAAAAATCTTAGGCTTAACCTGGATTCCAAAGACTGACAAGTTTTGTGTGAAGGTATGTCTGGGGGAAGTGAAACAAGTTACGAAGCGAACAGTAACGTCAGATTTAGCAAGACTCTTCGATCCATTAGGTATACTTGCACCAATTATTATAACCGCCAAAATGTTCATTCAAGAGCTTTGGCAAACAAAACTGGAGTGGGATGAAGCATTACCAACAACTTTGCACACAAAATGGATGACATTCCGAACTGAGTTAGAACAACTAAATAACCTAGAAATTT
The DNA here is from genome assembly GCA_956483635.1 of Panzeria rudis. Lineage (NCBI taxonomy): Eukaryota > Metazoa > Arthropoda > Insecta > Diptera > Tachinidae > Panzeria > Panzeria rudis. Next base: position 111,450,577 of record OY101448.1, on the reverse strand, counting down.
CACGACATGTTTTTGAAGGGCATATTTCCTCAAACACACAAATTCACGCTTTTGCAGATGCTTCCGAAAAGGCATATGGCGCAGCTGTATATATCAGATCAATTATCAAGAACGGGCAGGTAATTGTAAGACTGCTATGTGCAAGGTCCCGTGTTGCTCCTTTAAAACGTCAGACCTTGCCGCGTCTCGAACTTTGCGCAGCACTGTTATGCGCGCAACTAACAGCAAGAGTAAAGAGTGATTTAAGTCTTGAGAACACACCCACTTACCTATGGACAGACTCAGAGATCGTTTTAGCCTGGATCAACTCAAAATCATCATCTTACCAAACGTTTGTGGCTAATCGAATCACTGCAATACAGGAATTATCCATAGCTGAGCAGTGGAGACACGTCAAATCAAGGGAAAATCCGGCAGATATTATTTCACGAGGTCTCTCCCCGTCAAAACTAGCAGCGAGCACTTTATGGCTCTATGGGCCCATATTTTTGCATGGTAGAGAAGAAGTGTGGCCGACAACTACTGTCAACACACTGACAATAGGCGCAAATGAGCATGATATGGAGCTAAAGAGGGTGACTACAGTGGCAACCGCAGATCAGACTTCAACAGACATCATCTACAAAGTACAGCACAATGGTTCATTTCGAACACTGCAGAGAATCGTGGCTTATATGCTGCGATTCATCAACCGCACGAGAAGGATCAACCAACATCGTGAACCACATTTAACACCTCAAGAACTAGAACAGGCTCGCATAGTCATTGTACGTGGAATGCAACGATCTGATTTTAAAGACGATTTGAAGAACTTGAAGAGGCATGGGGAAGTAAGTAGAGGAAGTCAACATAGCAATCTTACCCCCTTTTTAGATATTAACGGCATCATCAGGGTTGGAGGACGATTGAAATCATCAATATTGCCATACGATGCAAAACATCCAATGCTGATTCCTTACAATGACCCAATAACAAAGTTAATAATGCAAATGACACATGAACAAAATCGCCATTGTGGGCCTCAAGCACTATTATCACATGTAAGACAAAGGTATTGGCCAGTCAAGGGCAAGACAGCAGCACGATCAATCGTACAACATTGCATACGATGCACCAGAGCCAAACCACAATTGCTCAATCAAATCATGGGTAACTTACCATCAACACGCGTCACACAAGCTAGACCTTTTATAAACTCCGGTGTTGACTTTTGTGGACCGCTTTGGGTTCATTATAAATTAAGAGGGAAGAAACCTCATAAAGCATACATTGCCGTTTTTTGTTGCTTCGCTACGAAGGCTGTTCATCTGGAATTGGTTACCGATCTAACCACCGAAGCGTTCATAGGAGCACTCAGGCGATTCATGAGCAGGCGGGGTCATTGTAGAGAGCTGTACTGTGACAATGCGACCAATTTTGTTGGTACAAAAAATCAGCTTACAGAACTGTCAGACTCGATTTATTCAATCCCAGCGGCAAGTGAAATCAACAAAGAATGTTCATCCAGAGGAATAACGTTCCACTTTATACCACCACGAGCACCTCACTTTGGGGGGTTATGGGAAGCCGCGGTAAAGTCAGCGAAGAATCTTTTGCTCAGGAGTGTAGCAACAGCATCATTAACGTATGAAGAACTCGATACCGTTGTAATTGAAATTGAAGGCATTCTTAATTCAAGGCCAATTACTCCAATGTCAAACAACCCAAATGATTTGAATGCTTTGACACCTGGTCACTTTCTAATTGGGGAACCATTAAATTCACAGACAAACATAAATTCTAAACAATCAAAGATGAGTCTCTTGACCAGGTGGAAATTGGTCACCCACTTAAAAGATGAGTTCTGGAGAAGATGGTCACGGGAATACTTGTGCGAATTACAGTATCGGCACAAGTGGAAAACACGCAACGTCAACGTTAAGCCTGGCGATATGGTCATAGTGAAGGAAGACAACACACCTCCTTTGAAGTGGCCATTGGCTAGAATAGTGAAGATCCATCAAGGAGACGATGGTCTGGTTCGAGTGGCTGACGTTAAGACAGCTTCCGGGGTTTGCAGAAGGCCAATAGCTCGGCTAGCACCTTTGCCAATTGACAGCACAGAGACGGGTGAATCGTCTGATCACGAAGACTTATATACGGATAAAACCAACACGTCTGAGAATGCAAAAAAGAAAAGACGCATATCTATTCCAAATAGTATCATCACTGCCTTGATGGCATTAATGCTGCTGCCATTAGTCTTAGGAGCACAAGTCCATAACATGCAGTTTGGGAATCAGCTGGGCATTCATTTTGAAGGCATTGGATCAGCAGCAATTTCGTCCTCAGATTGGCAGATTTTAATTTATTATGACTTGAAAGAATTTTGGGTCGAATCGGAATTGTTTGCAGAAGGAACTAGAGCGTTAAGTAGTTTATGTGACGATATGCAAGAAAATTCAACGTGTAAAAACCTTGTCAAGTACTTCGAACATACTAAAAATGAGTTACACATGAGCAGCACCCTATTGTCAGGCAGAAGATATAAAAGGGGAGCAATTGATTTAGTTGGGAACGTAGCACATTCACTTTTTGGCGTACTAGATTCTAAATATGCGGAAGATATGGCAAACACCATTGCCCAAGTTAAGGAAAATGAGGCACATCTGATTAGCCTTTTAAGAAACCAAACATCAATTATAGACTCTACCATGAATATCCTAAAATCAGACCAAGTGCAAGTAAAGAAAAAGTTTGACCAAATTGACCTACAAATATCGCAAATATACAACAAGATACACAATGATAGTAAAGAACTCTATCAAGAACGAATATACCGAATTTTCTCGTCACTATGTATTCAACTAACAATTACTGCGTCAAACTTACAACACACACAGTCTTCAATACTGGATATTCTTACAAACACTCACCATGGCATCATAAGCCCGCTTCTCCTTACTCCGTATCAATTACAACAAGAAATAGAAAAAATACAAATGCACCTGCCTGAGTCACTTGAGTTGCCTGTAAAACAGAATGATGTATTACAATTGTACAAACTGATGAAGGTTCAAGGTGGACTCACGAATAACACAGTCGTATTTTGCATTAATTTACCATTGGTTGAACGTATCCAGTTTGCAGTATTCAACCTTGTACCAGTGCCAAATTGGATCAACGATACCCTAGTATCAATAAGGCCATGCTCGTCTCTTTTGGCCATCAATATAATTCATCGTCAGTATTTTACCATTGATAAAACTGAGCTAAATCTATGTGCTGTCATCAATAAAGATAGTTTTGTATGTTCCAGAGTACAGATAGGTTATGAATCAGGTTCTCCAACATGTGCTTGCGAAATAAGTTTGTTACATAACGAAACTAAGGCTGATTGTCCAGTGCAACTAATAAAAAACACCACTGCCTGGATACCCCTCCATCACCAGAATAAATGGATTTATGCAGTACCAACGGCACTTCATACAACGGCTGTGTGTAAGAGAAACATCACTCAATTTACCCTCCAAGGATCAGGTTTACTTCACTTGGAACCAGAATGTACTCTCAAACATAAGTTCATGTCACTACAAAGTCGACAGACAATCTCCAGCTCGCTTAAGGCATCATACACCAGACTTTGGGAAATTACGGCACAAACTCATGCAACTCGTCTGAAGCCACTACTGGATAAAATACACATAAGCGAGTATAATTCACAAATACAAAACCTAACAGAGTTACAAACTTCACTAAAGGCACAGGAGATACTCCAGCTTCCAAACAGAATTGACACTCAAAATTACCATCATATAGCTGTCGGTTATTCAGCGTTAATAGCTACTTTATCGCCTCGTCAACAACAACCAACTGCAGACTTCACTGTACACATCTAACAACCAACTGATTAAAATTAAAATAGAATTCAACAAGAAGGAATGCCAGCCAAGCGGATTTTGAAACAAGAGAAGACAATACATACAGTCGCAGTGTAGTTGACATTCATCATTGTCCATTTTTATAAGTTCGTTTTTTTTTTTTTGTTAATTCTGTTGTAAATTTTTTATTTTCATTATTATTGTTCATTATTATATTCCATTTATTTTATTTTATTTTATTTTTTTTGAGTTGCACTCAACGGGGGGAGTATGTTAATACATTTTTTAATTGTTCGTTGAGATATGCATATTATTGTTTACGTTATTATTAATTGTATTAATTTCATCACTTAAAGTAAATTTTTTGTTTATAACCATAGCAAGTCAATGACCACGTATTGCACAAAATGTTTTATGCAAACATTACAGTTTGTAATATGCAAAAGTAGGTCATTACTAAGTTATCATTTATTAATTTTAAAAAACAAATTTCTAGCAATTAATCATTTATAGAATAAGCATTTCTTTTCTTTAATTTATGTATAAAAGAAGGCAAAATAAAGTTAAAGAAACAGTGTTGAATAGATTAACAAATCAGTTGTTTCATTGAACACTGCCTCCAAGTTCAAGTGCTTGTGAGGACAACAAAATAAACCACAATTATCTCCAAGTTTAAGTGCTTGTGAGAATCATAACACACTTCTTCAAGCTACAAGTGCTTGCAAGAACATACTTCACAAATTACATTAACACACCGATGTCATTTACCCCACGTTTGGCAAAAGTCTCATACCAAATATAACTTGAGGTCTACACTTAACATAATATGTAAGATGAGATTGTCAAATTCAATCGCAGAGAGAATTATGTTACGTGTAGACTTCAAATTAGTGTTATAAAAATTTTTATGAGAGCGTTGTTATAAGAAATTTTATAACAACGATCTTATGAGATGAACTGTCAAAAAACACACGTACAGGAAAATAATTTGGTGTGCATGTGTGAGTGTTTATTAAAATAAATTAAAAGCGATGTTTTTGATAAAGTTTGTATGTTAAGTAAGTGAATAAATGTGTTTCATTGATTTATAAATAAAATTTTTTGTGAAAAATTAAAAATAAAATAAGTAATTGTGCAAAAGTAGTACATGTTAACTCGGTGAGCATTGGCATAAAATGAAATCTTATAGGAAAAGTGAAATTACGTTTACGCCTTGTATGAGATTAAGAGAAAAATCGACATTTTGTTTTTATTATTCTGCCAACGTTTTCTCTCATGTTATCTCAAAGTTAATATCTCGTGAAGACGCTGTGTAACAATGAGTTTCTTTCGTTGCACCATCATACATTGTTAAATTAAATGTCCACAAAGGACGCTTGTAAAAAAATATTGATGCATTCAAATATGGAGTGGGAAGACATTGCTGCAAATCAAATTAAAACATTTTTATGGATTGGTCACTTTTTGAAAGTTCTTTGTAATTTTTTTTACACACATATGCGAAATCTGCCTCATCATGGTGATTAGTTAGTTGTAAGGAAAGTTCAGATTGTTCTTATACATTTTCTGTATTTTTTTATTTTATATAAGTCAAGTTGAGGTTTCTTGAAATCAATATCTAATGTATGAAATATTTGTTGAAACTTAGTTTGGGATACTGGTTAAGAAATTTTTTGTGTGTAAAGAATATATAAGGTAGATGACGGCGGCTGTAATGACTTTGGTATTTTGGGAATTCGTTTATAAATTCAACAACTTCCACATTGGTCATTAAGAGCAACTGCATTATATTCTTAAATTTTATATTTACATATAGTTTTTACGCTTTGGACAGTTTCTCCATATATTTTTAAAAAACATTGTTTACAAACTCTGTTTCTTTTACTTTGAATTTCAAAGTAGTATATATAAAGATGTTGACGATTTTTTTGGGTTTTTTGATTTTTTAAGAGTTTCAGTTTTCTTAATTTGAATTTCAATTAAATTTGGTCAAACTTGGCGACGTTTATTGTACTCTCCCAAACTCCAGTAAGATTCGAAAAAAGATTTTTGCTGTTCGAAACTAATTTTTGTATTACAGTTTTGTTTACATTTTCCCAACTCATGTGCTTCTGAGTGCTATGAGTGCATTTCAATATACATATCGCACCTGTTCATCAAAAGTAACACAACTCAAAAAATTCTATTTTCCACTTTTTTGAAGGAAACAGTGTATGATTACCATATCTAACCACTGTAAATAGAAATACATTTTGTTATTTTATTGAAATATTATTGAGTTTCCTTTACAACGGTATATTTGTTTATAACAATAATTCCATTATATTGGCGCAATTAGTTTTTTGCCTCTACTGAAAACTTGTAAATTTTGAGTTGTGTTACTTTTGATGAACAGGTGCGATATATAAACGGAATAAAGTTTATTTTCTCACGAGACACCTTATTTGTTTCTTTATTTTTTTACAATATGCACCTCACAAAAACTCTTAAATAGACATAAGAAATGATTTTTGTGTTTAAAGGTTTTACAAAAGCACTTATTTCGATGTAAGATATGTTGTCGCAATGAAAGTCCAATGAATAATGATACAAAAAATAAACTTAGTTCGATATGAGTACACAGTTTTTCAAACTTTGCTTTTCGTAAAGGCACTTACTTGGAAATATGTTGTTTTGTGAAAAGCGTTTTAGAAAAGAACATGAAATAAGATGTTTACTCAAAAGTAAATTCAATATTTAAAATTTTTTTTTACTTTTTCAATATAGTGAAATTTGGAGTGAAATTTGGAGTGAATAGTGAAATTTGGAGTTAAGTTGATTTTTCGTATACAATATTTCTGGAACTATATATCGTAGAACCATACCGATAAGACCAAAAGATGCGCCTTGAAAAGTTAACCATATGATAAAAAATCTGGCGAATTTTCATAACTCGACTTAAGTGCTTTTGTCAAAAGTCCACAGATATATACCTCATACTTAACTCAATTTTTTTGAAAATGTTTGGTGGGCCAAAACAATAAATACCATGATATAATAAATAGAAGGTAGTTCATTCTCTCCTTATTTATTTTAATAAGGATTTTTGAATAAGCTAAATATAAAAAACCGTTGCCATATAAAAGAAAAGGCATCTCAAGTCCTGGAGTTATTTTGCACAAATGTGTAATTGTATTAAGAGGACAGTAAAAAAAATTGTGCAATTCACAAACCCCGCTTATATCGTTTATCTTGAGATTTTATTGAAATGCTCTTATGGTTTATTAGTTGTGACGAATTTTAATTGTATCGATTATATTTATTATATTTTATTTTATCGATTATATTTATGGTTGAATTCAAACGCATAAGAAAATTTTCATTGTAATGATGCGGTTTTATTGCAACATAAAAATTAAACAACAAGAACATTTACTACACTTGCAATATCCTCCATATTTGCAATTTCCTTTTTACGATCTATATGATTTTCTGAAATTTTGTTATACTTCATTTTTGTTGAACTTCATTGTGACATATTTCATTGATTTCATCAAAACATATATTTAGCAAGTTTTCGCGAACTTGTAACTTTCTCGCGTTTTTTTATTTGTTTTATTTTTTAAGTTTTGGCGGTTTCTAATCAATTTTTGAACTTGTTTCCGACTTTTGAGCCTTTGGCGAATTTTTGCAATGCTCGCGATAAAAGCGGGTTTTTACAAGTTGTCAACATCTTTACAGCTTTCGCGCTTTTTGAATAATATTAGACGTTGTAGCTGTTGACAAGTTTTTGCGAATTTCTGAAATTTTAGCGATTTTTACAGTATTTTTGACATACCTTAAAGTTTTAGCAAATTTTGATTAAAAGTATGCCTCGTTCAAAATTTTGCAATATTCGCAACTTTTCGCGAAGGCCGTAATTTTTCTAAAATTTTTGGCTTTTTACATTTTAAGGGAGTTTTGATAAATATTACGCTTTGTAATATTTAAAATCTTAGCAAACTTTTGACGAATTTTTGCGAGTTCTTGACATTACAGTTACAGTTTTAGCAGTTTTAAATAATTTTAGGGCTTGTTCAAATTTTGGCTATTTTTGCGATATTGGCACTCATTCTTATTTAAAACTTTGCGAGTTTTCAATATTTTTACGGTAGAAGTGAGTTTGTCCTTTGTACGCATGGACTACTTTATTAATATATTGTGCGGCGTGTAACATTGTTAAAGCTTGCATGGTTGCGTATAGAAGCGCGTATTGCAAATTAGCCTGCTTAAGTTTATATTTTTCATATTATTTTCATGCAAATCATAATTTTAAGAATAATAAAAAAACAGAAATTGAGGGAACATATAAAACTAGCACGGTAACATGATTTTAACGAAAATGTCACAATCCTTATACTTGTCAGGTAGTGAACGTCAAGAAAAATTGAGAGAATGACTACTACCACCGTTTTGCGACTAAAGTGGCAATTTGCCACTTTTTCAACTGCCTTGCTACTTTTAGTGCCCCTTTTTGAAAATGACCTAAATCTGCCACCTTTTGTAATATTATGCCCCTTTTTGTCCCTTTTTATGAAATGATGCAATGATGTTTTAATATGAACGTTTTTCGGCGCGAAATTGTTTTGATAAAAAAAAATCTTAAGACAAAGATGTGTTTTTGAGGCTATTATGTAAAGTGTTATGAAAAAAACTATTTTGAAATAGTTTAAGTGTTTAGATCTATAGATATTCATTATTGTACTAAAACTATTAGAAACTAACACCATGAGTTACTAAACTAACAAGAACGTCTTGTTAAAAATTTTTATGAAAAGCACGCAGTTTTAAATATTTTTAAAATGAGTGTTGTGTTTTTCTTCCGACGGGGTTTTTTTGAATTTGGAACGATTTTCCGTCATCCCACGTCAAATTTGGTTTGTAAACAGACCGGTTTCGGCTATGTGCCATCTCCAGTGTTCTATTGAATACTCTCTCGGGCTTAAGTATTTTTACTCCTCATATATTGAAAAGCGGCTTCGCGGAGTAAAGGCCGTGTCAGATAAAACTTTGTCGCTTTACGTGACGTTTCTAACTTTGATAGAAAAGTGTAAAGCAAAAGGAGTATGACACAATGAAAACTTTGACAACACTCGCGCACAGAGCACGAAGCCGGTCGGCTATTAGCCGCCGCCGGTGATGTTCACAATCACTTAGCCGCCGCCGATTATTGCGGCTAATATCGGCTAGCGGCTAAGCCGATTTTTTATAATAAAAAGTGGATATTTACTAACATGCGCATTTAAAAATATTTAATTCGGTTTTGGAACATATGAAAAAAATTTCTTATGAAAATTATTTTTATAAATAAGGCAGTAAATCGTCTAGAAAGGCAAGTTTATTTATAATTGGGCCGAGTATACCTGTTGTAAATATACCTTGTATGTAAGTAAGCAAGAAATACTCTGTTAGCCGACCGTTAGCCGATAAATTTAGGTAGCCGCCGCCGGCGAAAAATTTTCGGCTCTTAGCCGCCGCCGACTATATTTGTTCTTAGCCGGCGCCGATCACCATTTTACATCGGCTTCGCCCTCTGCTCGCGCATTGATCGTTTACCAAAAAAGTAGTTGATAATTTTGCTATTTATATATATATTTTTTATAAAAATAAAAGTCAATTATGTTATTTTACGATTTATTATAAATAAATAAATGCCACATACATATTTACCTCTTATTAAAACAGATTCAAACGCGCAATATGTTTCGTTTGGCAATATAATAAAAGAAAATTATTCCAGCTGATTGTCAAAGCAAGCAAAAAGATGAGAGTTGCCGAACTTTTCGCTTCACGCTGCGTTAAAAGTGCTTTATGTGACATGTTTCGTATAAGTATGTACATTTCATCTTAGATGTCAAAGCGAATCTGTAACGCAACGCGAAGCAAAAGTTTTATCTGACATGGCCTTAAGTGAGTAGTTTTTTGAACTCAGCGAGATTGTCTGCTCTTCTTGACTTAAATGCATTAAACACATTCGCCACAGCAGGCTACCGACTACAACCTGTCAAAAATAGAATACATGTGTGTATATGAAAATGATTATTTTAACGACTGCACGGCTACATGACTGCAGGTTGTTGTCCATGCTACTTCTGTGGTGTAGTCAAATTAAACTAATTTCTATTTTTGTTGGCTACAAAACAAAAACAGTGTTGACAGTATAACAAAATATGTAAAGCAAATTATTGATTAGAAATATTTTTTATTGAAAAATATAAAAGAAAATTACAAAATTTAAATGTTATAATATATATGCATCAAGTATTTTTAAATAAATAAACTATTTGTTTTGTTATATAGAATATTGACTTAAGTCAAAAATACCAACTTCATTGAAAATTAAAAAAATCACAGGGTAATAGCCCTTTTTAACCTAAAAATTTTACTATAATTTATTTCGGTGCTCTCTCCTGATTCCGGAGTTACGGGGTTCAAAACTTTAATATATTATTGATCATAAGTCCTACAATATAGAACGGATTTAAACGATATATACTACGTTTATACGCACTGGTTATATGCAAATAAAACTGTAAATTGTTGCCATATAATTGTTTTATTGCGACTTATTAACTTACGAAAACTATTCACGATTAAAGCACTATTTGCAAATAAAATGATTGGTGCTGGCTGTACCGCTTTGTTAATAAAAAGCAATAAATAGAAAAATATTTCGCGAAAAATATTGATAGAAGAAAATAATGACAATTAAAACAAATAATTGTTTGTTCCTTTATACATTTCAACTATTTTTTTTTGTAAAATACAAACGTCTTCTATAAAAGTGCTACCAAGTTTTTGTATTTTGATATGCCATATAAACAGTGAATTAACTTATTAGCAAGGCATATTCATTACAGGTACCACCATAACTAAAACAAATACAACACCAAAAAACACATGTATTTTGTTGGTAGAAATACCCCAGAAATATGTCAAATCCATCAACTGTGAGTCGCACACATTCATAAGCTCTCTCAAATTTACTAACACATGCCCGTTGTTGATAGAAAACACTCAGACATGTGTCAAAATCTATTGCCTGTGTGACGCACACATTCTCAAATTTACTAAAACAGCTGTTCTTGTAGTGGTACCTGTTCAATATACCTTGCTTATTTGCAAATATTTTTATTTGCGAATAGTCCGCGTATAAAATTTCAAAATGCTTTAAAACACCTTTCTACTGGTATATACAATTTTTAAATACATTAACACATTGCGAGCAAAATGGAATTTAAAACATTTTTTATATGACTTCTCACGTAAAAGCACCATTATCTTAAAAACTGGCCGATACAATCGTACTTAAATATGTATTTAGTTTAATAGAAAGCATTCCAAAATTTCATTTGATGTATACTTGAAAGCTATCATCGATAAAATTCATCAGTTATGGCACTTTGAAAATAAATTTAACTCTTAAACTCATCTTTAAAGTACCATAGCTTAAGTATTTCATAGGTGACATCTTTCAACTATACACCAATAAAAGCATGGAAAGTTCTCTATAAAACTATACATATGTATAGTATATATGAACTATGCATATGTACCGTTGCCTGAAAAGTCAGATAAACAAATTTTTCAATTGCATTTCACTCGGAATGGGTTAATTGTTTTAAAAAATTTGTATACCAGTAGAAAGGTATTTTAGATAAGTTTAAAGTGATATCCATATGAACCGCGTAACTCCGGAGCCAAAAGAGACCAAAAAAAATTTACTGCCTCATAAGTTTTTTTTATAATTTTCAACGATGTTGGTATAATTGACTTAAGTCAATATCCTATTTTATTAAACAGAAAAAAAACATAAAAAAATTTAAGTATGAAAAGTGCCATAACAAAGTAAACCTATTTTTCGCGTCAAGCGTTTTACGAAAATTGCGCTACGTAAAATGTGAATAGGCCCTAGGTAGATATAAAGTTTGTTCACATTTCGGTTAGACAGAATCATTTTTGGTGAATTAAAACAATGATATACCTAATAATAAATAGTAAAAATAATAATATAATCAGCGTTACCGTTGAACATTTTCAAAAATGGGCACAGAAAGGGGATTTTGATAATAAAAGCGGCTTAAAAATGGGATTTCTGAGAAAAATAAGGGGCACCTTTAATGACAAGAAATATATGAAAAAAAGTTATTTAATTTTTAATTGAAAATTAATCGATAAATAAAATGAAAATTTTGTTGATGAAAGAATTGTGCTAACAAATTAATTTTAATGTATTTTATTCTTGAAAACATTAGTAAACTCTATTGCGATAGGGTTTCTTTTTATTAAAGACTTCTTTTTTGTAAAAAAAAATGTTAAAAATAAACCACCATACAAACATATTTACCGATAACATTGAAAATATAATATAATTTGTCATCCCTGGCTATCAAAAACAGCTGTTATTTTTTTCATGGCGCATGCGACGCATACAAAAGTAGAAAGTAAACCTATTTTTCGCGTCAAGCGTTTTACGCTTAAGGCTCCGTTAGCCAACCGTTGCTGTACCGTTACCGTACCGTACCGTACCGTACTCTTAGCACGTTTGTCCACTTATAGAACATTAAAAAACGTGCCTATGTTTTACTCTATTTTGTTGTTTTAATATGAAAAAGAAACAACTGTTCACAAAACAGTGATGGGAAGTAAAAATGATCAAAAAGTGAGTCTTGCGAAGAAAAAGTACCTAAACGATGTAAATAGTATTAAAACTGTATTTGGTGTAGGTACATAAAAATATATCTATATTATATATTTAAAATAAATAAATATGTATCTATGTATACATACATATCGTTAAATAAAACGCAAAATCCATAACTAACAAAAAAAAATCGATTCGGCTTTTTAAACAATTCCGATATATTTTACCAACATAATACATAGTTAAGTACCTATGTAAGAAATGAAATTGTTTTTTATATGTGCAAACACAAAAAATGGTTTGAAACCATTTTAATCCTTTTAGCTATATAACATTTATATTTAACGTGCATATATACCCAGTAAAAAAAATTGGAAGTCCTTTTTGAGGAACTACATTTTCATTGCTTCCAAAAAATCGATATTCAAAAATGCAGATAATTAGTAGAAAAGCAAGTCAAAATTTATTTTAGTCAAAAAAATTTGTATAATTCCTTTATAGTTTTAAAAAATACCCACCATGCTTTTTAAAAATTCGATTTTTTCAAAGAAATTTATCAACTAGTTTTCGTCTAAAAATTAACAGCTATTTACTGAAATTTACATAAAAACACCGTTTTGCGTTTAAATTCGCATAAAAAGAAACAACTTGCGAAAATGTGTAACTTTGTACTCTTTTTCCTAGAGAAAAATATTAATATTGAACGCCAAAAAGAAAATATTTCTTAACTTCACTTCGAATTCGGTGATTAGGAAACGAAAAAGAGAACTTCTTGCAATGACAACCCTATGTAAAAATCATTAGAAATGATCCAAATTTGCACTACTTCCGGATCGCAAACTCTACATTTTCATGACTTCTTTGGAGTGTCTTTTTTTACTGGGTAGTCATATAAAATGCAAAAGGGCATATTTTCCTCTTAAATAATTTTTCAGGATAGATAAAAAACTTAAAGAAAAACTATTGTCTGAATTAATGATACTATGCTTAAATTTTTTTTTGTAATCACAATAGTTTCATTTTTATTAAGTTTTTTATCTCCTGAAAAATTTTTAAAGACGATGAATGCCGTTTTGCATTTTATATGACGATATGTATTTCTTTATTATATGCATACATCTAATATATGTATATTTATGTACAAACGTACATACATATATATTACATTAAGTTGTTTCCCACACAGATATTATTACCAAAAGTACCAAAAAACAGAGCAAAAATACCCTCGTTCCATTTTTGCATACAAGCAACCCATCACTGTTTTACAACTGTCACTTAACAACGTTAGGTTTTCTATTTTATACTGATTGGGACGTTACGGCAAAGTGACTTTTAAATTCGGTAAGCTTTTGCATTGGTTTTCCCATACCATACACAAACAGCTGACACGTTTTCTTAAAGAAACAGTACGGTACGGCTCGCTATTTCTACCTTTAGTGCTATGTAACTCGTCACATATATGTACACTGATTCGATTTTTTTGACAGCCGCTTATAACGCTTTACCGTGTGTAACGCGCGTTATGGACTTTCAGCTTAAGAAAACGTGTCAGCTGTTCGTATATGGCATGGGAAAACCATTGCAAAAGCTTACCGAATTTAAATGTCACGTTGCCTCAACGTCTCAACCTGTATCAAGGTGGATTAATACAGGTGATATTATAAGCACAGCTGTTCTACTTTTTTTTCCGCAAATTAGATGCTCGTATGTCAAAATTTGTATACGCTGACATAGGGGCTGAGATGTCAAATGTTATTTTAATGTTGTAGTTGTTTTAGAATCAACATCACCTGATAAAATTAACTCACCTTGAACCTGTATAAAATAGAGAACCTAACGTTGTTAAGTGACAGTTGTAAAGCAGTGATGGGTTGCTTGTATGCTAAATGGAATGGGGGTATTTTTGCTCTGTTTTTTGGTACTTTTGGTAATAATAATATCTGTGTGGGAAAATAACTTAAAATAATATATATATATATATATATATATATATATATATATATATATATATATATATATATATATATATATATATATATATATATATATATATATATATATATATATATATATATATATATATATATATATATATATATATATATATATATATATATATATATATATATATATATATATATATATATATATATATATATATATATATATATATATATATATGTATGTATGTTTGTACATAAATTTACATATATTAGATGTATGCATACAATTAAGAAATACATGTCGTCATATACGTTTTCAAACATTTTTCAAGAGAGATAAAAAACTTAATAAAAATTAAACTGTTGTGATAACAAAAAAAATCTGCATAGTATCATTAATTCAGACTTTCTATAATCACAATAGTTTTTTTCATTAAGTTTTTTATCTATCCTGAAAAATTATTTACTAGGATGATAAGCCCTTTTCATTTTATATGACGAAATATACACATTAAATACTTATAAATTTGATATGGGGAAAAGGACTAAAATGGCTTCAAACTGTTTTTTGGTACTTTTGGTAATAATAAAATCTGTGTGGGAAAATAACTTAAAATAATATATATATGTATGTATGTTTGTACATAAATTTACATATATTAGATGTATGCATACAATTAAGAAATACATGTCGTCATATAGGTTTTTAAACATTTTTCAAGAGAGATAAAAAACTTAATAAAAATTAAACTGTTGTGATAACAAAAAAAATCTGCATAGTATCATTAATTCAGACTTTCTATAATCACAATAGTTTTTTTCATTAAGTTTTTTATCTATCCTGAAAAATTATTTACTAGGATGATATGCCCTTTTGCATTTTATATGACGAAATATACACATTAAATACTTATAATGTTGATATGGGGAAAAGGACTAAAATGGCTTCAAACTGTTTTTGGTACTTTTGGTAATAATAATATCTGTGTGGGAAAATAACTTAAAATAATAAATATATATATATATATATATATATATATATATATATATATATATATATATATATATATATATATATATATACATATATATATATATATATATATATATATATATATATATATATATATATATATATATATATATATATATATATATATATATATATATATATATATATATATATATATATATATATATATATATATGTATGTTTGTACATAAATTTACATATATTAGATGTATGCATACAATTAAGAAATACATGTCGTCATATACGTTTTTAAACATTTTTCAAGAGAGATAAAAAACTTAATAAAAATTAAACTGTTGTGATAACAAAAAAAATCTGCGTAGTATCATTAATTCAGACTTTCTATAATCACAATAGTGTTTTTCATTAAGTTTTTATCTATCCTGAAAAATTATTTACTAGGATGATATGCCCTTTTGCATTTTATATGACGAAATATACACATTAAATACTTATAAATTTGATATGGGGAAAATGACTAAAATGGCTTCAAACTATTTTTTGTGTATGCACATATAAAAAATAATTCATTTCTTACATATGTACATAGCTATGTATTATGTTAATGAAATACATCGGAATTACATAGCTAAGTACATATGTAAGAAATGAAATTATTTTTTATATGTGCATACACAACAAATGGTTTGAAACCATTTTAATCCTTTTATCTATATCACATTTATATTTAACGTGCATATATATTCATATAAAATTCAAAAGGACATATCGTCTTCTTAAATAATTTTTCAGGATAGATACACAACTTAATAAAAAAACTATTGTCTGAATTAATGATACTATGCTGAAATTTTTTTAATCACAATAGTTTCATTTTTATTAAGTTTTTTATCTCTCCTGAAAAATGTTTAAGAACGATGATATGCCCTTTTGCATTTTATATGACGATATGTATTTCTTTATTATATGCATACATCTAATATATGTATATATATGTACAAACATATATACTCAGATATATATGTATGTATTACTTTAAGTTGTTTACCACCATAGCTGCCAGAAATGACGATTTTTTACGATATGGCAAAATACGATATCACATACTGTGTTGACATATCGTAAGTTTTGTACGATATGACAACACTGAGGAAGCAATACACCTTGCATGACTCTCAGTGTTGTCATATCGTAAAAAACTTACGATATGAGAACACAGTATGTCATATCGTTTTTAGTCATATCGTAAAAAATCGTCATTTCTGGCAGCTATGTTTACCACACAGATATTATTATTACCAAACAGAGCAAAAACTCATTCCATTTAGCATACTGCTTTACAACTGTCACTTAACAACGTTAGGTTTTCTATTTTATACTGATTGGGACGTTACGGCAAAGTGACTTTTAAATTCGGTAAGCTTTCGCATTGGTTTTCCCATGCCATACACGAACAGCTGACACGTTTTCTTAAAGAAACAGCACAAGATACACAGAAGTGACACAAACCGAAATATATTTCTGATCGCTTACACAGTGCCTTTAAATCTCATTTTCTTTTGCAGCGCCTTTCTACCCGAATTAATTTTGTAATGAATAAAACTAATTAAATATGCATATATTTCCACAATTCACATTGAAAATAGTATTTATTAATTAATTACAGTTCATTATCATTCATCTTTTACATTTTATCTTTATAATTACTGCAAAATCTCACAAATAATAAATCATGTGCATGTGTGTGTAAGAACACTCTGTATAAAAAACCTACCACCACAAAGTAATTGCAAAAAAAGCACATTAATAAAACATATCTACGACACTTTTATATATACACAATTCTTTTTTCACAATATATTGTTAATAATAAGGCATAATTCTTTAATTTTATTAGAATTTAAACATTTTTTAAGCGTGTATTCAGTGAGTATAATTTTTACATATTTCGTTTTGTTTATTTTCTTCTGTTTGTTGCCATTTTTGTCTCTTTTTAACAGAGCCTTAAAAACAATTGAAAACCCAGATTGTAGCGTTTTTTACCTGTCACTATTGTAATTTCTGTATATTTTGTGGAAACAGTACGGTACGCTACCTTTATGGCTTAAGGTCGCGATATGCCCTAGAAATTCACTATATATTAGAATTTGGTGCAATATTCCCTTTTTGCCCGTTTTTTTCGAAGATCCCCTTTATGGTGCCACTTTTTTCTCCAAAATCCCCTTTTTGTTCCACTCTTAACAAATTTTCAACGGTCACCATGGTTGGCATCGAATCGTCGAATGCAAGGCGAATTCAGTACCAGGTAAACTCGTCATTAAAACAAGTACAACAATACAAAAACAACATGCAGTTCGGCCATTTTGCACAAACCTAATCTGTCAAAAACAGCAGGCCAAAACAGGGATGGGAAAGTTGGTACAGTTACCAATTTTTGGTACACTTCGAATCTAAGAAGTACAATGGTACACCAATGGCTTATTAAGTACAATTAATAATTTTCCTACTTTTTTTGCAAACCTCATTATTGCAGTTTATTTATTGTGATAAAATATTTTATCCTTTTCGTCCGCTCGTACATATGCCACTATTATCTGAATTAAATTTTAATTTTGTGAAGTATTGAAAACGAAGTTCGGCTTAAAAGTGCTCAAATAAGGCTAGCTCATAAAATGTCTCTATAATAGCTCCGTTTGTTTACTTTTACAGTAAAATGCAGTAAATGAGTAATTACTGAGTAAACTGAAAAATTTACTCTCAAAAATGCTATTGCCAAAAAAAGTACGCGAACGGAAAAATAGTAAAAATTCGTAAGATTAAGGGAATATATGATGGCAAATAAATATATTGCTGAAAAACATTTACAGTTTTGACTACTGAACTTTCTTTCTTATTGGTAATCGATACAATACTACTTATAGCACGCAAATTTTAAGAAAATATAAAAAATTAATTATATGTAATCTTTTCCATTTGTTTTTACACTTTATTTGATTTTTCTAATTTGTGTCTAGTTAAATTTATTCAAAAGTAAATGATCATTTGTTTTTGCTACTGAGTACCTTATAAACAAGTGCAGTAGTAAGTAGCCAAGTACTTAGCACTTTCACAACACTAACAATTTAAAGTAATACATACAAAACAAAGCAAATGGTTTCTAAAAATTTGATTTCCTCAGCATGTATAGAAAGAATATTTTTTTCAAAAATATGATTAAAACCAATATAAGGAATCGCCTTCATGCAAATATCGTGTCATCTTTAATACAATCCATATATTTAATGAAATCTGATTCTATTAATTGTTATGATAATGAAGGAATTCACAAGGTAGTCCTAACTGCTCTAACTGTTGTAGCTACTAACGTTATACAATAGTTGTATGTTTGTTGTTGATATTCTAATTAAACAAATATAATATGACACTACAACTTATTTAGATTAGTTTTTATGGTGTGTTATGTGTTCAGCTGAATAATTTTCGCATGAAACCGTTTTTATTTAGAATTTTAATTTTTGTATTTTTATTGTATGTACATAAATATTTGTTTTAAAATATTTTGATGTTTAATTTTTGAAGTTTTTTAGTCTTTAGTATTTGAATATATGACAGGGTATTCACAAATATCCTATTTAAAATGTTGTACTATGCTAGTACCTTTGACATTAGTACACCTTGTGAAT
Source organism: Panzeria rudis (assembly GCA_956483635.1). NCBI lineage: Eukaryota > Metazoa > Arthropoda > Insecta > Diptera > Tachinidae > Panzeria > Panzeria rudis. The sequence continues at coordinate 111,431,432 of OY101448.1, read as the reverse complement.
TCCCTTAATGATATTTTAAGACCTATAACACACAAATATGTTAAAAACAGTTGAAAAACAGTTGGACTAAGAACTTGGGGACTAAAATTATAGTTTTTTAAACTACATATAAAATATGTCTTTAGTTTAGTATTACTAACAAAAAATACTTTTAAACAATGTAAATTTTTGTCGCTAATTTTTGTTTTTGTTCTAAATAATATAAAACACATGTACTATATTACTATTACTTTTGTTTTACATAAATAAAAATCTTGTAATCAAATATATTCCAAAAACCAATTTTTGGCCCCCTTTGAAATCATCAATTTGGCCCAAAACAAAAAAGAACAAAATGCATCACTGAAATGCAGTAAAGTTCATTAAAAAATTGGAAAAACTTTTTGGGAACTCGAAAGAGTGTGCAAACAAACAAAACTTTTCGCAAACGTTTCATCCGAAGACACAACAAACTTTCAAAATATTTTTAATCGTTTCATACATGAGAGCAAAACCAAAACAAATACTTTTGCAATGACAAAGATTGCAAACAATACAATTGACTTTTCACTGATCTGCTTGCTTTAATATCCCGTTTCAAGCGTACAACTGCAAACGAAACAAAAGCAGAAATGTATTTGTTGAATGGTTCATTGTATTTAGCATAAATAAACTAACACATTCCCTACTATGATGAACAAATCAATCGGGAAACGTTTGCAAATATATTTTCTTAAAATTATTCAATTTTGTTCTCATTCTTTATTTTTCTAGCTGCGTACATTTAAGTTAATGTACATTTAGTGCACACAAGCACAAACAATACAAAACTAAATTGGACTATTATCACGCAATTCATACGCTGATTTAAAAATCCTGTTTTATTTTTAATTCTCTCTAAAACTGCTTTCAAAAACCATTTGCACTCATACGATGATTTTTAGTAGCAACTTTGATCTTAGCCATAAGGCAGAGAAGCGATAACTGAATTACCGTTAAGTATAATTATTTCAAGAAAATATAAAATGAGCTGAATGAGAATCGCATGCAAAATTGTGTTTGTATATACATTTTATTCTAAGTAGAGATGGGCGCGTGTGGCATTTCCTAACACGACATGGCACGAGCACGAATCCCGAATGTCCAAGACGTACGAAGCAAAAAACAAAATTTTTTTATATTCAAAGACGTATTTTTCTTCTATTTTATCGTTTCACGTTCCATTTGTATTTTTATTTACATACATATTTTTGTTGAGAAACAGTAACTTATCAAGATTTTCGCTCAATAATCTTGTGCGGCAAGCTTCTGCATTCATACATATGTTAATCTGAAAATCGTTTCGTGTTTTGTCGTGTCAAGTTTGCTCAACACGAAAACGAACGGAATCAGATTTTCCGTCACGAGCACTTCGTGTTGAGTCGGTCGTTTCGTGTCACGAAAAAAACATGACACGCGCCCAGCTCGCATTCAAAAAGCATATAAATAGCTAAATATGTATGTAGTATTTATAGAACAACAATGCTTTGCTTAATAAAGTATCTACTACATACCCAGTAAAAAAATTTCAAGTACTTTTTTACGAAACAACATATTCATTGTTTCTAGAGAATTGATATTAAAGCATGAAGATTATTAAAGCTGAAAGTCCATAACACGCGTTTCGTGCGTTGCGCGTTTTGTGTGTTTCATACATTAGACGCCTTTCTAAATTCAAGTTACATGCAACGCTTTTTGTGCGCCAATGTTTATGTTTTTATCAGCTGTAGTGTAAATATTTTTATCAAATAAAACTAGAGTCGTAAAGCAGCTCTGGGCGAGTAAACATCAAGCGTCGTTGGCAATTATTTTTAAGTGCAACCAGGCCACTGTTCGTTTATTTTCCTGCGAGAGTTTTGCGTCTCACTCTCTCGCATGTGGTTGGCGTCGGTTAACGGTACCGAGTTACAGTTTCGCGTCGTTCGGTTGTTAATCGCATGCAAAAACTTTTTGTAACCTAGCTTTTTATAAAGCATATTTTGATATATGGTGGAGGACCAAACAAAACTCAATTGAATTGAAACAGGAGAGCAATTTGAGGAATCCGTTTTCCTATACAACGGTATAGGTCGCCGCGATTTTCTTGGAGGAGGCTCCTTGGGTCCTTGTAAAATAAAACAACACTTTTTTGTGAGAAATTATATTGCCAACAAAAACAAACTATCGTTTATTATTATTGTTTTCAACAAAAATTCTCACACGAAATGTTCGTTTTATTTTACAAAAACTGGCAGTCAATGAGACTAACTATGGAAAGAACATGAAAGGAGATAACTCAGTACCTGAAAGAAAGCAGCGAAAATAAAGAAAAAGTTGGTACTAAAGCTATGTAGGTTGTCGACTATAGAAAGCGTAATATATAACACTGCTTTACAAATTTTTATTTTAAATTAACTACGATATGCTAAACACGAGAAAAATAAAATAAAAATTTTTGCATTTCGGCCATTGTCTATATAACGGTACGTTTGTGTTTTCGATGTATACTTCCCGTTAAAGCGCTTTCCACATTCCAAGGCTGGTTTAATTAAAGTGCTATTGTTTGAAAATATACAAAATTACGCGTCGAATAGTGGATAATTGACTTTGATCGGATAAAAAATGATTTAGTTATAGGGGATCAAATTTAATTTTTTTTAATATTTATCGTTTTTCACCAAGTGTTGTCTATTCGGAAGCTGTTTTGTACCAGATATGAAAAAATTCCTAGCTACATAAATATCTTTATTGAATAGTCTATTCGATTTAAAAAATTTTCAGCAATAATGGACCAAAATCGGATAAAAACTAAAAATGCTAAAAGAAAAAAACGAAAACAATAGCATTTCAATTGAACCATCAGTTGGAAGTAGGGAATAAACTAGGGATGTAACGAATACCGATACCAATACCGATATATCGGCGATACTTCAGATTTTCCGACACATCGGTCGATACTTTTAAAAGAAATTTCAGAGTTTTTTTCTGATAAATTATTTATCTTTTGTTAATTTTACCATGAACTAAACTCATTTCGTTATTTTTTAAATCTTATTAATATCAATTTTAAAAATTAATAATATTTTATGCTGTTATTTTGTAAAAAAATTATTTATTTTTGTTAATTTTACCATGAATTCAAATTCAATTCGTTGTTTTTTAAATCTTATTCCAGCAAAAAAAGACACTCCAAAGAAGTCATGAAAATGTAGAATTCGCGATCCGGAAATTATTTATTTTTTGTTAATTTTACCATGAATTCAAATTCAATTCGTTGTTTTTTAAATCTTATTCCAAAGAATTCATGAAAATGTAGAATTCGCGATCCGAAAGTTTTGCGAATTTGGACAATTTCTAATTAGTTTTACATATCCTTTCCATTGCAAGAAGTTCTGTTTTTCGATTACCAATCACCCAATTAGAAGCGATGCTAGGACAAATTTCTTTTTCCGTGTTCTATAATGATTTTTCCTCAAGGAAAAAGGATAAAAAATTATCCATTTTCACAATTTTTTTTAATGCGAATTTAAATTGAAAACTGTATTTTCATGTAAATTTAAGTGAATAAATATAAACTTTTAGAAGACTTTAGTAGTAGGGAACTGGGCTCACGACCCCACAGTAGGCCGACATTGCACAAAATTCACTCAAAATATTCCTTTGAAGTTTTGCCGAAATTTTAAAATTTGGGTAATTAAAATTTGAAATTTTAATTGTTAAATAAACAAAAGTGTAATTTGATGCCCGTGGGAAAAAAATGAAAGTGCCCTGTAGGCAAAATATGTAAAGTGAAGATTGTGAAAAATTATAGTGTGGGTAATGCTTTTTGGTGTTATAGACCTTTAGGGTGTTGTTCTAATGGGGTGATATTGAGACATTGGGTAGTGAGTTTGAAGCTTGAAAGTATTGCCTTACTATAGACAATGTGGTTCTTATGGGGTGATATTGAGACATTGGGTATTGAGTTTGGAGCTTGAAAGTATTGGCTTACTATAGACAATGTGGTTCTTATTTATTATATTCTTATTAGATTATATGTGGAAATAAAGAGTGTAGACAAGTTTGGTGACAACGTCACCAAACTTGTAGATAAAAAAGTCGGCTTGGGTTCCTACGGGGTTTATTGTGTCGCTATTATTATTTTTTTGTTCTTGATAATTTTTTGTGGTGCTTGTGTTTACATTGACTTTGTGCATGGCTGTGGGTGCGTGGATGTGTGGGGGGTGGGGGTGTGTGTGTTTCTTTTTTCTTATCTTTAGATTTGTGAAGAATGTGTGTATGTCGTTTCAAATGTCCGTCTTGTTTATTTCTTGGGATAATAATTTTAATATTTGTTCTACAGAATCATGTTTATTGCTTTGTTTATTCAGCTGCACATTTTTTGAGAGTGAGTCATCATTTGAAATGTCCGTCTGATTATTTTTTCTACAGAATTATTTTTATTGCTTTGTTTATTCAGCTGCACATTTTTTGAGAATGAGTCATCATTTGAAATGTCCGTCTGATTATTTGTTTTGCAGAATCATGTTTATGACTTTGTTTATTCAGCTGCACATTTTTTGAGAATGAGTCATCATTTGATAACAAAACTTCATTAGTCATCATTTATATAAAATAAAATATTACATAATGTTATGTTCTAGTTCTTGCTGTTGCTATGTATACATATGAATTTCATCAATCTCGTAATATCAATAAAAAATTAGACTTGATGCCTACTACGCGATTCTCATAGGATGTATATAAGTAGAAGAAATAATGAAGATTTTCATCGGTATATTCTGATATCTCAATAAGTGCGGTTGAAAGCAAAAAATCAATTAATAAACTATTTCATAGTGTTTTTACAATAGAACTAAATAAATTAAATAAAATAATTAAATAAAGTTAATTGTTACTAATTAAATAAATAGTTTGAAAACAAAAAAATTCATTAATAAAGAAGTTTATAGTGTTTTTGAAAAAAGGACTAAATAAATAAAATAAAATAATTGAATAAATTTGATTAAATAAATAAATAAAAAATGAGTTCTTCTGTATATCAATGTAATTTGTGTAATAAGGTATACAAATACCAAAAAGCGTTCTTGGATCACGTCGGAAATCATGGTCAATCATGTTAATTTCAGCGCGAATAATTCTTATTAAAGTCCACCCAGAGTCTCTTTCCTGGAATTCTGACATTTTATTATGAATGTCCTGAAATTGTTTTTCAATTAGGTCATCAACATTACTTCCCAGGCACAATAAATCCATTTTTGGTCTGTGTGAAATTTGACACAAGTCAATTTCTTCACCAACAATTTTTATGTACTCTCTAATAAGAGTTACACAGAATTTTAAAATATTATGTTTAACCAAACTTTTTTCAAGTCTCTCCTTGAAAATAGGTTTATTTTCCAGAACAAAGTCTTCAAATAGAAGATCATCTTTTTTGTTGGGAATTCCATATGTTGCAATATATTTTTTGAATGCACTGTTTATTTCATAATATTTTGGTTCTACATTCAAAGGAGTATTATCATATTTACCGCTGGGAGAATTTGAAGTATCCATGTCATCAAACCCAATATTATCTAGTTGTTGCTGTTGTTGTTGATGATGATGCTGCTGTTGTTGCTGATAATGTTGCTGCTGCTGTTGTTGTGGTTGTTGGTGTTGAGGATACCTGGAACTGTCCATAGACAAGGCATATTGATTATTCGAAACTGAAGGATAATAGTTGGGTATGTTATATTGCTGCTATTGCATTGGTGAAGTATATTGATAGGGAATAGGAAGATGATGTGGAATTTGTATGGGTACTGAAAACTGATTATTACATGACATTGGTAACGGATAGCTGGTAGACATACCGTATTGCTCATAATTCATTGGTAGCGGATATGGTTGGTACCGTAGAGAAGCTTGGTGCTGTCGTTGTTGTTCTCCATTTGAGTCCTGATTGATGATCACTTGACCTGGTTGACCATGATTTCCGACGTGATCCAAGAACGCTTTTTGGTATTTGTATACCTTATTACACAAATTACATTGATATACAGAAGAACTCATTTTTTTATTTATTTATTTAATCAAATTTATTCAATTATTTTATTTTATTTATTTAGTCCTTTTTTCAAAAACACTATAAACTTCTTTATTAATGAATTTTTTTGTTTTCAAACTATTTATTTAATTAGTAACAATTAACTTTATTTAATTATTTTATTTAATTTATTTAGTTCTATTGTAAAAACACTATGAAATTGTTTATTAATAGATTTTTTGCTTTCAACCGCACTTATTGAGATATCAGAATATACCGATGAAAATCTTCATTATTTCTTCTACTTATATACATCCTATGAGAATCGCGTAGTAGGCATCAAGTCTAATTTTTTATTGATATTACGAGATTGATGAAATTCATATGTATACATAGCAACAGCAAGAACTAGAACATAACATTATGTAATATTTTATTTTATATAAATGATGACTAATGAAGTTTTGTTATCAAATGATGACTCATTCTCAAAAAATGTGCAGCTGAATAAACAAAGCAATAAACATGATTCTGTAGAACAAATATTCAAATTATTATCCCAAGAAATAAACAAAACGGACATTTGAAACGACATACACACATTCTTCACAAATCTAAAGATAAGAAAAAAGAAACACACACACACCCCCATCCCCCACACATCCACGCACCCACAGCCATACACAAAGTCAATGTAAACACAAGCACCACAAAAAATTATCAAGAACAAAAAAATAATAATAGCGACACAATAAAGCCCGTAGGAACCCAAGCCTACACTCTTTATTTCCACATATAATCTAATAAGAATATAATAAATAAGAACCACATTGTCTATAGTAAGCCAATACTTTCAAGCTCCAAACTCACTACCCAATGTGTCAATATCACCCCATAAGAACCACATTGTCTATAGTAAGCCAATACTTTCAAGCTTCAAACTCACTACCCAATGTCTCAATATCACCCCATTAGAACAACACCCTAAAGGTCTATAACACCAAAAAGCATTACCCACACTATAATTTTTCACAATCTTCACTTTACATATTTTGCCTACAGGGCACTTTAATTTTTTTTCCCACGGGCATCAAATTACACTTTTGTTTATTTAACAATTAAAATTTTAAATTTTAATTACCCAATATTTAAAATTTCGGCAAAACTTCAAAGGAATATTTTGAGTGAATTTTGTGCAATGTCGGCCTACTGTGGGGTCGTGAGCCCAGTTCCCTAATACTGACTTTTAATAATTAAGCTATTAAGTTATTTAGAAGACTATTAGTTGATAAATGTCCTTTAAAAATCGATTTTTTAAAAAGCATGACGATTATTTTTTAAACTGATAAAGGAATTAAAAATTTTTTCTTGCTTTTTTACTAATTATCTGCATATTTTTAATACAGATTTTTTGGAAGCAAAGAAAATGTAGCTCCTTAAAAATTACTTCCAATTTTTTATACTGGGTTAATATCAATTTTAAATATTAATAACCTCTTACACTGTAATTTTGTATAAGAAAAAAAATTGCACTTGAGTTTTGTTAATCTAAACTTGAACTCAATTGCAATATTCGTATCGGTATCGGAATCGGTATCGGCGATATTTATTTTTAAATATCGGTATCGGATCGGCAAAACGGCGTATCGTTACATCCCTAGAATAAACGCCATTTTTCCAAAATTGTGTTATACACATTTTTGTTTACTTGAAACATAACTCTATTATATGTGTTAAAGACAAAAATTTAACACTTATATTTAATAGAATTTCATGCGACTAAAATAAGATTCAGTTTGAAGAAGGGAATAAATTCGGCCATTTATTCCCTTTTTTCAACTGATAATCAACAAAAACTGAATGCTTGTGCAATTAAGTTCAAAAATGTAAAACTTTAATAGCAAAAAGTCTGGTTTTTCTGTGATATTTGCTACTTCAGAATTGATTGTTGATTTTAAAAATTCATGGCAAAATTATTTAAAAAACACCTGTAAGTCAGTGAATAAGAAAAACCTATTCAAGATATCGAATTACAGACATTTTGAATACTACTCAAGTCAAAAAGGTTATATAAACGAATTCTGAATTTATAGATGGCTCTCTTAAAGACACTTTTTTGCCTTAGAAAAAGTATGTAAGCTCAAAATTACCATTTATAAAGGCATACACTTCCAAAATGCCAATAAATACGAAACAAATTAATGACATTCGAAAAATAAAACAATAAATTCCCCACGAATTCAAAGAATATGATATTATAATATTATCTATTGAACTACTACAACAAGCGAAACTGCTGAAAATGATGACGAATAAATGATATTAACTACTTCATTCATTATTTTTTAAAAATAAATATACCCTTGTTAAAAAATTGCCTTTTATTTATATATTTTTTGATCAGTTGGAAGAAGGGGATAAATCCAAGAAGTTCATTTGTGTATATATCAGTAAATATTAATATTTGGAAATCCGGTCTATTGCTATGCAATCATAATTAATAGTATCTCCATTTCATCCAAATGTTATAAAATGCTATGTGAAGAAAATAAAAAGTTATGAAGTTTTTTTCATTTATCTCTGTTCCATATTTTTGAATTTATTCTCTTCTTCCAACTGGTGGTTCAATTTACTAGCAAATCTTTTATTTATTAGTTTTGTTTTATTTTGATTTTTACTACATAGTGCATTTTTTAGTAAATTTAAAGGTTTGTGTTTTCTTTTTTTATTATACCATTTTCAGTTTTTATCCAATTTCGGTCCATTATGGCTTAATTTTTTTAATCGAATAGACTAGTAAAAAATAGTGTACAAATATGGATTTTGCTATTATTTGTGGTACAGCTTCCGAAGAGACAAAATTTTTTTATCCAATTAAAGCCAATTATCCACTATTCGATGCGCAATTTTTAAGTTTTTCAAATAATATATATGTAGGTAACTTTAATCGAACCAGCTTTTGACTCTGGGAAGTATGTATACATCGAAAAAACACAAATGTGCCGCTATCTGGAAATTGCCGAAATTAACAATTTTTCTTTACTTTTCTCGTCTTAAGCATATCTTAATCACCCTAAAAAATGCATTAGAAACTTTATACATTTTGCTTATAAAGCAGTGTAATGTAAAGATTCATTTTGCAACAAAAAAAAAAACACCCACTTAGTTCACTGCGTAAGGAAAATTGTCAAAGTATTCTTCATTTAGTAAAAAGTGAAAACTAATTGTTGAACACCATAAAAACTAATTTTTTACGTATTTCGTTTGCTTGGCACTTCAGATTTCAAAAACTTTCCGTTTCCACGAAATTTTACATACATACATACATAAATAAATGTACGGTATATTCTACTCTTACGTGCGCAGCATGTGGCGTAAGAATTAGCCCGATACTTTTTATGGTTTCTTTGTATAGCTGTCTAAACTTGGGCATATCGGCCATTTTTGAAAAATGCTCGTCATATTCAAGATTGAATAACTTTAGAGCCCGTCATCGGATGTTAATAAATTTTGTCTCATTCGAAATGTTTCAGTCTCTTCCTAATAAGTATTGATTACAAATGACATAGCTTCCCGCTAGAAAGTCCTCCAAAATGCCAAAGTATCATGAAAAAGGTATTTGTAATTTTCTTTATTTTTTAATCGACATCAAAAAAGAAGGAGGTTATGAATTCGTGTGTAGTTTTTATGTTTGTATTGGCATAACTCTGTCATTTGTGAACCGATTTTCAAAGTTATTTTTTGTTTGAAAGGGTTTGTTTGCTGTTTGGTCCCACAGTTTTTTTTTCGAAAATCGGCCGATTTGTTTTAAAGGTTTGCCTGCAGTTATGTTGCATAATTTTTTCCAAAAATTGGTGGGAAAGTTTGCTCCACCAAGCGTAAATCTGTTATATGTGAACAGATTTTCAAAATTCTTTTTCGAAAATCTGTAGGGCATTCCCCCTCCGCCAGCAATATTGATTTTCGCATAATCCTCAATATATGAACAAATTTTCAAAATTGAAATGAATTGCTGCCGTTTAATCCCATACAAGTGAAAATCTGGCGGACAAAGTGGTAGCCCGATATATTAACTATCACACAACTCCGACATTTCTTGACAGATTTTCAAAATATTTTATTTGAAAGGACATGAAGGGTCTGGTACTACGCAAAATTGCGGGCGAACACCCCATTTATAGACAAGCACATAATTTGATCTAACACAAAATCGCGTTGCTTTTGTAATTTAGTACATAAGATCCTTGCATTGAAGTCGGGGTTTTTTACATATGTAATTATGTTTATTACAGAGTTAACGACAACTGACAGGTCTTTATTGTACAAAGTCTTTAAGTAGGAATGAAAACGGATTCAAAAGTTACAGTTTTTTCTTTTTGATAACCCGCTCATTTCTATGAAAAACCTGTAGCAATAACTATGATGATCATATATAATGAATTAATATCGGATATGATATATTAATAAGCTCTAAATAGTTCTTGAAAAAAATCAAATACAAAATATGCGTGGCACCGCCCCCATATTTTATCATCATATACTTTTACGAGAACTAATTGTGTATGCGAAGTTTCATACGAATCGGATAAGTAGAAGTAGTTAAAATTAATATTTACTTTTCATGGGCGTGGCACTGCCCACTTTCTAAGCATAATGTTGTATTGTAACGATAACTAAAGCTGTGTGAAAAGTTTTATAAAGGGCAATATACACCATCAACATGCTTGACAAGAGTGGTAATAGTATGTGTGAAATTTCGTTAGTATTAGTGACACCGACGACGCTTGATGGAAAATCTACTTGGTTTTGATTTTTCGTCAAGCACACGTACACGAATCTGACATCAAGCTGATTGATTGTGTATTATGCCCTTAAGAATCGGTTCAGTAGAACTTGTTGAAAAAGAATATTTACTTTGCATGCGCGTGGCACATCCCAATTTTTTTATCCTGATGTAGTATTTGAACCACGCGCAGGCGATGTGTAGCCGTGCGCCACGACCACAAAGTAGAACAGAGACGAAGAAAATGAGTGATCAAAAATGAAAAACTCAGCTTTTTTCCCACTCGGGTATTGTAGAAAAGGGAGACATATTAAAGTGTAAATGAAGTGTTTTGTTTGCCTGTGCGTGTGTTTGTGCATCTGTTGTTGGTTCGGTAGCAAAAGTGGTTGAAAATTGTAGAAGCAGCAAAATGTATAAAAACTTTAAATAATGTGTATGAAATGTGGAATTGTAGTTTTTTCGTGTATAAAATAATAAATTTATCCATTTATTTATGAAATAAACAATTTGTTTTAATTGCAAACAATAAAAATTTTTATTCCGTTTTGTGAATATGCAATACTGGTGAAGACTCCAAAGCTTGCATATATGTTTCTTAGGGGAATTTCAATAAATAACCAAATGAGTGGTGCCAGAAATTGTCGGGGAAAAATCTTCATACTTCGGAAAAAATCTTAATTTTAGAAAAAAAATCTTCAAAAAATGTTTATGTGTAATATAAATATAATTCATGATTGCTAATTATATTAAAGTTTCTATATATACCTATGATCATATACATATACATACATATACATACAAATTAATATGTATAAGATTATAAGATCAAATATCTCTTTTGTCGCGTCTGTTTAGCCTGTGCCACGACGTTTGCCGATTACTTTTCAGCTATTTTTAAATTTTACATGCACGCAGCCGCCAATTTACATGTACACAACACAAGCAATCAAAATAAATAAGAACAAGAGCACAACAGTCATTTGTACCTTTCAACAATGCAATTAAACACCAACACACTTAAACAAAAAATTTTGTCTGATGTATTTAGTTTTCTCTTTGCCTGGCTCTGCTTTAAACAGACGCTTAATGTGGGTGTGTACAGTTTCATAAGAATCGGTTGAGTATAAGTAGTTGAAAACGAATGTATATTTACAATGTATGGGCGTGACCCCGCCACTTTTCAACGGGACCAATCTGGAACTACATCCTTTTGAATAGAGAAAAAAAATCCGAAATCGGTTCATAAATGGCGGAGTTTTGAGGAAACATACATATAAAAAAAGTACATGACGAATTTATATAACCTTTATCCTTTTTCTGAAGTCGGTTGAAAATAGAAAACTTCAAAAAAGTCTGAAAAACTTTTGCTTTTAGTGCATTTAATTTTTCTAAAACGATTTGTTTTAAATCGGGCCGATTTACAGAACAGGCAGCTATATAACAACTTTTTTAAATAAAACTAAAAAATTTAAATTCAGTGCCTTTTTTCAAGAATTACGCGTTTTTTTTTTACTTGCTTCACTGCTTTTTGAAATCTAAAAGTTGACAACGCTGAGTACCACCAACGGTAACGCTGAATATGGCCACACTAGTGAAGACTCCAAAGCTTGCATATATGTTTCTTTGGGGAATTTCAATAAATAACCAAATCAGTGGTGCCAGAAATTGTCGGGGAAAAATCTTCATTCTTCGGAAAAAATCTTAATTTTAGAAAAAAATCTTCAAAAAATGTTTATGTGTAATATAAATATAATTCATGATTGCTAATTATATTAAAGTTTCTATATATACCTATGGTCATGTATATACAAATTAATATGTAAACATCAAAACCCAAAATTCAATTCAAACAGGTTACTTATATTAAAATTATAATATATTAGAAGAAATTTATTTGGTGGTGTTTCAGCGTTGTCTATATGCATTTCATTGGTGCTTTAACAAATTGTCAGTAGACTTCAAACACACTTTTGAACAGTTGCTACTTTCAAAACCATTTGAGAATTTACAAATATGTAGATAATTTTCAAAAATAAGTACAGTAGGCTTTGAAACTTATGCAAAATTTTCAAATGGTTTTGAAAATCTGTAAATGTTCAAAAGTGTGTTCGAAGTCTACTGACGATTAGGTAAAGCACCAATGAAATGCATACAGCCAATGCTTAAACACCAGCAAATTTCATTTAAAATATAAATTTCTTATAATATATTAGTTATGTATGTAAGTTACATTGTACATTTATAAGATCAAATATATGTACAGTGCGCTCTCGGTTACAGCAACCCTCGATGATAGCAACCTCGATTATTGCAATAACTGATAGCTTTACATTGTAGATTCAGTGAATGTAACTTGGCAACAATTTGTGACTAATTGAACGCAACTTTTCAATTTTGTCGTCGGTTGTTTGGTTTTTTCTTTTTATTGACTTCAAAGAAGCTTCTTAAAAACTATGAGCCGATTTAACTGAATGTTAGTTATATTGTTTATTTTGTAAAATCATACAAATTTGCTATACATTTCTATATCAAAAATTTAAGTTTTAAAATTTTAAAACAAGAAATTGCTTAAAAATTTGTATGATTTTACAAAATAAACAATACAACATTTAGTTTGAATTAGCTCTATAACAAATACCCCATTAATCATATTTTTGTGCGTATTTTTTATATAATTTACTTATTGGGATTGCATTTGTTAATCTCTTTCTGTATTTCTTTTTATTAAAATTTACTTTTGAAAATATCCGTTCAACGTTTGCAGATGAATTAACTATACATATATAATTTAATGAAAATTTCTACAGCTTTGGAAAAACTAACTCACTATCTGCTCTAGTAATTTCAGATTGTGTGCCAAAAGTCTTCCGCAGTAATGTTTTCTAAATTTCGAAAATATTTATTAATATGCGGTGGAGCTATCTGAATTTGTCATCTAAATTTTGAACCTCAGTATTATCAATTAAATTTGGAAAATGTCTTCTTAGACTTTTTATGTATTTTTTGTACTAAACAACGCCATGATACATTTTTATAGCTATGCTATTTATGGCGGAGTACGAGCTAGAAATTGTGTTTCGTAACAAAAATAATCGACACTATTACAGTTATAAATTTCTTTTTGTTTTGGTTTGCTTGTACTTTAAGTTTATTTTTTTGTGATTGCTTCTTTCTGTTTTCATTTAATTTGTGAAGGTTTATGCAATCATTGATGTTGTTTTTGTGTTTAATATTTTGCTTGTAAAATATTTTGAAGCATACTTTAGGGTGGTCCTTTTTTAAATGATTGTATTTACCTTGCCGTGTTTGTGGAGTTTGGTTCAAATATAATAATTGAAAATTTACCCCCTTCCTTTTGACCGATTGCTCTGAAATTCTGTAAGCGCCTTTACTTTTGATGACAATTTAATGATATGATTTCAAAACAAGGCTGCGTCACGCCCATAAAAAGTTGTATTTAGTTTGAGCCCCTTCCTGTTAACATATTGTTCTGAGATTTGGTGGACACCTTTAGTTACGATGACTCTTTAATTTTGTAATTTAACTAAGGGCGGTGCCACGCCCTTAAAAAATAATACCTAATTTAGGCCCTTCCTGTTAACCGATTGATCTAAAATTTGGTAACCGCCTTTACTTTTGATGACAATACAATTTTGAGAGTATAACAGTGGGCTGCGCTACGCCCATAAAAAGTAATACACATTGACTTTTACCCCCTTTCTCTTGACCGATTTATTTGACTTATTAACAATCGCGAGCTTTTTAGCACATGGGTGAAAAACATTTTAAGTTTTATGGTTTTATTGTAATGAAACTTAATATTGATGCAGATAATGCACTAAAAGCTAAAAAATAATTACGTGGTACCAGATACCAGATACCAGCTACCACACCACTCTCCTCACCAGTGTTACCAGGAGCTGGGGGAAAAAAGCTAAATCGGTCTTTTTAAAAGGCTAGAAAAGGGTAAATCGTACCAAAATAAAAGCTAAAAAAAGTTCAAATATTTGTTATTGAAAACTCAATCAATATTTATTATTTAATAAGTAAAAATACATACACATAGTTTTGTAACACTATGCAACAAGAAAAATAACAAGGAGTACCAATATATATTTTGATATGTTATGGACAAAATTTTAAATTCAATGGATACGTTTTCTTTTAATATTCTTGGTTAAATTTGGAATTTTTTCCGGAATACGCGTCGACTTAGTGAAAGTTGCATGTAAAAAAAAACAAAATATCATAAACCTAAAAAAATTGTTTTTGTTTATCGTACAAAACCAACCATTTTTAAAAGAGAGAGCGACGCCTTTAAATTCTCACGTTTATATCATTTTAGAAATGTAATGAAAATAAAAACAGTTTTTGAAACTTTGGTTTTGGTTTAATGCAAATTTTCACTTTTTCGACGCGTTTTTTGGAATAGCCATCATTATTTACTCATATACTACTCAGAATTATTCAGAGAATAATGATGAAAAACTAACTTTCTTAAAGTTAAACTGGAAAATTTTCTTTTTTTTAAATTTTAATTAATCGAAAACCGCAAAAATTTACCATGTTTATTACGTTATGATAAAGCCACATACAGTACAAATAAAATAAGCTTTTTCTGATGAAAATTTATCTATAAATATTAATTTTATTCACAATAAAGTTAAATTGCAAAAAATCGAGTTTACAATCCCCTAAAATGAATGCCAGACGTAAACTTTCAAAACGCCGATCCTCGTATATGTATATCTTTTTGGTGGCCTCCACCAGAATCGCTCGTTAGAACGCAGTTATTTAAAATAAATTGATTTGTCTTACAGTGTAAATATTCGCAATTTATAAAAAATTAGGTGGATTCACTTTATTTTTAAACGGCTTAAGTGCAATTTTACTCAAAGTTTTTTAGTTTTTTTAGTGAAATTGAACTATCTCTTTCTAAGTTATGATGAACTCGGTCAACCAGTCTGTTGAAAAATCCCAAATTTTCGAGATAAAAAATTAAGTAAAACTTATCCATAGAATTTTAAATTTCGACTGTTTTTGTAGTAAAGCTCACGACAAAAACTAAACAGAGTGTAAAAATAATTTTGTTACCATTTTATAGAGAAGTGTCCAGTGTAACAAAAAAATTCATTTGTCGCAAAAATTTATATTAAAATGCCTTAAAAACAAGAAAACTAGAAATAAATGTTTATTCATTTATAGCAAAAGTTTACATTAATACAAATGCCTTAATAATTAGAAAACTAGAAATATGTTTTTATAATGTAGAGAATATATTTACCCTTTTTGAGGCTGAATGAAAAATAAACTGGCAACGCTGCTCCTCACCAACATAGGGCAAGTCATGCCAAAACAATTTTACCTTGAGTCTTCAATTTAAAGAATAAAGTCCCCAAAAATCCACCTTTCAAAAAGAAAAATCCCCAAAATAATTTTGTTTAAAATAAACACTACATTTCAAATAAAAAATATTTATTTCTACCTATCATAATAATTGAGGGGGGTGAAAAGCAAAAGGGTACAAGTGCCAATACTAAAAAAATTTTGTTATATTTCCTACATAATACCAATATCTATCACTCTACAAAAATGCAGACTTGTACGATGACATCAAAAGACGGTATGTATAGAAACCAAAAATATTATGTATGAAATGAATGCGAACAAAAAACTTTGAAGCTTAATTACTCAGAATTTTCTGTTTTGCACGTTTACCCTTTTGCTTTTAAGCCCATCAATTGTGATATTAAAATTGTTAACTAATAATAAGTGCTAACTAATAATAAGTGCGAGATTTATACTGAATTTTTGTGAAATTTGTTTCAAGAAGTTTTTTTATTTGTTGGTAAGCGTTGCGAACATCTAGTAGAGTAAAAATGTTACAACCTATTTTTTTACACCGAAAGCTTCTCTATCGAATCTTTTAGCACGTAAAAAACATTTATAAAGCCATCGTATGAATTCATTCCAAGTGATGTGGAAATGTTTCTCTAAAATCATTGTGACAAAAAAGGATATTATAAACATTTTCGAATTTTTCCAGTTTTAATGTTTAAGCAATTAAAAAAATATTTTTTTTTGAAACAAGTTTTTGAAACAGTTTCACATGTCTTAGAAAAGTCGCGCTACCATTTTAGCGATTTTCAGATTTTGTCATTATCGCAATTAAAGTTATTTTAATGGGGCTTTCGTCATTAAGAATATTTTATTGATTTAAAACAGTTTTTCCGATTTTAGTAAGCAGTTGCAAAATTTAATCATTCTTGTCATAAACTTAGTACTCTGTTCGAATTTGCGAAAAATGTGCTATTATTTCGCATGAAGACTGAAAATGTTGTAGATACATTTCATATGTTTATCACAAAATAAACAGAGTACTACGTCAGCAACAATTTTTCTTGAGCAATTCGTGTAAATTTTGTTATATGGACTTTTGACAGCACTTCGCACGAAATGATGAACAGAGTACCATGCTATATGGAGCAATCTCAGCAAAATTGGCATGAAGGTAAATTAGCCAACGGTAGCACTGGAATTTGTTGTGATTACCATCAAAGCAATTATCGTATGAAAATTTCTCAACCGATTTTAATAAATAAGAACTGCGATCAATAAATAATAATAAAGCCACCGATCAAGAGGGGATAAGCATGAGAAGTGGTGGATGGGAGTGTTCTTGTTCTTGGAATATTGATCATGTCTGCTTCTTAGTTGCGAACTTAGCCTATATAAATTAAAAAGGCAATTAGTTCCAAATAATCACATTAAATTATCTGACTGGTTTTATGTCGTGTGACATGGTAAAACGTTTCACGATTTCATGCAAAAAAGTGGTGGAACTCACCTTAAAAAAATTTTTGTAGTATGGTTACTTACTTATTAGATTTTCAAACGTAACTTCCTCATGAACTGCCATTAAATATACACAATAATTTACTTGAAAAATATGTGATTCATAGTTAAAGACTGGTACTATGTTAAAATTTGTGAAAAATGTTGGGCAACATTGATTATTTCATACGAGAAATTTGACATGTACGTTTGCTATAATCTTCATGTGTTTGTTGTAAATTTCATGCGAAAAAAGTGCCTCTCATATTATTTCGAATGAAAACTTAAAATGTTGCCAATACATTTCATATGTTTTCCTTTTGAAAAACAGAGTACTGCTAATGCAACATTTTTTCATGAATAATTCATGGCAATTTTTTTATGTGTTTTGACAGCATTTCACGTGAAATGTTGAACACAATATCATGCTTAAATTACAAAAGAACATGTACTATTTAATATTAAAAAAATTCCCCAAATCCCTCCCCATGAAAATCTGTCCACAAATAAAAGTTGAAATCCCCAGTTTGGGACCAAATCCCCTCATCTGTCTACACTGCATAGGGCATTGATCAGACCATGATACAATTAACAGATACTCGCAGTTCTACAACAATAGAACATTTGTTGTAGACATACTTTAATAGTTGTCAAAAAACTTTGAAAGACGGGTGAAAGCATCAGCGCAACTAGCTAAAGTTTGATGGCGGCGATGAAATTATGAGCATTGCATCAGTCAACTAAGATTGCCATTTAGGCGAGTAAGGTCAGCTGATCTACTGCGAGTACCTGTTAATTGTATCATGGATCAGACTAAAATAAAACCGTGGGGCGCGTCGAATTTCTGTTATCTTTAGTCAACAATGCCCTGCGATTATATTGTAGTCTGATCAATGAAATATGTTGGTGAGGAGCAGCATTGCCAGTCTATTTTTCACTTAGCCTGCAAAAGGCTAAATTTATTCTCTACATTTTAAAAACTTATTTCAAGTTTTCTTGTTTTTAAGGCATTTTAATATAAATTTTTGCTATAAATAAATATAAGTATTTTGTTGAACTGGACACTTTTCTCTATAAAATGTTGTGTACCAAAATTATTTTTACATTCTTTACGAATTTTCTTTCTATTTTATTTGATAAAAGGGAAAAATTATTTGATTTATTGTTTGTTTAAGTTAATCTATAATCATCTTTTCACATAGACAAACAGCATAGCTATAACCGGGTGTCCCAAGACACCACTCGTCTTTTTTTAATTTCTATTTATGTTGTATTTTAACATACTGTACACACGTATTTGTTTTTGTTCGAGTAAAAAGTTAGGAAATAAGTGCATATGTTATTGTTAGTTAGTGCATATTTCGCGGTTTTTATGTCATATTTTAGGTACCTAAAGTACTTGTTTTTAATGCATGAAGTCCTTGTCCTTTTATACCCTTTCAGCTTCAGAAAATGATTATCCTCGACCCGTTTAAACTTCAAATTGTTTTATCGGCTTAGAAAGATAAAAAATGTATTAAAAACTAACATTTCGCGGGAAAGTAAATTATAAAATTAATCAGAAACCTATTCTGATTAGGTATTTCTCTTGGACAAATTTAGTATTGCAGCAATTATTTGATAATGGTACAATATTTCCGTTAATTTTTTTCGCATAGATTTCACGTAATGCATATTCTTTATTTATTAATATATCCCATTTTATTAGTAGTTTGAGCAATAGTTTTTGATAGAACTGCCAAAAAATGTTAAATCTAATCAGATGAGCGGCAGTTTATGTTTAGTAATCTTTATTTTGTAAAAATAAATAACCTTTTTTTACATTTCTTCTTGTTATTAAAGTTGTAATTTTTTTTCAGAAATTCCCTTTTTGTGACCCTTTTATTTTCAAAATCCCCTTTTTGTGTCCCTTTTTGAAAATTTTCAATGGTAACGCTGGTTATGTAGTTAACACTGCGTCTTCACGTAGCAATATTTATTGCTGAGCACAAGCGAAAACGTCGGCAGAATAATTTTATTTTTTTGCCTCTTGTTTGAAGCGGAGAACACGTATCGCAATTTTTTCCATAATTTTTACACATTCATGGGGCAGGTAGTGTCTAATATATACAGCTCCAATGTAAAAATACAACAAATTTGTCTTTATTTGTTCTTATTTTATTTTTTCTGATAATGTCTTTTTATATTTTGCCCGAATTTGCTATTTTGCTAAAATAAATAAAAAATACAACAAAAGTGACAGCAGATTGCTTAGCAATAATTGCTCGAGCAATCAGCAGAGCAATCATTGCGCAATGGATTGCCACTCATGGCAATCTGCGGTCCACACGTAGCAATTGTTATACTCAATTGTTATAAGCAACCAAATTTGACGTTTGTGGCAATAAATATTGCTACGTGGAGACCCCACGTAAAATTTTGTATATGTGAGCTAAGAGAGCAGCTGAACGTAGTAGCGTTCGTGATAAATAACTTCAAAAACCATGGATGAAATTAGCGATTTTTTCTTTAAAAGTGTATAAATTCTCCTGCAGTTAAATTTGTAGGACTTAAAAAACATATCGTTACTAATTTCTATGAAATATATACATATGCAAACGTATCGGTAGCGGAGAATTATTATTCGCGATTATATAAATTACGGTGTTCATTATAACCGAACTCCAAGGTACGTACATATACTTTGCTTGAACATATATTTAGATAATATGTAACAGGGATGATAAGTGAAAAAATTCATTTCATACATATGAGCCTCTAAAATAGTACTTTTTCGGCTCACATAGTACTAATATCTTTTTGAGTTGTTGTAACCAAGTACGACACTCGATTTTGATTGGTTTTATGTGCTCATTGTGTCAAAGGTCCAAAAATAACTTTATTTTCTACAAATATATTTGATAAATTCTTACCATAATCAAATAATTTAAATGTCAATTCTCAATGAAACTTCACTTCTGCCATATGACAAGGAACCTACTTACTAATTTTTTTATTCTTATAAACTTGAAGTTTGCTAAAAAAATTTTAATTCGTTCACAATGGATAAACAAGCCGTTTCTTCGATTAAAATTTGAAATCCGACATTTCTGTGGTTTTCTTCAATAAATGCGTAAGTCGACTTACGTAGATTTTAAGTTATTATTGCGAAATACCTCTATTTTTAGAGCTCTTTCTATGAGAGTAAACATTTTCGATATATCATGGATTAGTCTCGATATTTCTCATGTAGAACGACCTGACTTCTATTTTTATTCCATAAATTTTCAGCAATAATGACTTAAGTGTTCCTGTGTGAATGATTATTTAAACACACAAGATACGATATCTAAACACATTTTGAAATCTTTTTAAATATTTTGTTCAATTTTGCTTAGTAAATGTTATTTATGTCGACATATACGGTTTTATGCAACCTTACTAGGATCTCGTTCTTACGTTCTTTTTTTCTGAAATTTTTACACAAAGTTATTTTGGAAAATATATGCCGCGTGTTAAAAAAATCAAAGATGTTCATACCGTGGACACAATTTCAGAAATATGTTGTTTTTGCTCTACTGAAAAGATCAGTTTTAAGACATACGAATTTATTCAAGAAAACCAATGATATGTTTATAGAATATGGAGTTTGACATTAAGCTACTGTTGGTATTTTGCATAAACACTAGCAAGCAAATATTATAAGCTGTTCTCTCAAGACCACTTCTTATATATTCTCCTTAAAAAAGTACACAAATCCACTAACGAAATAACTGCCTAAGCAGGCTTAAGAGAGAATTTAGTTAAAGGCCAAAGTAGAGATAATTATGGAATAATCAATGGATACCACCCAACAAGTTGTGAAAATTTTTAAATAGTACCAAATGAGTAACGGGGGTACCATCGTACTTTTTTGCTTTTATTAGTACCAAAAAAAGTACAATTGTACCAGCTTTATCATCCCTGATATATAATATTAATTTGCTAGTGAAGCATCATTGGTAGCTTGCTAGTGTATTACTTAAGTCTCATTTTGGTCATAAATCTGTTAGTACAAGATGTTGAGGTTTTAAGGCCATGTCAGATGAAACTTTTGCTTCGCGTTGCGTTACAGATTCGCTTTGACATATAAGATGAAATGTACATACTTAAGGCCGGGACACATAGAATCCGTCGTACGTTATACGTCGCCTTTTTCAACTGACAACTAAAGGCCGGGACACATAGAGTCCGTCGTGCGTTATACGTCGCCTTTTTCAACTGACAACTAATTTGAACTACATGTTTTCTTATGAGCTTAAGGCCGAGACACATAGAATCCGTCATACGTTATACGTCGCGTTTTTCAACTGACAGCTAAGTTAAAATACATGTTTTCTTATGAACTTGATCACATACAGTACTTCTCCGTCAACGCAAAGTACAAAGTTGGCCAACTTTTAACTTTTAACGTACGTTGAGTACTTTGACAACAATTGTTTGATTTGTTCTTTGTTGTGGGTTTGTTTTTCGCTGAAAAATAAAATAATTTATATTAAAATTTATTCGATTGTATAAAGTTTTGGTGCTTTGTTATAAAAAAATAAAGAAATTAAGAATTAAAATAAAGAATTAAAGAAATTAAAATTAATAAATAAATAACAGCTGATTTTCTCTCCGTTAACAAAGTACTCATTGTGCCAACATTATCCGTCATTCCGTTAACGTCAGTTGAAAAAGGCAACGGATGACGTATGACGGATTCTATGTGCCCCGGCCTTTAGTCACATTCGGTACGTTTCCGTCAACGCAAAGTACTAAAGTTGGCCAACTTTTAACTTTTAACGTACGTCGAGTACTTTGACAGCTATCAGTTGGTTTTTTGCTTTGTTTCGATTTAGTATTTCTGCTGTTTGGCACCAAAAATTAAATAAAACAATAAAAATAAATAAATAAAATCAAATCAAATTTAGCTGCAGAAACATGCGAAGAAAAAACAGTTGTTTTATATCCGTCAACAAAGTACTCATTGTGTCAACCTCCTCCGTCGTTACGTTAATGTCAGTTGAAAAAGGCGACGTATAACGTACGACGGATTCTATGTGCCCCGGCCTTAAGTTGAAATACATGTTTTCTTATGAGCTTAGTCACATTCGGTACGTTTCCGTCAACGCAAAGTACTAAAGTTGGCCAACTTTTAACTTTTAACGTACTTCGAGTACTTTGACAGCTATCAGTTGGTTTTTTGCTTTGTTTCGATTTAGTTTTTTCTGCTGTTTGGCACCAAAAATTAAATAAAACAATAAAAACAAATAAAATAAATAAATAAAATCAAATCAAATTTATCTGCAGAAACATGCGAAGAAAAAACAGTTGTTTTAATATCCGTCAACAAAGTACTTATTGTGTCAACCTCCTCCGTCGTTACGTTAATGTCAGTTGAAAAAGGCGACGTATAACGTACGACGGATTCTATGTGCCCCGGCCTTAAAGTCCGGGACACATAGAATCCGTCGTACGTTACACGTCGCCTTTTTCAACTGACAACTAAGTTGAAATACATGTTTTCTTATGAGCTTAGTCACATTCGGTACGTTTCCGTCAACGCAAAGTACTAAAGTTGGGCAACTTTTAACTTTTAACGTACGTCGAGTACTTTGACAGCTATTAGTTGGTTTTTTGCTTTGTTTCGATTTAGTTTTTTCTGCTGTTTGGCACCAAAAATTAAATAAAACAATAAAAACAAATAAAATAAATAAATAAAATCAAATCAAATTTAGCTGCAGAAACATGCGAAGAAAAAACAGTTGTTTTTATATCCGTCAACAAAGTACTCATTGTGTCAACCTCCTCCGTCGTTACGTTAATGTCAGTTGAAAAAGGCGACGTATAACGTACAACGGATTCTATGTGCCCCGGCCTTAAGTTGAAATACATGTTTTCTTATGAGCTTAGTCACATTCGGTACGTTTCCGTCAACGCAAAGTACTAAAGTTGGCCAACTTTTAACTTTTAACGTACGTCGAGTACTTTGACAGCTATCAGTTGGTTTTTTGCTTTGTTTCGATTTAGTTTTTTCTGCTGTTTGGCACCAAAAATTAAATAAAACAATAAAAACAAATAATATAAATAAATAAAATCAAATCAAATTTAGCTGCAGAAACATGCGAAGAAAAAACAGTTGTTTTAATATCCGTCAACAAAGTACTCATTGTGTCAACCTCCTCCGTCGTTACGTTAATGTCAGTTGAAAAAGGCGACGTATAACGTACGACGGATTCTATGTGCCCCGGCCTTTATTCGAAACATGCTACATAAAGCACTTTTAACGCAGCGTGAAGCGAAAAGTTCGGCAACTCTCATCTTTTTGCTTGCTTGACAATCAGCTGGAATAATTTTCTTTTATTATATTGCCAAACGAAATATATCGTGCGTTTAGTTTAAATCTGTTTTAATAAGAGGTAAATGTGTATGTACCATTTTATTTATTTATTTTTATGCCGAAAGAAAAAATAAATAGCAAAATTATCAACTACTTTTTTTGGTAAACGAGCAATGCGCGAGTGTTGTCAAAGTTTTCATTGTGTCATACACCTTTTGCTTTACACTTTTCTATCAAAGTTAGAAACGTCACGCAAAGCGACAAAGTTGTATCTGACACGGCCTTTAAACTTATTTGTTACTCTGGCGTCTCTTCAGTTGTCGAATAAATCTTTCGCCTTTTACTAAAGATTTCCGTGGAGAGGAGCATTCTAATGAGTCTTTAAAAATTTTTTTGCAAGGCTCGACCGGTTGGTTGGGCCAATTAATGATATATTTGAACCAAGGTATATTGAACAGCTACCACTACAAGAACAGCTGTTTTTTAGTAAATTTGAGAATGTTGCGCCACACAGCAATAGATTTTGACACATGGCTGGGAGTTTTCTATTAACAACGGGCATGTGTGTTAGTAAATTTGAGAGAGCTTATGAATGTGTGCGACTCACAGTTAATGGTTTTGACCATAGCTGCCAGAAATGACGATTTTTTACGATATGGCAAAAAACGATATGACATACTGTGTTGTCATATCGTAAGGTTTTTACGATATGACAACACTGAGAAAGCCATAAGGCCGAGACACATAGAATCCGTCATACGTTATACGTCGCCTTTTTCAACTGACAGCTAAGTTAAAATACATGTTTTCTTATGAACTTGATCACATACAGTACTTCTCCGTCAACGCAAAGTACAAAGTTGGCCAACTTTTAACTTTTAACGTACGTTGAGTACTTTGACAACAATTGTTTGATTTGTTCTTTGTTGTGGGTTTGTTTTTCGCTCAAAAATAAAATAATTTAAATTAAAATTTATTCGATTGTATAAAGTTTTGGTGCTTTGTTATAAAAAAATAAAGAAATTAAGAATTAAGAATTAAAATAAAGAATTAAAGAAATTAAAATTAATAAATAAATAACAGGTGATTTTCTCTCCGTTAACAAAGTACTCATTGTGCCAACATTATCCGTCATTCCGTTAACGTCAGTTGAAAAAGGCAACGGATGACGTATGACGGATTCTATGTGCCCCGGCCTATACACTGTGAATGGCTTCCTCAGTGTTGTCATATCGTAAAAACCTTACGATATGACAATAGTCTAAAACCTTTTTGAATTGTTGTAACCAAGTAATTCACACGATTTTTATTGATTTTATGTGCTCACTGTGTCAAAGATATCAAATAAGGCTTTGTTTTCTAAAAGCGTTTTTGATAAATTCTTTTTCAAATAAGGTGGCACAAATCAAATAATTTTAATTTTAATTTAACTCAATGAAACTTCACTTCTGCCATATAACAAGGAACCTACTTATTAATTTCTTTATTCTTATAAACTTGAAGTTTGCTAAAAACTTTAAAGTTCGTCCACAATGGATAAATAAGCCATAGCACAAGATATTTTTTCTAATAAAATTTTAAATCCGACATTTCCGTGGTTTTCTTAAATAAATGCGTAAGTCGATTTACGCAGATTTTAAGTTATTAATAGCTCTATTTTAAGCGTTTAAATTTTCGGGATCCAATCCACTTGCAAGCTACCAATGCGTCACTAGCAAATTAATATTACATATTATCTAAATATATGTTCAAGCAAAGTATATGTACGTACCATGGAGTTCGGTTATAACGAACACCGTATTTTCTAATAATTGCGAATAATAATTCTCCGCTACCGATACGTTTGCTTATGTATATATTTCATAGAAATTAGTAACGATATGTTTTTTAAGTCCTACAAATTTAACTGCAGGAGAATTTATACACTTTTAAAGAAAAAATCGCTAATTTCATCCATGGTTTTTGAAGTTATTTATCACGAACGCTACTACGTTCAGCTGCTCTCTTAGCTCAAATATACATAATCTTACGTGCGGTCTCCACGTAGCAATATTAATTGCCACAAACGTCAAATTTGGTTGCTTATAACAATTGAGTATAATAATTGCTACGTGTGGACCGCAGATTGCCATGAGTGGCAATCCATTGTGCAATGATTGCTTGAGCAATTATTGCCAAGCAATCTGCTGTCACTTTTGTTGTATTTTTTATTTATTTTAGCAAAACAGCAAATTCGGGCAAAATATAAAAAGACATTATCAGAAAAAATAAAATAAGAACAAACAAAGACAAATTTGTTGTATTTTTACATTGGAGCTGTATATATTAGGCACTACCTGCCCCATGAATGTATAAAAATTGTGGAAAAAATTGCGATACGTGTTCTCCGCTTCAAACAAGAGGCAAAAAAAATAAAATTATTCTGCCGACGTTTTCGCTTGTGCTCAGCAATAAATATTGCTACGTGAAGACGCAGTGTTAACTACATAACCAGCGTTACCACTGAAAATTTTCAAAAAGGGACACAAAAGGGGATTTTGAAAATAAAAGGGTCACAAAAAGGGAATTTCTGAAAAAAAGTGACAACTTTAATAACAAGAAGAAATGTAAAAAAAGGTTATTTATTTTTACAAAATAAAGATTACTAAACATAAACTGCCGCTCATCTGATTAGATTTAAAATTTTTTTGGCAGTTCTATCAAAAACTATTGCTCAAACTACTAATAAAATGGGATATATTAATAAATAAAGAATATGCATTACGTGAAATCTATGTGAAAAAAATTAACGGAAATATTGTACCATTATCAAATAATTGCTGCAATACTAATTTTGTTCAAGAGAAATACCTAATCAGAATAGGTTTCTGATTAATTTTATAATTTACTTTCCCGCGAAATGTTAGTTTTTAATACATTTTTTATCTTTCTAAGCCGATAAAACAATTTGAAGTTTAAACGGGTCGAGGATAATCATTTTCTGAAGCTGAAAGGGTATAAAAGGACAAGGACTTCATGCATTAAAAACAAGTACTTTAGGTACCTAAAATATGACATAAAAACCGCGAAATATGCACTAACTAACAATAACATATGCACTTATTTCCTAACTTTTTACTCGAACAAAAACAAATACGTGTGTACAGTATG
The DNA here is from genome assembly GCA_956483635.1 of Panzeria rudis. Classification (NCBI taxonomy): domain Eukaryota; kingdom Metazoa; phylum Arthropoda; class Insecta; order Diptera; family Tachinidae; genus Panzeria; species Panzeria rudis. Next base: position 111,404,300 of record OY101448.1, on the reverse strand, counting down.
TTAAAATACAACATAAATAGAAATTAAAAAAAGACGAGTGGTGTCTTGGGGACACCCGGTTATAGCTATGCTGTTTGTCTATGTGAAAAGATGATTATAGATTAACTTAAACAAACAATAAATCAAATAATTTTTCCCTTTTATCAAATAAAATAGAAAGAAAATTCGTAAAGAATGTAAAAATAATTTTGGTACACAACATTTTATAGAGAAAAGTGTCCAGTTCAACAAAATACTTATATTTATTTATAGCAAAAATTTATATTAAAATGCCTTAAAAACAAGAAAACTTGAAATAAGTTTTTAAAATGTAGAGAATAAATTTAGCCTTTTGCAGGCTAAGTGAAAAATAGACTGGCAATGCTGCTCCTCACCAACATATTTCAATGATCAGACTACAATATAATCGCAGGGCATTGTTGACTAAAGATAACAGAAATTCGACGCGCCCCACGGTTTTATTTTAGTCTGATCCATGATACAATTAACAGGTACTCGCAGTAGATCAGCTGACCTTACTCGCCTAAATGGCAATCTTAGTTGACTGATGCAATGCCCATAATTTCATCGCCGCCATCAAACTTTAAAATGTATATAGATTCCTTTCTCTACGGTATTTAACATATCCTTATACAGCTAGTTGCGCTGATGCTTCCACCCGTCTTTCAAAAGGCCGGGGCACATAGAATCCGTCGTACGTTATACGTCGCCTTTTTCAACTGACATTAACGTAACGACGGAGGAGGTTGACACAATGAGTACTTTGTTGACGGATATTAAAACAACTGTTTTTCTTCGCATGTTTCTGCAGATAAATTTGATTTGATTTTATTTATTTGTTTTTATTGTTTTATTTAATTTTTGGTGCCAAACAGCAGAAAAAACTAAATCGAAACAAAGCAAAAAACCAACCGATAGCTGTCAAAGTACTCGACGTACGTTAAAAGTTAAAAGTTGGCCAACTTTAGTACTTTGCGTTGACGGAGAAGTACTGTATGTGATCAAGTTCATAAGAAAACATGTATTTTACCTTAGCTGTCAGTTGAAAAAGGCGACGTATAACGTATGACGGATTCTATGTGTCCCGGCCTAAAGGCCGGGGCACATAGAATCCGTCATACGTCATCCGTTGCCTTTTTCAACTGACGTTATCGGAATGACGGATAATGTTGGCACAATGAGTACTTTGCTAACGGAGAGAAAATCAGCTGCTATTTATTTATTAATTTTAATTTTTTTAATTCTTTATTTTAATTCTTAATTTCTTTATTTTTTTATAACAAAGCACCAAAACTTTATACAATCGAATAAATTTTAATTTAAATTATTTTATTTTTGAGCGAAAAACAAACCCACAACAAAGAACAAATCAAACAATAGTTGTCAAAGTACTCAACGTACGTTAAAAGTTGGCCAACTTTGTACTTTGCGTTGACGGAGAAGTACTGTATGTGATCAAGTTCATAAGAAAACATGTATTTTAACTTAGCTCTCAGTTGAAAAAGGCGACGTATAACGTATGACGGATTCTATGTGTCTCGGCCTTAAAGTTTTTTGACAACTATTAAAGTATGTCTACAACAAATGTTCTATTGTTGTAGAACTGCGAGTACCTGTTAATTGTATCATGGTCTGATCAATGCCCTATGCAGTGTAGACAGATGAGGGGATTTGGTCCCAAACTGGGGATTTCAACTTTTATTTGAGGACAGATTTTCATGGGGAGGGATTTGGGGAATTTTTTTAATATTAAATAGTACATGTTCTTTTGTAATTTAAGCATGATATTGTGTTCAACATTTCACGTGAAATGCTGTCAAAACACATAAAAATATTGCCATGAATTATTCATGAAAAAATGTTGCATTAGTAGTACTCTGTTTTTCAAAAGGAAAACATATGAAATGTATTGGCAACATTTTAAGTTTTCATACGAAATAATATGAGAGGCACTTTTTTCGCATGAAATTTACAACAAACACATGAAGATTATAGCAAACGTACATGTCAAATTTCTCGTATGAAATAATCAATGTTGCCCAACATTTTTCACAAATTTTAACATAGTACCAGTCTTTAACTATGAATCACATATTTTTCAAGTAAATTATTGTGTATATTTAATGGCAGTTCATGAGGAAGTTACGTTTGAAAATCTAATAAGTAAGTAACCATACTACAAAAATTTTTTTAAGGTGAGTTCCACCACTTTTTTGCATGAAATCGTGAAACGTTTTACCATGTCACACGACATAAAACCAGTCAGATAATTTAATGTGATTATTTGGAACTAATTGCCTTTTTAATTTATATAGGCTAAGTTCGCAACTAAGAAGCAGACATGATCAATATTCCAAGAACAAGAACACTCCCATCCACCACTTCTCATGCTTATCCCCTCTTGATCGGTGGCTTTATTATTATTTATTGATCGCAGTTCTTATTTATTAAAATCGGTTGCGAAATTTTCATACGAGAATTGCTTTGATGGTAATCACAACAAATTCCAGTGCTACCGTTGGCTAATTTTCTTTATGCCAATTTTGCTGAGATTGCTCCATATAGCATGGTACTCTGTTCATCATTTCGTGCGAAGTGCTGTCAAAAGTCCATATAAAAATGTACACGAATTGCTCACGAAAAATTGTTGCTGACGTAGTACTCTGTTTATTTTGTGATAAACATATGAAATGTATCTACAACATTTTCAGTCTTCATGCGAAATAATAGCACATTTTTCGCAAATTCGAACAGAGTACTAAGCTTATGACAAGAATGATTAAATTTTGCAATTGCTTACTAAAATCGGAAAAACTGTTTTAAATCAATAAAATATTCTTAATGACGAAAGCCCCATTAAAATAACTTTAATTGCGATAATGACAAAATCTGAAAATCGCTAAAATGGTAGCGCGATTTTTCTAAGACATGTGAAACTGTTTCAAAAACTTGTTTCAAAAAAAATATTTTTTTAATTGCTTAAACATTAAAACTGGAAAAATTCGAAAATGTTTATAATATCCTTTTTTGTCACAATGATTTTAGAGAAACATTTCCACATCACTTGGAATGAATTCATACGATGGCTTTATAAATGTTTTTTACGTGCTAAAAGATTCGATAGAGAAGCTTTCGGTGTAAAAAAATAGGTTGTAACATTTTTACTCTACTAGATGTTCGCAACGCTTACCAGCAAATAAAAAAACTTCTTGAAACAAATTTCACGAAAAATTCAGTATAAATCTCGCACTTATTATTAGTTAGCACTTATTATTAGTTAACAATTTTAATATCACAATTGAGGGGCTTAAAAGCAAAAGGGTACACGTGCAAAACAGAAAATTCTGAGTAATTAAGCTTCAAAGTTTTTTGTTCCCATTCATTTCATACATAATATTTTTGGTTTCTATACATATCGTCTTTTGATGTCATCGTACAAGTCTGCATTTTTGTAGAGTGATAGATATTGGTATTAAGTTTTGATTCCTGCATATAACAAAATTTTTTTAGTATTGGCACTTGTACCCTTTTGCTTTTCACCCCTCTCAATTAATATGATAGGTAGAAATAAATATTTTTTATTTGAAATGTAGTGTTTATTTTAAAATTATGGGGATTTTTCTTTTTGAAAGGTGGATTTTTGGGGACTTTATTCTTTAAATTGGAGACTCAAGGTAAAATTGTTTTGGCATGAGTTGCCCTATGTTGGTGAGGAGCAGCGTTGCCAGTTTATTTTTCATTCAGCCTCAAAAAGGGTAAATATATTCTCTACATTATAAAAACATATTTCTAGTTTCTAATTATTAAGGTATTTGTATTAATGTAAACTTTTGCTATAAATGAATAAACATTTATTTCTAGTTTTCTTGTTTTTAAGGCATTTTAATATAAATTTTTGCGACAAATGAATTTTTTTGTTACACTGGACACTTCTCTATGAAATGGTAACAAAATTATTTTTACACTCTGTTTAGTTTTTGTCGTGAGCTTTACTACAAAAACAGTCGAAATTTAAAATTCTATGGATAAGTTTTACTTAATTTTTTATCTCGAAAATTTGGGATTTTTCAACAGACTGGTTCATCGAGTTCATCATAACTTAGAAAGAGATAGTTCAATTTCACTAAAAAAAACTAAAAAACTTTGAGTAAAATTACACTTAAGCCGTTTAAAAATAAAGTGAATCCACCTAATTTTTTATAAATTGCGAATATTTACACTGTAAGACAAATCAATTTATTTTAAATAATTGCGTTCTAACGAGCGATTCTGGTGGAGGCCACCAAAAAGATATACATATACGAGGATCGGCGTTTTGAAAGTTTACGTCTGGCATTCATTTTAGGGGATTGTAAACTCGATTTTTTGCAATTTCACTTTATTGTGAATAAAATTAATATTTATAGATAAATTTTCATCAGAAAAAGCTTATTTTATTTGTACTGTATGTGGCTTTATCATAACGTAATAAACATGGTAAATTTTTGCGGTTTTCGATTAATTAAAATTTAAAAAAAAGAAAATTTTCAAGTTTAACTTTAAGAAAGTTAGTTTTTCATCATTATTCTCTGAATAATTCTGAGTAGTATATGAGTAAATAATGATGGCTATTCCAAAAAACGCGTCGAAAAAGTGAAAATTTGCATTAAACCAAAACCAAAGTTTCAAAAACTGTTTTTATTTTCATTACATTTCTAAAATGATATAAACGTGAGAATTTAAAGGCGTCGCTCTCTCTTTTAAAAATGGTTGGTTTTGTACGATAAACAAAAACAATTTTTTTAGGTTTATGACATTTTGTTTTTTTTTACATGCAACTTTCACTAAGTCGACGCGTATTCCGGAAAAAATTCCAAATTTAACCAAGAATATTAAAAGAAAACGTATCCATTGAATTTAAAATTTTGTCCATAACATATCAAAATATATATTGGTACTCCTTGTTATTTTTCTTGTTGCATAGTGTTACAAAACTATGTGTATGTATTTTTACTTATTAAATAATAAATATTGATTGAGTTTTCAATAACAAATATTTGAACTTTTTTTAGCTTTTATTTTGGTACGATTTACCCTTTTCTAGCCTTTTAAAAAGACCGATTTAGCTTTTTTCCCCCAGCTCCTGGTAACACTGGTGAGGAGAGTGGTGTGGTAGCTGGTATCTGGTATCTGGTACCACGTAATTATTTTTTAGCTTTCAGTGCATTATCTGCATCAATATTAAGTTTCATTACAATAAAACCATATAACTTAAAATGTTTTTCACCCATGTGCTAAAAAACTCGCGATTGTTAATAAGTCAAATAAATCGGTCAAGAGAAAGGGGGTAAAAGTCAATGTGTATTACTTTTTATGGGCGTAGCGCAGCCCACTTTTATACTCTCAAAATTGTATTGTAATCAAAAGTAAAGGCGGTTACCAAATTTTAGATCAATCGGTTAACAGGAAGGGCCTAAATTAGGTATTATTTTTTAAGGGCGTGGCACCGCCCCTTAGTTAAATTACAAAATTAAAGAGTCATCGTAACTAAAGGTGTCCACCAAATCTCAGATCAATTTGTTAACAGGAGGGGGCTCAAACTAAATACAACTTTTTATGGGCGTGGCGCAGCCTTGTTTTGAAATCATATCATTAAATTGTCATCAAAAGTAAAGGCGCTTACAGAATTTCAGAGCAATCGGTCAAAAGGAAGGGGGTAAATTTTCAATTATTATATTTGAACCAAACTCCACAAACACGGCAAGGTAAATACAATCATTTAAAAAAGGACCACCCTAAAGTATGCTTCAAAATATTTTACAAGCAAAATATTAAACACAAAAACAACATCAATGATAGCATAAACCTTCACAAATTAAATGAAAACAGAAAGAAACAATCACAAAAAAATAAACTTAAAGTACAAGCAAACCAAAACAAAAAGAAATTTATAACTGTAATAGTGTCGATTATTTTTGTTATGAAACACAATTTCTAGCTCGTACTCCGCCATAAATAGCATAGCTATAAAAATATTCTTATTCTTCTACATGTAAAAGTAAAATTTACTTCATATATTCAAATATAAAGTTCAATCTATTGGGTCTTAGAAAGCTTTTTAGATTTAGATCAGGATACTTTTCTTTAAATTTCAAAAATTTAAGAAATGTGAATTTTTAGCAAAATATTCAAAAATGTGCACATATAAGCAAATTCATTATTTCGTAAAGATATTTCGCTTTTGCCATAAGAGAAAACATACTGTGAGCGTCAAATGAAAGTAAACACCACATATAACTTTAAAATTCTATCGATTATATTTATGTAAAAAATTATTTATGATAAGTAAGGATGCATAATTAATTGCTAATAAAAGCAGAATTAAATTAACTAGAAAATGAATTTAAAAAGTGTCAATTTATAAAATAATCAGTTTTTTTAAATTAAATATACCAATTTAACGCGTCAAATGAAAGTAAACAGTGGCATCATTCTGAAAGAAAATATGCTGCAAAAATAAAAATGGTGGCAGTTTTTGTTTTAAAGTATAACGGGGAGGTACCGTTCCAAATATTCGTCACTTCCAAAGTGTATGTAGAATAAAAACAATACTTTTAACATCAAATAATCAAAAAAAGACAATGGGAAAGCAAACCTCAATTGACGCATGTGAAATCATTATAGATTTATATAAAAAGGGAATATCACTGCGCGAAATAAGTAAAATTATTGGAAGGAACCATTGTACTATAAAAAAAATTATAGACAAATACACCAAATACAAAACATTGGAAAATTTGCCGCGTGGAAGACGACCAAAGTGTCTCACAGAGAAGGAAGTAAGGGCTATAGTAAGACAAGTGAAAGCCAATCCGGCTTCTAGTGCAGTAAAAATAGCTGAAAATATTTCACAAACTTCTGAGAAGTCGGTAAGTGCTAGTACAATTAGGAGATCCCTACACCAAAATGGCTTACATGGTAGAGTACCACGTAAAAAGCCTTATGTGTCGAAGGCAAACCAAATCAAACACTTAAATTTCGCTAAAATATATAAAAATTAGCCATTAACATTTTGGCAAAATATTCTTTTTACGGATGAGAGTAAATTTGAAATATTTGGTGTCAAAAAACCTCTAAAGATATGGCGAAGTGCGAATGAAGCATTTAACGATAAGTGCGTGATTAAAACCATAAAACATGGTGGAGGCTCCGTAATGGTCTGGGGATGCATGGCGGCATCGGGGGTCGGTAATCTTGTGTTTATCGAATCAACAATGAAAAAGGAAGATTACCTCAGCATTCTGAGACACAATGTTGCCCCTAGTGTAGAGAAATTATGCTTGGCAAGAAACTGGATATTTCAACAGGATAATGATCCAAAGCATTCCTCCAAAATTGTAAAGGAATGGTTGCTCTATCGCACGCCAAAAACACTTGACCATCCACCACAATCCCCAGACCTTAACCCAATTGAGCATCTGTGGGAACATGTAGATAAAAAAGTCAGAGAAAGGAATATTTCTTGCAAGGATGACCTAAAGGCGGCATTGCAGGATGAATGGAGTAAAATTCCACCTGATTTTACTAGAAAACTTGTTGAATCGATGCCTAGGAGGTTAGAAGCTGTAATTAAGTCAAAAGGCCGGCAAACAAAATATTAAAAATTATCTTTTGTGATACATTCAGCCTACTGTTTACTTTGATTTGACACCTTAAATTACTCTAATATAAATAAAAAGTGAATTGTTTTCTAATGTGCCTTTGTTTTCGTTCCTTGATTTAATTCATTTAATGTTACCTTTATTATTAAAGAACTATGTAATTTTGTTTTTGTTATACTATTGTTTATTTAAATTTAATAAATATTTTTTTCAAACAATATGCGGTGTTTACTTTCATTTGACGCTCACAGTAAGTATATTTGCCTGATAGCCCTCTCCCTGATACCGGAAATAAGTAAGCATATTTTGCTATTTTTATACCCTTCACCAAAAATGGTAAGGTAATATATAGGTTTGTCATTCCGTTTGTAATTTCTACAGTAATCACTTGCGACCCCATAGTGTATACATATTCGTAATCCTTATAAAAATCTAAGTCGATTTAGTGGTGACCGTCTGTCCATTTTTTCTAACCGATGTTGAAAGGTATAATTCAGAGGTCCTAGAAAACTTATGGCCCTAAATGTTGAAGTCGCGTGACTGGCTTTTCCTGAAGATTTTTGCATGTGAAATTCAGGAAAATCGGTTCATATATAACAGAGATATATCCAAAAAGCTACTTTGTTCCGATTTTCATGTGTTTGTGAATTTCTATGACCCTATACGTCTGGCAGTACTCTAGACTCAATTTATCTGTAAAATTCAGCTCTGAGAAGCTTATTGTAAAGAATCATCGAAATTGGTCCATAAATGGCTGAGATATGGACAAAATAAAAAATATATATACTATGTATATCATATATATTTTAAAAATGTTGGAAAAAGAACTAGGTGATGTGTTCGATCATCACCTTGTGCACGCCAGCCTGACCACTTACTCGTCCACCAACGAGCTCATTTCTGAAACAGTGTATGATCTTGTGTTTTGTACTAATACATTATTCGTAATAGAAAGTGTTCTTAGATTTTCTGTACGTCATGTGTTTGTTGTAATTTTACCCTTTTTGTATTGTTGTAATTAGTTTTCATACATTATAATTATTATTATTATTATGTATTAATTTTCGATGCGATGTCCATCAGTCACAAGCTTCTAACTCGTGAGCCGTAATAGTTAGAGACCTGAAAATTTCAGAGGATATCTATAACTCAGGTTACCGCATCAACAAACAGTCAAAATAAAATAGAGTGATAATAAAAACAGGTAATACGGATGTATTCGACTCACCCTCTACACCAGAGAGGCTTAGTTAAATGATTGGTAATTTGAGCGTACATATATAAGCTAAACATATTTTTTGGTGCAATTACCCTTTTTTTATTAGATTTGATTTAGTGTCCAGAGGTGGGAAAAATTTTTTTAAGGATGAAAAACTAACATTTTAAAATGGTTTAAAAATTCAACTTAAAATTAACTTTTCAAACAATTGTTTTTATAATATACCTACAATTATGTTATATATATGTAAAAAAATAGGAATAGTTCTCTTCAAAGTTATTTTTCATAATTAAAACTAAAATTAATGATTTTTAACCGGACTTTTAACTGGTTTTATATACATATTTGCAAAATATTTGTACGTAATTCCGACCTATTTGCAGAATATTTATTATGGTTTTATGGACGATAAGAAAAACTATAAAGAAAAATAATGTTGTTCTTCCCCCTTTCATCAAGAACAATAATAATTTTGAAGTTTTAAATTCGATTTGTTGTTTTTTAATATCTTTAAAAAGTGAATTTCTTTATTTTGTTGTCTGCTCAAATATTAGAAGATTGCGATTTTTACTTTATTAGAAAAAATTTTGGCCCTAATGGTGTAAATCACTTCATTATATTGAAATTTATATACACTGAAAATAATCCATGCAACATCTTACGAAAAAAACTTTCGTAAAAAAATACACTCCAAAGAAGTCATGAAAATGTAGAGTTTGTGATCCGGAAATAGTGCAAATTTCGAACATTTCTAATGATTATTACATAGGGTTGTCATTGCAAGAAGTTCTCTTTTTCGGTATATAATCACTGAATTGGGAGCGATGCATAAAATATTTCAATTTTTTGCGTTCTATAATATTTTTCTCCAGGAAAAAGACTAAAAAGTTACACATTTTCGCAACTTGTTTCTTTTTATAACGCAAAACACTGTTTTCATGTATGTATATTTAATTAAATAACTTTTAATTCTTAGACGAAAATTAGTTCGTAAATTTCTTTATAAAATCGATTTTTCCAAAAGCTTGGTGGATTTTTTCTAAAACTGTAAAGGAATTACAACTTTTTATGTGACTAAAATAAATTTTAATGTACATATGTACTTGCTTTTGCTGAGTAAGAATATATTAGTAGATCATGTTGTTGTTGGTTTAAGTAAAAATTTTTCAATAGCACAAAACCATAATTATTTGTGTAAAAAGTATTTTACAAAATTAAAATTTTTGAAAAATGAATTTTTAGGTTATACAGTAATTTTGACTTAGCTGCACAATCAATTTTTCGCGATTTTTTGTACAGATAAGTAAAAATGCTGTTAGTTTCAATGTTCTTCGTTGCCTTAATGTGCTAACTGATATTTGATTTGAATATAATTTAAATCTGCCAAAAAAGTATGTTCAATACGCAGGCATACAAAGTGCATATAAAACAGTATTTTGAAGAATATGTATTCACAGAAAGCACATGAAGTTAAGGCAAAATGCAGCTAAGATTAATTTTCTGTGTCATAATAGTTTTGAAATGCCAAAAATTAAAGGCATTTATCTTAAAAGTTCAAAGGGGACTTAAACAACGAATTTATATGGGATTTTAAAGAATAGTGAGACAAATTAATAGTTGTGTGCAGTTAAGTCAAAAGTGCACTAAAACATAGGGCAGATAAAGCAATACTACTGTTGTATACAATTAGTTTTGTGTTAAATAATGAAAATATGAATTCTGAATCATTTGAGCTCAAAAGATATTGGTTTTCTAAACATTTTTCGCAAGTTTTCTATTCGGTACTAAAAATATATCCTAAATAACTATTTTATTGATTTTATTTATTTACTATTATTAATTTGCTTACCATAATTTATTTTTTCGGTTCCTGACTCTACTATCTTATGAAATAATTATTAAGGAAAGATTTTTTTTTATACCTACTATGTTCTTAAAACTGACTGTCAAGAAAACCAAATGTGCATAGAAATCAGCTAAGTACAAATAGTTCAAATTGCATATTTACTTTTTATAGGCTGCCCACTTTTTTTAATCATCATATTGTATTGTCACTGAAAACCAATGCCTGGGCAAAATTTGAAGTCACTAGCTCATCAAAAAGTTACCTTAAAATTTGATAAAACTAATGCCGGTACTGGCAAAATGTTTTGTAGTTTTTAAACTTTGTATTATTTAGGGCCATTATTACAACTTGGTAATAGTTAAAGGCAGGATTTTGTCGAAATGATAAACAGTTTATCATTATTACAAATTTACTTTAACCTACCAGGAAAGATGAATTTACCTTTAACTTATCGCTCACTTGCAACCAAAATTTTTTGTTTTTAATTTTCACACAGCTTTAACATTTAATTTATTTTGAACTTGAAAAAATTCAATTAAAAATATTGAGAAAAGTAAATGATACCTATTGTTAAAAAATAGTCGCCAGCTTCAAAAACTCTTCCTTATTTTGTATATTAAAATAGGAAGTTATTAAACTAAAAAGCGTTTTCATAGTTTTAGCTGGCTGCCAACATTGACGCTAGATATGTAAATGAAAAGAAAGAATAAGTTAGACAAAATTATTCATCAAGTTAGATAAATACAACAATAAAGATTTAAATCAGCTTCAAAAACATGTTTTAAAAAAAATATATGTATCATATTTTTTTCTGTTGACCAAAGGCCGCCGATATCAAATCTCGCTCCACCCTGGCCAAATGCTAGGGCAGGCGCTGCATTCATATGTATGTATGCAGCATTATGGAGAGAAGAGGTTTAAAAAAACATATAATACTAAAAATATTAACATGATTAGTTATTATTAGTTATTGGCATAACTATCCCTTTTACTCCTTACTTCTATTACATATTGTAGCAAAAGCTGAAAGTTCTTAATAAAAATAAAAATTGTCTTAAATGTTCTAAAATATTGTATTAACTAAGTTATAATTCTTAAAAATCGTAAAATTTAAGGTAAAAATCGTTTATTCGTTAAATTCCTATATTTGACACCGAAAATCATCAAAATGACAATAAATCATCAAATCTGGCAACTATACCTATCATCTGATCTTTTGTAACAGCCAGCTGTTAAGGCTCCGTTAGCCAACCGTTGCTGTATCGCTACCGTACCGCACCGTACTGTTAGCACGTTTGTCCACTTATAGAACATTTGAAACCGTGCGTATGTTATACTCTATTTTGTTGTTTTAATATGAAAAAGAAACAGCTGTTCACAAAACAGTGATGGAAATTAAAAATTTTCAAATAGTGAGTATTGCGAAGAATAAGTACCTAAACGATGTAAATAGTATTAAAACTGTATTTGGTGTAGGTACATAAAAATATATCTATATTATATATTTATAATAAATAAATATGTATCTATGTATACATACATATCGTTAAATAAAACGCAAAAACCCCTAACTAACAAAAAAAAATCGAACCGGCTTTTTAAAAAATTCCTATGTATTTCATCAACATAATACATAGCTAAGTACATATGTAAGAAATGAAATTATTTTTTATATGTGAATACACAAAAAATGGTTTGAAACCATTTTAATCCTTTTATCTATATCATATTTATATTTAACGTGCTTATATAGTCATATAACATGCAAAAGGGCATATCGTCCTCTTAAATAATTTTTCAGGATAGATAAAAAAACTTAATAAAAAATACTATTGTCTGAATTAATGATCTATGCTGAAATTTTTTTTAATCACAATAGTTTCATTTTTATTAAGTTTTTTATCTCTCCTGAAAATTGTTAAAAAACGATGATATGCCCTTTTGCATTTTATATGACGATATGTATTTCTTTATTAAATGCGTACATCTAATATATGTATATTTATGTACAAACATACATACTTAGATATATATGTATTACTTTAAGTTGTTTCCCACACAGATATTATTATTACCAAAAGTACCGAAAAACAGAGCAAAAATACCCTCATTCCATTTAGCATACAAGCAACCCATCACTGCTTTACAACTGTCACTTAACAACGTTAGGTTTTCTATTTTATACTGATTGGGACGTTACGGGAAAGTAACTTTTAAATTCGGTAAGCTTTTGCATTGGTTTTCCCATGCCATACACGAACAGCTGACACGTTTTCTTAAAGAAACAGTACGGTACGGCTCGCTATTTCTACCTTTAAGTGTTCATATTATGGCTGTTTGGCTGAGAGCGCTAAGCGGTTTCCCAATTGTTGTTTTTCTCTCGGCGCCTGAAACTTTTATTTTTTTAAATGTTTATTTTAATGTTAATTAATTGCTCAATTCACAAGCTCAGTCGTATGTCTTATTGTTTGAAAAAAGACGATATTTGTTTAAGCGCAAATTTGTTGTATCGTTATTTTGTCGTATTTAATTAATACCAAGGCAAGGCGAATTAATGCCAGGTGGCCTCGAAAGATCAGGCGATCAAGAAAGTTTTTCCATATATGAACCGTCAACTGTGTTAACATATCAGGTTTTTGACAGCCCAAATATAAATTGACCGTGCAGAATTTGTACTTGGGATGTGAAAAAAGCTGATACATTAACGCAGTTGGCAGTTCAAATATGTAACACAATTCGTAGTCACCTGATCTCTCGAAGCCACCTGGTATTAATTCACCTTGATTTGATACCATCAAATGAAACCAGGTATGGGAACTTTAATTTGGCGCGAAATAACATAACTTTTCTCGCCACAAGCAATTTTGATTGAAATAGTTTGAAAATTAAATTGATATGAATCAAGTATATATTTATTTTTAATAAGAATGTATTTTCTGGTGTTACTTATCACATATATAAAAAATTTTTACAAATTAATCTAACAAATAGAATATTCACAGACTTGGCCTCAATACAACGATTTGAAGAACATATAAAATTCAATCGTATAATTATAACACGCTTTTGTATGAAAATTACCAACAACAAAAATACAATATTGTATAATTAGACGATTACACAACACATACGACGTTAACACGAGCTTGTGAATTGAACAAATATACTTATTTATCATAAGATATTAAAATTAATAACAGAAAAATAGATAATAGCAAATAAATTATTACTAAATAAATAAAATCAATAAAATATTTATTTGGGATACAAGTTTTTAGTATCAAATAGAAAAATTGCTAAAATTTTTTTAGAAAATAATATTTTTTGAGCTCAAATGATTCTAAATTTATATTTGCATAAATTAAATTCTTGTTTAAGAATACCAATTTTGTAATATACTTTTTGTACAACTAATACACGTAATCTCAACAAATAGGTAAATTACACATTAGATATTTAAAAATTTAGATATTTAAATTACACATTAGATATATAAAAAAAACCTTCAATTGAATAAATTATGTATGTATTACAAAATACTTTATTATGTAATAGCTACATATATACAAAAGTTTGCAAATTTTACGAAAACAGTAATTAAGAAAGTTATTTGGAAATTATTGCATAGATATTTCGTGTATAATTGTAAGTATGTACATGTATCTGTGCCCACAAGGAATAACGACTAAACTCGATTTTGGCTAGTGAGAATTTTAAAATCGCTGTGTAAAATCAGGGAAATTAGATTAAGCTAATGCTAGCAATCAAAGCGTATTAATACCAAGTGGCCTTATTAGTGCAACAAAAACTGGACTTTACCAATCTGTCATGTTAAATGCATATATAAAAAGTTGTTGTTTAGTTTTTTTTACATAGAGTTTGACACTTTGGTAAAGTCAGCTGATGCTTATTTTTACTAATAAGGCCACCTGGTATCAATTCGCCTTGGCTAGCAATATTATACTATATTAATTTGTAATTTAATTTATAATGAAACAACAGTTAAGTTAAGAGAAATAAACAGAATTATAATGATAAATACACTTTGTCTTAACTCGAATTAACTGTTATACCTTGTGACCAAAGATATAAATTTTATATTTCTTTGTGAAGGATATATAAGATTCGGCATAGCCGAATATAAACCTCTTACTTGTTTGTTTTTTATTTTTGGTAAAAAAATTTACAAAATATGTGTTAAAATTTTTGATATTGAGCAAAACAAATGCTTGATATCGCAGAAACCATAAAAAATTCACGCGAAACAGGTTTTGGATTCTGAAAGGGGTTATTTAATATATTACACCCCGTACCTAACTCAATTTTTTTTAATGTTCGGTGCGCCAAACCAAGAAAAAGCTGACGATATATTGAGTTTTATATCTTTTTTTTTACGAAAAATAATTCTAAAATTATTATTTTCCATAAATAATTTATTTTAATGTATGCTCTTTTCCTTTTATGGTATGACGTGACCTACAGAGACTCATGCTATTATTTTAATTTTTAAATACTTGAGCTTAAAAGTTACGATAACCCCTCGCAAAATAGTAATTTAAATACTTTTGGTTATTTGATACAAACGCCACAACATTCAAGTAATACACAAACGCACACGTTGCATTTAAATTAAAAACTCTTTTATTTTTCTTTTTGCTTATAAATGCACATATGGTTACAATTATTATTAACACGGTTCTTTTCTTTTTATTTTATTTTTAAGTACTTATGAATGTTTATCAACAAACATACATACGTACTTGTACAAGCACACAAACTTAAGTGCACGAATTTATTGCCCTAAAAAAATATCAAATTCCCAGAATATAAAATCAGTACATTTTGCGGGTGGTCACACAAAATGCACTTCAATCACTTACCCAATAATTTCCTAGAAAACCAATAATAAATAAAATAACTATTGAGAAATATTCTTTTAGTAAACAATAATAAATAGAACACTTATTGAGAAATATTCTTTTAAGCAATCATAAATAGAACAATTATTAAGAAATGTATTTTAAAAAAAAACTAATATGTATAAGCAAATTTTCAGTATTTAAAGTTAAGATTTATATTGTAACAAGCAGTCTAAAAAGATAGATTCAATAAACAAGTCGAATAATAAATTAAAAACCAACCCGTGTTTTTTTTATAAATAAAATTAACGACAACATTTCTCTTAAACTGTTTAAAAACATTAGTTGCTTATCTAGATTGAAATTAAACTCCTTCATTTGTTATGGCCACCGTGGTGCATACCGTTGAGCGGTATGTCTGTACATTTTTCTCTCGAAACGTGTTCAGATTCAGATCACGGCGGCCGAAATTATTTTTAAATGCTCTTTTTTTAATGTTAAAATACTTATTTTACTACGTTTTTTTATTATTTACTCGCTTTGATGTATGTCTGTCTGTTCGAGTGAAAAATCTTATTTATTTTAAGGTAACTTTCTGATGAGCTAGTGACTTAAAATTCTGCACAGGCATTGGTTTTCAGGGACAATACAATATTATGATTATGGGCAGCGACATGCCTTTAAAAAGTAAATATGCGATTTGAGCTATTTGTACTTACTTGATTTCTATGCACATTTGGTTTTCTTGACAGTCAGTTTTAAGAACATAAGTAGTAGGTATAAAAAAAAAACTTTCCTTACATAGCGTCTTCACGAGCCATTGATTTGTCTTGACAAAAGTCAAAGTCGATATGAAAAACTAGCACTAACATTTTTCTGATGTTTTTATATATAAATTTTGACAAATGTTAGAACAAAATTATGTCTCGTGAAGACGGGGTGTTAATAATTATTTCATAAGATAGTAGAGTCAGGAACCGAAAAAATAAATTATAGTAAACAAATTAATAATAGTAAATAAATAAAATCAATAAAATAGTTATTTAGGATACATTTTTTAGTACCGAATAGAAAACTTGCGAAAAATGTTTAGAAAACCAATATCTTTTGAGCTCAAATGATTCAAAATTCATATTTTCATTATTTAACGCAAAACTAATTGTATATAACAGTAGCATAGCTTTATCTGCCCTGTGTTTTAGTGCACTTTTGACTTAACCGCACACAACTATTAATTTGTCTCACTATTCTTTAAAATCCCATATAAATTTTTGCACTTTGCACTTTTAAGATAAATGCCTTTAATTTTTGGCATTTTAAAACTATTATGACACAGAAAATTAATCTTAGCTGCATTTTGCCTTAACTTCATTTGCTTTCTGTGAATACATATTCTCCAAAATACTGTTTTAGATGCACTTTGTATGCCTGCATATTTAACATACTTTTTTTTTGGCAGATTTAAATTATATTCAAATCAAATATGAGTTAGCACATTAAGGCAACGAAGAACATTGAAACTAACAGCATTTTTACTTATCTGTACAAAAAATCGCGAAAAGTTGATTGTGCAGCTAAGTAAAAATTACTGTATAACATAAAAATAAATTTTTCAAAAATTTAAATTTTGTAAAATACTTTTTACACAACTAATTATGGTTTTTGTGCTATTGAAAAATTTTTACTTAAACCAACAACAACATGATCTACTAATATATTCTTACTCAGCAAAAGCAAGTACATATGTACATTAAAATTTATTTTAGACACATAAAAAGTTGTAATTCCTTTACAGTTTTAGAAAAAATCCACCAAGCTTTTGGAAAAATCGATTTTATAAAGAAATTTATGAACTAATTTTCGTCTAAAAATTAAAAGTTATTTAATTAAATATACATGAAAACAGTGTTTTGCGTTATAGAAAGAAACAAGTTGCGAAAATGTGTAACTTTTTAGTCTTTTTCCTGGAGAAAAATATTATAGAACGCAAGAAAGGATATTTTCCTATATATCGCTCCCAATTCAGTGATTATGTATCGAAAAAGAGAACTTCTTGCAATGACAACCCTATGTAATAATCATTAGAAATGTTCGAAATTTGCACTACTTCCGGATCGCAAACTATACATTTTCGTGACTTCTTTGGAGTGTATTTTTTACGGAAGTCACTACGAAAGTTTTTTTTCGTAAAATGTTGCATGGATTATTTTCAGTGTACATAAATTTCAATTTAATGAAGTGATTTATACCATTAGGGCCTAAATTTTTTCTAATAAAGTAAAAATCGCAATCTTCTAATATTTGAGCAAAGACAAGTGTCTCCATTTCGATGGTAAAAAAAATTGGACGACAAGAAGTACAGGTAGTTGTTGTAAAAAATGAATCTCAAGAAATAAAAGTAGCTGCATTAGTTCTGGAAAATGGGAAAGCGATAACTATTTTCAATGGCATCAAAGAAACTCTAGAAAAATTCAATTTGATGAAGTCAATAAAAATGATAATTTGCGAAACAACCAGTGTTGATATAGGAAAAACTAAAGGTGTTGTAACACTACTGCAGAACCATTTTAAATAAATTTCTCTGCAACCACCGCAGTACATTGGATGTCAGCACCATGTGTTGCATTTAATACTACGATATGTAATGGATGCATCATTGGACGGAAAAACCACCTCATCAGATATTACAAATGAATTGATTTCAGAGTTGATAAGCAATTACAATACATTAAAACACGAATATCAGCAAAACGAGAAAAGGCTATATGTTGGAAATTTAAAGTGGCGTGATGATATGCAATATTTATATGAACTAGGACAGGCTTTTAAATACTTTAATGGACCGTGTCAAGCGATCGAATTCCTTATTTTCTTGGCATATAGAAAATAAGCTTAAAAAATTAAATAAAGACATCACCGTGGAAGCAATAAAAAAAAAGATACACACGCTAAGAGCACAATACATAAAAGAAACCCGTGAAATTGCTAATAGCAAAAGAAGTGGTGTTGGAGCGGAGGATATCTATATGCCCAAGCTTTGGTGTTGCCCTCAATTGCAATTTTTAAAATCTCACTGTACAGTAAGAAAGTCCGAATCGAACATTTCCGAGGTAAGTACACACTGCCGCCATTTAATCATTTTATAAAAACATATTTATGTACGTTCCTTCTTTTTAGACTGATGAAAGTGATAACAGTTTTGTGGCCAACAATGCACCTGATGTAATAAATACTGAGGAAAAAGAGCAAACTTCTTGTTACAAAAGAGTAAGTTTTGGAACAGACTACATACAGAGCTGGGCAAAATATGTACATGCCTTGATGTAATTGAAATACAAATTAACCATCAGAAAAACAGTGTTTTGTTAGGGAATGAATACTGATAGTCCCAGGCTATATATATTTTTCTTGCAATTGGCACCAAATTTCCCGCGGACAACGTCCTACAAAAAATACCGCTTCAAGTTCGAATCTGCCGTACAAACTCATATTGAAATTGGTTTTCCAGTTCTTGTCTGTTTCTTTGATGCACCATTAGACTGGTATATAAAATTTCCAAATCCATTAACCCATTGCAAACCAAATGAAGTTTTTATAATTTTTTATCTAAAAATCTTTAGTAAACAATTCTATTTGAAATAATTACAAAAATTTATGTTTTGATTAAGTAATTAATATATTTATTATTTCAAACTGTTGAAATTATTGCATTTTTTTCAACTAATTAATTTCTTAGAGTAATAATTAATGAATTTTGAATTTGTTGTTTTGTATTGTTAAGTATCTGTTTTTGTGTTGTTTGTACATAGTTTTTTGTGGTATTTGATAAGAATTCTAGTTTTTGCATTTGTTGTTTTGTTCTGTTGTTTTTCATTTGTATTGCTTGTAGCTGTTTGTTACTAATTTAAATTTTTGTATTTGTTGTTTAATGATTTTTAATACTTTATTGATATTTAAGCATTTTGTATTTCGTTTTTTTATTGTTTGTAGCTACATTTATAAAGAATTTTAGTTTTTGTTTTATAATTTCTTATCTTGCCAAGATAATTTGCCTTCGTTATTGAAGTACTCTTCGAACCCTTGGCGAACAGATTGTGCTGCACCTTTTCCATTTTTTCTCTCCGTGACAGATGGATCTGGGATGGCTGCGTGGGTTTCAGCACATAGTGACCCAAGCAAATAATTTTCATTTTTCTGGCATAACAAATTATGCAAAACACAGCAAGTTTTGGTGACAAGCTCCACCTTTTCAACCGATAAGCTCATTTTGGTTTGAAAAATCCTAAATAGACTGGACATAATTCCAAATGCCCGCTCCACAACATTCCTAGCTCGTGCAAGGCGAATGTTAAAAAGTTGCCTCTCTGTCTTAGTGGTGTTGTGGGAGTAGGGCTTCATGATGTGCTTTTGTAGGGGAAAAGCGTCATCACACACTATGACGTATGGTAGCCTTCTTCCATTTCCAATAACACTATCTGCTGGAAAGTGATTTTCAGCACCATCGATGACTTTTTTTAAGTCGTTTTATTACAAAGCATCGTGAGTTCTACCGTTGCAGCCAACATCTATGTATATGAAACGACAATCTGCATCCACTAGAGCAAGCAATACAATACTGTTCGTCCCCTTATAATTATAAAAATAAGAACCATCTCTTCTAAAGGATTTGAAAACGATGTGTTTGCCATCTAATGCGCCGAGACAATGCGGAAACTGCCATTTCATAGTAAAGTTATCTGCAATAGCTTCCCATTCACTTTTCGTAGAAGGAAACTAACAAATAGGATTAAATTAATTGTTTAATATTATTATTTAAGATAGAAACCAAAATCTTAAAATGGTCTTAGGCGTTAGTGATTTACAATTTTATTTTTTTTTTAGAAAAAACTTGTAATTTAAAAGAAAGAATCGATAACGTCAAAAAGTTGATTATTAGCAAGGCTGCAGAAAAAAACTGCTATGATTGGCTTGGTAAGCAAGTGATATTTGAAATTAGTAAAATTAAAAATGAAGAAATTCAAAGAGAAGCTGTGTGGAATATCCAGCAAATATTGCGACAAGCCTCCGTTGAAGATAATCAGAGCTGTTCTTTTTTCACGCCACCACCAGAATCGTCATTTCAACCAATTAACCGAGCATCAATTTCAACATCGGAATATTTTATAACTCCAGACTGTAACAGTCAATCTTCATCAATCTGTACTTCCGACATTTTACAACAATCACTGGTTGGTGTGCTAGAAGATGAAGACTTCTAAGTATTATCATTTTAACACTACTGTATTGCAGTCATATAGCCAAGAAAGTGCTAGTCCCTATTTTTGCATTATATGTATACTTTTAATATTCGTAACATTGAGTACAAATAACAAGTACAAATTACAAGTACAAATTACATCTGTAATATTTAAATATGAAATACATATCGTTACCTGAAATGCAAAAGGGCGTAACAACCAAAAAATTCAAAATGGGTTTTTTCATTTATTATTGTAGAGCAAATCGAATTACATGTCCTCCTACATTTTTACAGCCCTACTGTCAATAACAACCATTTTATTAAAGAAAATCAAAAGGTCGTAACAACAAAGTTGGTTTTTTCTTAAACCAAAAGGGCGCAACCCACACCAAGCAAAAGTTAACTGCCAAAACTCTCTAATTGAAATGCAGTTTTCGGTGCTAGGTAATAGGCAGTCTAGATCTCCCATTTTTTCAAAATTTTTATGAGTTTTCATTTTAAGAATAATTTCAAAATTTCTCTTTTTTACTACTTTTGACAAATTTGTACTCGAACAAAACTACTGTGTTAAATTAGGGTCAAGCAAAGTAAAAGTACATATAATTTTTGTAATTGGAATTCCGAAAATTCTAAAATCAGTACCCTGTAAATCTCCTCATCCCCAAATCAAATTTTTATCCCCGTCTGACGATAAGTCTCGTAAACTGGCAGCATTGAACAAAATTAAAATTTTTACAGTTGTAAAGTTTTTGCAACTTCTAGGAACACTGATACATTTGTATTTCTATTTGCGCCTACGTTTGTTACTTCATTAAATGTGAAAATATCAATCGTGTTAAAATGTCGGAAGAAAACCAAAAAAATTGTGAAGAAAAATGCGTAAATGTTCGTGTAAAAAACAAAACGAATCGAATGTACGGAAGAAAATATTTCGGAATGAATGGAAATAATGTAATTGAGAAAAAGCCTAGACAAATGGGAGAAACTTGTAGTTCCAAACTATGTAAAAAAAGTGCTTTGCGACAGTGTTCTCTTTTTTGTGAAGATAAAAGAAAAGAAATATTTGATCTTTTTTGGAAGATGTCTTGGGAAGAAAAAAAACTTTACGTTATTAATCTAGTAGAAACATCTAACAGAAAACGCATTTACGCCGAAAATTCAACTCGTTTAATTTCTAACTTTTATTTCTTAAAATTGAATTCTAATCGGATTCCAGTCTGCCAAAAAATGTTTCTCTCCACATTAGGAATAACACAAAAAATGGTAAGAATATGGAAAGAATCTAGTGGATTACATTGTACTCCAGCGATTTCAGAGAAACAAAATAAAGTGCCTAATAATTGCAAAAAAAGCTATGACGATCGTTTAAACTTTTTAAAGAAATGGTTAGATGGTATTCCAAAATTGGAATCCCATTATCGCCGGCGTTATTCTAAAAAGTTATACTTTGAGGCAGATTTTAAGTCATACAGACAAATATATGATCTTTACATAGAGGAATGTAGACATCAGAAAGAAAATGAAATTTCCCAGGTATCATTTCCTAAATTTATGGATGTTCTTAAGGCAGGTAATTAAGGTTTATTTAAACCAAGAAATGATGAGTGCGATTTGTGCGTTTCTTTCAAATCAAAAAATGTATCAAAAGATGAATATGAAAATCACAGATCAGAAATTGAAAAAATGAGAAATGAAAAGTTAAACGATATAGAAAATGCACGTTCTGGTCTTTGTTTACTGTTTTGCATAGATATGCAAGCAGTCAAACTTGTCCCGCCGACGAACGCTAATTCTTCGTATTATAAAATGAAGCTTCAAGTACATAATTTTACCGTATACAATGTCATTACACACGAGTCAGATAATTACATATGGGACGAGACGGAAGGTGCCCTAACGTCATCGTACTTTGCAACATGTATTATAAAACATTTAGAAAAGGTCATATCACAAAGCCCAGAATTTCACCACATCATCATATATTCAGATGGTTGTTGCTACCAAAATCGTAACGCCATTTTAGCGAATGCTTTGTTGTTGTTTTGTACCGAAAAAAATGTGACGATCGAGCAGAAATACTTAGTTGTAGGACATACTCAAATGGAGTGCGATGCTACTCACTCTCTTGTTGAGAGAAAGCTAAAAAATATGCAGGTAAATTTGCCGTCACAGCTAGTGGATATAATTAAAAGTGCATGAAAAACACCTTTTCCTCTGAATGCTCATCTTTTAAATCACGCCTATTTCTGTAATTACGATGCTATTCCAAAGCGCTACACATCAATACGGCCAGGTAAAAACAGTATAAACAAAAGCATTTTAATGAAATTTCCTTAACAAAAAAGAATAAATTAAATTGCTCAATTACTTTCTTAAACTAATCGCCTAACCTAAAAGACTACTACTTAATAATATTTCTATTTTTTTAATTATTTTTATTACTAAGGCCGAAAATCTGGTGATGATACCGTAAATATGATTCGAGCCTTAGCGTATGATCCAACAGGAGTCATTAATTTTAAAACTAATATAGAAAATGAATATCAACAACTTCCACAAAGAACTAAAAAGGATTTCGTCGTTGAACAGCCTTCACAATTACATGAGGAGAGACTAAAAATCTCGAAGAAGAAATGGCAACATCTCCAAGATCTAAAAAGATTAATACCTGCAGACTGTCACTTGTTTTACGACAACATTCCTTTCGAAGATTAATGATTAATTTTGCAATAACTATGTATTTAAATTTATTTTTCCCCTTACTTAATGAAATATAATTTTATTTTAAATTTAAGGTGATTAGTGAACTGATTTATGATTTTTGAATTTTGCAATGAATATTAACCTTTATTTTTTCTTAGTTTTTTTTTATGAAATGTTATTTTATTTTAAATTTTAAGTTAAAAATATGCATTTACGAGTATATTTAAGTTAATAAAATTAAATCTAAAAAACATTTGTGCTTTTTATTTCTTCAAACTCGACTAGCAAATCATATGAGGACATTTTCACTTTAAACATGTTTCTGTTGTTACGCCCTTTTGATTTCAGTTTTTTATAATGCAAAATGGCGCATCCCGCACATCTAATAAAAATGACGATTAAACAAATTTTTTTTTCTACGAAATAAATGCATCATTGCAGTTTAATGCTGTACTGAAGAAATTGCAACACCAGCTTCGTAATCTTTGATTTTTTGGAGTTTTTTGTCTCTCCTGTAAAATTTTGAAATATGTTGTTACGCCCTTTTGAATTTCAGGTAACGATATGTACCTTTAGTTTATTTTAATAAAAAAATGAATTTATAATTTAATTTTATTTTAATAAAAAAATGAATTTATAATTTATTTTTTTTTATTTTAAACTCAAAAAGTATAAAAACGATTTAGAAAGATAAGCAGGCAAATAGTTTCTATAAAAAATATACAAACCTTTAAGAACTCATTTTTAAAGTGTTTCCAGATTGCCTGACATACTTCAGGAATCGCACCACAAACAAACGATTCCGATAATCTGGTTTGGTAATTTGTGCTCTTATAGGACTCACCAGTAGCGAGGTACCGAAGGGTGGCAGCTAATTTCTCTGCCGGACTTATTGCTTCTCTCATTATAGTTTCTTGTTTTGCTATATCTTTTTCGATTTTAGCGAGAATTAAATTAAAAGTTTCTGGGCTCATTCTGATATAGTTCAGAAAAGATGACATATCACCCAACAGGTTATTCATGAGAAATTAAAATGTACCCCGCTCCACTCGATCGTTCCGCCATTGCTTCACCCACTCCCTCTTGCTTTTTTTTTGGTAAATGAATTGCGCTTTCCAAGCATTCTACCAAACTCAAAACAATTTCGTCATCTTCACTCTCATCCAGAACTGAGTTTACAATCATCACTTCAGTTAAATCTAAAATTTTTTCCACTAGTTTTTCGTCCATTGTTTTCTTTTTAAATAATAACAATAATATATGTTTTATATTTGCGTCTTTTTTTAACATACACAATTATATATATATATATATATATATATATATATATATATATATATATATATATATATATATATATATATATATATATATATATATATATATATATATATATATATATATATATATATATATATATATATATATATATATATATATATATATATCTATACGAATGAGGAACTAAAGATTTACCGATTACATGTGAGAAAAATCAACCCTGGCTGCATAGAAAATAAGTAATGGTATAAATGGAAAAGGTTTTTGGTAGCAACTTTGAAAGAGAATTAAAGGAAAGACATGTCTTAAAAACCACCATATAAATTGCGTGTAAGTGTTATTGACATTATGATTGTCAGATTATTAATAACTGAAATTAAGCACAACACTTTGTATAGAAAAAGATTTTTTATATACATTTTATTAATTTTTTCTTTACTATATTATATACAAAAATATAGGCTTATATATAAACTTAACTACAATATTTTATTTTTATGCATGTAAAAATCACGGCATTGTTTCTTCCAAAAGCAAGTATTTAAATAATAGACATCAAGCTGATAAAATTCTTGAAAATAAGGCTTGAGAGCGAGTTCTTTAAAAAAATAGTAGTCTTGCAGAAAAATCATTTGCATATATGGTTGCTAGCGCAATGAAATCCAAACAAAATTTGGTTTGGGATTAAAGAAGAAGAAGAAGGTTTCAAAAAGAAATAAAGAAAGTACATCAATTACAGATGCAACGAAACTATTGAAGAAGGAAAAGCCCCAAGACATTAACTCTGCTTTAGGATTGCTCGTAAAGTTATCAACAAGTCGTTAAGGTGAAAGAAATCACAATTTATAATACCACGTGTAATTAATGTTCCAAAAATTGGTAGCTTCTTACCTTTGATACCTATTCTTACTGCTCTGAGTGCAATTGGTAGTCTTTCTCCTGGCGGAGCTGCAATCGCAAAAGCAATAAATGCAGCAAAGAATGCCAAACAACAACTTGATGAAGCATCTAGACACAATAAAACAATAGAAGCAGTAGCAATGGGGAAAGGTTTTTACCTTAAACCCTATAAAAAAGGATATAGATTGGTTTGCCAAGAATTTTTTTTCGTAAAGCTACCCAATAAACCCTTATCTGATGTTGATCTGAGAAATTTTTCAACAAACATCCCATACTTTAGAGGAGTTTTCATGTTAGATGCACTACCAAAACGAGAAGAAGAGATTGTGCTATCATTAATTTGGATTTATCAACAGGACCTGGAACACATTATAAAAACAATCCACATAAGGAATATTTCGACAGTTTTGGAAATTTGCAACCTCCTTTAGAATTAGTTAAATATCTTGGAAAATATATAGAATATAATTATAATTATAATCAATATCAAAATTATGATTAATTTAAATGTCTTCAATTTCTTTACAAAATAAGTGAGAAGAATAAATAAATACAACATTTAAACAATTTAAAAAAATTTTTCTGTTTTATTAATAAAAAGTTTATAAAAATTTAATTTTTACATATTATTCCCAATGAGGATATTGAGCATTTGTTATAAATATATCTATACCAGCAGCAGTATCCACTGTCTCCCGGATGCCAACTCCATTACATCAACATCAGATAGAGTATTATAGCGGTGTGGTTTATACACTATATAATTTTCTAGTTCAATTTGAACTGTGGTGCCGTATTTACTTGTCACCCGTTTTGCGTTTTTAACTATATATGTAAGTAGTAGACTCCTCAAGTTCTTTTATATGTATTACATAGTGTTTTTTTATTTAAACTGTTGAATTTTTTTAACAAATCAGGAGGATTCATTATTATTATTTAAATCTATTTTCTTTTTATATTATTTTTTTTCTTATTTGACAGATTGCTTAATCCTCTTTTGTAAACTGATGCATTAAATACTTTTTCCAGCCCTTAAATAATACTTGAGAAAATCTTAATAGAAAGAAATATCACTATTGTAGCTATCTCTCTTTCTCATATTGATTGATTTTTTTTCTCTGAAAAAATATTTCTATTATTAATATAATTAAGTGAAGGAGATAGTTATATTAAAGTTTTAAAGTGAAAAAAAAACAATTTAGGTAAGACTGATCACAATTATAGCTATCTCTTTTTCTCATATTGATATTTTTATGTAAAATATTTCTATTACTGATAGAACTGTAGATTCTTATATTGATGTTATAAAGTGTGACTGAGACAAAAGATTTACATCAGCAATCAAAATTGTTTGTAAAAATTTAAGTATACAAGAATATTTAGCTATAAATACAAGCCCAAACCTTTGAAGAATATTAGTGTGAATACAGAATTCACCAAAAAAAGTATTCGTTAAAAAATAAATTAAAAATATATACAAAATGAGCAAAACCCGTGCGCAATTATTTGAATTCCTCAATTGCTTCGAGGACTTATTGCTCTATGAGCATAAAGAAAATATAAACTTTTTCTTATCGATGCTAAGCGATAATGGGGAGTATAAATGATGATGTAGGCCATTTTGCTAACTGCCCGCGGTACAGCGAGCGCTGTGAGGAGGGACCCGATATATTTAAGGAAAAACATTATTTTTAAAATCATTAACGAATATAAAAATTTTACTCAACATAGTTAGATAAATCAATAAATAAAAAATAGTAACTGCATACTTTTGATTTATTTAAATATATAGACATTAGTAAAGTAAAAAACAGTTAGTTTAAATATTATTTTCATTGAGGATGGATAGACGTAATATAAAGAATATATTTCATCACAATCAAGAACGAAAACCACAAATATATGGTTATTTTTGAGTTTGAATACTTGCTTAATTGGAAATTGAAGGTTTGATGTGGATATTCGACAGCTTCTGGGTTTAAGCCAATGATATGGTTGCATTATAAAAATAAGCAATTCATTGGACTAGATCGAGAAGAGTGGTTACATTTCATGTGCTATAAAGAGTATATTCATGATATGCTTAATCGTCGGGATTTCTTAAATTCTATAAATATAACTGATAATGAAAGTGAGAGCGATGTTGAATACAAGTTTCAATACAAAAAGGGTATTTGTTTTTAAATTATCAAACAAGGAAACTATAAAATAAAAATAGATTCTGACACTTGGCGATCACTAACTCAATTTCGAATATTTTTTACATCAATTTTGTGTTGGAACAATATTCTAAGAAAACAAATCCTTCACTTCTATTATGAATATTATATACCAACCTGCTCCGTTTTAAACAAAACAAAAATTCAATTCAATGAAATACAAGGAATACATCATGACAAGGATGTCAAGATTGAACTAACACGACTTTTTTATGAGATTGGAGAAAAAATGCAACATAAGATTATAACTGATGTGAAAATTCATAAATTATATTTAACGATGGATAATAAATAAAAAACTGTATACAAACATATTGTTTTATTGCTTTTTTATTTATTTTTTATATTGCTATTTATATTGTTATACTTTTCTCCTTTATATTCCATGATTCCAATATTAAAACAAACAAACAACCTTGTCCCATCAAAGTATACTCTCAAAATATACATATGTATATTTAATTAATTTATTTTTTCAAAACAACAAGTCTTAGCCAGTGTGAACAGATTTTAAAATAATATAAAGCTAAATCAGGTTTTAAATAGAGCTAAAAAGATCTAAAAAAGGAATATTAAAGCCAAAAAATAAAGCTACATTTTTTTTACAGCTTTGCAATAGTAACTTTTCATTATTTTTAAATTTTTTATAGTTTAAATGGTGTTTCTGTAGGTATAAATAATATGAAAATAAATTTTTGGGTCATTTAAATGAAAAACATTCAATCAATAACAACCACCCAAGTGCTGAAAATAGCATTTCGCAAAAGAAATACGGTTTCGACTCGAAGTCACTAAACTGGTGTGCTGGAAATCGCAATCACAAAAAACTTAGCTATTTCAATTCGCCAGTACAGAGGAAAGTGAAATCTAAGTGAACTTTCCTCTTTAAAAAAATTTGGTATCGAATTGCAAAAATAAAAGCATTCCAGTAAAATTTAAACTCTTTCTATTTAATATCATTTAAAAAATAAAACTTTTCTACAATTTAATACAAAATACAAAGTTAAAAAGTATGTTGCTTTATTTCGACTATTGTGTTACTTTTGTTTACTTTAAAAACAGATGCATAAAACATATAATATGAAGCAAAAATAGTAAGGGAAAAATCTAAAAATCGTTGAAAAATTCTGTGTTGGATACTATGGTTTCAAAAAACATAGAGCATTGATAAGAACCTTTTTCGAAGATTATTTAAAAAAATAAACAGAACGCGCGACCCTTGGCACATGCAAAAGTGAGATTTGCGATTTAGAACTAATAAGTGATTTTTGCCATTGTAATTCCAAAAGAGTAATATCACCTACGCTAAAATTTGACATTTCTTCTTTAAAATTTTCATACAATTTACTTTTGTATTGCTTAGACTCTTTTCTAATCAAAAGATGTTTGTGATTTGTAAAGTTGAAATGTTATTTGGCAAACGTTGTCGTAGTTGGTATATTAATTGTTTAATAAAATTTCGGCAAGTGTATCTGATATTTTTTCTGTTTCAGAATCTATTATGTTTGAAATCAGATATTGTTCAAACTTATAGTTGCAATACGGAGTTGGAATTAGAAAACCGTCCAAATTTGATTTTAAACGGCAAAAAATTTCGGACTTCAAAACGATTTGATTACAATTATTTTTCAAAAGCAAGTAAAGTTCTGAAACCAATAGCATGGGTCCACGTCGTTACTTTCGAATATTTTGTATACTTTTTGAACATCAGAAAGTAATGGCCTTAAAAATTTCAAATAGAGTAAATATTTTTCACTATACAAATTTTTCAAGACTTTAGCTTGATGGCAGGATTCCGAAATAGATGCAAGTTGAAAGTGAGTTTTTAATTCCAACCATTATATACTTACATATGTCGATCAAATCTGCCGCAGTGAATATTTCTGCACTGCCAGATTATTATTATTAATTTTTAACTACTTTATATGGTTACGGCACACAAATTTATTCTGATAAGCTGTTTTATATAATTTGAAATAGAAATTAATTACACGAAATTGAAATTAAAGAAAAAGCTAGAAAAAGCTAAATGCATTGTTGAAAAAAGCGAAGCGCTAAATGAAATATTTCGAGCTAAACTTTAAAAAAGCTAAATTTAGCGCCAAAAGAGCTAATATGGCCACACTGGTCTTAACTTTAAATATCGATATACATACATATATACATATCAGAGTGCTGCACGATCAATGGTTTTTGTGATTCAAGCACACTCGTCTAAAATGCGGTTGCGGTGTGATCGCCACCGCATTGCTTTTGCTGAAATATTCGCCACACCGCATACAATTGTGTATTGCTAGTTTGAGCTTCTAGCATACTCAATCATATGCGTTCGCGGTGACTGCTCTGCTTTACTTTTTCAGACATTCGGCAGTCGTACTCTTTTTTACTTCATGTACACAACAAGAACAATATTTGTATACGATCAGCGTTGCCAGAATGATGATTTTATCATATTTTTGATGATTTTTAAAGCAAAACATGATTTGATGATTTTCTTTCCCAAATGATGATTTTTCATTCACCCAAATGATGATTTTTCATACTTGCTTTTAAATATTTTAAATGGTTATTTGATTTATGTAGATCAATTAATTTATAATTTTCCATAGTTCTTCTAAAATTATCTCTTTACCATTTTAGCGACTTTGAACATGTAAAGCGGTGTACATATTATCGAACTTAAGTGATGGTCAAAAATTCATCAGCTTTTAATGACGGTTTTGGCTAACAAAACTACATTAATGTTGGGTGTTAAAAGCCATTCAAGAAAATAATTTACTAGAAAACATAGAAAGTAAGAAAAATGGATGCACTTCGTTGATAATAATTTTATTTTTTTCATAATATATAGCAACTCCTGAGATGCTTTTGTTTTAACATCACGAGTTACCCCCTAATCTTGTTATATCCCAAGACAACATTCCATATCATAGTCCCAGAGAAATGCTTTTAACAAATCTCTGTAATTTGTAATTTTTATGCTACAAAAAAACTCTTGACTGACACTGTTTGGTAAACACTATCAGTCAAAAACCAATATGGCCGCTGACTTGTCAATCAACTATAATTTTTTTGTAATTGACTGTTGAATGACGAAATTAGTGCCCACACTATCTAGCGAGCAAAAATTAGAGTAAAACTGTCATTAGTGTTCGATAGTGTGTACACTGCTTAACTATTCTTCGCAATTTTTTTTATAAAGATATACAGTGGTGAAGAAATAATAGGGGTCATTTCTTTTTTTACAATAACGTCTCATAAACTTTTTTGAGCTAAAATTTTATGGAGTGACAGTCCCAATCACCACACTCGAATCCCATTGAGCGCCTCTGTAGAGCTCTTAAATAAAAAGTTAGAACGTAAAAACTTGCAAATAAACAGGTCATGTGGGACACAATTCAGTAACCTTAGTACTCCAATTCTACGGATATCTGCGCCAATCTTCTGAGTTCAACGATGTGACGTTGTCAGCAAGTATTCAAAGAGGACCTTCTACCAAATATTGGAATAATATTAGGATTAAATAGTAAAAGATAATTTTGTTCTGTAATATATAAAATGTCCCTAATATTTTTTCCAGGTACATATACATATATTTTTGAATTACATAAATTTCCGAATGCAGCAGGATTGTACTTTTTTTGTATTTTTTACATGGACGAATTTAATTTGTATATTTAATTTTATTTATGCAAAAGCTTATAAATATTTAAGAAAATACGGAAAATTGTATGTGTCCCTATTATTTCTTCCACCACTGTATAAAGATATATGTTTCATTGATTTCTATAGTTTTTGGCTGCGTCAAAAATATCAAATCACATTGTGATGATGCAGTGTTAGCAAAACAGAGCAAAAAAACATTTATTTGACATAAGAAAACTCTTACATACTTCAAACATATGTTTTTGGGCACTTTTCGGAACTTGTTTTTTCGTTACATATTTTATTAAGTTAATTTTTCAGAGGAATTTTTTTAACATTTAAAAGTTTTGGGAAACTCGTGGAGATGTAGAATAATGTAATCTATACATATACCCAGCAAAAATAATCGAAATTTTGGAAGCAGTACAAATTTTTCATGTTATACAAATGCGCTTCACAGCAGCGACAAATGTATTGCAAAGTTTTTTGTCCACATAAAAAACTAATTTTTGCACATTCACTTACAGTGGTGCATTCAAGGAAGCGCTACTGTAAGGCAGAGATTAAAAAAATATACATATTACGAAGAATGAGGATGAGTTACGAACCTAAAAAGACAAAACAATAGTATGATTTTATTATATACTCAGTGCGCTGAAATAAGCGTTTAACAAGAAATGCTGCAAAGTGGGACATCGCGAACAAATATCATGCATGTATCATAAGCATGTTTGTAAGCTACACCAACAAAACTCTCCTTTACAGACCTGTTTATCGCGAAGCACTAGTTTTTGATGGGCGAACACGCTTCGCGCAAAAACCACTGAATGGATTTTCATGAAATTTGGTATGGAGGTACTTTAAAGTCTTGATTCAAACATAGGGTACTTTTTACCGCGATGAAATATCTCATTTCTAAGTTAAAATAGAAAAAAACGAAAATATACCCTATTTTACTAAATAAATGTTGTTAGAAATTAGAAAGATTTCTTTGTTTTTTTAACGTTGGTAGCAATTTATTTTGCATAACGGGAACTTTAAACTAGGGATGTAACGAATACCGATACCGATATATCGGCGATACTTCAGATTTTCCGATACATCGGTATCGACGATATTTTACTGTCGATACACCGATACTTTAAAAAAAATTTTCAGAGTTTTTTTTTAAGAAATAATTTATTTTTGTTCGATTTGACCGTGAATTAATTTCACTTCGTTATTTTTTAAATCTTATTACTATCAATTTTAAAAATTAATAATATTTTATGCTGTTATTTTGTAAAAAAAAATATTTATTTTTTGTTAATTTTACCATGAATTCAAATTCAAGTCATTGTTTTTTAAATCTTATTCCAGCAAAAAAAAAAGATATTCCAAAGAAGTCATGAAAATGTAGAATTCGCGATCTGAAAGTATTGCAAATTTGGATAATTTCTAATTAGTTTTACATATCCTTGCCATTGCAAGAAGTTCTGTTTTTCGATTACCAATCACCGAATTGGAAGCGATGCTAGGACAAATTTCCTTTTCGGTATTCTATCATGATTTTTCCTCAAGGAAAAAGGATACAAAATCACCCATTTTCACAATTTTTTTTATGCGAATTTAAACTCAGAACTGTATTTTCATGTAAATTTAAGTGAATAAATATAAACTTAGAAGTCTTTTTTTATAATTAAGCTATTAAGCTATTTAGAAGAATATTAGTTGATAAATGTCCTTCAAAAAATCGATTTTTTAAAAAGCATGGCGGGTATTTTTTAAAATTATACAGGAATTAAAAATGTTTACTTGCTTTTGTACTAATTATCTGCATATTTTTAATATAGATTTTTTGGAAGCAAAGAAAATGTACCTCCTTAAAAATTACTGCCAATGTTTTATCAATTTTAAATATTCTCTCTTATAATGTAGTTTTGTATAATAAAAAATTGCGCTTGAGTTTTGTTAATCTAAACTTGAACTTAATTTCAATATTCGTATCGGTATCGGAATCGGTATCGGCGATATTTATTTTTAAATATCGGTATCGGTATCGGATCGGCAAAACGGCGTATCGTTACATCCCTACTTTAAACAATATATAAAGAACGCTATATTATTATATTTTATAGATACCTTATAGTCATAAAGCGAACTTTAAGCGCGCGAAGAAAATATCATAAAATTTTTCATTTTAGTGATATTGATCAATTTAAAGCTTTTTGCTGATATTGGCATCTTTTTAATATTTACTCGAGCTATCTTTACCTAACTTTTTTATAATTTTGTGCATTAATTTGATCATTTTCGCGGTGGAAGTGACTTTGCCACGTTATTATAGTTTTATAAAAAAGTTTCATTAATTTTCTTTGCTTTGAATAATATTTTGGAATAAAATATTAATGATGATTTTTTATATCAAAATATTATTTTTATTTCGCCAATTAATGATTTTCTTCGGAAAGCTTCTGGCAACGCTGTATACGATCATGCGAGCGCGCTCATTGATGTGTGCTTATATGAAGTAAATACAGCGTTGCCACTGAGTAATTATACAAAAGCTATACTATTTAACATTTTTTTAATTTTTGCTTCATTAAATTTTTGTACTACTGACACTGTTAAAACTAAAACTATTTAAAATTTTGTTTATAGTTTTTGCTTCATTAAATTTTTATACTACTGACTTACTGTTAAAACTAAAACTACGAATATGTACTATTAATTTTGTTATGATACACAAAAGCAAGAAATGTATACCGTATTATAGATTTTTACTTTAAAGAAATTAATTAGTAAATTAAGAAAAATAAAATTTTAATAAATTCGTTATGACGTTATGATACTCGTATGTATATTAGATAATAAATTTGTAGTTTCCTTAGTTCCATAATTTTTTACGAAAATCGGTGGGGAAATTTGTTTGCCCCCCTCCCCTCTCGAAATGCTTAACTCTGTGATTTGTGAACCGATTAAAACATTTTTCTTGTGTAAAAGGGTTTGCCTAAAGTTTAGTCCCATAATTTTTTTCGAAAATCGGTGGGGAAATTGGCCCCCCACATGATTAACGCTGTCATAAGTGAACTGATTTTCAAAATTCTTTTTTTGTTTGAAAGGCTTTGCTTGCAGTTTTATTCTGTAATATTTTTGCTAAATCAATGGGGAAATTTGCTCCCCCCCCTTACTTAACTATGTCATTCGGGAGCTGATTTTCAAAATTTTTTTTGTGAGAGTTTTAAAATTATTTTTTAGTTTGAAATGCTTTGCTTGCGGATTAATCCCATAATTTTTTTCCGAAAATCGATGGGGAAATTTGCTCCCTCCATGCTTAACTCTGTCATTTGTGTACCGATTTTAAAAACTTGTTTTTTGTTTGTTTGTAGGGATTTGCCTAAAGTTTAGTCCCATCATTTTTTTCCAAAATCGGTGGGGAAGTTTGCTCCCCCATGATTAACTCTGTCATATTTGAAATTAATTTCGAAAAAATATTTTTAACGCCAAATTCATAAATATTTCAAACAGGGCAATAAACTACTTTTAAGCAAAATTTTATAAAATTCAAAAATGTATATTACATGAAAATTTTAAACTAGGTTTAAAGATGGTATGCACCTACTATAAACTTTCAATAAATTCATATCATCGATATATCAATTTCAACTTCAAATATCTTTGCAAATTTAGCACACAGGAATACATGATATGCTTTAAATTAAAGCTTGAAGGCTTGGCTATAAGCGTTTACGTATGTTTTTTTAAATTTGATAGAATATGTCACTTAATTATTTAAGTTAAACAAAATTCGCAACAAAATTAGCAAAAAAACACCATCAAAACACATAAAAGCAAAAAGAAATGTTAGTGATGTAGAAACAATCAACACAAATGAAAATAGGCTCGTTATTCGAGTACCTTTTTCATACATGATTAAAAGATTCGACTGAACTCTTTTGTGATCATTTCTCTTTTTTGCTTTTACTTCATAGAAAACTTGTTTTACTTGGAGGTTACACGTTCAAGTTTTGTTTCAATTTTTGTTTCAAGTTTCAATACATTCACACTTTTTTACTAACACACTCACATAATTGGAAATTGACTACCAACTTGATTTCAATTTTGCTTTCAAGATTTGTTTCAATTTTTCGTTCAATTTAAACAGCTGATCTCTATTATTGTAAGTAAATTACAGAAAGACTCGGCTATAACAAACTTTGTGCAAACAGCAAAAAAAAAACCGCTCTATGACAAGTTCGTAATAACCGTAGTTCGATACAAACGAGGACTCGTTAACTACGAATTCGCTATTACGAATTATTTTTGTATGAAAATGGCAACCGAAATGTCGGCACTTTAGACTTAGATCGTTACAACCGAGAATTCGTTATAACCGGGTTTTACTGTTTCGTTGTTGATTCCTTGACGACGGCATTTTGAAAACAAAATTGACTATCAAGTTGCTTACAGCCTACGTCATAGCATTAATTTAAAGTAGTTTTAACAAGCAATACGTGTGATCAACTTGAAAGCAATTTCTTGAACGTGTAACTGCAGAGTTAAATAAGTTGAGGAATATATTATAAAGAGAGTTCAAAAAATCTTAACTTACACGAAAACAATAAAGAGCTATTCGTTTATTTCAATATCCGGATGAAATCATATTCTTTTTATTGCAAAACTAACTACAAAACATGGTGGTGTTGCCAGTATCGAAATCTAAATTACCTTAAAATACACAATGTCTATTGTAGAGTTTATGAATGCAATTTTATATTAAACAGTTTTTAGCGTGAAACTGTTCGATAAAAATTGTGAGTTTTAAACCTAAAATAAGAATTTTCTATGAATTTGGCTGTTAATATATAATTTAGACAATTTGCTGTATCTAGGAAAACGTAAGAGGCAAACTCTTGAAGTAAAAAAAACAGTAAAACTAAAAATTCCAAAATTAAAAAAATTTCAAAACGAAAAAAGCGCGTAAAGTCAGCAAAACTAAAAAGATCGCAAAAAAAACTAAAAAACCCAAGAAACCGAAAAAAGTCGTCAAAACGAAAAAAGCACTAAAACCAAAAATATCAAAGACGATAAATCGCCTAAAATGGAAAAAATTACCAAAACGAAAAACAATCGCAAAAAACCGAAAAAATCAAGAAAACAAAAGAGTCAAAACAAAAAAAAATCGCTAAAACTAAAAACATAACCAAAACCCGATAAAATTCCCAAAACCGAAAAAGCGCTAAAACTACAATAAATAAATCGCTAAAACTAAAAATATCGCCAAAAAGCAAAAATATGAAAAAATCAATAAAATGAAAAAAGCGCCAAAACAAAAAAAAAAAACGAATGAAAAAAAGGCAAAAACGAAAAGGGATATATTCGTATTCGTACAGAACCCTTCGAGTGCGAGCCAATGTCGCACTTTACTAAATTTATGTCACTACTTCTACGGAGCCGACTCTTATGAAACTTCGCACACACGTTTATTTCACGTGAAAATAAAAGATTATGATAACAAAGTGGGCAACTAGTTCTACTTAATCAATTTTTAAGAAACTTTATACCCGCATTAAGTTGCCGGTACGATGGCATGTCATAATGTCCAGTGACATAATGTTCATGGACATTGTGTCACTCCAAAAAGTGTCATAAAGTCCATAGATATTATGACACTTTCAAAAGTGTCACAATGTACATGGACATTATGACACTTTTTGAAGTGACATAATGTCCATGGACATTATATCACTGGACATCATGACAAAGTAGAAAAGTAGACAGTGTAAACGGTTTCTTTTTGCAATAATTATTTTGTAGCCGGTTTGTACCTGTTACTGTTCACAAGATTAAGCCCGGAGTCCAAATTACCTCTATCATGTTTTGAGCTTCTCTTTTAGAATAATGAAGTTGCTAGTTAGGCCATTTATCGTTTCAGGTAACGGAATGCTAAATAAAAACACGTTTTATTTTTAATGATTATTTCATTGAGCTTTCATACAACTTTCACATTGTTTTTCAGGATCGAAATTTGGTTTTTGCAATCCTGTGCATTTCCATTTTTGACTCTCAGTGAGCAAAATAACTATCTTAAAGAACAAATTTAATATTTTCCAATGCATTTTTGTACACAAATATAAGCAGATCTTTTAAAGATTTATTCGTAAATAAAATTTCTTGGTTTATTTAAAAAAATTTTAAATTGTTTTTTGTGTAATTTTTAGGTAATTTTAAATCTTTGATTGTGTAATGTTTAATCTCAAATCTGGCATCACTGATTGTTAGAGGAGAAAACTCGCAAAAGCAAATATAAAAAATAATAGAGTACCAAAATACAAAATACCATAACTTTTGCTCATGCAGATTGCGATGCTTGCTGCTACTGGTTTTTGCGATAATTGTTTTTACATACACACACACCGCAAAGTAGCGAGCATATTAAAACGCATCAACTCTTTGTAAATAAACGGCGAGCTAAATCAACACCACAACTTTTTTTGCGGTGTTTAAAGTACTCGGATATGTAAATCATAGGGTACATATGCGGTGTATTTTTGTGGCGGTGTGATCGTGCAGTTCCCTGATACATATGTACATATATATACATTAAAAATAAATTTCTCATTATAAGTACATATGTACTTATATCTAAATATATTATTTCTTAAAAACTAAATTCCATAATAAATTTCAAATAACTTAATCGACGACCATTTCCTCAATCATCATGACAGTTTATTAACTCGGTGTTTAAATCATCTACTATCATATACTCAGTAATGTCATGCAAATCAATATCATCCATTTTTAGCTTATAATGCCCCCAAACATATGTATGTCTGTAAACTATCATACATAATGTATCTCTTGTCATCATTCTGACTTAAAAAACTTTTGTTTACATTTTGAGTAAAAATTGTAAGTTTGTATGTACGGAACAATATACATGCTGTCGGAATAAACATTTTTTAAATATAGACACTTTTTATAATCCGACAATGTGATTCTTTCTAAAGCCATTCTTTTCACACCTTTTGACTTTTTTGTTTCAATGTTTGTCTCATTTCTAAAGGCGTACATCTTAGCTCTTAGTCCCACAAACTCTTTCATTATGATTAGGGGTTTTCCCGGGAATTCCCGGGACGGGAATCGCTTATTTTCATTTCCCGCTATCCCGGCACTCTATTTATATACATAAAAAGTACTATTTTGGCACCCAAAAATCCTTCTTTTCTCTTTAAATTGTCATCGTTCATCATGAAATAATATCTACATATGTAGGGGGAAAGAAACTAACGATGGCTCAAAGTGTAAAGTAGTTTCGATTTAAATGCTTTTTTTTAAGCGCACTTTTGACTTAACTGCACAAAATTATTAATTTGTGCCACTATTCTTTAAAATTCCATACAATTTCGTTTTTTAAGTGCACCTGCTATACCTGCACTTTTAGGATAAATACCTTTAATTTTTGGTACTTTAACACAATGTTTATACAAAAATTCAATCTTAGCTGCATTTTGACTCAACTGCACAAAATATTTGTTTTCTGTTGTTATTCTTCAAAATCGATTTTTGAGTGCACCTTGTATACCTGTACCTTTAATATATTTTTTGGCAGTTTTAAATTATTTTCATATAAAAAATCAAAGTTAGCTGCACATACTTAATAATTGTGCTTACTTGCACATTAAGGCAGATAATTACATTTAATCTAGCAGCATTTTTGATGTATCTGCACAAAAAATAGTGAAAAGTTGATTGTTAAACTATTTTGGATTGAAGAACGAAGCGAAAAAATGTTGTCTCTTTAATTCATTATTTAAAGGAACCAAATTATTTTAGCAAAAGCAACTGCAATATTTTCAATATTCATCAAAATTCACGATGATTAAATATTCAGAAAATCTTTATGCACGTTTTTTTTTTTGATGCATTTAATGATAAAGAAAATGGGGAAACAGATATTACTTCAGATGACGGTGGTGCAAGATAGGACTTTCGAGCAAACTTGAAACGCTGCTATTAACAAATCAGCTGAAATTATTTGGAGACAGCGGAAAAAGGACGAAAAATATTGATACTTCATACAACATCCTCTTAATTATGAAATGATGAGATGAAATGATTAATACAGTAGTGGAATTCAGTATTTGATGTAAATGGTCTTGCGAAAGTGCAAATGCAAAATATAGTAGCTTTTTTATGAAATCCAACAACAAAAGACATTAAATTTCATAAAAAGCTACAATATTTTGCATTTGCACTTTCGCAAGACCACTTGCATCAAACGCTGAAATCCGCTATTGACTGTTGCAACAAAGGATATCAAAGTAAAAATTTTCTAAGGGCATATAATTTTCATTGCATACCAAGAAGTAAAGGACTGCATTTAATATTCTAAGAATTCAACATTTATCCTAGATAACTTTTTAATCACTCCCGCCCTCTGACAACCACGTGTTAAACTCATTGATGAATGACCAGAAATAAAACTACTTTGATTACAGTTCATCAGTGATTTTACTAATGATTTGTATGCTCTCTTTTTGCTCGGTCTAAAATAGTTTTTTAATACGAAGTTTCCTTAAAATGTCGATAAAAATATTGTTCTTTTTTACCTAATTTACTTTAAATCTTTTTGTTTTTGTGATATATTAAGTTTTTTGCTATTTTATCTCATTTCTTTAGAAACTGTTTTAAAATAAAGCTCAGTTTAAAATAAAGAATGATTCAATGATTCAATTTGCTTATATAAACATCAATGGATTTAGGAAATTAAAATTTTTGGTTAATATTTTATTACGTTGTTAGATTCCCGGGAATTCCCGGAATCCCGGGAATTTATTTTTTATTTCCCGCT
Source organism: Panzeria rudis (assembly GCA_956483635.1). NCBI lineage: Eukaryota > Metazoa > Arthropoda > Insecta > Diptera > Tachinidae > Panzeria > Panzeria rudis. Next base: position 111,363,913 of record OY101448.1, on the reverse strand, counting down.
CTCCCGGGAAACAAAAATGTCCGGGAATAAAAAAAACCCTAATTATGACTCCATTGTTTTCATCATTCCTAATATTGTTTTATTTACCAAAGGTATACCATATATGTTATTAGGTGAATAACCAGACGTATCAAACCTTTCGTGTAGATGTTTGGCACATTCCTTGTAAAAATCATTAGTTCTAATAGTGTAAATGAAGGTATCAATGTAATTTAGATGCAAGTCAGTTTTGTACTTAGGGTTCATATAACCATAGTGGAAGTCATACATCTTCCACTTTGATAGTTTCAGCACACAAAAACCTAAGTACATCGGTTTGTTGCACTTTATTTCAGCCTCTTTAACTGTACTGCATACATATCATCACCAAATCTGGATAAGCTATGGAAGTTAAGTTGAGTAATGAGAGATCGAGCTCCCGGGTGGTTCACTCTATCTGATTCCCACTTTGTCACAACATACACATTTTTTCGTAATTCTACATTTTCCATCGTCTTTCCATAAACGGCATTATTTAATAGTTTGAAAAAATCTTTTTCAAAATCATTAGTTGCCTTTGTTCGATGAAAAGTGTTTAGTTCTATGTATGTTTTTAACCATGAAGCTTGTTGAAATTTGATCACCCTATGTATCTTTTTTAAAACTAAATCATTAGTCATACATTGCTTTAGTACTCTGTAATGAATCGAATACCTCCTTTTGTTTGTGACATCAGCAATTAACTTTTCGTTTTTCATAGGAAAAACTGCTTTGTTTTCTGGACAAAAGGGTAAATCATTGTGAACATCATGCAAATTGTCTGGATAATCTAAGACCACCTCTAACATATAGACTTGTCATCAATAGAATTGATATTCAGATCATTAATTTCATCATTGCTAAGCCAAGCAAAATCTGAGAATGGTAGATATTGTGATATTGCCCATCCATAAAGATTATTTGCATCTAAATACATAAGAAAATCTAATGGTTTGGAGCTATCATAATCAGACATATATTTATTATTGGCTTTACTATGTCTCATGAACATTGGACCAGCCCAACTCTTATGCTTTTCTTGATCATGTTATACATGTCAATATCAGTTATAAGCTCTAAACGAATGTTTGTTGTTTTGAGCATAGCATCCCATGACAAACCTGGGGCAGTGTAATAGTGGCATGTGTCTAATTCATAAATGCTTTTGCAACATTTTCTAAAGTTTTCAAATATATCTGCAAACAATAGAGTGTCACTTTTAGCGTAAAGTTCTGTATAGTCAAGAAGAACGTTGCAGTTAAAAGTTTGCCAAACATTTTCCGCATGTTTATAGTCTTCAATGCTACACTCCATATTTGACAAAATATTTTTGAAATCTTCTCGAGCAGGGAGGTTTTTTTCATTAAGTTTTGCGTAAGAGTCTATATAAGAATATGGAAATACTCCCTTCCTTTTAACAAGTTCAAATTGCTCGTCATCAGGGTAGTACTTTTTAATTATTTGAAATATTTCTGGTTGAAGGTTAGAAGATAATGTATCTAGACTCGCCGCCATAAACCTAAATGAATCTTAAAATCTTATTTTAAAACTATTCTTTTGAAGAGGAACATTTTTGGTAACAGAAATATAATTTTCCTTATTGTTTGGTATAATTTCAATGTGACCCTCAACCTCTCCAAGCTCTCTAATAAATAAATGGCGGTCGTATGATGAAAAATTGTGAAAGAATACCGGAATGAAATCACTGATTTGATAATTTAAGTTGCAGTGATTGTGTAAGGCTGCACTATAACGACCTGTCAAATGACAATGATCTCGAACTCTGTCAGTACCTAAAATTCCTCCACAGAGTTTGCAGTTTTCAGCATTTAAGAATTTTTCTTTTTCTTCGTCGGTCATTGCGGTTATTGGAACAATTTTGTCCAAATAGTTAGTAAAAATGTTTTTGCAGTCCTTTAACAGTTCCCTAACAAATACTTGGGAGTTATCTAGTCCACTATATGTAAATAACTTTGAGTAGTCGTCATTATAAGCACATTTAATATAGTAACTAAATGAGCAAGGAATATTTTTCTGCTCATTCACTACCTTATCGCTAATTCTTACACTAACTTTTTCTAATAGACATTAGAAGTCTGCGTACACAGAAAAAATTATGATAGCTTTTTTTTAAACAAACATGGTTTTGAAACTGATTTTAAATCTTTATTGTCTCTATTTAGTTTGATAAATAATTTTGTCTATTGTCTCTATTTAGTTTGATAAATAATTTTGTTTGACTTATTATTTCATTTCATTTACCTACCGCCAATGTTGGCAACCTGATAAAATTATGAAATTCTTCGATTTATTTTTTATATTTCTCTAAAACATTTTTCGATTGAAATAATTTTGTTTATTGAAAAAATCAGAATTTGTTTTCAAACAAATTATTACAAATTTTTGAAAATTTACAAATATCTTTATAGGTCCTAAATTGAACAAATTTACATTTGATTCAGGGAATTTGGTATTTGAAGTGAAAAATTAGTTTTTTCTGTGTAGACAACGAATGGTACATCTAAATCATTTAAAAAATTCTTAAATTGCAAATACCGTTCATAATATCCAGGCACAGTTGTTACTACTTTTGAACATCCATCTTAATGATGAAGTGCCATTTCAGGATCATGAGAATATCCTAGACAGGTCATACAAAAGTGTAGGGCTCTCTTGTGCTTGGTCAATGACGTCCTTAAAAATCTGATTGTAAAAACAAAGTAATGAATAAGTTAATAAAATGATAAATAAATTGCTGATAAAATTCTAAGTAAACTCACCGAACAAAGCTTTGAAATATTTTGAGCCGTTAAGTCGTAACATACATAGGTCTAAACTCAAAACTTTGAAATTTAACTAAAAAAATCGTAGATTTTTCCAAAGAAGGTGCTTTCATAATTTTTAAAATTTTAAAAAATTTTGTTAAATATGTTAATTTTATTTTTATACACGGTAAAAGGCCATACTTTAAAGCTTAATTTAGCGGGCATTTTTGTTCATTTTGGACATGTACACTACATTTGGCACTGGTCGAAAATCATAAATTTTAAAAATAATTTTAGAGTTTAGGTGCCTGTAAAAAACTTTGCAGAAGGTGGCGTAAAGGTCCATGAATAAGGTTTTATTAGGTAGGTGCTTAGAATTGTTCTTGCCTTAAATGAAGACATCCTAGCTATAAATATAGGTGCTAGGGCAAAATTAGTAAACAAAAACTAAAATTTCAGAGAGAACAGTTTTATATTATAAAAAAACTACCTAAATATGTACATAAATAATTTTTTAGCACGTAGTTAAATAATGCACTTAGAGTTCACAGCAGAAATTTCAGGAAAAAAATGTTTATTTAGTTTTTTTTTATAATATAAAAATTTTCTTCCAAAAATTTTAGTTCTTTTTACTAATTTTTCCCTAGAACCTACATTTATAGTCAGGATGTCTTCATTTAAAGCGAAAAGAATGACAACTACCTATCTAATAAAACCCTGTTAATAATTGAAGTTGTGTGTATTTAGTCGAACTATATGGGTTTTATCCAAAGAAATTTATTATTCATGCTTAAGTTCGTTCAATTTAATTTTTAAAATTAAATCATTTTTTATTGAGAAACAATTTTTCAAAGCGAACTTAAGCCTGAATAATAAACTTCTTTGGATAAAACCCATATAGTTCGACTTCACAACTTCAAATTGAGAAATTTTAATATTAAAATGAGTATTGCTAGGAACACAACTGGGACGAACGGCGAATTTTCGTCCACGAATATTCGTCGCCAAAAATAAAACATGTTTCTGTATATGAAAATACACACAATAACGGCGTCGGACGAAATTCGTCATACACGGCGAACTCTGAATAGATTTATTTCTATTTCTTACGCCGGCGAACGACGAACAAATCAGTACCAAGTGACCATGTTTGGCTTTAGTTTTCAAGTATTTTAGTAAATAAAGTTACTTTTTACTTTAATTATTGTTTTGCTTTTATTTTATAGCATTTTAAATAAATATGGATAATAATTAACGATAATAATTTGTGTTAGTTGTGTTTTCGTTAATGTTAAATTTTTCAAGAATGTATTATTTTTTTAATATGGTCACACTTTGCACACACAGTAAACAACTTTCTCCATTATAACAGCTGTTACGTTTTCGTCGCTATTGTGTTTCATACGACGAATTTACATAGCGAATTTTTATCGACGAATTCGTCGTGTTGGACGAAATTCGTCGTTCGTCCCAGTTGTGTTCCTAGCATATACCTCCCTAACTATCCAAGATATTTGTTTAACCAAAGACTTTTTTAGAACTTTACAAGTTATATACGGACACACAAAATTTTTGGAATCGAGTGAGAAACAGAGAAATGACAAGCGTTGAAAATTTTTACATGACCGAAGTGCACTACTTACTTTGCACTTCATAATTCTGAACCTGAGAAATATGGGAAGCTCATCTTCCTAAATTACATAAGAACACTACTCTGGTATCTCCATGTAAAATTTTATACTGATCGGCCTAAAGAGTAAGAAATGGTTGATATATTTCCAAAACATTTAATTCCGCCCTACTGGCATTTTTCTTATACTCATACTCCATACAAAAACTTTTTTATTATAATTCATATTCGGATATTTTCACTAAATCTATTGTAACTTTCTAAAATTTTCCCCGATGTTAAGAATTTTACTTTTTGTACGTTGGGAACAAAATTTTGTTTAAGATATGGGCCAAATCAAAAATTAAAAATTTTTTGTTTGCTTCAATGGAGCATTTCAAAACGGTGAATTTTGAAAAAACGCAAAAAAGAAATTTTTTTCAAATATAAAGGATTGTAGTTCAGTGAATTTTATCTTATGAACACAGTATAAATATGAACTGAAAGAGGAAAAACATATCTATGCGGCGTCGGACGAAATTCGTCATACACGGCGAACTCTGAATAGATTTATTTCTATTTCTTACGCCGGCGAACGACGAACAAATCAGTACCAAGTGACCATGTTTGGCTTTAGTTTTCAAGTATTTTAGTAAATAAAGTTACTTTTTACTTTAATTATTGTTTTGCTTTTATTTTATAGCATTTTAAATAAATATGGATAATAATTAACGATAATAATTTGTGTTAGTTGTGTTTTCGTTAATGTTAAATTTTTCAAGAATGTATTATTTTTTTAATATGGTCACACTTTGCACACACAGTAAACAACTTTCTCCATTATAACAGCTGTTACGTTTTCGTCGCTATTGTGTTTCATACGACGAATTTACATAGCGAATTTTTATCGACGAATTCGTCGTGTTGGACGAAATTCGTCGTTCGTCCCAGTTGTGTTCCTAGCATATACCTCCCTAACTATCCAAGATATTTGTTTAACCAAAGACTTTTTTAGAACTTTACAAGTTATATACGGACACACAAAATTTTTGGAATCGAGTGAGAAACAGAGAAATGACAAGCGTTGAAAATTTTTACATGACCGAAGTGCACTACTTACTTTGCACTTCATAATTCTGAACCTGAGAAATATGGGAAGCTCATCTTCCTAAATTACATAAGAACACTACTCTGGTATCTCCATGTAAAATTTTATACTGATCGGCCTAAAGAGTAAGAAATGGTTGATATATTTCCAAAACATTTAATTCCGCCCTACTGGCATTTTTCTTATACTCATACTCCATACAAAAACTTTTTTATTATAATTCATATTCGGATATTTTCACTAAATCTATTGTAACTTTCTAAAATTTTCCCCGATGTTAAGAATTTTACTTTTTGTACGTTGGGAACAAAATTTTGTTTAAGATATGGGCCAAATCAAAAATTAAAAATTTTTTGTTTGCTTCAATGGAGCATTTCAAAACGGTGAATTTTGAAAAAACGCAAAAAAGAAATTTTTTTCAAATATAAAGGATTGTAGTTCAGTGAATTTTATCTTATGAACACAGTATAAATATGAACTGAAAGAGGAAAAACATATCTATGCAACAATGCCAAATTTGCTCAATTCAAGCAAACAGTACTCAAAATTTTTGGAAATATCTCTACAAACTGCAAAAAGCTAGTTTTTCGCAAATATATCGAAAACGGTTCTAAAAAAAATAAATTAATGGCATATTCGTCTTCAGCAGCCCCAATTTAGCTTAAAAACATGTTATTTTTGAGGTGCATTTTTTTTTGTGAACTAGTGTTATCATCAAATAGACTTATTTAAAATTAACATTAGCCCAGTATAAAAAATGGAAGTAATTTTTAAGGAACTACATTTTTATTGCTTCCAAAGAATCTATATTTAAAATATGCAGATAATTAGTAGAATAGCAAGTACAAATTTGTAATTCCTTTATAATTTTAAAAAATACTCGCATTACCTTTTAAAAATTCGATTTTTAAAGGACATTTATAAACTAATATTCTTCTAAATAACTTAATAGCTTAATTAAACGCTGCACAGTGGTTTGTGGCAAAAAAAAATGGAAATAATTCAGTATCTTCGTAACTGCTGAAGCCACTGACATGAAATTTTACATGGTTATAGCTGAGGTGCTGTCCGTCTTAAGTTTGAAGAGTTTGGGGTGCTGGCTCCTTCGAGAGAGGCTCCAGGGGTTCCCAAAATGGGCAACCTCGGGTATGTCAAACTTTAAAAAAAATCGCCAAAATTACATTTCTTGTCCTATTTCCAAACCCTTTCCCACTTTGGAATCTGCTATCAAAGGCCTACATTTGTCTCACTTAGGGTTTGAATTTCTCTCCGATAGTTCAAAAGTTACAGGCCTTGCAAAAAAAAATTGCAAATTTGGCGATCTTATACTGGTATTTTTTAAACTGTGAAGTTGTCTTAAGTTGCAAAATTATACCAAAAAATTAATAATAATCTGCACAATTCAACGAAAATTTTCCAATTTACCGAATCAATTTATCTTAATGGAGTGAGAAATGGCAGCAGTTTCAATTTTACATTTACATAAAGTTACTATCAGTATTTTGATTATAAAAAATAAGTTTCTTCAAACACCTTAACCAAGTTAACATGATTTGGATAGAGGATAAAAAATTTCTCATTGATTTCCAAGTGTTTATTTTTACCTGCTGGAAAACATTTTTTTAATGCGATTAGCATAACGATAATTTTACCTATTCACATTTTATATTTCAACTGGAAACGGGAAAGATTTTGGAAATCGGACAAGAAATGTAATTTTGACGATTTTTTTTACATACCTGAGGATATCAATTTTGGGAACCCCTGGAACCTCTCTCGAAGGAGCCAGCACCCCAAACTTAAGACGGACAACACCTTAGCTACGAAGATCCTGAATTATTTCCATTTTTTGCCATAAACCACTGTGCGCTGTTACAAAGTGGCATGTTTTTTACTCGTGAAAAACGACTTAGTGAGGCTTGTAGGTCTAGTTGAGTAGATAATTTTGCCATTTTAAAAATTGCAATACACCCTCAAAATCGGAAGTTATCGATAAAAAACGATTTTTGGGACTTCACGGACAAAAACAATATTCACTGCGTTGTTTCTGCACCGATTTTAAATTTTGAAATAGTGTCGAACAGAGGAGGATTTAAGCTTTCCGTGCATATTTAAAATATTTTGTTTTGACTTATATTTCATGGAAATATCCTCAAAAGAAAAATTAAATTTTTTATTTTATTCCGATTTTTTTAAATTTTGCATATTTTTTGCAACAATTTGCTTGAAAACCCAACCATTTTTATATTTTCATATAAAGCGTATTTTATAGCGATTACAATAAGTCTTGTGTGTTTTCTTGCTGGGAATAAGATTTAAAAAACAACAAATTGAATTTGAATTCATGGTAAAATTAGCAAAAAATACATTATTTTTTTTACAAAATAACAGCGCAAAATATTATTAATTTTTAAAATTGATATTAAAAAGATCTAAAAAATAACGAAATGAATTTAGTTCATGGTAAAATTAACAAAAAATAAATAATTTGTTAAAAAAAAAACTATGAAAAAAGTTTTAAAAGTATCGTCGTATCGACAGTAAAATATCGCCGATACCGATGTATCGGAAAATCTGAAGTATCGCCGATATATCGGATTCTGCTACTTCCCTACTTTGAATAAAAAAAATTTATTATATTTTTGTTTTTGGATTTGATTCGTGCGTGTTGTTTCGTGTCGTGTTTTGAAAATTTTTGCCGAGCGTGTTTCGTACGTGTTGGACATCTCGGTATTCGTGTTGGAAAATTTCGACACGCGCCCATCTCTAGTTTTAGTGGCCCCCTAAAAATGAACTTCGAAATTTTTTTGAGGATTCTCAAAATATTTAATTTTTTGCAAGAACTGTTAGTCAGCATACCATTAAAAAAAAGTATACATGGTATATATTTTTTAATTTTTTATTCATCATTTAAATGTTTTTAGATGCGTCTTCAAAATATCTTTCATTTGAGACCACCTTGTATACAGTCTCTTATACCAAAAAAAGTATGTATCTTGAAAAAACTAAAAAGTAGACCTTTTTTAAAAATTGTTCAGTAGCGCGGTTCGTAACTTTTATTACGATAATCGTATCGTTAAAATAAATATAACGAAAATTTATCGAATTTGTTACTCAGTAATATTTATAACGATATTCGCTGTCGGTTAACTAACGACAATAATTTTTCTGTTGTTAATGGAGAGACAAGAGTCAGATGTGAAACCGTAGCACGTACTTTATGCCAACAACTAAAGTTATTGTTCTACAACCATATAGAAACATATAAACACTTTTATGTATAAATAACAATATTTCTATTATTTAAGCATTTATTTTAACACATATTTTCGAAATTTAAACAAATTAATGAAAAAAATTGTCTGTACACTGATTGACATAAACCAATTCATTTGTTTTTTCCATTCCTCTTTGAGCTTTTCGCTTTTTTAACAGAGATATTACATGATATCGAAAGAAATTACACCATTGCACTATCGTTACTGCAAGCGAATAAATATGTCGACAAATGTTACGATTGTTGGATCGATAAAAGTTACAGAGTCCCGCTACAGCTTACTAACGGTTACCGTAAAACACGAAATATTTCGGGAATATTCTTAGAAAATGCTAAAGTTTATTTTCATGGGGCCATTAAATTACATACATAAGTATGTATATTGTTTTCCGTTTCATTTGACGATATATAAGATTTAAGTTACTTTAAAAGAATTTATATCCAGTTAGACCTTACTACTTTTATTATCAAAGCCGTTATTCGCTTTCATTTAGAAATTATTTTGCTTAGAACTTGTTTAATGTTTGTATAACAAAAAAGTTTGTATAACAAAAAAACCATTTAGCTTATAGCAAGAACCGCATTTTTATTTAATTTCCGGAAGGTCAACTACTCCATTTTGAGATGAACTTGAAATAATAATAGCAAAATGTTTATTGAACTAGAACTACTTAGATATGTATGTACATGGTATGTACGTTAACGCAATTGTGTGTCTTGCAATTTATTTTTACCAAATAAAAGCACAAATATTTCAAGATATTTTTAGAATTGAAAACAAGTTTTATTATGAAAAGTCTACGATAAGATAAATTGTATACCTGACATACAAGTAAAAAAAAACTACAAATAAAATTAATTGCAGCTAAAGCATTTAAACGAGTAAGTATGTACATACATATGTATTTAATCTGATTTTAGATGATGTTTTTACATCTTCTTTGTCAATTTCGTCACTCAGACGTAATTTAATATGTTTGTCAAAATTCAATCATTTACAGACGATTTACAATTTTTACTTTCAAGCGTACATGTTGAACTACGGATGATATAACTTCTAATTTTTACAACTACTGATTTTCCAGGCAAATTTTAGTTTTATAATTATTACCCAGCAAAAACTTTTGTAAATTTTCTAATCGGTAGTACTTTATTAATGGGTTAAAAAGTAATGAGTGGTACTTATTTATCTTAATAACATGCTTCTAATTAGAACTACTACCTAGTTTTTAATAAAAGTACTATATATTTTTCACATTATCTGAAAGTACTTACAATTTGTTGATATGTATTAATAAAATAAGTAGACAACCACTTCTTAAGTCAACATGTGTTTGTATATGAAAACTAATTTTTGTCGCTTAAACTTATAAGTCAACAATAGCTGAGTATTTAAAGCCTTGTCTTCAAATCTGAACGAGCATAGGTTCGTATCCCAGCTGTGTAAAAAAATTTTAAATATACATAAATAAAATATAATGTGTATAAAACTTTTTTTATTTGTTTATTTGGCTGCTTATTTTTTAGCTCCAAGTAAGCCAAATATTAACTGGTTAATCGCTGTGACAATGTAAGTACATTTGTAAAGGGCACCCCTTATTTTTTGGACCTCTCAAACAAAAATAAGTAGTTATCGAGTCAAATTGTAAGTAGTTACGACTTAAATCCTCATATACTTTTTTTGTCTACCAGTAAGCAAAGTTTTTGCTGGATATTAGCTTTTTTCGACCAGGCGATGCACGGGCTTTAAACATATTGAGGAGAAGTCCTTAATGCGTTATTTATAGTCTATCTGGTATAGCAATATAGACGAAAAACTCTGCAAAAAACCGACCTCAGTAAAAAGATCCCAAAACGGACACAATTTTACGTTATGTCAAATGGTGTGTACTTCTGCTAATTGTGTGTTCGTCCGCAATTTTTTTTGTATCATGTCCTTTTGCATATAATATAAGCATATACATATGTTATACATATGTATATGTAGTTAAGCTAGAGCAACGAGGCCTTAAGCTAATTTCTTAATTCTTAATGTATGTACAAATAATTATTTACATTATATGCATATACATACACATACATACATGTACATACATACAAATACATACATACACACATACACATATACATGTGCATATACATACATACATACATACATACACATATACATATATATATATATATATATATATATATATATATATATATATATATATATATATATATATATATATATATATATATATATATATATATATATATATATATATATATATATATATATATATATATATATATATATATATATATATATATATATATATATATATATAAATATATATATATATATATATATATATATATATATATATATATATATATATATATATATATATATATATATATATATATATATATATATATATATATATATATATATATATATATATAT